>OW240912.1:103271700-103345267 GCA_933207985.1 Pelobates cultripes | reverse complement strand
GTATTAGGCAGTATGTATGGATGGATGTAGGTATCAGGCATTATGTGTGTATGGATACTGTATTAGGCAGTATGTATGGATGGATGTAGGTATCAGGCATTATGTGTGTATGGATACTGTATTAGGCAGTATGTATGGATGGATGTAGGTATCAGGCATTATGTGTGTATGGATACTGTATTAGGCAGTATGTATGGATGGATGTAGGTATCAGGCATTATGTGTGTATGGATACTGTATTAGGCAGTATGTATGGATGGATGTAGGTATCAGGCATTATGTGTGTATGGATACTGTATTAGGCAGTATGTATGGATTAGGCAGTATGTGTGTACGGATGTAGGTATTAGGCAGTATGTGTGTATGGATGTAGGTATCAGGCATTATGTGGTTATGGATGCTGTATTAGGCAGTATGTATGGATGGATGGATGTAGGTATCAGGCATTATGTGTGTATGGATGCTGTATTAGGCAGTATGTATGGATGGATGGATGTAGGTATCAGGCATTATGTGTGTATGGATACTGTATTAGGCAGTATGTATGGATGGATGTAGGTATCAGGCATTATGTGTGTATGGAGGTAGCATGCAAAATTTAGGCCAAAATAAGCTAATCTAGGAGAATTCTACAATTCAAGGCTAAATTACCGATTCAGCTGTTTTGCTTAACTTTGCAATTGAGTTTTCAGCTATACTGTTTCAGAGTTTCAGTGAATAAACCTCTGTAACATTGTATTTGCTTTAAGGCGGCAAAATGGATCTTTGCCTAGGGCGGCAGAAATCCTTGAACCAGCCCTGCCTATATATTTGCCTTTCTTGTTGTTATTGCTTTGTTTTGTTTTACTGTCTCAAGTTTAGTTGTGGATTGAACAAAGCAGCTTCACTGGATATTACAAGCGGGCAAAACATTGGGAAACATTGGACTAACATGTCACCCCAAAGATGGTTATAGGGGCAGTCTAAGCACCAACCGGTAAAGTACGCTGTGATGGTTTAGTGCAAAGGAGTCTCCTGGTACCTTCCCATGCTAAGTACACTGAACAAATACCGTAAAACTGCACATTTTAGAGTGGCATTTTAGTGTGGCCAGCCTAAGTCACACCTGTGCAATAATCATTCTGTCTAATCAGCATCTTGATATGCCACACCTGTGAGTTGGATGGATTACCTCGGCAAAGGAGAAGTGCTCACTAACACAGACTTAGGCAGATTTGTGAACAATATTTGAGAGAAATAGGCCTTTTGTGTACATAGAAAAAGTCTTAGATCTTTGAGTTCAGCTCATAAAAAATAGGGGCAAAAATAAAAGTGTTGTGTTTATAAATTTGTTCAGTGAAGTTAGACCATTTTCAAATGGTTTGACACTTTCCTCTGTCTCATGGGTGTCCATGATCCGGACCCATATTCAAAAATAGCTAAGCAAAAGTTTGCTGCAATTCTTTTACTATTCCTCTATAGAGAATCATTGTATCCAATAATTCTCTATGGCCAATTGTGATGCCACTGCACATTCATCTGTGATGTCACGGTATGTTACGGTACGAGAACCAGGATTCCTGGCTCTCATACACAGAGGGCAAAGATGCATGGTTTGAACTCATGCTTCCAAGCCTTATAATTAGTTTTGATATTGGGTTTAGGGGGCCAGACAGGTGGACAAGACTGCAGGCACTATAACAACTTCAATAAGATGAAGTTGATAAATTGCCTACAGTGTCATTTTTACATATATTTATAGCTATAAGTAGCTTTTTTCTTTATGTAAGGATTAAAATAGCTTAGAGGCCATTCATTCTGTCTATTATGAGCATACAAAAAGAAAAGAAATGTGTGACATTTTTACTAACTGCTAAATTAAATTTTTAATATGTGGAAGACAAAAATAATCTTCCTAAAGCATTAAACAGCTGAAGCAATTGACAATGTCTCATTTTTACCCATGGGCAGTGAATCCTCACAAGTGTTTTTTAATGTATTCTGCTAATCAAAGTAAGTATCCTAATCATAACAGAATACTGTGAGACGACTACAAATGCACACAGGTGTCTTATAATATAGCAATTATTTTGGTGATAATGCCAACAAAAAAAACATTAAAATATTCTAATTAAAATTGAAATTCATTTGCATTGAACAAATGTCATTGAAAAACAAAAATCTTCTTAATTATGGGTGATTGGGCTCTGTGCCAGCTATGTGTTTTGGATTATTTTTCCATAAAACAGATAGAAAAATAATCAAATTTTTTCAATGTGAAAATCTATTACAATCAGCAAAACATGTGGATTTGATCTGTACATTGTTTTTTTTCTATAAATCAATTATTAAATTATTATTAATTTAATAGTTTTCATGTATTTAACAATTCATTCTCTCTTTTGTAGGTCAATTTTACTAATGATTTTAATAATAATCCATTTATTAGTGCACATATTTTATGAAGCCCATTTTCTACATAGTGTAAATTGGATTAGCCCCATTAGTCCAGTTGACAAGATGCCAAAATACCAGAGTATTGCAGTACACCCTGTTCCAAATTATTATGCAAATTCTATTTAAGTGTCACAAAGATTAAATATTTTATTTTTCAGTTTAACTCATGGATGGCATTGTGTCTCAGGGCTCTTTTGATCACTGAAAACAATCTCGGACACCTGTGATAATTAGATTGCCAGGTGAGCCCAATTTAAGGAAAAACTACTGAAGGAGGGTGTTCCCCATTATTTAGCAGAGCACCATTTTCATGCAATATGGGGAAGAAAAAGGATCTCTCTGCTGCCGAAAAGAGTGAAATAGTTTAATGCCTTGGACGAGGTATGAAAACATTAGCTATTTCACGAAAACTTAAGCGTGATCATCGCACTATTAAGAGATTTGTGGCTGATTCAGAGCACAGACAGGTTTGTGCAGATAAAGGCACATTGAGGAAGATTTCTGCCAGATCCATGCATCGGATCAAGAAAGCAGCTGCTAAAATACCATTACATAGCATATTTGAAGCTGCTGATGCCTCTGGAGTCCCACGGACATCAAGGTGTAGAGTCCTCCAGAGTCTTGCAACTGTGCATAAACCTTCTAGTCGGCCACCACTAACCAATGCTCACAAGCAAAAATGGCTGCATTGGGCAGAAAAATACATGAAGACTAATTTTCAAACAGTCCTGTTCACTGATAAGTGCCGTGCAACCCTGGATGGTCCAGATGGATGGAGTAGTGGATGGTTGGTGGACGGCCACCCTGTTCCAACAAGGCTGTGACATCAGCAAGGTGGTGGTGGAGTCATGTTTTGGTCCGGAATCATGGGAAGAGAGCTGGTCGGCCCCTTTAGGGTCCCCGAAGGTGTAAAGATGACCTCTGCAAAGTATGTGGAGTTTCTGATTGACCACTTTCTTCCCTGGTACAGAAGGAAGAACTATGCTTTCCATAATAAAATCATCTTCATGCATGACAATGCACCATCTTATGCTGCAAAGAATACCTCTGCATCAATGGCTGCTATGGGGATAAAAGGAGAGAAAGTCATGGTGTGGCCTCCATCCTCCCCTGACCTCAATCCTATTGAGAACCTTTGGAGCATCCTCAAGCAAAAGATCTATGAGGGTGGGAGGCAGTTTACATCCAAACAGCAGCTCTGGGAGGCTATTCTGACATCTTGCACACAAATTCAGGCAGAAACTGTCCAAAAACTCACAAGTTCAATGGATGCAAGACTTGTGAAGCTGCTATCAAATAAGGGGTCCTATGTTAAAATGTAACGTGACCTGTTAAATTGTTTAAAAAGTTAAAATGTTGTTTTTAAGTTTGATTGAAATAGCTTTTGATTTCAGTAAATATGCTGCAAACACAACAAATGACAATTTTCAGTTCTTTACAACCTATGAAGTGTTTTGAAACTTACTGTGCATAATAATTTGGAACAGTGCATTGTAAGTTTGTTATGTTTAAAAAAATACTGTTATCATTAGGAGGTTTGTTCAAGGAGGTTTGGGCCAAGGACATTTTATTCCAAATCCAAGGAAAACTGAATGGAATTTCCTTCCAAATCTGAATATGCAATTGCCTCTTTTAGCTTATGACAGCTTTCATCCACCATCAATCTTTAAGGCTCTCCCAAAAAGTCAGTTTTCACAGAATCAAAAGGAACCTATCAAAGCAACAATGGCTTGAGAGTCATTTACAAGTTATGATTATGAGATTCCAAAGACATGGGAATCTCTGTGAGGTGTTGGAAAAGCAAAAAAACTGAGGTTTTAGAATTGGATAGAAGAGCATTACATAGGTACATAGTTACATAGCTGAAAATAGACTTGCGTCCATCAAGTTCAGCCTTTCTCACATATGTTTTTGCTGTTGATCCAAAAGAAGGCAAAAAGCCCAGTCTGAAGCGCTTCCAATTTTGCAAAAACTAGGAATAAATTCCTTCTTGAGCCCAAAATGGTAGTCAGATATCTAATTGGATTAAGCAGCTATTACCCCACAAATTAGAAATTATATCCCTGTATGTTATGTTTTTCGAAGTATTGATCCAATTGCTGCTTAAACATTTGTATGGACTGTGATAAAACCTCCTCTTCAGACAGAGAATTCCATATCCCTATTGCTCTTACTGTAAAAAAAACCTTTTCTTTGCCTTAGATGAAATCTCCTTTCTTCCAGCCTAAATGCATGACCTTGTGTCCTATGTATAGCCCTGTTTATGAATATGTTTCCAGATAAAGGTTTGTAGTGGCCCCAAATATATTTGTATAATGTTATCATATTCCCTCTCAGCACCATTTTTCCAAACTAAACAGATTACATTTTTTTAACCTTTCTTCGTAACTAAAATGCTTTTATCAACTTTGTTGCTCGTCTTTGCACTTTTTCTAGTGCCGTGATATCCTTATGGCATTAGTGCTAGCAAGATTGTGATTTTTACTCAGTGCACATCCTGCTTCATGTATGCATGCCTGGATGAATCTGTCCAGGGTCCATACCTAAGTGGCAGGTGTGAGTGAGTGACTTTTCTGGTATTTCAGATTGGATATCTGGAGAGGCAAATTGTAACACTGAGGGAGATTGACAATCTTGAGAGGAGTCTGTTGCTCACTAAGCAGAGTTTAGTTGGGGCGGATAGTGGAGTGGGAGGAGATGAGACATTTGGTGAACAGGCACATAGCTGGGTAACAGTGGGGTGAGGAAGCAGGGAGGGAGGGAAGAGGAAAGGTTTAGCTAGTCCTGATCTTGTGCAGCCTAACAGATTTGCCCGTTTAAGTGAAGATGTTGGGAGCATCAGCTCAGGAGTAGCTGTACTGCAGGAAGCTGTTCCTTCTAACAGCCGTGGGAACAGCCCCTCTAGTACGGGTGGGGTTGAGAGTGTCAGAAAGGCTAGACAGATTATGGTGGTAGGGGAATCTATTATTAAGGGAGTAGCTAATCTGCCACTCTTATCCTCTCAACCGGACAGTTAGCTGTCTCCCGGGTGCTCTGGTCCGGCATGTTGCTGATAGAGTGGAGGGATCATTGAGAGGACCTGGGGATGACCCAGCTGTCATGGTCCATATTGGTACCAATTACAAAGTCAGAGGAAAATTGAAGGTCCTAAAGAATGAGTTCAGGGAACTAGGAAGCTAAATAAAAGTACCTCCAAGGTTATATTTTCAAAAATATTACCTGTACCGTGTCTACAGCAGAAAGGCAGCGGAAGATTAGAGAGGTCAATGTGTGGCTGAAGTCTTAGTGCAGGAAGGAGGGTTTGGAGTTTTTAGAGCACTGGGCCGATATTGCGCTTGGGTACAACCTGTACAGTCGTGATGGATTGCACCTAAATGGAAGAGGGTCTGCTGTGCTGTGGGTTTGCATAAATTTATATATATATATATATATATATATATGTATATATATGTCAATGTGTGGCTGAAGTTTTGGTGCAGTAAGGAGGGTTTTGGGGATTTTAGAGCACTGGGCCGACTTTGCACTTGGGTACAACCTTTATAGCACCTAAACGGGAGAGGGTGCGCAATGCTGGTGGATAGGATGGCTAGAAGGTTAGAGGAGATTTTAAACTAGCAGTAGGGGGGCGGGTCATAGCAATCTACAAAATGGAGATAGGTCAGAAAGGAGATGGGCTTTAGCTCAGTATAAGGGGGGAGGAGATGGGGGAGGGGCAAGCTCAAAACAGAGGAGGTATGTAATATTGATAAAAATTCACAAAAAGTACAAATGACTCATGATAATATTAAATGTATGCTTACTAATGCAAGGAGCCTAAAACACAAAATGGGAGAATTAGAAGCAATAGCATACACTAAACAATATGATATAATAGGCATAACAGCAACATGGTGGGATGAGACACGTGACTGGGCAGTTAACTTAAATGGGCACACATTATTTAGGAAGGATAGGAAAAACAAGAAGGGTGGTGTATGTTTGTATGTTACCGATGAGTTAATGTCAAATCTCAGACATATGGAGTGTGACGAGGAAAATGTGGAAGCTTTATGGGTAGACATCTGCTTGGGGCAAATGTAGGGAAATTAATTATTGGTTGGGATATGTTATAAACCACCTAATGTAAATATTAATGAAGAAGAACAGCTGTTAGAGCAAATTGGGAAACCTGCAAATCGGGGTTACATGTTAATTATTGGAGATTTTAATTACCCATTAATTGGGATAGAGGGACTAATACTTCAGCAAGGGGAATCAGGTTTTTGAATGTGTTAAATGACACCTTCATGTCACAACTGGTACAAGCACCAACTATAAAAAAAATTCTTGTCTGGATCTCGTTGTAACAAACAATGTTGATCTTTTGACCAACATTCAAGTAGGGGAACATTTGGGAAATAGTGATCACAATATGGTAATTTTGTAAATAAACTCAAAAAAGCAAAAGTATGTGGGGTATACTAAAACGTATAATTAAAAATAAGCCAATTTTGATAAGATTAGGGCAGCTTTACAACATATCGACTGGCATAAACTCCTTAGTGGCATGTAGCTTAATAGAGAAGTAAAACAAGAGATTACGAATAAGAAAAGGGCATTTAAAGCATTTAAACCATTTAAATTGGACAAATCAGAGGCATCCTATATAAGATATAAGGAAGCCAATAATGCTTGCAAAAAAGCAATTAAAGTGGGTAAACTAGAAAATGAGAAATTGATAGCCAAAGAATGCAAAACTAACACCAAAAATATTTCTTCAGTATATATTAATGAGGATCCTATGGTAAGAGATATGCAAATGATTGCTGCAAAAAAACTGAAGAAAATGAATGTAAATAAAGCTCCGGGGCCTGACCGTATTCACCCATGAGTACTTAAGGAGCGAAGTGGGGAAATAAGTGAACCTCTGTATTTAATCTTTCAAGATGCTTTTGCTTCAAGTATTGTACCGGAGGATTGGAGGAAGGCAGATGTTGTTCCTATATTTAAAAAGGGTTCAAAATCCTTGCCTGGAAATTATAGACCCATGAGCTTAACTTAACTGTGACTGGGAAAATATTTGAAGTACTATTAAGGGATAATATTCAGGAATTCATTTGGAATAAATGTATTAGCAATAATCAGCATGGTTTCATAAAAAATAGGTCATGTCAATCTAACCTAATTGCATATTAAGAAGAAGTAAGTAGAAGTATAGATCAGGGTGTTGCAGTGGATGTGATCTACTTGGATTTTGCCAAGGCATTTAAATAGGTTAGTCTTCAAACTAAAAGAAATTGGTCTAGCTAAATATTCTTGGGTAGAACATTGGCTTAAGGATAGAGTACGAGTTGTCATTAATGGTACATTTTCAATCTGGACAAAAGTGGTAAGTGGTGTCCCTCAGGGTTCTGTTTTGGGACCGCTTCTATTTAACATATTTATAAATGATCTTGAAATAGGCATTGAAAGCCATGTTTTAGTGTTTGCAGGTGACAAGAATCTTTGTAAAGTAATAAAATGTGAGCAGGATATTGCTTTGCTGCAGAGGAATTTAGATTAGATTGGGGGACTGGGCACTAAAATGGCAGATTCAATTTAATGTAGAGAAATGCAAAGTTATGCACTTCGGGTTCAAGAATGCACACACAACTTACACCCTAAATGTTAGTGAATTAGGGGTAACCACACACAAGAAGGATTTGGTAATTGTTACAGACAACAAATTAGACAGCAATATGCAATGTCAATCTGCGGTTGCTAATGCCAGTAAGGTTTTGTCATGTAAAAATAGGGGTATAAATAATCGGGATAAAAATATAATTTTGCCTCTTTATAAATCGCTGGTAAGAGCACACCTTGAATATGCTGTGCATTGTTAACACGAAAAATAAAATCAAACAAGGAAACTCAAAACAGGATTAAGTTAATCTCTAATTACAATACCATTACACCAAAAATGCAGACTATTTTGCGGAAACATTGGCAGAGATTACCTCAGTGAAATTCAAACATCTTACTTCTTTTTACTTCTTCCCCTATGTCCGTATGCAAAAAGAGCCCATCACATGATAGTTTGGTAAATGCAGATCTTCATATTCCAAAGAAAACTAATTTTATAAAATGTATTGATCCTTCTAAAAAAAGGAATTTTCCCTTTTTGAATTGCCTTGCTAGTAATGCCATAATATGTGGGGATGTTTTTCATAAACCGTATAATGGCAAGAGATACAAAATTCAAGATTTTGTCCCTTGCAATACTTAATTCGTACTATACCTCCTTCAATGTCAAGATATATATCTAAGATGTGTATGAGGGAAACCACACACAAAAAAAAAAGATTAGACATAAGTCCACTATTCTTACTGAATTAGCAGGCTTGCCAATAACAGCTAATTTTAAGGAATATAAACATAATATCTCCCAACTCAAATTTGGAATAATTGAATACATTCCAGAAATGAGAAGAAAGTGGTGACAGGGTTAAAAAAAATAATTAAATTGTGAATCCAGGAAATGGATTCCCTGATTACAAAAGGCCTAAATTGTGAATACAATCTGTTACTATAACAATCTGAATACTATCTGTTTTTATTTAAGAATTTATAACTTTTATTTTTTTTTTTATTCTTAAATCCTGTTGGATTTCATTTTGGCATTGCAGAGCACCTTACTCTTTCTACAGAGGCACATTGGGTCACCATCACTTGATTGTCACTTTAAACAGTTGTGCTCAAAAGTGTACATACCCTGGCAGAAATTGTGACATTTTGGCATTGAGTTTGAAAATATCACTGGTCATGTAAAACAATGTATTTTATTGAAGGATAGTGATCATATAAAGCCATTTATTTTCACATAGTTGTAATGCTCTTTTTGAAATCATAATGATAACAGAAATCCCCCAAATGGCCCTGATCAAAAGTTTACATACCATTTGAATGTTTGGCCTTGTTACAGACACACAAGGTAACACATACAGGTTAAAATGGCAATTAAAGGTTGATTTTCCACACCTGTGGCTTTTTAAATTGCAATTAGTGTCTGTGTATAAATAGTCAATGAGTTTGTTAGATTGGGGAGCAGAAAAAAACTGTCAAAAGATCTGCGTAACAAGGTAATGGAACTTTATAAAGATGGAAAAGGAAATAAAAATATATCCAAAGCCTTGAAAATGCCAGTCAGTACTGTTCAATCATTTATTAAGTGGTGGAAAATGTGGGGATTAAGAGAAGTTCAGGTGGAGCAAGAAAGATTTCAGCCACAAATGGTAGAAGAATTGTTCAGGATACAAAGAAAAACCCACAGGTAACCTCAGGAGAAATACAAACTGCTCTGGAAAAAGACATTGTGGTTGTTTCAAGGAGTACAATACAACAATACTTGATCAAAAATGAGTTGCCAGAAAGGAGCCTTTACTGCGCTAATGCCACAAAAAAGCCTGGTTACAATATGCCCAACAACACCTTGACAAACCTCACAGCTTCTGGCACGCTGTAGGGTCACAACCACGAGAGCTATGTTTGGAGAGGGGTCAACAAGGGCTATAGTGAAAAGAATACTGTGAAGCATGATGGTGGCTCACTGATGTTTTGATTGTGTGTGAGCTCTAAAGGCATGAGGAATCTTGTGAAAATTGATGGCAAGACAATGGCACTGGCAGACAATTTACATTCTTCCGCATGAAGGTTGAGCATGAGTCAATGTCATAATACTGTTCGCTTTTACTGCAATAAAATACACATATTTGTATTCAGCAGAGTCTCACGTGTAAAACAGTACCCCCTATGTACAGGTTTTATCGTGTTTTGGGACATTACAGGGTCAAATATTGAACGTTACATTTGAAATTGAAATTCGCCAGATTGGTTACGTTGCGTTTGAGACTGTATAGTAGCCCAGGCATACCATTTGTAATAGTAGACAACCCAAGGTATTGCAAATGGGGTATGTCCAGTCTTTTTTAGTAGCCATTTGGTCACAAACATTGGACAAAGTTAGCTTTAATGTTTGTTTGTGTGTGAAAAATGCAAAAAACGCCAATTTTGGTCAGTGTTTGTGACTAAGTGGCTACCAAAAAAGACTGGACATACCCCATTTGCAATAAATGGGTTGTCTACTATTGCAAATGGTAGGCCATCATAGGGATAATTTTCATTCTTGGGCTTCCATAGGGTCTCAAAGGCAACGTAACCAATCTAGCGAATTTTAATGTGAAAAAAATGAAACACAAGCCTTATATTTGACGCTGTAACTTTTGAAAACACAATAAAACCTGTACATGAGGGGTACTGTTGTACTCGGGAGACTTCGCTGAACACAAATATTTGTGCTTCAAAACAGTAAAAAGTATCACAGCAATAATATCGTCCGTGTAAGTGCTGTTTGTGTGTGAAAAATTCATAAAATGTCACTTTTACTGGCGATATCATCATTGTAATACATTTTACTGTTTTGAAACACTAGAATTTGTGTTCAGCGAAGTCTCCTGAGTAAAACAGTACCCCCCATGTACAGGTTTTATGGTGTCTTGGAAAGTTATAGGGTTAAATATAGTGCTAGCAAATTAAATTCCCTATACTTTTGGCATGGGTTGTCAGGCAGGTCCCGCTAATTGTAATTAATTAAAATACCTAATTATGTTAAAATATTACATAAATATATATGTAGAATTAATATATGTGTATATATATATATATATATATATATAGACAAATAGTAGCAAAGAGAGCACTCCAGAGGGCTTGTTAAAATTTTATCAAAGTGCAGAAAAAATCGACGTTTCGACCCGCAGGTCTTTATCAAGATACATAACATAGTGAAGTGATGCCATTTATAACAATAAATAATTAGGGGGTAATCACTTACCCTGAGATAGGTGTGCAGCTACGGAGCCATGTGTACAAGCTGTGGGTAGATGGAAGAAAGCGTGTGAGTTCCGTAACGGAGTGATGACGTCAACCACATGCGACCAGGAAGAGGAAAGCCGAAAGCGTCCGGTTTCCATAGAAACAGGTAAGTGATCGTGTATAGTGTGGAACAGTAAAATAAACAAGATAGGGAAGATCTATGCAAGTAAGAAAATAGAGAAAATGATAGCCATGGGGTAACTTAAAACAGAAGTATATAAAATAAAAATATATAAGGTCCAAAGAATGTAAACATATGGAAAGTGATAGAGAGAAAATAATGAGTAGAAAAAACAAACCATAAGAAAGTGATAAACGAAGAAAAAAGAGATAGAGAAAAAGGAAAGAGAAAAAAAGGAAAGAGAGAAAAGAGACGACAGGAAAATGAAAAGAAAAAAGAAAGAAGAAGAAAGAAAAAATAAATAGAAAATAAAAAGAGAGAAAATAAAAATAAAAATAAAGAAAAAACGAAAAACTACCGTGGTAACTGGAAAAGTGGACCACAGCCACTATGTAACACAATAGTGAGAACGTGAAACAAAGTGAGCAAGGAAAAAATAAACCAAGTGGAGTGAACAAAGAAAATAAGGACCAGCAGTAAATACATATGTTGGAGTAATCGCAAGCATTGTGTATCAATATAAAGTATAAGTAATAAGTACACCATGGAACTACTAATAAACGCAGAAAATCCCTTATGCAGAGAAATGACAAGAGTAGACGATACCAATATTGAAGATAAGACCGAAAAGATAATAAGAAACAAAATCAGAAATTACACAGCAAAACAGGTTAACGTGTATCTAGAAATGGATGGAAAGACAAATATTCATTCAGGCCCTTGGGATATAAAGTGTCCAGTGTTTTAATCCAGTAAACCTCCCGCTGAAGTAGAATCTTAGATCGGTCCCCCCCTCGGCTAAGAGGGGGAATGTGATCAATAGCAATAAATTTAAGGGTGGGAAGTCGATGATTCGCCTCTAAGAAGTGTTTGGCCACCGGTTTATCGGTTCTGCCATCCCTAAAGGCGGTCATAATCCCCGATCGGTGGCCACGCATTCTGTCCCGCAATGTGAGATCAGTCTTTCCCACATAGTAAAGTCCGCAAGGACAAGATATTAAATAGATCACATAAGTGGTGAGGCACGTGATATGGTGTTTAATCAGGTAACGTTTCCCTGAATGTGGATGAGCAAACGAGGGACCAGTGAGCATATGTCCACACGTGACACAATTGGGGCACTTAAAGCAACCCAATTTTGTGTGAGCTTTTTCTGTTGTATATTGAATAGGGCAATCGTTTTTAACCAGCATATCCCTTAAATTACGATTCCGTCTAAACGAAATCCGAGGAGGATGAGAGAAAATGGGTAATAATGTAGGGTCAGAAGCCAGTAAGTCCCATCTTTTACGGATAACCTTTGCAATTTGGTCACTTGCTGTATGATACAGCAATGGTACTGTGATTCTCGTGGGTTGCTGAGACAGCATAGTTGTTGTAGTACAAGATTTATTGTAAATATCATAGGCTCTGTCCAGCGATCGCTTAAGAGTATAATTCGAGTACCCTCGATCTTGAAAGGCTCGTTGCATCACCAAAATCTGTGCCTTGGTATTATCTGGGTCTGAGTTGTTTCTCAGTACACGAAGAAATTGTGAGATAGGAAGTGATCTCTTAAGAGCACCTGGGTGGAAACTGGTGGCATGTAATAAAGTGTTACGATCAGAAGTCTTTCTGTATAAAGTATAGCCAATTGAGTTGTGCATCCGATATATTAAAACATCAAGGAATTCAATCTTGTTAGCATCACAGCAATGGCTAAAACGGACAGGTGAATTAATCTGATTAAGATCGTCCATCATGGTGTCGAAAGATGAGACAGGACCTGACCATATCATGAGGATATCATCCACATATCTACAGTATAATATGAGATTGGCCTGGTATTTTGATAGAATATGTTGTTGTTCATACGAAAACATATAGCTGTTCGCATAATTAGGAGCTATCGCCGATCCCATCGCCGTGCCTGTTTGTTGGAGATAGAAGAATTTCTCAAACCGGAAGTAATTGTTAATCAAAGTGAATTCCAAACATTCGAGAAGAAATTCAATTATATATATATATATGTATGTGTATGTGTATATATCTGTGTATATATATATATATATATATATATAATTTTTAAAAAATATTTGTATTTGTAATATTTATATTAGTGATATATACATATATATTTATATATATATATATATATATATATTATTTTGTTCTACGTGTATTTTGATATAAATATATATATATATATATTAATATCACAATACAGTTAGAACGAAATAACACACATCTATATATTTTTTAATTATTTATTTTTTTATTATTTTTCATTTCAATTTTTTAACGTATTTACATATTTTTTTATATTATATATAAATATATATATAAAAATAATTTTATATATATATATATATATATATATATTTAATCAGTATCAGTCTACGTGTAATTTGATATTAATATATATATATATATATATATATATATATATATAATTATATATATATATTAATAGTAAAATACACCTAGACAGTGTATGTGTGTGTGTGTATGTATATGTGTATATATATATACTTGGATCATATATATATGATATATATGATCTAAGTATATATGTTTTTTTTTTTACACTTATTTTAACTTTATTTTATTTGAATTCAGCCAGCAGGGGGAATAACTGTTATTACAGGCAGTCCCCCTGCTGGCAATGAAGCAGCCAGCTAACCCAGCCATGTGATTGTGAGGTCCTCACAAGGACCTCACTCTCACATGGCAGGCCGGAAGGGACAGGATCCCAGGTGAGTCTCCCCAACCGCGATCGCTGGCGTGGGATCTATTACGCCCTGCAGCATTTAGAGACACTTAGAATAGGGCGTAATAGTACGTCCTCCGGTTTTAAGGGGTTAAATGTCCATGCTATATGATTTCCAGTCACGGACTGGTAAAAAAATTCGGCTCGGTCATTTATGAATCACAGCAGCCCACCGAGAACGGGGCGGGCCGAGAGGGGGTGTGCGTTTTGCCATCACCAATGACAAGCATGCCCCCTCTCAAAGTTAGCATGTTGGTTCAATGCGCAGAGCCCTGCTGAATAGCTCTCACATGAAAAAAAAGGACTTGTTATTGTTTTACGCAGAGCAAGCAAATTGAGTAACATGCTTGTGCTGTGTTTGCTTGTGACATGTCTCTGGTGTCTGCATAAATGGGATACCAAGGGACAAAAGTGTAAGGAAAGCATATTGTACATGTGTTTGGGGCCTGATTGTGGGATTGTGTGCGTGTGTAGAGTTAGTTGATTGTGGTGTTGTGTTTTGTGTAAATTTTGGTTTCAGTTGTGTTGTGTTTGTGGTGTAATGTGTATAGCTAGGGACTGTAGAGAAAGAGAGAGTGTGAGTATAGGGGATGTAGCGAATGTGTGCATAGGGGCTGTAGTGTATGTGTGTATAGATTATGTAGTGTGTGTAGGGGTTGTCCAGTGTCTGTGTTTAGGGAAAGTAGTGTGTGTTTGCTTACAGGGGATCTAGTGTGTTCATAGGGGATCCAGAGTGTGTATGTCATTAATGTAGTGTGTGTAGGTGGTGCAATGTATTCCTATAGGGGATCTATTGTGTGCGTAGGGGATCTAGTATGTGTGGAGGACCCAGAGTGTGCGTAGGATATTTAGTTTGTGTGTACAGTGTGTGTGTGTTTAGGGGATTCAGAGTGTGTATAAGGATTCTAGTGTGTGTATGTAGAGGATCCATAGTTATGTATGGGAGCTAGCTTGTGTGTATAAGGGATGTAGTGTGTTTTTCTGGAATGTAATGTGTGTAGGGGTGCAGTGTGTGTAAGGGATGCCCTGGGTGTGAAGGGTGCACTGTGTGTGTGTGTGAAGGGTGCCCTGTGTTTTAGGGTTGCAGGGTGTGTGAGGGGTGGAGGGTGTGTGTGTGAAGGGCGCAGTGTGCGAAAGGTGCAGTGTGGTGTTTGCAGTGCACTGTGTGTGTGAAGGGTTGCACTGTGTGTGTGAAAGGTGCACTGTGTATGAAGGGTGCAGTGTGTGTAAGTGTGAGGGGTGCAGTGTGTGTGTGTGAAGGGCGCACTGTGTGTGAAGGGTGCTGTGTGGTGTTTGTGGTGTGTGTGTGTGTGTGTGAAGGAAGCACTGTGTGTTTAAGGCTGTTGTGTGTGTGAAGGATGCACTGTGTGTTTGGGGTGCAGTGTGTGTGTGAGGGAAGTGCATTGTGTGTTTGGAGTACTGTGTGGTGTTTGGGGTGCAGTGTGTGTTTGTATGTGTGAGGGGTGCATTGTGTGTTTGAGGTGCTGTGTGATGTTTAGTGTGCAGTGTGACGTTTGGGTTGTAGTGTGTGTGGGGGGGTGCAGTGTGGTGTTTGGGGTGCTGTGGGGTCGGGTAAAATTAAAACATATGTAGATGTGTGTGTGTTTTTTTAATTATTGTAAGTAAAAATATAATTAGAATTAGAACGGGTGGGAGTTTAGGTCTGAAGTGGTCAAAGGGCTAGATAGGGGCATGAGCCCAGGATTATTAACCCCTTCCCGACCGAGGACGGTTCAGGACCGTCATCGGCATTTTTGCCTTGCAGACCGATGACGGTCCTGAACCATCCTAACGGTTTCCGTTACTTACCTGATCGCCGTCGTTCCCCCGGCGGCGATCAGCGTGGCTCCGGTTGTGGGGAGACTGCCTGCAGCCCAGACAGTCTCCCCACACTGAATTAGGACCCCCGTGGCCATGTGATCGCTTAACACAGCGATCACATGGTCACAATAGGTGTCCATGTGTCTTCCTGCAGGGGGACTGTCTGTGCTGACAGGCAGTCTCCCTGTATGTGTAAAATAAAATAAAATAAATAAAGTTAATGTTAATAAAAAAAATAACAATAATTATATAGGTGTATATATGATATATAGATATATCATATATATAATGCCATACTAAGTGTATTTTTATATTAATATGTACTTATATTAATATAAAAATACACTTATAATTTAATTACACACGTATATATATAATATATATAATAACTATATATATTGTATATATATATTATTATAAAATATAAATAATAAGTAATTAAATAATTTTTTTTTAAATAATAATAAAAATTTAAAAAAAAATTATATCTATATGAAATGTTATTCTAACTGTATTTTAAAATTAATATATATATATATATTTATATCAAAATACACTTAGAATGAATTTGTATATATATCTATGTATATATAAATAAATAAAAATAATACGAAATATACATATGTCCATATACAAAATTACATAATTATATAAATATACACGTAGACTTAAACTATATAAATATGCATATATATTTAAATTCTAAGTGCGTATTTATGTAATATGTTTACATAATTCAGTAATTTTATTGATTGTAATTTGAGGGACCTGCCTGCCAACCCAGGCCGAAATTCCAGAGAATTTAATTTGCTAGCATTGTATTTTACCCTGTAACGTTCTACAACACCCTAAAACCTGTACATGGGGGGTACTGTTTTACTCGGGAGACTTCGCTGAACACAAATATTAGTGATTCAAAACAGTAAAACATATCACAGCGATGATATTGTCAGTGAAAGTTACTTTTTTGCATTTTTCACACACAAACAGCACTTTTACTGATGATATAATTGTTGTGATATGTTTTCCAGTTTTTAAACACTAATATTTGTGTTCAGCGATGTCTCCCGAGTAAAACAGTACCCCCCATGTACAGGTTTTATAGCATTTTTTAAAGTTACAAGGTCAAATATATGGGTCAAATATTTTTACATTGAAAATGGCCTGGTTGGTTACGTTGCCTTTGAGAGCGTATGGTAGCCCAGGAATGAGAATTACCCCATGATGGCATACCATTTGCAAAAGAAGACAACCCAAGGTATTGCAAATGGGGTATGTCCAGTCTTTTTTTAGTAACCACTTGGTCACAAACACTGGCCAAAATTAGCGTTCAATTTAGTTTTTTTACTTTTTTCACACACAAACAAATATGAATGCTTACTTTGGCCAGTGTTTTCGACTAAGTGGCTACTAAAAAAGACTGGACATACCCCATATTGAATACCCTGGGTTGTCTACTTTAAAAAATATATGTACATGTGGGGTGTTATTCAGAGATTTATGACAGATAATAGTGTTACAATGTCACTATTGATAAATTTTAAAATGTATGTTTTGAAACCGCAATATCCTACTTGTACCTATAGCCCTATAACATGCAAAAAAAAGCAAAAAAGCACGTAAACACTAGGTATTTTTAAACTCGGGACAAAATTTTGAATCTATTTAGCAGTTTTTTTCATTCGCTTTTGTAGATGAGTAAAAGATTTTTCAAGTAAAAGTCAAAAAACATGTATTTTTTTTCAATTTTTCATCATATTTTTTTATTTTTTTTAAATTAAAATACATGAGATTATATAAATAATGGTATGTAAAGAAAGCCCCTTTTGTCCTGAAAAAACAATATATAATTTGTATGGGAACAGTAAATGAGAAAGCGGAAAATTACAGCCAAACACAAACACCACAAAAGTGTAAAAATATGCCTGGTCGCAAATGTACAACATCGCAAAAACAGTCCAGTCCTTAAGGGGTTAAAGTAAATTTAAAGAGGAATCACTGACTAAATAAGATAATGATGAGATAGCTCAGTGGGCTAATGCATCATCAGTAGAATCTGTTCAACCCTTGGGTCAGGCAGGGTTGACTCGGCCTTTCATCCTTCCGAGGTAGATAAAAAGAGTACAATTAAAGGGTAATAGTAACAACCCCTGGATGTTGGGCTAAAGTAACATCCACCAGGACGTACTTGAAAACCAGAGTAATCTGAATGTACCTTCCCTGGTTAAATACTTTATTATTTTATTAATATGTCTAAAACCTCATTTTTATTATGTTGTTAACAAAGGGGGGGGGGGGGAAGGGGGAAAAGTATATCAAGAATTAATATAAATCATGGACATAATAAGTATGTTCAAAATATTTACCTAGTGTGACAAGAAAAGAAAAAGGATAGATCAAAGATTGATCTATACTTTTTTTCTTTTCTTGTCACACTAGGTAAAAAGTTTGAACACACCTATTGTGCCCATGATTTATACTAATTATTGATATACTCCCTCCCCCCTCTTTTTTTTTAACAACATAACAATAAAAGTGAGGTTTTAGACATATTAATATATCATCATTATCTTGTTTGGTCAGGGATTCCTCTTTAAAAATATATTTAGTTTTTGTCCCCCCTCCCTTCTTACCTTTGTCTGGGAGGGGGGAACCTGTTGCCAGCCCTGGTGGTCCAGTAGGAAATCCCTGATGGTCCGGTGAGGAGTGAACTCTACCCTGCAGTTCCTGGGGTAGAGTTCATGCTCGCGAGATTGGAACATTGACATAGAAACCGCGGCAACGCTCCGGTCTCGCAAGAGAAACCTGGCAGGTGACTGCAGGATAGAGCTTCCATTCAAAAACATAAGCCAGCTAGCCTCTCACATTTTACTATACCATATTAAAATCACTTATATCCATCCTGCCCTGATTCTAAAGAATAATCTCTAAAGCCCTAAATTTAGTCAACGAGACTTTATAATAACCACCACCAAAAGATCAACTAGTAAGATTTCAGCACTTCCAGTCCTTTGCCAAGCCTATATAATAACATCACACATATACACACATTTGAAGTGAATCAATCACTGTGTTCAATGAGATCTGTAATGGATTGAATAGTGTTAGATTCCAGCTGGGGAGTTGTAAAATTCCATCTTAAACATGTATAGTTATAGCTAAAATATTAATTTCGTCAATTCTACTAGTGCATTTAGCTCGATCATATCCTTCATATATTTAAATTTATATGTTACATGCTGGATATTCTTTTGAATGGAAAGGCATCACGGTATAAAGCCACAGGACACTCATCTTTCTTGAAGTAAGTGAATGCCATGCATCTTAAATTTCAATTTTTAGTAAATATATTGAAAAACCTCCTAGCTGGTGATAAAAGAAGTGATAACATAATAGAAACAAGTGCAAATAAAATGCATGCTATAGAAAACAAATTAAAAAGAGTAACTGTGAAAAGTGTGCAATCTATGCTATTTCAGCTATTCAACATTAACAGAAAAATTGGACAATAATTATTATTGTCATGATGCAATGGCATAAATAGCCAATATCGGCAATTAAGTAGTATTCTTATTATTGTATTTGTTTAATTGTATTAATTAGACCACATATTACCTCCATATATTGTTAAATTCCTACTATTACTAACAGTTCCTGGAAACATATAGAAGTTATAAAAAAGAAAGTAATATTTACCTTTTATCATAGTTCAATGGATATTGTCACAATTAAATAATAAATATTATTACATTATAAATAGTAAATCAGTGTGCAATGAGCAGTTTCTTTCTTCAATTTCCTTAGTTCTGGTTTTGTAGTATTTCATAGCTAACCGGAGGATAAGGAAGAAAAGAGGAATAATGTGTCATATAGACTGAAAGGACAACTGTCATTAAATGTTCAATTCTCATTTTTTAAAGTTTATTATATTTAATGAAACTTTATGGGAGGTTTTTTTTTTTAGTGATGTGTATTGATTTCGTTGAGAGAATGTCAGATTTGTTTTATCTGCCTAAGCAGCCATGTTGGGTCAGACTCTACTGTTATCTGACCAACTGCTGCTCAACCTATCTTACCCTATTGCTACAGTTTCATTCAGAGCAATCACAGCAGCAGACAAGTTAAGTTGAGCAGCAAGGAAAACGGGGTGAACTGAGTTGTAAAAATCCACTCACGTAAACCTAGTGGAGTGCTGAATATAATTAACTTTCCCTTAAACAATAGGGGGCAGTATCGGTATTAACAGAGTATACAAGAGGGAATAAAGATATATACAACAGTGTAATAAGTCCAAAGAAAGTGTGATGGGTAATGAATGCGCTCACATGGAGCAGAGCCTGATAAGGATAGGCTCAAATCACACCAACATTGGTAAATTATACAAAAAGAGATAACTTCAATTACTAATTCCTTACATGTGAGTGACACTGAAGGGGGCGAGGATAGAGAGGGGGCGAAGGGGGGCATAGAAGAGGTGCTTGCTAGAGTCCAGGTCTTCTTTTCTAGTTTTCCATTGATATTTTATAAATCTTGTTGCTGAAATTTGATTATGTCAAAAGCTATATAGGTAAGACTTAGCCCGGATCACAGTTTTGCTGCAGGTACTGTCTCATAACGGGAAGAGAGATATGTCTATTCTAGCAGTGTGTGAGTCATGCCAATGAATCCTACTGTTTATGCTATTTTAACAAAGCATTCATATTTCAAATAGATGTAATTAGTGTATCAATTATCAATGACACACAATTGATTATTTGAATATATTAACAATAGGTGTGGAATATGTGGCGCTGAGTAATTAATGTGAACAGTATATTTTAGCTGCTGTTTACACTCTATGGGTACTCCTAAAAGCCCACCATACAAAGATAAACACCAAAAGACGAAAAAGATTTCAGATCTAATGGGTGTTACCACCCCTCAGGTCTTCTATCTTTATGAGTGCAGCGCTGTGTAGTGTGTGAAAACACAGTGAATTACCTGTGATTCAAAGGCAATTATTCTTTATATTCTCCAATGTAATACATATACAAAAGAAAACAGAAATATATACAGATAATTGTGCAGTATATCTATTACTTTAGTGAAGTGTTTAGTGGGTAACATATATATCTCCACTCACATTTTTTAGAGCCTTTTCAAGTGAATTCACTTGAAAAGGCTCTAAAAAATGTAACATATATATCTCCACTCACATTTTTTAGAGCCTTTTCAAGTGAATTCACTTGAAAAGGCTCTAAAAAATGTGAGTGGAGATATATATGTTACCCACTAAACACTTCACTAAAGTAATAGATATACTGCACAATTATCTGTATATATTTCTGTTTTCTTTTGTATATGTATTACATTGGAGAATATAAAGAATAATTGCCTTTGAATCACAGGTAATTCACTGTGTTTTCACACACTACACAGCGCTGCACTCATAAAGATAGAAGACCTGAGGGGTGGTAACACCCATTAGATCTGAAATCTTTTTCGTCTTTTGGTGTTTACAATTGATTATTTACCCATATGCTTACAATGAAATAATGTATAATGAGATAAACCTACAAGATTTAGCTCTCAATCTTTATAAACTATCTCTTGATAAAACTCCATATATTTGTATCAGCCAAGAAAATAGTTAAAATAATTAAACAAAATTTACATTGTATAGATGGAAATTAATTGGCTCTCCAGTGTGTTTTTATATCCTATGATGATTCATAGACACACATGTTTAAGTAATCGTTTTCAGCACATTTCCACGCTGTAACTAAGACAACTTTAAACACTGAAATTAATTTATTTTAGGAACAATTTCAGTAGGTCTTTCTTTAATCAATCACAATTACAGTAATTATAGTGAGGCACTATGCAGTGCATCAAGCTTACCTTGCTTTTTTAAATCAAGTTAACCTATAAAAATGCACAGTGACAGTATGACATTTTATATGCATCTATCTATATCCATCCATCATCCATAGATTTTTAGATAAAGGTCCTTTTGTATCTTCACTTTTATCTATGAACAAACAATAAGATAAAATGTCCAGCTCACATCAATAGGTGAAAAAAACATTACATTTTTATTGAGGTCGCCAAAGTGAACAAGGTTTTGACCTCACAATGGTCTTTCTGAAATTTATCTAGTTCAAGTTTATCTAATGGTAGGGCTGTATGATCGAACACCTTCTTATGTCTGTTTAATATTATTATTATTAATATTAATCTATACACAAATTGAATATACATGATAGAAGTGGAGTAATATTTAGGTGAGATGGTGTGAGACAGTGTGTTTTTCCTTCTTTTTCCATATGTCTGAATTTTAGTTCTCGAAAAGATTGTTTTACTGTTTTTAATATTAATCTGTTACATAATTAATAAATGTAAACCTCTTTCGTTTAGAAAAATGTTGCATCAGAGGGGATATGATAATTTTATACAAATATATCCAGGGCCAATAAAAACCATTGTGTTGAAATCTATTCACAAACAGGACTATACATAGGACAAGAGGTCATGCATTTAGACTGGAAGAAAGGACATTTAGTCTAAGGCAAAGGAAATGTTTTTTTATTTTACTGTAAGAACAATAAGGATGTGGAATTTCAAGCCTGAAGAAGTGGTTTTATCAGAGTCTGTCCAGATGTTTAAACAGCATACTTGCAAAAACATAATATTCAATTATATAATTTTTCACCTGTAGGGTAATAGCTTCTTGATCCAAGGATAAATCTGACTGCCCTTCTGGGGTCAATAAATATTTTTTTCCTAGTTTGCTGCAAAATTAGAAATGCTTAAACCTGTTTTTTTTTGTCTTCTTTTGCATCAACAGCAAAAAACAGATGTGAGGAAGGCTGAACTTGATGGACACACGTCTCTTAACTATGTAACATAAAAAAACACTTTACAACTGCGCACTTTAATTTGCGTTTAAATGTGTCCAAAAAATAATTAAAAATGTAATTATCATGTAAGCTATAAGAAGGGATTTAATGTAACGTTAAAAATTGAAATTAAAACCAAAATGAACACCAAACCATGTAATGTCATTTCCACTGTTCATATACTACAGTTCACCATAGATCTTTCAACTGTTTTAAATTCTTTAGTAGTTTAGTATTTTCTTAATTTAAAAAAAGAAAATCTGTATTTATTAGCTGAAAGAGGTTGACAATTATAATGATATGTACAAACATGGAAGCACTAACAGCAGAGAATAAAGCACATATTTCAAAATAAATATGATTAAAGTACTCTATTTGGTCTATGAGACCCTTAAATATAACCAAGCTATACTGGCACAATTTTGCAGTCTTGCTTTAGGAATCAATTTAAGCCTCAATTTAATATTTTTGGATAAACTTTTCGAATGATTTTATATTTTCGAATAAAGTCTTAAAATTATTGAATATGTTAAAAATTATTTAATATTTTGATATTATACAATAATAGGTAATATATGTATTTATATATTAAATATGTTTGATATTTTACTATTTTTAAAAAATTAATTTTAAAAGCGTATCCAAAAATATTAACTATTTTAAAAGGCTTATTTAAGAATATTAAATCAAGGCCTTAGTTTGAACAAATTTTAATGATGAATAAGTCATTGCCAATTGTGCAAGTGGTTGCTTTTCTTTTTCCTACCAATTTCACACAATAAAACTATATTTTAATTTAAGTGTTAACCCAAAGTGGCTAAGACAATGAATGATTCACTTGTGACAGATACACTTCTCTTCATCCAATCATAGGCTATTGCAATACTTTTTATAAATCAGTATGTAAGCAGTTAAACAGGAGATTGTTAAATATTTCTGAAAACCTTTTACTTAAACAAACTTTTCTGGACTCCACATTGCAGACAACCCATCTCACAGCTGGTGTGTACCACGCGGCTTCGCCAAGATGTTTTTCTGGTCTATAAACTAACACCAAAAATGAATCCATCTTAACACTCAAATTAACACGACCCTATCCTAAAAATACGATAAGAGACGTGTAACTTATTAAGAGTGTACTAGGGGGAATCAATTCCATACTGGGTTTAAAGAGATTTCTAATGTACCTGAGCTTTGTCATTTATTATGATGTCTCCAAAACTCCCCAAACCCTCAGAGACCAAGGCCTTTGGGGCATTTTTGTCATGCGTTCATGCACCAATTGTATGTGTATATATATATATATATGTGTGTCTGTGTGTATGTGTCAGTGTGCATATATACACAGTGCGTATATGTGTGTTTCAGTGGGTATGTATGGCGTAGTGTATGTGCATATATACATACACACACACAGACACTACACACAAGTACACCATCGCTTTCAAATAACACAAACACTGCTCACAAATACAGCTCTGCAAGAATGGGCACATGGTAGATCCCAGTAAGCTAAGCTTGTCTGTAGTGAGCATGTGTATGTCAGTAAGCTTATCTGTAGTGAGCTTGTGTGTGTCAGAGAGCTTTTTTGCAGTGAACATGTGTGTGTCAGTGAGCATGTGTGATGTAACAGTGGGCTTATCTGTAGTGGACTTCTATGTGAATACCAATACATGTTATATATACATTTTTTTTAAAGGAGAAATATGGCTTTCTTTTGATATGCTATATGTAATTTTTTTATAGATATCACTGAAACCATTCTTTTTTTACAAAAAATATTCTGGTAAGGAAAGCATTAAGGTAATTACTTATAGGTTTTCATTCCTAGCTTGGCTATTTGTATCTGCCATTGTTAGTTTTCTAATGCCTAGAGTCTTAAAACCTTCATTTAAACTGCATTAATGAAGTGTAGTAAGGGTCTGTATGAGATGCATGGACAAATTGGACAATGCTTGAAAGAAAGAATAAAGAGATATATCAAATTAACAAAACACGTATAAAGAGTGATGTCAATCCACAATATTTAGCATGGAAATCTACATCAAACAAAACTGATTACCTGGGAGACAATCATATGCCTTTGAAATGCTAAAAAAAAGGCTTGTATTAAAATAGCCTATATCTGAGAAACAGCTAAATCTTTTTCATGTTTTTTTTTTGTTTTTTTTTTTAAAAGAGTCTCTCTATTGAAGTACAATGGCCAATTCAAGATGTGTAAATGGTGACTACACAGTACTTAATCTATATACTTATTATTATAATTTTTTTCTCTTTGGGGAATTGATTTGCTATAGAGCAAGTTGTGAGTTAACAACTGGCTTGCAAAATTAAGGCCCACGACATTTGTTTTGACCTATACTTTGTGAGTCAACTGATATTTTTTTAAATATCTTAACATACACTGATCAGCCACAATATTAAAACCACTGACAGGTGAATTGAATAACATTAATTATATTGTAACAGTGGCACCTGTCAAGTAGCAGTAAGTGCAGAGTCACCTGACACCCACAAGCTTACTACAGAAAGCTTACTGACACACACGTGCTCACTAGAGACATGCTCTCTGACTCACATACATGCTCACTACAGACAAGCTCACTGACACACACATAGGCTCACTGACACACACACACACACACACACACACTCACTCAATAACAGACAATTTCACTGAAACACACTAGATCAATAACACACACACAGACAAGCTTAAGGGCACACACAGACTTAGTACAGACAAGCTCTCTGTCACAAACACACATACACACACACACACACACAAGCTCACTACAGACAAAATTATTGGTATTCACATAGAAGTCCACTACAGATAAGCCCACTGTTACATCACACATGCTCACTGACACACACATGTTCACTGCAAACAAGCTCTCTGACACACACAAGCTCACTACAGATAAGCTTACTGACATACACATGCTCACTACAGACAAGCTTAGCTTACTGGGATCTACCATGTGCCCATTCTTGCAGAGCTGTATTTGTGAGCAGTGTTTGTGTTATTTGAAAGCGATGGTGTACTTGTGTGTAGCGTCTGTGTGTGTATGTATATATGCGCATACACTACGCCATACATACCCACTAAAACACACACATATACACACTGTGTATATATGCACACTGACACATACACACAGACACACATATATATATATATACACACAGACACATAAGTGAGACAATTACACAGTGACACAGGAACAATAGGTAGGTGAGGGCCCTGCTCAAACGAGCTTATAGTCTAGAGGATAAAATATATACACATACACACACACACACACATCGACACATACACAAACATATACACAGATAACACAAATACACACATTGATACATACACACACATATACACACTGACACATACAGATAACACGTATACACACATATACACACTTTCTGACAGCCATATTTATGCAACTTCAATCGTATTGTCTGTCCAAATACTTTGCAAATATCCTTTTTGTTTTTCAAAATTGCATGAAAAAAATATGCTGCATATAGACAGAGTATGTGATTTTGAAAAGGAACAGACAGTTGCAAAAAGTGAGCATTATTTCACATAGCTGACAGTCCAACTGAAGGTGGGAAAGGTAGGCAAGTTATTTATGAATAATTGTCAACATACATACATTTTAAAAACATATGATATCATTAAAATGTTTAAGAACTATTTGACAAATATTTAAGAGCAGTTTGACAGCTTACTTGAGTACTTCCAAGCCACCAGTTGTCCAAGCTGTATGTAATGTGTGTGTGGTGTGTGCTAGCTATATGCGATGTGAGTTTTGTGCTGGCTGTAATTTTGTGTGCAGACTGTATGTAATGTGTACTTATGAGTGGTGTTTGCTGGCTGTATATGCTTGTGGTGTGTACTGGCTGTATATGATGTGCATAGTGGGTGTTTGTAACGTGTGTGGCTGTGCTCTGAGTAGACCCTTCCTGATTGACTTTCATCAAGGAAAGGAGGTGTAGCAGAGCTGCAATGCTGAGACTGAATATCTCTGCTGTAATCCTCTGAAGCAAAAAGGGATGCGCTGGTTAGTGAATAGAGTCCATTCCCCAAGTTACTAGATGACACACAGTTCTGGGAGTCAAATGATTTTTACTAGGCCACACATGGCTTTCTATGCACAGGGTCACCAGGTTCAGTTTACAGGGAATTTTCCCAAGATGCTCTGGGTCTGAGAGATAATTGAGCTGAGAATTTTTAGATAACTCAATTATCTCTCAGTTACATGAAATACATAAAATATTATAAAACATCCCAAAAACATAATAAAACAGTACAGGAGGCGGCAGGGCCTGCATCTTCATGTGAGCGGTGTTTAGAGCTCCTGAACTTCCGAACCAATGAGCCGCTTTATATCTAGATACCCAACCCTATGGGCAACAAAAACAAATCCCTGGCCTCTCAAGACCACCTGGTATCAGGATCTGGCAAAAAGTCTGGGGACTTAGACCGCTACTTTAGAGACAAAGTGAGAGCTCTCACATCTGACAGGGAATACAGCATGGCGAAGCCATCTAACTCCTCAGACTCCCCTCCACAGAGCCAGGTGCTCTCCAAACACTCTGTGGCATCAAAGGATATGGATATCCGAGAAATTCTGTGGAGTCTCCCGTCCAGGTCAGACTTAGCCTCCATGTTGAGCCGACTGGAGGCTACTATGCAGGACCATATGTCTACGTTAGTTAAAGACGTCCGCCATATAGGGGCAAAAGAGGAGGAAAATCTCACATCAATCAAGGTTATTAATGCCATTGAGACAAAACGAGCTACGCTAGAGAAAAAAATTCTCCACCTGTCTAGGAATCAGGAGGATCTCAAAAACAGAAGTAGGGGCAACAACCTACGCATCTGAGGCCTATCTGAACCGCAAGACGTGGCGGAAGATCTTCAGGCCACACTGCAATCACTCTTTTTAAAAAGACCACCAGACACTCTGGTGTTGATGGATATGGCCGACAGGGCATTGAGGCTGAAGGGACTACCACATGACACACCGTCTGTCAGATCCACTACTTCAGAGTGAAAGAAGACATCATGCACTTGGCAAACGACTCATATGCACCTCAAAGAGGCAAACCTCTCCCTCTACGCTTGCCGAGATAGTACTGCAGCTACCTCCACCCACCTCGCATCATCTAGGGCCCAGATGCACAGGCTATTACATGGCAGTCAACTTGTTGATTGCTGGAGAATCCAGAACCCGACCACAAAAGATTATGCCTTCTATTCAGTCCCAAATAGAACATACACGAGAATAGACTACTTTCTGATGCCACACAAAGACCTCTCCTTAATACGATCCACTACAATAGGTAATATAACCTGGTCCAATCATGCCCCCATATCACTGAACAATGGCATTCCCACATTACCGGTTGCCGAAATATCAATGGAAACTTAATCCGTATCTATTATAAAACCCCAAAGTCCGACAAGCACTGGCTGTAGCGGAGATGCAATATTCCCCAGGTTTTCTCCGCTTATAATCCAAGTGAGGCTCAGGAACAAGTAAATAGTAAATCCACAGGCAAGGTTTCCAGCAGGTAAAATAACAGCAATATCCCAACAGCAATCCCAATAACTGGACGACACACAGTTTCAGGAGTAGAACTGAAATCTTTAATCCACACTGTCCTTTTAAAGCATGCTCCCATGCAAGGGAGGGATTTACAATCATTAGTACAGTAGCCAATCCTGTCCTGGTAACCTCCCACACATCTCCTCCCCTCAGCCTGCATCATAATCCCCTTATCCAGTCTAGCAATTCCCCCCGTTTCTGGATGTACCCCTAAACGTAGGGGTACCCCTTTAAATCCTACATCCCCTGATAGCCCTGATCTGGGTGAACAACATATCCAAAAATCACCCAGATCAGACCAGGGGTTCGGGAAATTTATGGAGGGAATAAAATGACCGACCGCACTGACTGAGACAGCCGAATGCGGTTCCATGCGAATGGGCCCTGCGGTCGGTCCTGGAATAAGGGAACAAACTGCACGAAAGCCTCTAGCTATAGAGGCTAGGGAGGGTTCGCCTGAATCCCCTCGTTCGGTTCTTTCTATCTACCGAACGAGGGGCCGTTCGGTAGTTAGGAACCGAACGGACCGGGCTTGTGGAGGTTTCAGCGGTGTTCGCCTAGTCGAGTGTCCGATTTGAGTTCCAGACACTCGACGGCAAAACACCGCTGTTCGGAGTTTTAAAATGGCCGCCGCCACGTGTTCGTTTGTCGAATGGCGGCCACCCCCGAGAACAAAGGACGGCTACTTAACTTGTCAATTACCCGTTCGCAACAATGTTGCAATGGGTAATTGAGGACACACTTCACACAGGGGAGGTCTGATTGTTCGGTAGTTTCATTCCCTTAGTTTATTCGAATGATTCTACCGAACAATCAGAGGAATACAATTCTTTTAAACACATATAAAACCAGCAGATCACACGAATGCAGTTATTCACAAGACATTTGCAGGACAGCCCAGTGCCATCCGCTACACTGGCGATATCCATCATACAATATTTCACCGAAAATCAGACAGAGGACACCACCCCTACAGTACAATGGGAAGCACATAAGTGTGTCTTATGGGGGGAGCTAGTGAAATGGGGGTCACAGTAAAAGAGGGAAAAATCTAGCACTAGGAAAAAACTACTCCAAGGTATTCAAGACTTGGAGATCAAACATAAAGTCACGATGTCTTACACAGACGATTGCAAATTAACATCCCTCAGATCGGAACTTAAGATCCTCATGGGAGACAACACTAAAAAAGCAATGCTATGGACTAAACAGAGATTTTAAGCACAGGGCAACGGATGTGGGAAGCTGCTCGATTCTGCTCTGAAAACCCAACAATAGCACACAAATATATTCCGAAAATCAAACGGTCAGACAGGTTAACTGCCCTTAGAGCTGAGGACATAGCCAAGGTTTTTAGGGACTTTAGTAGCTCCCTTTTAAATTTTTGCCACACCCCCCCCCCATCTGCTGACGATATGTGGGCCTACCTGCATAACTTAAATCTTAGATTATCACCGGTAGAAGTGCAAGCACTGGACACTCCTTTTACTTAGGAGGAATTGACAAAAGCAATAAACACGGCTCCCTTGAATAAAGCCCCATGACCGGGCGTTTTTTCCTGCGCATACTATAAAACATACAGGAATTGGCACCCAACTTCTTATACTCCTTAAATTCCATATAACCTTCCATCCCTATGCCCCCAGCCAGTCTAGAAGCTACCATCACCCTAATCCCGAAGCCAGGAAAAGACCCTGAGGCCTGTGGCAGTTTTTGTCCTATCTCCCTGATAAATGTGGACATGAAATTATTTACTAAAATGTTACTAAAATGTTAGCGTTATGCTTAAGGCCATACTTGCAGGGGCTGATCCATCCCAATCAAGCAGGGTTTGTGCCACCAAGGGAGGCAAAGGACAATACCACAAAGATAATAGATCTGATATAACATGCGAGGGACTGGGGGTGCCAGCCATCCTGTTAGCAATTGAAGTTGAAAAGGCATTCGATAAGGTGGACTGCCCATTCCTCATGCTCACGCTGGAGACCCTGGGTTTTGGGCCCACTTGGATGCATTGGGTTATGGCTATTTATTCTCGACCCTCAGCCTGGATTAAAGTGAATGGCATCATATCCCCTTCACTGTCCATTACCAATGGAATCCGACAGGGTTGCCCTTGTTCATTTTGGTATTAGAACCGCTGCTTCAAGCAGTACGCGACATTGGGGGAGTCAGGGGAATACACGTAGGACAACCTTCCCAGAACCGACACGCAAAATGACTAAATACAGTTCTATTGATCCAATACCTGGGTGTCAGCATCCCAGCCAACCCTAGGGCATTATACACACTGAACTGTCCCCGCCTGTTGAGAACCATACAAACAGACCTCAAGAGGTGGGATAAGCCCACGCTTAAATGGATGGGAAGGGTTAATGCAATATTGATGAACGTACTTCCCCGCATCCTTTATCTTTTAAACACGATACCGATACACCGTCCCAGAAGTTTCTTTAAAATTATTCAATCTCTCTTCATTCTGTTCGTTTGGGCAGGTATAAGACCGTGTTTGGCTAACCATGCCTTAAATGTGGGGGAGGCTTAGGATTACCCAACATTCTACCCTACCACTATGCAGTGCATATGAGCAAAATTGTGTACAGGTCCATACAACCTCCCTCCAAACTCAGGTTTTATATTGAACAAGACGCCTCCTTGTGAAGCGTCTTGTTCACAGGCCCTACCTTGGGCGGTGTCCAGGTCATGGGAGTACCCAATCCCATGACACCCAACCATTTCAGCAACGCTCTCAGTGTGGGGCAAAATAGCTCACTTACCTGAGATGTCTCCCACAATCTCACCGAGGTATCCCATTTCTCACAACACCTTGTTCCCAGTAGGTCTGAAAGGTCTTATAATACCACTGCAGACACACTTAGACAACACACCATATATACCATTAGACAGCTTATGGGGAACGGAAGGGCTTAGACCCCAATCAGATATGACGGGCGATGCACGGCCGCCTCTGGCACGTGTTTTCCAATTTTTCCAGACTTCCTATTTCCTCAAAATCCTGGACATCCCAGACGGGGCACTCAGGGATCATACAGAGTTTGAAAAGCTATGCTCAGGCTCATCAGCGGTTGCTAAGTCATCATAACATTGCCTTAAAATAATACAACCTCATCTCCAGTAAGGGTTCCCATATTTTACTAGAAAGTGGGAGAACTGCCTAGGGTTCTCCATGGGAGAGAAAGAATGGGAGTCGATTTTTAGGGGGGTGTTCTATGCACACTCGAGTGTCCAGTTGCAAGAAATAAACTACAAGTTAACATCGGGATGGTATCTCACACCAAGGGAAATGAATAGATTTCACCCAACTACATTCCCCCTCTGCTGGAGATGCGGAGAGATGACAGGTGACTTGTGTCATGTTTGGTGGAACTGTAAGAGGATAACACCCTTCTGGGTTCAAGTGAGGAACTCAGCGCAGATTATCACGGGAATGAGCCTATCCCTTGAAATGGACACTCTGCTACTCCTACAAAAATTTTAATATTCATTGGTGTATTTTCTGCTTACGGCAGCTAAGTATGTAGAAGCATGCCTGTGGAAGGCGACTAAAACTCCAGACCTACGGGACTGGCTAGTTAAAGTGGAACACTTTCGTATCATGGAAGAACTCAGGTGGTCGTCCCTGGGAAAACTAAATAACTACACTAAAATATGGGAACCCTGAATTTCCTATATGGAGGAGGGGTCGATAGGTACACAAAACGGGAACTAGGGGGGGGGAGCCTCCCTCTACTCTATTCTCTGTACTATGCTCTCTACCTGCAACCACTAGGGTAGGGACCCCGTGTAACTGTAACGCACGACACTATTCCTGAGGGACACTCATGCCTCTATCATGGGACTTAGTTGAAATAGAAACCCACGAAAGAAACGAGTACTCGACGACCAAGTACTGCTGCCTGTGTTTGGGAGACAAAATGGTCAAGGAAAGGCACTCAAGTACTCCATAATTGTGGTTAACAGCCAGGGGTGGTATGTGTTCTAAGTCAATTAAAGGGGGATCACACAAGTTCTGTTTGGTTCCCGAACAGGGGGCTATGGATCTGTTTGCAAGAACTCAATATGGGTTCGGGCAACCCCAAAGAGTGATGCCATGTCCGCCACAGGAGGTATGATCCCTGGTGGTCCAATGAGGGGGTGATACTTCCTGGTGGTACAGAAATTTTAACTTAAACTTGGGTTAACTCTGTCTGGTGGTCTTGCAGGGAAAGTCCCTCACTCACTAGAGAGCACTGGACTGCAACAGAGCCATTGCTGAAGTCTGCAACCACTAGAGGTGCAAACCTCACACTTTCAGTTCTGATCTCCCCCAATGCAGTCCTGGCCACATGAATGTGGCATGGCTAAAATAATAAAACTAACGCCCTGCCTGGTCACTGCTCAGTGGCGCACCCTTCAAGTGACGCCAAATGGAATGCGTCATACCTGCCATACCCTAGATACACTACTGGCAGGTAGGTGTCAATTGACTGAGAGAGTCACATGAATGCACTCAGGACAGCAGGGCTTTGCTCATTTGAGTTATCAGAAGCTCCATGTTGGTGCCTCCTGCTAGAGGAGGAGGCATTCCGGTGCCTGGCAAACCTTTCTTTTGCATGCAAAGCCTTTATGTCTATATGTTTTTTTGATTTCTTCTACTATACATTTTTAGACTACTGCTAAACTAAAAAAAATTTCCAAGCTCAAACAAATGCTTTGCAATAATATTTTTTCCAATAATTGTTTAATCTTTAGATTAAATAGATTTGTTTGAGATTACCTATGCAAAACCAATATCACTTAAACATATCTCCCTATTACTCCTAAGCTTATCATAGGCAACAAATGGATTTTTAATTAAATTATTGTAACCTGACATTTATTGTACAGTTTATTTTTCAATTCTTTCATCTTCTGCAATGCCAGTTTGTTTTATATTGACGTTGCCCGCAAGGAAAAAACTAAAGAGAAACAGAATCCCTGAAATATTTTGTGGAAAAAAATGTATCTTTGCTCTTAACAGTGAAATTAAAGTCCAGAGGCAATTTACAAAAATGTGAAAGTGTCAACACTTTATTTAGATAAATAAAAATAATTGAAATTATATCATGCAATTGGAACATTGAAAATTGCTTCTGGGTTTTTAAACGGTTGCCCTTCTTTAGCATAATTTGCTCCTAACTGAAGGTTGGATGTGACTTACAAACCTTTGGCAAAATAGTTGCATTTGCTCATGCAAATCACATGCTGAGTGTAACAGTGTGAAATTATAATTTGTACACCAGTGTTACAGTAATTTGTTAGTAGCACATAGATATGCTTAACCTTCTCCATCTTTTCATTTCAAGTATTTTTTATTGAAAATTTTAAATTTTATATCAATACATGCAGTACTTATTGATACAAAACACATGTAGTCATAAATAAATGTACATAAATAAAATATGCAAAAATATATGTATATATATATACATATATATACACATAATAATATTAATACAATTACTTCATTATATTATTACTTAGTTTATTGCTAACAATGAACCTTTTGTGGGTGGATAAAGAACATTTATGTGTGTAATTATCTAACACCTCCTAATGTCTCCCAATAAAGTGAGATTTTTGTTTATAAAAATAAAATTAAAAAAATGAAAGTAACAGGTCAATTATTTCAAATAGCTAATAGTTTGTTAAAATATGCTATATATTAATACATCTTAAAATACTAAATAACTAGAACAATTCTAATAATAGAATCAAAACTACCACTCAACTTCAGTAAGAATGCGCATCAATGCAAAATGTAAAATGGCATTACTCTGAGCATCATAATAAATACAGTGGGCTATAGTGGTACAGTGGGTGGTTGACGCTATGATTCTTGGAGTAACTCTTTAATAATGAAATTATGAACAACTATCCTATTCTAAAAAATCTATTAAAAATGTGTAATGTGGCAAAGACTAACTCCCCAGCTGTCATACAGAAAAAATAAATAAATGAAGAAATAATCGATGGAAATTCATACATTGACTGTTTTAGTTCATATCACTCCCCACATATTCCACAAAACCATGGACCCTTGGCTCTCTGATCCCCTATTGCCTACTTAATTCAACTTTCCCTGCCCTCATTCTAAATTCTGTGGAAGCAGCACGGACAAGATCTATACATACAGGCTAGAGAAACATGATGTTAGTAAAAGATTAGGAGAGTTGCTGTGTCAGAGTGTGGAGAGTTGAATTATGCAAGGGTTTGGGACATGGAAAAGAAAACAATAGGATTCACAGATTGAGTTATATTACTTATTGCATAACTGACAGATGGAGTTTGCTTTGCCATAGTTAGGGGGGGCACAGTGTCCACATATTTGGGCAGAGCACAAACGGGGACTAGGTAGTCATCCTATGCCCAGGCTGGGTATGTTTGTGCAGTCCATTGGGATTAGTAGTGCAGTGGTGTCTGAGCGGAGCTTCTTCCCAGTCCCAGTTTGGTGGATCAGCAAGCCTTGCATTGTCACCTGCCTGGTGAGCTCTAGAGGCCTTAGTATTCTCATCCGGGAGAGAGCATGGAGGTTGGAGAATCTGGGGGCGATCGACATCTGTAGTAACGTGCGTCTGCCTGTTACACGGCTTTTGTTGCATGGTCGGTCTCCGGATCAACCGTAGTGTAGTAGTGCATGGAATGGAATGGACAGCTGATCGTTTAGTCGTTTAGATCGTTTAGTAGTGCGGTGTGCGAGGGGTTCCGCAGGCCATCCTCCTCGGTGCTTCCTTATTTCCTTGCCTGAATCACAGCAGGGTGCGACAGTCACATCCTATCCTCCAGGGTAGCCCAGAAGCAGGTGGAGATTGCCTCTAGATTAAGTATGGTGCTGCATAACTGGTCAGTCGAGTCTGCACAGTGTGGTGTCAGGCCTCGTGTCACTATTAACACTGCATCCGCCATCTTGTATACTTTCTGGGTAAATATTGATAGTAAAGTCCTTCACAACCCTGATAGTTGAGAGTATGCTAGATTGGACTGGGATATCCCCCACCGGTTGGAGTGCAGCAAGTCTAAGCGACGAATTCGAGATTGAGGAGATCATAGATCTTACCTAACAAATCATTTGACCAACATACTCAGCACTCAGTGCCTTTAATATTGTGCAAATAATTCTGATCTGAAAAGTTCTACAGTTTACTATGCTTAACTTTCACCTTCTCTCATTCTCTGGCACATACAAACACCTGGACACTCCTCAGTATGAGAGTGGAGTTTCCCTAGGGATTAACATGAGAGACTTCATATGAACTTTCAATTTTGGCTTTGCTTGATAATCCATACTCTTAGTAAAGGGCTGAATCACCACTTGCTGTTATACTATTCACTTTTTGTATGTAATACTTAATTATATTAAGACTTGTGCACAGCTGGAAAATTCAGTTTGGCTGAATCAATTCAGCTACCTAAATATTTCCAATTCAAATTATTTGGGGAAACCTATTCAGACAAACCAAAAGGGTGCGAAAAAATAAGCCTAACCCTGTACTGATTTTTATTTTATTTTTTTCAAGGTATTGCAGATGGGATATGTCCATTATTTTTTAGTAGCCACTTGTTCACAAACATTGGCCAAAGTTAGTGTTAATATTTGTTTGTGTGTGAAAAATGCAAAAAACTAAGTTGAACACCAATTTTGGCCAGTGTTTGTGACTAAGTAGCTACTAAAAGAGACTGGACATGCCCCATTTGCAATACCTTGGGTTGTCTACTATTGCAAATGGTATGCCATATGGGGGTAATTTTCATTCCTGTGCTACCATACGGTCTCAAAGACAACGTAACCAATCTGGCGAATTTCAATGTGAAAAAACTGAAACGCAAGCCTTATATTTATTATTATTATTATTATTATTATTATTATTACTGGCATTTATAAAGTGCCAACAAATTCTGCAGCGCTGTACAATTGGGAAAAAGACAAACACAATAAGAACAGACCGATACAACAGGTAGAGGGCCCTGCCCGTGAGCTTACAATCTAAAGGTTGAAATGGGGGTATGAGACAAGAGGTGACTCTGTAACTTTTGAAAACACCATAAAACATGTAGATGAGGGGTACTGTAATACTCAGGAGATTTTGCTGAACACAAATATTAGTGTTTCAAAACAGTAAACCGTATCACAACAATTATATCGTCCGTGTAAGTGCCATTTGTATGTGAAAAATACAAAAAAGTCACTTTCACCGACGATATCATTGTTGTAATACATTTTACTGTTTTGAAACACAATATTTGTGTTTAGCGAAGTCTTTCAGGTAAAACAGTATCCCCCATGTACAGGTTTTATGGTGTCTTGGAAAGTTACAGGGTTAAATATAGTGCTAGCAAATTAAATTCCCATGACTTTCGGCCTGGGTTGTCAGGCAAGTCCCACAAATTGTAATTAATAAAATGATCTAATTATGTAAAATGATTACATAAATATATACGTGTGTTTATATATATATATATATCTATATACATAAGTATATACGTATATATCACTATATATATACTTATATATAAATAAAAATAATTTAAGAAAATAATATACATATACACACACACACACACACACACACACACATATATATAACATATACACACACACACACACACACACACACACATATATATATATATATATATATATGTGTGTGTGTGTGTGTGTATATGTATATTATTTTCTTAAATTATTTTTATTTATATATAAGTATATATATAGTGATATATACGTATATACTTATGTATATAGATATATATATATATATATATTATTTCATTCTACATGTATTTTGATATCAATATATATATTAATTATATTAATTTTAAAATACAGTTAGAACGAAATTACACACATATATATTTTTTATTTATTTATTTATTATAATTTTTTTACGTATTTGCATATTTATTTATTTTATATTTAAATATATAAATATAATGATAATTATATATATATTCAATCAATATCATTCTATGTGTATTTTGATATTAATATATATAATTATATATATATATTAATATTAAATACGCTTAGACAGTGTATGTGTATTTATGTGTATGTATGTATGTATATGTGTATATATATATATACTTAGATCATATATATAATAAATGTATATATGATCTTAGTATATATCATTTCATTTTACACTGTTTTAAACTTATTTTTTATTTCAGGCAGCAGGGGGAGTACCTTTCATTACAGGAACCCCCTCTGCTGGCACTTCCTTGGACGGCTATGCCGTCCATGTGATCGCGAGGTCCTCACAAGGACCTCCCAATCACATGGCCCAGGGGGGCCGAAACAGACAGAGGGGGACTCCCTGGGTTCCCGGGTAAGTCCCCATACTGGGTAAGTAGAAAGGACGGCTGGGACGTGCTATACCGCTCCCCGGCATTTAGAGCGAGGTGCCTAAGAACGGCATAGCACGCCCGCCGTCCTTAAGGGGTTAAGAAATCGAGGTTATTTAGTTACTCCAATGGCCATGAGAGACTTTAGCCCACCTGCCACATCAAGGCAAACCTCTCAAAAGGATATTTTTAAAATGTATTTATTTATATATATATATATATATATATATATATACACCCCTACATGATTATTAACCCCTAATAAGGAACACATGGGATGGGCGGCAGCATTGTAACATGACTGTGTGATACAAAAGTGAAAACAAATACACAAAACAAGTCCTGGGCTCAAACTCCCATCACTATCAAATAACCTCCATTTGTTTAAATATGCATAGGGATTTTGGGAAGAGCACAGGTAACCTTTTTCTTTGGTTTTTAAAATTTTAGGTGGCTGGTGACCTTAAATGCACAGAGGAATAAAAAAATAAGAAACTAAATAGATTGTCATACCACATTTACTTTTATTACTGCATGCTCATCATCTTCTATTTCCTCCACACCCGATGCATAGAGATTGTGAAGAGTAAATTAAATGTGTATTTTCATCAACCTTTTTTTCTCAATGCACATTTCCCTTCTAGAGTGTCAGCTCACATGCAGGGATCTCTTCTCTTTTTGTTTCACTGTGTCTAATAATGTGTCCCCTGTCTGTATAATTACCAATGTGTCCTTTTTCATAAATTGTAATGTGCTCTAGTTAAGAGAGCACTATATAAGAACTGTTAGAGAAATAAATAATTCTTTATTGACAATAGGAACAATTAATCTAATTTGAATTTATATTTTTGGTAACAATAGCTAAATTGAGAAATCCAACTTTTTTTACTCTAAAATTTGAAATTAATTTCTATTTGTATTGATTTCCAGAGATATTTACATTACTAATTAGCATTTTATGGATAATGCATACTGTTGTAAACAAAATTATTCAGCCCCCATTGGAAATCAGGTTTGTTGAAACAGCTCAACTTAACCAATGCTTTTAGTGGTTTCCCCAAATTCAACTGAAAATGCAACTTATAATGACTTCGCCAGTCTCAATATTATTCAACCCCTTCATGGCAAGCATCTTTAGTACTTAGTAGAGCACCCTTTTGCTGTTATGACCTGCTGCAAACGGGGTGCATAGCCTGAAAGTAATATTCTTGGGTTTGCGTGCTGCAATCACCTTCTTCAAGTCCTACCAAATCTTTTCTATTGGGTTCAAGTCGGGTGACTGTGATGGCCACTGTAGAAATTTCCTGGATTTCTTCTGCAACTTTGCCTTCATGGTATTTGAGGAATGCTTGGGATCATTGACTTGTTGGAAGGTCCAATGACACCCAAGCTTTAGCTTCATCACAGATGGCATGATGTTTTCTCCAAGGATTTTCTGATACTTCAATTAATCCATCTTGCCTTCCACACACTGTAGGTTTCGAGTGCCAGAGGATGCAAAGCAGCCACAGAGCAACACCGTAGGGATACTGTTCTTTTCAGCATATGCTTAATTTTTCTTCCTCCAGGCATACCGCTGATCAGTTGGGCCGAAAGCTTCCAGTTTGTTTCATCCACAGAACATAATCCCCAAACTTCTTTGGCTTATTTATTGGAGCTGACTTTTTTTTTTGTACATCTTGGAGTTCTGGCATGGAAAACTTCTGGGTTTAGTACACGCCTTACTGTGCTCACTGAAACATCAGTGCTTGTTGCCACCAAGTCTTGTTGCAGTTCTTTTGCAGTCACTCAAGGGTTTTTCACAACCTGCATTCTCAAAAATTTGGCTACAACCATTGATAACTTCCTTTTCTGCCCTGTCTAGGTAGCGTAACCACTGTTCCTTCAACTTTGAACTTGTGAACTATGCTTCCAACGGTGTCTCTAGATACATTCAGTGCCTTTGCTATCTTTTGTATCCTATTCCTTGTTTGTGAAGGATGATGATCTCTTCTGGACCATTCTTTTGATTTATTTCTAACATGCAGACAAATGTGACACTCAACAAACCCCTAGGCAGTTCAGTTTTTTTAAGTGTTTCAACTCAAGTACACTTGGTGCAAATAATGAATCCCTTAATGAGTTGCATTAAGTGTGCTTTTGCATATTTGTGCTGTTATGGGGGATTCTATTTCTTATTTGAATAAGTTTGAGACTGGATAATCATTATAAGCTGCATTTTCAGTAGAATTTTGGGTAAATTACTTGAAGCATTCATTGTGTTGAGCTATTTCAATTATGTTGAATGAATTCAATTGCTTTTGTTTGATTTGTTCATTGCTAAAAGCTGCACATCTGTCAATTTTGACAATATACCTGATTTTCAACTGTATATGAGTGGCAAGCATTTTGTAAATCACCTATATCACCCTGGCATCTCCTTTACATGGGATCCTATCCTGGAGCATTATACAAATATATTTATTTGTTTCTGTATTATAAACTTTCAATGTTATATATGGACAGTGCTGCCGTGGACCTGCAATTTGACTTTATATAGCTATCTCATAACCTCAATATTTTATTACTTTAATAATTGTATATTTTCCATTATGCTGCATCTCAGTTTACTCTTTGGAAGCTAAAGTTTCTAAATACTGAGAATAAATTTGCTACAGCAAATCCCAAAATAGTCAAATTGCCAAGGGAGCAGATTGAACTGAACTGATATATAGTCGTCACTGCTATACAAAAATAAAATATATCTCAAGTAAATTTGGCAAAGCAGTTGACCAATAAATATAAAAAAATGATGAATTTAAAAGCCGAATGCATTATTAATTTGCTGAACTTAATATTTTTCTATAAAGTGACTGTATGTTATCTAAAAATAAAGATATGCACCAAGGAACACAGCTCTGCTTAGAGATTCAATCAGGAATTCAATTCCAGAGTATAATAATATAGATGGGCCAAAATCAGGTCAACAAAATTGCAGTGTGGATATTTAAAGATTCCATTCTGAATATATTTAAATGTCATTAATTTGTCCTACTAAATTCTACTACTTTACAGTTACTTTATTGTGAGTTGGTTTAATACTTTATGTAAACATTTCTCACTATCTCACATTCACTCATCTAGCTTCCTATATAGCTCTCAAAGCTGTCCATACAATTTGATGTCCATCCCCAAATCTTGACTGAAATTGCACTCACCAACGTAAAAACTAAAAAGTTGTGATAAGCAAAACTAAACATCCCTTCTCTAATTATCCTTCTGGATTTTTCTGTTGTCTTTCACATAACTGACCATCTCCTCTTCTTCCATATTCTTTGCCATTGTTAGCTTTGTGTTCTTCTGGTTTGAATTATATCTATTGAATTGATCTGTCAGTGCCTCCTTGTTAGGCATTTGCTTCTCAATGCTACCTCAGTCTATTGGGTTCCTCAAGTTCCATTATCAGCCTCATGCTTTTCTCCCTACATCATCTTTTGACGAACTACGTGGTACTTTTTGCAATATCACATATACCAATGGCACAGATATCATCTTCTGCTCTCCTGCATCTCTACTTCCGCATGTCAATCATTATCTATCTAAAATCTCTTTGTGTATGGCATTCTGCTATTATTTAAAGCTAAGCATCTCCCCATCACTTTCTAGGACCTGAAATGCCTCTGATAGTCTTTAATGTCACAATCTTATGCAGCAAATATCTTTTTAGACCCCCAGAGTGAGGACACAAAAAAAGCTTGCCTCAACCAAACAAATTCTCAAGATTTACTTAATACTAATAAGAAATAAAAAAAGAACAAGTCTACATGAAATTGTAAAAAGAAACTGATAAGAGTGAGGAAATAAAAGTTTTACGCAGTTTGTGTCCTACATGAACTGTTTCAAAGATACTTTTTCAATGTCATATTCTTTCCAACTGTCTAAGTCTTTTACCTTCGCTTTATTCTCTCCTTCATTCCCGCATTCAATCACTTGCTAAATCCTGTCAATTTTATTACTAGAACCACCTCGGGATATTTCCATTCTTAAACAACAAAAATGCTAATCTATTCTCTAGTAATATCACATCTGATTTACTGCAACTCTCGGCTTACTTTGCTACCACCTGTTCTCTCTTAAATTTTAGAAGAGTATTTCGGCTAGGTTCCTTGACTTCATCTCTAATTCATCATTAACTTCTCCCAATATCTCAATCGACTGTTCATTGCTAAAGGATAACATTTTAAGTGCCTTTTATTGCCTATACACATAGCCCTGCTCTTCTTTCAACACACTTTCACATGCACTACTCTTTTTCTCCAGGACTTTCATCTTTCATGAATATTTCTCCAACTTATGTCTCCTAGGCAGCATGTATCCTCTAGAATTCCTCAGCTTTCCTTACTTATATTGTTGGATGAGCTTTTCAAATTATTTAATATTTGATAAACTTTTCAAATTATTTAATATTTTGACAAATATTTCATCATTTTGATATTTTTTGATATACTGATTTTTTTTAGATATGATAGATTTTTTGATATTTTGAAAAAATCATTTTAAATGTGTATTTAAAAAAAAATATCAAATCATTTGAAAAGCTTCTCCAAAAATGTTCTACTCCCAATCTCTGAATACTCACCTATTCATTCCCACATCTATTCCTCACCCTGGAATACCTGTTAAATATGTGTATATTTGTGTATATTGCACAGTACTGTGGAAAATGTGGAATCCAAACTACAAAAATAATTATAATACAAATAATAAGTTGCATCAAAAAGAATAGAAATATTGTTAAAATGTGACATCTGAGACATAGGAATGATGCATTTCTTATTTTTTCTAACCATAGTGACCATTCTTGAAACTCTAAAGCTCATATAATTTTATCGCCAAGCTCAAGTGAAAATATACAAATTGGTTACGCAATGTGGCCGTAAATTTATCAAACCGAACCCTATGGCAAAAATTAAGACATTGCCAATTTCTGGTTTAATTATAGCATAGAAGATAAATAGACAAGCTTCATGTTTTGCATGATTTCATTGTTTTGTGTGTAGTTTGTATAAATTTCGGCAGCACTTCTATTAATGAGGAACTGTTACTTCACATGATTTTGAATAGATTTTTAAGAAATGGGTGCCTGTCAACTATTTTTAAAAGCTCTCTCCTTAGCTTGTATCTGGCAGCATAGAAAAAGCAGAAACAGTGTTTCAATTTATCTTCCTCATTTGCGTTATATTGTGAGATAATTTTATAAATTTGCAATATAATTTTATTTAATCTTTTATTTTAACCTTCCAGGTTTTATGTAGTGGTGATATTTCCATTTAAACAATCCATTGCAATACAGGGTTATTCATCTTTTAGAAATGACAGAGCAAAGAGAGGAGGAGGCATTGTTATTTATGTTGACAAGTCCATAAAATTTACTCCTTTAAAAAACTCTAACTACCCATCTGCCTTTGATTTCCTTTCTGGCACAATTGAGATCCTTTTCACTAAAACTAGCATTGTTGCTGGAACCTACCACCCATGTAGTGTCACATGTTCATCCTCACCTTGTGGTGTCTGTAATGACAAATGCCTTTCTGGCATTATAGGACCGCTATAGTGCCTGGCACTATAGGGTCTTTAGGTCCCCCCTACCCTTAGGGTCCCACTCTCGCTGGGCTCAAGGGGGCTGAAGGGGTTAAACTCTTACCTTTCTCCAGCGCCGGGCTCCCTCAGCTCTGGGGAACTCCCCTCCCTCTTCCATCGTCAGCTCTGAATGTGCATGCGCGGCAAGAGCTGTGCGCGCATTCTATCAGTCCATAGGAAAGCATTTCTCAATACTTTCCTATGGACGTCAGCGTCTTCATTTCTCAATACTTTCCTATGGACGTCAGCGTCTTCTCACTGTGATTTTCACAGTGAGAATCGCGGAAGCGCCTCTTGCGGCTGTCAATGAGACAGCCACTAGAGGCTGTATTAACCCTAGTGTAAACATAGCAGTTTCTTTGAAACTGCTATGTTTACAGCTGCAGAGTTAACCATAGATGGACCTGGCACCCAGACCACTTCATTGAGCTGAAGTGGTCTGGGTGCCTATAGTGGTCCTTTAACGGAGATGCTACTCAGCAACCCTGTGCTGATGTATCTGACTCCTGCGGCATGTTGAAGGACACCGCCTGCTGCAGATCCATTCCAATTTGTAACCCCACATCCGCCCGCGGTATTGACGATGTCGGCGTGCATGTGACGTCACGCAAAGGACGCGCACGTACATTCTGGGGTCAAAGGCCAGGTACGGCCAATCGGATCTAAAGAGGGCTTATTTAAACTCCTTTTTCCTTTTTCTCATTGCTCTGTTGAAGTTTCCCTTAGTAGGTTATCCAAGAGTGTTTATTTCTGGTTATTGGCTTTGGCTTCGTTTGACTTCCCTGTATTCTGGTATCCTTGACTTTTGACTTTCCCTCATCATTCTGTCTCATTCTGTGTCCCCAACCTCGGCAAGTATTCTGACTATTCTCTGGTACATTAAGTCCGGCCATTCTACGGCCCGGTAAGACGTTACCTCTAGTCCTAGGTGTGATCCAGTCCTGCGTGCTGGATCAACTAGTATCCTGACACCTAGCTCACCGGTGCACTCCCTTTCTGACATAGCCTAACTACTAAGTGAAACTGTAGCTCAAAACCAAAAAAGTGAACTGTTGGTTTTTGGAGATTTTAATATTGATTGCCTGAATCCTAAAAATAATAAATCATGTTGGCTGTTTAAGACTTTCCAGCTAGCACAATTAATTTCCTCCCCAACTCGCATTAATATTAAAAGCCAGAACCATACCTTGCTTGATTGGATTCTCTCCAGCTGTCCTGACAGAATCCAGGAGGCGGGCGTTCTCCCTAACAGTTTCAGCGACCACTGTCTAGTGTATTGCATACGCAAAATAAAGGCCACTAAATCCCCTCCCAAAATTATAACCACCAGGTCTTTCAAAAAATATAATCTTGAATCCTTTTTAAAGGATCTCAAGAACATACCATGACACGGATTAGGTCTAATACCAGATCTAGACTCTGCAATTTCATTTTTTCAGTCCGAGCTCTTGCTTGTTTGGAATTTGCATGCCCCTCTGCGTAAAGTGCGACTAAAAGGGACACACCTGCCCTGGGTTACAGCTGACCTCATTCAAATGTACCAGTTTAGAGATTCACTGTGGTCAAAGTTCAAGCGTACTGGCTCCATGAACGATCACTGTACTTACAGACATTGGCAAAAAGCATGCACAAAACAAACAAATATAGCAAAGGCCCAATATTTGAAAATTTGAACAACAACCTATCAAACCCAAGAAATTTCTGGAAAATCATAAATAGCATACAAACCCACACAATCCACTCCCAACCCTCCACTGTCAAAATGGACAACCAAACACTGCAACACCCCCTATATGTAGCAAATGCCTTTAATAATTACTTTATTGGATGGGCTGCCACCCTTGTTGCTAAGATAACAAATTACACACATTTTCAGACTGCAAATAAAGATCAGGCCCTGCAAATCTTCAAAATCCTCATATAGAGAAATTCAGTTTTAGACCTGTGCCTGTTAGTGTCATTAATAAACATCTTAATAATTTAAAAATGAAAAACCAGTGTGGACCAGATCAAATCCCAGCAATGTTGCTGAAGCTCAGTGCGCCAGCAATTGCTATACCTGTCACTACCCTTATCAATTAATCCCTAGTGTCAGGATACATACCCAAACTTTGGAAGACTGCAAAAGTTGTACCTATCCATAAAAGTGGTAACAACACTTTGGTATCTAACTATCGCCCGATATTATTGCTCCCGGTATTGTAAAAAATATTGGAAAAATGCATCCACATGCAACTATGTCAATATTATCAACGATCAAATTATCTGACCCTGGATCAATCAGGCTTTTCGTCCAAATCACTCAACTTCGACAGCCCTCTTAAGACATTGCAAAGACATCCAAATTGGCATGGAACAAGGAGACTTAATTGGAGCTATTTTCCTTGATTTTCCAATGCCTTTGACACAGTAGACCATGGCATTCTTTAGCAAAAACTTAAAAACTCATGCATTGGTGATCATCCGCTAACTTGGTTTTGATCGTATGTTTCACACTGATTGCAATATGTGGCTATTTCTGATAGCGCTTCCCTTCCTCTTGCAGTCACGTGTGGTGTTCCCCAAGGCTCCGTACTTGGATAGTGGATAACAAACTTTTCCTAAACACTGACAAAACCGTTATAATGATCTTTGGAACTGTACCTAAATTACATAAACTACAAAATCAACAATTGTCTATCAGAGCAAATTCAAATAGCACACTAATAGCAGTCTACTCTTTCAAATATCTAGGTATGTTGCTAGACCCCAATCTATCGTTTGGCCTTCACATTGAAAAAATCTCTTCAAAACTTTACCCAAAACTAGGTGCCCTGCACAGAAACATCCTGCCTAAGCCCTACAGCAAGGAAACAGATAGTGCAACAAATGCTAATGCCGGCCATTGATTATGGGGACTTAGTGTATGCACCGGCACCGCAAACCCACCTTAATAAACTTAATACGCTATATAATTTGTTCTGCCGCTTTGTACTAGAATGTAATTACTTTACCCACCACTGTGACATGTTAAAAGAGCTAAACTGGCTATCGCTGGAATCCAGACGCACTCCCACCCTACCTGACTAGAAAGTTCTCTCTCCGGCTGTTCCCACCTCCTATAACCTCCGATCCAGTACTAGCATGATATTTAGCATACGGTAATACAAAAATAAAGTCGCTCGATCCTCCTTTTCCTACAGAGCACCGCAATTATGGAATAACCTCAGGGACACAGTCAAATCTTCAATCTAATATCCTTTAAGATATCTATGGCAATATACCTCAGCACAGAATGCACCTGTCATGGTTGAATATATTTATTACCGGTTATGTATTACAATTTATATATGTGTGTGTTCATGTATTTATAGTTTGTATATTGTATTTTTGTAATATTGTATCCTATTGTAACAATGCAATGTTTTGTGCACAATGACCCCAATACATATTTGAAAACAAGAGAAATCTCAATGTATCCATCCTGGTAAAATATTTTATAAATAAATAAATTTATAAATTTGCAATATAATTTTATTTAATCTTTTATTTTGACCTTCCTGGTTTTATTTAGTGTTGTTATTTCTATTCAAACAATCCATGTTCTGATTGTTGATTCGTACTTTCTTAACCATTGACCCCTAAATTATTGAATACCACATTTATTAAATACTTTATTTAAAGGGTCACTATAGTCACCAAAACAACTACATATTATATTATATAGCCTCTCTCGACAGGCATTTTAATAAACACTGCCTTTTTATTCCATGTGGTGATGGAAAAAAGTGACTGGGTGGAGGATACATGAGATACATGTTTGTATTTTTGATACTATAACGAAACTATCTAATATGCCAGGATTAGTCAACATATAGTATAAGGGCAAATCATTCTATCTACTGTTATTTATTTCTGATGCATCTCCTACCCTGTAGGAAGGTCTTTTTTGTTTTGGTGTCACTGCTTTTCTGCACCCGGAGAATTACGCATTGCTTACTGTGTGTCTGTTTATGTATTAAAGATATAAAACACTCATAACGCTCTCTAGTTCCTTTATTCCACAAGAACAGAATATATATTGTATCAGGTGACTCAGACATTAATGTAGACTTTGTAAAGCCAGACTTTTTTTTTTTTTGTATTACGTTTTGTTCTGTAAATCGGAGCAACCATAGAGGTGGCATTTCCACTGCCACTTACATAGGGATAGCTGAATGTTGACTTTTTTCTAATACACTAAAGATAAATGGAAAATATCTTTTGTAAGACCTAGTAACAATTAGCAGCATGATGACTAATATTAGAATGTCTTCTAAAAGTAAATCTTTATAACTTTTTATAAGATGTCTTTACTTGTGTTTAAGAGATAACCAAGACAGAATATCTCTACGTTCTAGATGATACTGATTTCTTAAAGGAAAACTCCAAGAAGCATAACCACCATAGCTCACTTAGTGGTGCCCTGGAGCTCCCCTCACCCCATGTAAATAGCCAAAACGATTTAGAAAAGTTTGGCTTCTTATCTAGAGGCTGCTGAATACCACCTCCCACCTCTATGCAGCCTTCAGGAGAGCTGGAAACTCCTCCAGGGCCAGCTGATTGGCTAAGAGAGACAGCTGATTGTACATATGGGGCTTAGCTCAATACTGAAAGCATTTGGCTCCATAGGAGTCCATAGTACAAAACTAGGTAGCCCTGGAATTCATCCGTAGAGATGCACCAGGTTCAGGGGGAGTTCAAAAAGCCAGAAATTAAACCATAGAATACAATACCAAATAACCATGTGAACTCATAAACCTTGAAAAAGCGTAGAGAGACTTGTCTATTCAAGAAGTACTTTATTTGTCAAACAAATGCTATCAGGAAATATGCATACTCTCAGGGGAAATCCCTGTTGCACACTCTAACTAAAAATCATGAAAAAAAAGAATAAAATATAATTTGTCCCCAAAGGACACTCCTTACCCCTATCCCAGGATACTGTGAACTCCCAGCAAAAATATGCCACATTGTAAATCAAGCTGAATAGTTAATACTGGAGATTTTAAACATAGAGTCCATCTAATCTCCAAAGTAAAGTTCATCACACCCAATAGGTGAACAGTTTATAAGGCACTTTCTCAAGCCAATTTGTACTAGCATGTATGAAGATCACAAAAAAAAAGAAAAGAAAAAAGACAAAAAAAGAAAAATATATTTTTCTGGCCTTATCCAAGAAATAGGCCATAGAGTAATTGACAAAAAAAAGCACACAAAAAAATTTCTTTATAATATAGTCTAACTGCAATAAAGCCTAGTCCCAAATATAATCCTTAAGGCTGCCATAAAGAATATATGCACTTAATAATAGTAATGGAGCATTCTCACCTAAGCGGCTTGTAACCAAATTCAGATGTACAACATGGAGGTATTTGTTTAACAAACTGTGAATCTGCGGAAGGGCTAATGGGCTGAGCACTTAGGAGCTGTCTTCTCCCTTTGAAGGCCCTGGAGTGAAGCAGTTGGGTCATCGTTATTTAAGGTGCTCATACGCAGGCATCTAACTAACTTTATAGCTGCAAATACAAATGAACACATGCATGAGAAAAAGATTAATATATAAAAAATAATTTAAAAAATGAGTATAGATAGACATAAATAGATAACATATACTAATTGAAAAAAGAGGAAAGAAAGGGAAAGAAAAAAAGAGATGCAAAAAGTTGAAAAATAAAAAAATTACAAAAAATAAATAGAAAAAAAATAAAAAACATAATAGAAATAAAACAAATAAAGAATCTCATAAAAGAGGGACGGATCTGTTAAAGAATTCCAAACAAAATGGGGGGAAGAAAGAACGAAGTACCAGAAGATTTTAAAAGTGAGATGGTTTCCACTAAGGGTATCACCAACTACACAAATTAAAAAATAAATGCAAATGAAAAATGGAATAGAAAAAGAGTAGCCACGTCTATAAATGACTAAGTGGATCAATAGGAAATCTATCAATCTATTTGGGTTATGTGGGACCATCTGGCAGGAACTGGATTAAAACGGTTCAACTACTTACATTGCGGGGACGGTAGAGTATTCCTGATGAATACTTTGTACTGCAGAAGTTGGTATGGTGCTTGGAGTGTATCTTTAATTTTATGTGACATTATAAAGTAGGATGTACACTATATAACCAAAAACATGTGGACCTATATAAATGATATAGCCAAAAGCATGTTAACCTATATGAACTAAATAGCCAAAAACATATAGACCTATATTTACTTGTTGGATATTTCTTTCCAGAAACCATGGCATTAATGTGGAGTTGCCCCCCCTTGGCAGTTATAATGGTAGACAAAATTCTAGGAAGCATTTTCAAAGATATTTATGAGGTCATGAACTGATGTTTGAGGAGAAGGGCTGGCTTCGGATCAAGGTTCTAATTCACTTTAAAGGTATTCAGTAGGGTCAAGTTCAAGGCTCTGTACACGGCCCTGGAGTTCCTACACATCAAACTAAAACATGTCTTTCTTGCTCTGCATGGGGTTACAGTCATGCCAAACTGTTGCCACAAAGTTGGTATAATCCATTTGTATAAAATGTCTTTGTTTCCTGTAGCATTAAGAAGACCCTTCATTGGGTTTCGTGAGCCTAATTCAAACTCTGAAAAACAAATCCTTCTGCCAAGCTTTACAGTAGACACTATTTATCCACCATACTCACATTCTTCCATCAGTGGGTCAAAGGAAATGCCTGAGCTGTGACTTATTACTCCAAAGAACACATTTCCATATTGATGTGAGACTTTTGTACAGCTGCTTGGCCTTTGAATCCAATTCCCTGATGCCCGAGATGCCCAGATTTTATCCTAATGTGTCCAGAGATAGTTTGGAACTCTATAGTGAGTGATGAAACAGATAGAGCTACAGGCTTCAGCATTTACTGTAAGTATGTGTAGTCTGCCACAGTGTGGCTGGGCTGTTGTTGCTCCTAGATTCTTCCACTTCTCAATGAAAGCGGGACCAGAAAACATCTAGTAGGGCAGAAATATTGCAAACAGACTTGTAGCAAGGGTGGCATCATATCAAAATGCCACATTTAAAGTCACTGAGCTCATCAATATAACCCACTGTATTTACAGTGTTTGTCTATGGGGAAATCATGACTATCTGCTGGATTTTGTGCACCTGTTAGCAATAAATAAACTCAATAACTGGTACAGGTGTCCACTTTTGACCATATACATATAATGTACTCCCCTATTACCCACCAATGACCTGGAAAATGGCATTTAAATGAAAGCAGGAGCTGGAAAGAGTAACAGAATGTTATAACTTCACTTTGCAATCTTCATTGACCTTACCACTAGGAGATTAAATGGTATCCCTTAAAGGGACACTGTAGGCACCCATACCACTTCAGTTCATTGAAGTGATCTGGGTGCATTGTCCCTGTCCCTCTTAGTCCTGTAATGGAAATCATTAAAGTTTTAGATTAGTGTAGAGTTTACATTGCAGCATTAAGACAATCTCAAGCGGCTGGTGGCTAACTGACGCTGGATACTCACACTCTGCATGAGGCCATCCCGCGATAGAAAACACCCCCTAGGAAAGCATTGATTCAATGCTTTCCTATTGGGAGGGCCTAATGTGTTTTGAGCACTCGCCTCTCATGTACATTAACCCCTTGTTATGGGCAAATGCAAATATTACAAGTTTTAGAATGAAATGTTGTATTTCTTAAACTGTGTACTTTGTCTTTAAGAGATATTGCAAACTGACAAGGTGTTAGAAATTGAACATATTGTTTTTCATAGATGTTTCTTTAAGCAATAATCCCAGTGCATAATATGTTTGCGCCATTTTGTCCCAGACAAATTACAATAACAATAATGCATAAACAAGCTTCAAGGCTATCCTATGACTCTTTCAGTACGTGATATATTGTGGTAACCTTAGTAGATAAGGACAGGGCCGGCCTTAGGCAATTAGGCGCCCTGTGCAAAAAGTCTTCACGGCGCCCCCCCCACCTCCCACCAAGTTGCCTGAATACAGTAACACACACAGGCACCTGGGACGTGTGTATCACGAGGCAAACAAGGCATCTGCCTTGGGCGCCACTTTGCAGGGGGCGGCAAAAAAAAGCATCCCTCCAAACCCCCAGGCAGATCCCTTGCTTGCCTCGCATCCTGGGGGGCTCAAGAGCTGACTGGCTGGCCACTTTTGAGCCCCCCCAAGGCTGGCAGCGGGCAGCGAAGGAGCATACTCACCTGAGCTCTTCCTGCTCAGCTTCCTCTGCGCCGCTTAATGAAGCCGGGAGCCAGAATATGGCGTCAGTCCGGCTCCCGGCATCACTAAGCGCTGCTTACTCAGCCTGTGCGCCCCCTGCCTGCCTGCCCAGCAGCCACACTGGACTGCTGGTAAGAAATCCACTCCAGCTTTCCCAGGGAGGCTGGGTGGATTTAAAATAAATGTAAAAAATATTAGTTTGTGAGTGTGAGTGGAAATGTCTGTGTGTGTGTCTGTGAGTGTTTATTTTGAAGTGAATGTGTGTGTGTGTGTGTGTGTGTCTGTAAGTGTGTAATTGTGTGTGTCTGTAAGTGAATGTGTGTGTGTCTGTGAGTGAATGTGTGTGTTGGTCAGTGAGTGTATATGTGTCAGTCAGTGAGTGTATATGTGTCAGTCAGTGAGTGTGTATGTGTCAGTCAGTGAGTGTGTGTCAGTCAGTGTGTATGTGTCGGTCAGTGGAGTCGTGCATCTTTCAGTGGGTGCTTGCGTCTGTCAGTGAGAGTGTGCATCTGTCAGTGTGTGTCCAAGTAATAGTGTATGTGTGTATGTCATTGTTTGTCAGTGTATATGAGAGTGTGTGTCTGTCAGTGGGTGTGCGTCTGTCAGTGAGTGAGCGTCTGTCAGTCAAAGTGCGGCCTTGACAGGAAGGGGTGGGGGAAATTTAAACTCGGTTACAGGCATGTACACACACACTCAGTTAAAGGCAGTCACACATGCAGGCACAGGCACAAACAATGGCACAGCTACAGCGACACACACAGACAGACAGTCACATAGGCAGTCACACACACAGACAGACACACAGTAACACACACATAGACAGTTATACACACACAGGCAGGCAGTCACACACAGACAGATAGTTACAGACAGACACACACAGGCAGGCAGGCAGTCACATACAGGCAGTCACACACACAGGCAGTCACACACACACACAGGCAGACAGTCACACACACAGACAGTCACACACACAGACAGTCACACAGACAGACAGTCTCACACACACAGGCAGTCACACACACGGGCAGTCACACACACGGGCAGTCACACAGACAGACAGTCACACACACAGGCAGTCACATACATGGGCAGTCACACAGACAGACAGTCACACACACAGACAGTCACACACAGGCAGGCAGTCACACACAGAGACAGTCACACACACACACAGAGACAGACAGTCACACACACACACACACACAAGGACAGGCAGTCACACAGACAGTCACACGCACACAGGCAGGCAGTCACACAGACAGACAGTCACACACACACACAGACAGACAGTCACACAAACAGGCAAACAGTCACACACACACACTTACCTCTTTCCAGTGGATGCAGTTGGCTGATGGGGAAACATCTTTCCCTCTTCCTGTACAGCAGGGGCTTCGGGAGGTATTAGCCCCGTCTCCGCCTCTCGATAAGCCCCGCCTCCGCCGCTCGGTAAACCCCGCCCCCTCTGCCGCGATTTTTTTTTTTTTTTAAATAGACCCGGGTGGAGAATAATTAATCCTCCAGCCAGGTATCTCTTTTAGCTCCCCTGCACTCCGGCCATGAGTGAGCTGTGTCGGCCACAGGGCGCCCCCTGTTCCATGGCGCCCTGTGCGGTCGCACAGCTCGCACACCCCTAAGGCCGGCCCTGGATAAGGATGTTCAGACTTTAAGATGCCATCTTGAACTAAGTCAGGAAAATTTCCATGATGTTTGCACCCTTTAGTTATGGCCTTGTATGTTTGCCAAATTAAGGAAGGTCCTAAAATGAATAAAGTAAAAGAAGTGTTATTTTTTCATATATGAACTATGGTAACCCTAAAATGGAGACACCTGAGGTATAAATAGGTGTACTTTTAAATGTTAAGGAACAGAGGAGAGACTTGGAGACAGACGCTGCTCCATCTTAAAATGACAGAGAGGCTGACATGATGACATGTTCAGAAGGGTATGTTAACCTATTAATGATATTTGCAAGCATTTAGTTTAATCTTATAAACTCTGCTATAATGGATTTTATATGTCTAAATTTATATTTTTATATAATAAATATCTAAAAGACAAAACTATTGCTTCCAAGACAATCCTTATTTTATATTGTATTCTCAATTATTTATATATTTTAAATAGAGGATCTCTTACACTAACTATATAAAATTATGGCTAAGATATCTGTATGGTTAGCCCTACTAAGTTCTATGCTTTAAGACATTATAGTGGTAAATAAGGGAACCAGCCGCGGTTACACCCTCTCATTGGTTGACCTTGTAGGAGGCAAAGCACCAACCCAGCGCCTAGGAAAACTGACACTGGAATCAGGTAAGAGACTAAAGAGTTTTACCCCTTTATTGGTCGGGTGGCTGTTAGGTAGCGGAGAAGCAGAGGGATCTATAGTGTTAGGAATACAGGTGTGTATTCCTAACTCTATAGTATCCATTTAAGCCAAATGACAAATCTAAATGATCTAATTTATTGGAGCAATTTGTAAGTCTTACACCAAACTCCAAACAGAAGAATGTTAAAATGACTAATAAAGGACAATTCTCTCCATACTAGTGAATATTTTGATTTGGGGATTTTCTATGTTCATCTAGTTTCTCCAAAATGTTTGTAGTCATCTATCATCAGACAATGCACCATAAATAACATGAAAAGGCAATTGAAGCTGTAGCTGTTTGATTGGCTTCAAATAGCGAATCTCATCTCATATAGAGTATAGCAAAAGCTATCTTTATACAGTAACTACATCAATATTATATATTCTTAAATTCTCGCACAGTTCGAGATTAATTTATCAACAGAAGCAGGAGAACATACTGATTTGAGATGGGTTTTTTTTCCAGAGAACATCTAAAAACATGTTTCTGAGAGATATAACAGACTGATTTCTTGTAATGAGCTATAGTACTAGGATTGCTCATTTTTTCTACAAAGAGCAATTGTTCTGCCATCTGTGCTGATATAAACTCAAATAATCCCAATCAGATTCGGTAATTCTCATTTGGGTTTTGTAATCTGTTTTAAAATCATTATATAGATTACAAAGACTTGCTCTCATGTATAATGTATTCTAGGAAAACTATTTCTTAAAAGCCTTACTCAGAACTTTATAGAATCCAGTGCTTTCTGTTTTTTTTATGTTTAATGAATGAATATAATGAAATGTTTATATTTCCTTTGTAATCTTTGAAACATTTCAGTGGCATATAAAAGGGAGGTTAGCATGTACACATATTTTGCACAATTAGTTAAACTCCCACGCTTACCTTTAGAATGATGGAATTCTGGAGTCTCTTTTGGTTTATTGAAAGTATAGAAAAACTTTGCACTTGGCATATTCTGCTGTCCTACAACAGGCACAGAATATGATGTCAGATACCTCCACATTGCATAATACTGCAAGCAAAGGGAGGGAGGCAAGAGCGATCTGTCATGCCCAATAGTTCCTTATAAAAATATTGTCAGTTGATGTGGTGCATATTCAATGTTTCCTTGTCAAACATGTTGTTAAAGGGACTCTCCAGGCAGAGTAGTTTACTCACCTGGTTCCAGCGCCGGGAGCCTCGTGAAGCCGCGCCCCCTATTTCGTCAAAATGACAAAATAGGCGGGCGCGGGCAGGGAGAAATCAGATGCTTCCATTTCATGCCGCCCTCTGAAGTCTTGAGCGCACTACTGCGAATGCGCGCGGTGTGCGCGGCCGCTAGCTGAGCTTACTAACAGCTCAGCTCGCGGTCTTTGCCCGTCCCCTCTCCTCTGCCTACAGGCAGGAGAGAGAAGTCGCGCACACAGTGCCTTCTCTCTCCTGCACACGTCAGATGTATCTTAATACGTCTGACGTGTACAAGGCCTTTTTAGGGCCGTGCATGATAGGAAGTCCCTCTGGTGGTCCCGTCTAAGTGACGGCCACTGGAGGTATTCCTATCAATCAATGTAAACTGTATTTTCTCTGAAAATACAATGTTTACATTAGATTGCCTGCAGGGAGCTATAGATCTCACCTGAACAAATAAATTAAGCTGTAGTTGTTCAGGTGACTATAGTGTCCCTTTAACTAACATGATGTGTGTAGTGGATCGGTGACATGGTTAACCAATAGAGGTGGTATGATTGTTGAACACATCTGGGCTGCTTTTAAGTAGTCTTGAGAAACCATCTGTCAGGTTACAGGACTGTAAATTAAAGCCCATTTGAAAACGCTTATCTAAAATATAAATTCTGGCTTGTGTATAAAAAATACAGTTATGGGAAAAAGAAAGTACATCCTCTTTGGGTTTTATGGTTTTACATATCGGGGTATACTAACTAATCTGTTGTTCCTTAACAGGTCTTAAAATGGGGTAAATACAACCTCAGATGAACAACAACACATGACATTATTTAACAAAAATAAAGCCAAAATGAAGAAGCAGTGTGTGAAAAACATGAAACCCTTACTGCTTCCGCATGAACTAAGAGATTAAGTAGCAGACAGGTTCAGCTAATCAATTGCCCTTGAATAATTCATCATCAGCAAGTATTACAACCTCTATAAAAGCCAAAGTTTCAGCAGTTTGTTGGTCTGGAGCATACAGGTGTTTGTGTTAACACAATGCCAATGAGAAAAGACATCTGCAATACTCTTAGAGAAGCAGTTATTGCTGTCCATCAAACTGGGAAAGGTTATAATGACATTTCCAAACAATTTAAACTCCATTAGTCTACAGTGAGAAAAATTATTCAAAGTGGAAAACATTCAAAGTCAGTCAAAGTCAAAGACAGTTGCCAATCTTCCAAGGAGTGAACGTCCCTGCAAATTCTCCCCAAGATCATACTATGCAACACTAAGAGAAATTCCACAAAATCCAACAGTTACATCTCAGACACTAAATGCTTCAGTTAGCATGTTAAATATTAATGTTTGTGACAGTATAATTTCTCTCTTAAAAGAATATGGCAGCACGACTTAGGTTTGCAAAGTGTTCATCTGAACAAATCACAAGACTTCTGGAACAATGTCCTTTGGATAGACAAGACCAAAGTGGAGATGGTTGTCTATAATATACAATGTTACTTTTAGTGTAAACCAAACACAGCATATCAGTACAAACACCTAATGCCAACCGTCAAACACAGTGGTGGAGGGGTGATGATTTGGAATTGCTCTGCAGCCACAGGACCTGGGAACCTTGCAGTCATTAAGTCTCAGTGAACTTATCTGCATGAAAAGGATTCTAGAGGCTGCTTGTCCGACAGCTGAAGCTTGGCCAGAATTGAGTCATACAAAAGGACAACCAGCAAATCTACAACATGATGGCTGATAAAGAAAAGAATCAAGATGTCAAAAGTCAAAGACCAGACCTCGACCCAATTGAAATGCTGTGTGGGGACCTTAAGAGAGCTGTGCATTCAAAAATGCCAGCAAACCTCAATAAACTAAAGCAAGTGGTAAAGAAGAGTTGGCCCAAATTCCTGCATAACAACGTGAGAGACTGATAAAGTCATACAGAAAATGACTACTTAATGTTATTGCTGGTAAAGGTGGTTCTGAAAGCTGGTGAATTATGAGGTGTACTTAGTTTTTCACACATGGCTTCTCCATTTTTTTTTTTTACATTTATTAAACAAATCATGACACGGTGTATTATGTCATGTGTTGTTCAGATTGTATTTCCTGAATTTTAATACATGATTGTTATTATGTCCTGATATGTAAAACCATTGATTTCAAAGAGGCTGTACTTTCCTTTTCCCATGACTGTATGCAATTTTGCTCTCAAACTAATTGTTTGGATTTACAGAATCGATCTGACCTGGTTACAAAAATCAGAAGTATATGTGCATAAATGTTTAGCATGGCACATTTTCAACCAGGTTTGGAATGCACTAATTGCCCTTGATAAAAAGAGAATTCCTACACCCCCTTGCCCCTCTTCAGAGAGGCCAGCTTAGAACCTGAGATCAGCAGAGAAGTTGTATTTGCGAAATTGTGTTTTGTGACATAAGTCTCTGTTTTCTTGTTTCAACTTTGGCCACCACTCATGTTACGTTAACATTCAAACACAGGGATTTTCATAGTTGAAACAAGGCATGTGATGTAATTATCCTGCCTATTCTTTGAATTAGACCAGAGAGGGGCTGCCATCAGGGGGTGACAACCATAACAGTTGTCACAGGCCCGGCAACCCTGCAGAACCATGTGCCCGGTGGAACTGCCGCCGGTGCAGCCGCACCAGGGCCTGCACGCTGATGGGAACTGCCGCCGGTGCAGCTGCACCGGGGCTCACAAGCTGAAGGTACCCTATATCTTAAGTCAGCTCTGCGGCTGTGCAAAAGCGCGACCGGGCCCCTTAAAAAATAGCAACTGCAAGTTGTGCTGGGAGGAAGTGACGGCTTAAACTGCGCGAGAAGGAAGAAGCAGACTGGAGGCCACGAGGAGAGGAGACGTAGCCGACTCCCATCATCCCCAGCCAAACTCCTGCAATGAAAAGGTAAGGAACAGGAAGGTGGCTGAAAAATTAGCTGTGTGTGTGTACGCATGCATGTATATATGTCAGTATGTATGTGTCTATATGTATGCTAGTATCTATGTATGTCAGTATGTGTATGTATATATGTCAGTATGTATGTGTGTATGTATGTATATATCAGTATGCATGTATGTATGCATGTCAGTATGTATGTATGTATGCATGCCTGTATGTATGCCTGTATGTATGCATGTCAGGAAGTATGTGTCTGTATGTCAGTATGTATGTATGTATGTATGTTTGTCGGTATGTATGTCAGTATGTGTATGTCAGTATGTATGTATGTGTGTGTCAGTATGTATGTATGTATGTGTGTGTATCTCAGTATGTGTGTGTGTCTGTATGTATGTTAGTATGTGTCTCTGTGTCTGTATATATATGTATATGTGTGTGTCTGTTAGTATGTGTGTATCTTTCTGTGTGTGTCTGTGTCCTTTTGTATCAGTGTGTGTGTCTGTGTGTGTGTATCTTTCTGTGTGTGTGTCTGTGTCCTTTTGTATCAGTGTGTGTGTCTGTGTTTGTGTCTGTGTGTGTATGCCTGTGGGTGGGATTTGGAGGCAGGGCAAACCTTGAGCTATGTTAAGGACCCCAGAATTTCTGATAGTGGCCCTGGACCAGGGTATGCTATGCCATTTACCCTCACATGTTTTACTTAAGGGCACGTTTTTTCCTCTAATTTTTCATTGTTTCTTTTTTTGTTTTGTTTATGATTTGTTTTATTTTAGTATGAGTGGGCATATCTCTGTACAAAGCACTATCTCAACAGACCTTCAGTCTGACTCTATCTCCTCTATCTCTATACTGTGCTATGTCTTATCTATATCACCAAAATGCCACACAGTGTCCTATAAAATTAGATTTTGCTTATAATAATAGCAAAGTATTTACTTAAATAACCACTATAGTGCCAGGAAAACAATCTCACTATAGGGTCTTTAGGTCCCCCCCCACCCTCAGGTTCCCACTCCCGCTGGGCTCAAGGGGGCTAAAGGGGTTAAACTCTTACCTTTCTCCAGTGTCGGGCTCCCTCTGCGCTGGGGAACTCTCCTCCCTCTTCTGACGTCAGCTTTGAATGTGCATGCACGGCAAGAGCCACGCATGCATTGAAACAGTCCATAGGAAAGCATTTCTCAATGCTTTCATATCGACGCTGGCGTCTTCTCACTGTGAAAATCACAGTGATAAGCGCGGAAGCGCCTCTAGCGGCTGTCAGTGAGACAGCCACCAGAGGCTGGATTAACCCTCAGTGTAAGCTGCAGGGTTAACCCTAGATGCAAGGGCGGATCCAGAACCAAATCTCGGGAGGGGCACTTAAGTGGGCTAGAGCGGGGTGAAACAGGCTGCAGCGGAGGAATAGGGGACTCTTGTTTAGGGGATAGAGGCTGTACACATATGCGGCCACACACAGTGATATGGAAACACAATAACAGATACAGACACATACACTGGCACACCCACAGATACAAACCTATACCTACACAGGCACACACACACTGGCACATAGATACACACATACCTACACATGCACACTAGCGAAACCCCCCACACACACACATCCCTACACATACACAGAATGACACACATACCTTCACATACACAGATACAAGGTAATAGAATATACAGGCATAACTCCAGGTACTGAAGGTGTATTTATTGGAGGGTAGAACACGTTTCAGCCCTTGGGGGCCTTAATCATGTTTAAGTCCCTCTAGGGCTGAAAAGTTGCACTTTTATGTGGTGTTCTACCCTCGAATAAATACACCTTCGGTACCTGTATATTCTATAACCTTGTATTGTTGGACGGATTAGCAGTGTCTATCTAATCCAGAGCACCTTTGAGGCTGTGGACCAGAGTGAAAAGCGGAACCTGAGTGCAGTGGACGACGTTGTCTGTGGTACACACACAGATACATACTCACAGATACACATTAACACTCACAGATTCACACACTGACACTTCGATACACACAGATGTCCACATACCTAAACATACACACTGACACACACAGATGTCCACATACCTAAACATACGCACTGGCACACAGATGCACACATACACACATACCTAAACATACACACTGACACACACAGATGTACACAGATGTCCACATACATAAACATACACACTGGCACACACAGATGTCCACATACATAAACATACACACTGACACACACAGATGTCCACATACATAAACATACACACTGACACACACAGATGTCCACATACATAAACATACACACTGACACACACAGATGTCCACATACATAAACATACACACTGACACACACAGATGTCCACATACATAAACATACACACTGGCACACACAGATGTACACATACATAAACATACACACTGACACACACAGATGTCCACATATCTAAAACATACACACTGACACACACAGATGTACACATATCTAAACATACACACTGACACACACAGATGTCCACATATCTAAACATACACACTGACACACACAGATGTCCACATACATAAACATACACACTGGCACACACAGATGTCCACATATCTAAACATACACACACAGATGTCCACATATCTAAACATACACACTGACACACACAGATGTCCACATATGTCCACATACATAAACATACACACTGGCACACACAGATGTCCACATACATAAAACATACACACTGACACACAGATGTCCACATACATAAAACATACACACTGACACACACAGATGTACACATACATAAACATACACACTGACACACACAGATGTACACATACATAAACATACACACTGACACACACAGATGTACACATATAAACATACACGCAGCTTCCATAATGTTAAGCACCCTCCCCTCTCCCCTCTGCTTAAATACCTTTTTCTTTGCAGGAAGGTGACTTCCTGAGGCTGGCTGAGCCTGATGGGAGTCTGAAGCTGCAGAGCTCTCTCTCTCCTCCCTCCTCCTTCTCTCCCAGCTGCCTGTGTCTTCTCTCCCAGCTGCATCCTGGGTGTTCTCAGCCCGCGCGGTCTGTATGCTGGGAGGAAGTAACAGTCACTTCCTCCCAGCACTCCCTGCAACTTTAAAGGGGCCCGGTCTGCCAAAGGGCTGCAGCACCCGACCGAGCCCCTAATGAGGTCCCTCAACTGATGGCAGCTGCACTATTTTCTCGGGGGGGGGGCAATTGCCCCGTTGCCCCCCCCCTGGATCCGCCACTGCCTAGATGGGCCTGGCACCCAGACCACTTCATTGAGCTGAAGTGGTCTGGGTGCCTATAGAGGTCATTTAAATACATTCAGATATTCTCTGATTTCCAAGTATGTCCTGGGGATGTTACTTTTGCCCCAAAGGGTTGAACAGTGTCCACTGAAGATGCATTAGCCCACTGAGATATCTCACCAATCTTATTAGTTTCCTCATTTGCTATTCATGATTGCCATATTGTCTCACTTTGTTGTCATGCTGATACGTTAATAAAAAAGAGAGTGAGAAAAAAAATCAGTAAGAGAATAACAGAGCTTTGGTGATGCCTTGGAACAGGCAGATAAACCCATCTAAAATGCATCTTTAATAGTGATGTCCCGAACGGTTCGCCGACCAGTTCGCGAACGGTTCACCAAAAGGTTCACGAACTGTTCGCCACGAACGGTTCGCCACGGACTCATCATTGAGTAAACTTTGACCCTGTACCTCACAGTCAGCAGACACATTCCAGCCAATCAGCAGCAGACCCTCCCTCCCAGACCCTCCCACCTCCTTTCATGGCGAACCATTTGTGGCGAACCATTCGCGAACCGTTCGGCGAACCGTTCGGGACATCACTAATCTTAAACCCTTTAAGGACACATGACATGTGTGACATGTCATAATTCCCTTTTATTCAAGAAGTTTGGTCCTTAAGGGGTTAAAGGTGTCTCCCCTTCAATTCCAATGCTTCATCTTTTCTTTTATCAGAATGATTAATCAATTATACTTTTTCATTTATGTGTATCAATTAAACCATCTGCAAAAGAACTGCCGGGGTATTTGTGCTTCATTTAAATAATTTCAAGGATATCATATGTTTGCATGCCTTTTGTTATTCCACAAATTAAAATTTACTTTGAATGTTTTCTTGTATCTATTGTTCTGAAAAGTGAACATAGTATATTATTAAGCAGTGAACTGCATTATCTTCAATACAATTTGTGAAACAACTTGGTTGTGGGCATGATGATATGTCAGGTTTAAAACCCACGATAAGTGCAACATATGACAATACTTTTCTATTGAAATGATTTCATAATGCAAATGGAAGCCTTGATTGAGAGAATGAATAATCAGGTCCTTTGCTTCCATGACCTGTGATGAGTAAGCTGCTTAGTTACATTAATTCACAAAGTTTTGAAAGCACTTATGAGCGTGTTCCCTCAGAATACTGATATGAGAACGTCAATATCCCCCTGATTCATACAGAAAATTAAAGTAACCATTTATAGTTTTATTTTTTCCCCCTCTATTTATTAAACATTGTCTCTATTCACTCTGGACTCTTACATGATTGCTACAGAATATTTTTGGGGAAAAAGAAGCATTTGCATGTTTTTCACATACTTTTCAAAAAAGTAATACAAAACCCAACAAAACTCAAGAAGGATGAGACATTTGCAGAAAGTGAAAAGAAGGCAATAAAGAGTATAATGCAATCATCTTCCCCATGAAGGTACTGTTGTGAATCATTTATTTAGTACTAGATATGTAGGTTTCATTTAGGTGATCTGGCTATAGGTGATACGGTTATATTAAGCTTTTTCCATTCAGAACACTTGAACGTGACTGCAAATTCATTTATCCCATTAAGAATTTGCTAGCAATGTTGTCTTACCGTACTTGCTAAAGCCATGTGAATGTTTATAGGTACCACATGGCGATCCTTGTTTCAATGTGGTCACTATGTCACTCAATACCTAATGCGGGAATAATTTACAAGCTATTATAAGTATAGTGAAAAAATATCTCAAGTGAAATCTAGTAGAAGAAAATGATTCTCCTGTATGTAACTGTAATAAAAAAAAATATCTCAGGTGACAGACACAGGTATAGGGTTTAAAGGGCAACTGTTTTCTTTTTCTGCACATGTGTGGCTTAGTCCATCTATTAAATACGAATTGCCATCACAAGTTCAATTCATATCTTTGAGAGAGTTTTTTATTCACTGGTGTAGAGGATGAGGCATGCACATTTATATATATATATATACAATTCTTTATTTTTGTTGTACAGGATGGTACAAAGACATTCGAAATGCCACAACAGCATAAATAAGCACATATGTGTCAAATACAGCGAACTATAGGCATGGCATTTGAGATACCTGCACATTTTTAGAAAAATAACAAAACAAAAAGAGATGAACTTGTGAGTCAGAGCAGAAATTAAAGAAGGTTAGCTAGGTAAGAAGACTACACAATATAGCATACTGGAGAGTAACACCAAGCAATGTAAATACTGGGCTTAGATATCGAATCTCAACAATGGTTTCAAGCGAAGGAGCACAGAAAATGTAAACAAAAATCAAGCTGCTAGGGGAAAACAGCCTATCTCACTCTACCTGAAAGAGGGCTGCGAAGTCCCAGGCAACGTCATTGTTTCCTGGAGCGTGGACTAAAGGTGGTTTCATAATCCTTCTGGGTTTCCCAACCAGGAGGAGGTTGTTAAACCAGTGCTATCTTAACAGCATTATCGGCCCCCAGGCAAAGCAGCGAACTGGGGCCCTGCCTTTACAAGAAATCACAGGAATAAAAATGTAAATTATCGCTAAAATTAAGCTTATATGTATTGGTACCTTCAACAAATGAAATACATACATACACACAGGCTGCTGAATATAATCACAGACTGCTGAATACACGCACACACAGACTGCCGAATACACACACTGACTGACTGCGGAGTACACACACACATACTGCTGAAAACATACACACAATCCGCTGAATACACACACAGAGACTGCTGAATACACACAAACACACAGGCTGCTGAATACACACACACACAAAAACAAACAGAGACTGCTGAATACACACACACAGACTGCTGAATACACACACACTTGTGAATACACACACAGATACTGCTAAGTACACCCAGACTGCTGAATACTAACACACACACACTGATGAATACACCCAAACTGCAGTGAGGGGTGCGGTGTATGTGTTTGAGGGGCGCAGTGTGTTTTTGAGGGGTACAGTGTGTTTGTGAGGGGTGCTATGTGTGAAGGGTGCTGTGTGTCAGGGGTGATGTGTGTCAGGTGTGCTGTGTGTGTGTGTGTGAAGGATGCTGTGTGTGAGGCGTGTTGTGTGTGTGAGGGGGTGCTGTGTGTGTGAGAAGGTGCTGTGTATAAGGGGTGCTGTGTGTATGTGTGGAGTACTGTGTGTGTCTGAGAGGGGTGCTGTGTGTGTGTGAGGAATGCTGTGTGTTTGAGAGGGTGCTGTGTATAAGGGGTGGTGTGTGTGTGAGATAGAGAGAATGCTGTGTATAAGGGGTGCTGTGTGTGTGCGTATATTTGTGATGGTGCTGTATATAAGGGGTGCAGTGTATGTGTGTATGTGTGAGGGTTGCAAAGTGTGAGGGGTGCAGGGAGCAAATTAGTTTTCTTTTAGTTTAAAAAAAAAATCATTTAAAATCTTTGTGTGTGTCCCCCTTCTTCTTACCTTTCGTGAAGGAGGGGGGGACACAGCCAGCCCTGGTGGTCCAGTGGTGAGTTCTGTACAGCCTGCAGCTCCTCTGCAGGCTGTCTCCTGTCCTCCCGCACGCAGAATGCTGTGTGGAACATTGGCAGCCTGCTCTCACGAGGAGTGCTCTTCTTCCTAGGTCCTTCCCCTTGCCTCTGGGTCTTCCTGCCCTCTCTCCTCTAACGAAGGGCCTTTGAACTGGTAAGGGAGATCTTTGAAGAAGAAAACAGGGCCAGCTCTCCATGGGCCGGCTATGGAGATCAAAGGATCTCCCCTGTTGGCCTAGGCACATGGAGATCCCCTATGCTTGTGGGGCCCTTGGGCAGCTGCCCAGCGCACCCATGGGGAAAGAAAGCTCTGTAACTGGAGCTCTGACTGGAAATTGTGCCATGTGTGTGGACATTATAGCGCTTCCAAGCCTCTTGGCACATGGTGTCAAAACTTTGCAGGAATTCTGTTTCCCAGCTTCTGAGTTGCAGTTGAACTTGTGTAGCATTACCTTTGGCCTTTTTGGATAGACCACGTGTAGGCCTCCTTCACTAGATTCACCCAGGAGCGGTGCAGAAGTAAGTTCGCTTGGTGGGGCCAGGATAACACCCAGCAGCCCAGAGGGGAGGAGTATGTAGCTCAGACTGTCCACAAGACATAGAGATCGGCTGCTTCTCCCATCAGGGTAGCACCAGGCCACAACATGATGGAGGTAGCAGCTGTCAGTTTGCAATGTGAGCCTGAAGTCCACTACAAAGTTGCAACAGCAATGCAGGATTAGGTTGTCAGTGTGGAAATGATCTGCATCAGGGTATTTGCCCACTTTAAAACACTTTTTAATCAGGTTTTGGCAGGAGCTCAACCTACCTGCGATATTCCATTATTGGCATCCTAGCCCTGCCTCCCCCCCTGAAGTATGCACATTGTTAAATAACATTTTTGCATAACTTTTCACTGTCAGTTATTTGAGCTGAGAGAGTATACGAAAAGAAACAGGAAAATTGTGCAAGGGACTAGATATTTGCAATTCGTTTAGTTCCGAATTCGGCAATTCGGGAGAATCTATATCTCAGAATTCTTTACAAAAGGAAAAGAACTGAAAACTTACAAATTTGTAACAAATTATGTTAACTCCATTTGTTATCATAAGGATTAAAAAATAGGGACTTATCTACTAAGCAACTGGAGCTTTTTTTCCTTAATTTTGCTATTTCAGCTGTTTTGTACATAGCTCCCTGATTTGGTAACCTTTTATATGATTGTCATAATTAAGGTTATCATAATAGGGAGTACCATATTTTTCGCTCTGTAAGACGCACCTGACCATAAGACGCACCTTGTTTTCAGAGTAGGAAAACAAGAAAAAAAAATAATAAGTGTTCCTTACCACCCACTCCCCTCCCCTGTCCCATAGTGTTCTTCCCACCTTCCCTGTCCCATAGTGTTCCTTATCTCCCATTCCCCTCCTCTGTCCCACAGTATTCTACCCCCTCCCCTGTCCCATAGTGTTCCTTATCATCCACTCCCCTCCCCTGTCCCATAGTGTTCTCCCCTCCTCCCAGTCCCATAGTGTTCCTTAACACCCGCTCCCCACCTCACCTATCCCATAGTGTTCCTTAACACCCACTGCCCTCCCCTGTCCCATAGTGTTCTCCCCACCTCACCTGTCCCATAGTGTTCCTTATCACCCACTCCCCTCCCCTGTCCCATAGTGTTCCTTATCACCCACTCCCCTCTCCTGTCCATAGTGTTCATTATCACCCACTCCCCTCCCCTGTCCCATAGTGTTCCTTACCACCCACTCCCCTCCCCAGTCCCATAGTGTTCTTCCCCCTTCCCTGTCCCATAGTTTTCCTTATTACCCACTCCCCTCTCCTGTCCCACAGTATTCTCCCCTCTCCCCCGTCCCATAGTGTTCCTTAACACCCGCTCCCCACCTCACCTGTCCCATAGTGTTCTTCCCTCCTCCCCTGTCCCATAGTGTTCCTTATCATCCACTCCCCTGTCCCATAGTGTTCCTTATCACCCACTCTCCTCCCCTGTCCCATAGTGTTCCTTACCCACTCTCCTGTCCCACAATATTCTCCCCTCCTGCCCCATAGTGTTCCCACACCTGCCCCCCACCTCACCTGTCCCAGTGCTCTTCCCCTTCCCGTCCCATAGTGTTCCTTATAACCCACCCTCCTCCCCTGTCCCATAGTGTTCCTTATCACCTCCCTCTCCTGTCCATAGTGTTCTTATCACCCCTCCCTCCCCTGTCCCATAGTGCATCCCTCCCTGTCCCATAGTGTTCCTTAACACCCACTCCCTCCCTCCCTCCTGTCCCATAATATTTCTCCCCTACTCCCTGTCCTATAGTTTTCCTTATCACCTACCACTCCCTCCCCTGTCCCATAGTGTTCCTTATCACCCACCCCCCTCCCCTGTCCCATAGAGTTCCTTATCACTCACTCCCCTCACCTGTCCTATAGTGTTCTTTCCCCCCTCCTCCCCTGCCCTATAGTGTTCCTTACCACCCACCCACCCTCGCCTATCCCATAGTGTTCTTCCACCCATAGTGTTCCTTACCGCCCCTCTGTCTCCCTTCCTTGGTCCCCAGTAGGTCTCCTACCTTTATTGTAGGCATGGGGGGGGCAGCCTATAGATCAGGGAAGTGAGGGATGGGGGAGGCAGACTACAGGAAGGGTCAGCAAGGAACAGGAAGGTAAAGTAAAAGAAGGAGCAGAAAGGAGAAGGAACAGAAATGAGCAGGAAAGGACATCAAAGAGCTGGAAGGGACAGCAAGGACTATATGTGTGTGGGTGCTGTATGTCAGTGAGCACTTCCTTTCAGTCTGGCCGGGTACAGAAAACCGAATCTCCTGTACCGTGGTGTGCACTGCTCTGCTTGGACACGCAACAATAAAGGTAGGAGACCTACCGGGGACCAAGGGGGGGAAGAGAGAAGGGCACATTCCCTCCATAAGACGCATTGACATTTCTCCTCATTTTTGAGGTGGAAAAAAGTGCGTCTTATAGAGCGAAAAATATGGTAATTTACTAAGCAACTGAAACAGCAAAAATACACACAAACACTTTATTCATTTTGATTCATCAGCTGTGTTTAGTAGTTAGCTTTCTAATCTGGTACTCTTATGTAAAATTACCATTGTTAAGAGTACCAATTTATGGAACAGCAGCATAGTTTGGTATTCTAGGAAATAATAGGTGGCCTCCTGCAGTATACCTTTAAAATCTATTGGTTATATTTCCCCATACACATGTGTATGAGTCCCTTAATACAATACTCCAGCTTTGTAAAAAATACATTTATTTATAATGCAGGAGTGTTGATGAGTCTGTTTAGATTGTTTTACCGCAATATACTTAAGAGTTAGTTTAGCTCTAATCCAGTGGCAAGAGGGTCTTTTTGTCACAGCACCAATCAATCTCAAGGAGAAGCCCATGTGCAGCAATTACTGCACTGTGCCATCAATGCTTCCCATAGAGAAGCATTGAATCTAGTACTTCTCTGTAGACGTATTGCCTTCCACTTTGTGCTGAGGCACAAATCAAAGAGAAAGAGTAATTTTCCTGCTGATTTCTCTTGAAGTAAGAAAGAAGGAAAGATCTGTTGACCTTTAACCCCTTAAGGACCAAACTTCTGGAATAAAAGGGAATCGTGACATGTCACACATGTCATGTGTCCTTAAGGGGTTAAAGCACTTCCGCAGTCACAAAACCTGCTTGTGGTTTACAGAATATCAGACAAATGCAGCATTTTAGACACAAATAAATAATTTATGTTGTATACAATATTGCATCAAATGGCACTGTAACATTGCAGATCTATTAAAATATTCATTTTGTGATGAAAAATGCAAAAATAATTTTGACTATATTTCCTAAACTTGGAGATTAACTGCTTATAATTACATCTCACAGCTTGGTCAGTAATATGTCTCATACAGTATTACAATAAGGAAACAAAATGTTCCATTAACGGACTGAACACGTTGCCTGCACAACGTACCTAGCAGCGTCATTTATTACATTTTAAATATAATAAAAAATTCATAGTATTTGCTCAGTTTTATTATTTAGCTTGTGCAATAGTAGACTTTTCTCAAGCTGCTCAGTAGGGAAATCTTTCAATAAATATACCAAGCATTGAAAAAAATCACAATTTGTAAATAAGGCTGCAGGAAACCAAGGGGTTTTTCAACAGCTTACCAAAATAATGTTTGTCATTTATGGACTATTGAAGTCAATTCAATGAGATCGATAAAAAGGTAAGAAAAGTGCAAAAAGAATCATGTCATCAATATTCTGACTTTTTCCTGATTGCTTTTATTTAGTTGCCTGTTTACTGAATATGAATGAACTGTTCTACCATTAGAAACGATGGGAGAACTGCTAATCACATACAAAGTTGTGAGAGTTATGTTGTTTATCTCTTGTTAATTTAGCTCATAGTCTTTCACGTCTTTTTCTCTATATATCGCAGTCTATTTGGATCCGTTTAGGGGTGCTTGTTCTGGCAGCTTTGGCTTTTAACATTGTTCTGTTAGCTTTTAACATTGTTTTTTTCTCATTCCATTTAAACTATAAGAGAAAATATACTGATTCAGTTATGTTTATCCTTGGTAGATTGACTTGTACTGTGTCAACAAGGAGCCAGAATGGCACTAGCTTATAGTTTACTGGTTAGTTCTAAGGGATACTTCTATCAGATAAGCCTTATTCATGTGTATGCTCTGTCTGCTATAGTCTTATATATATGGGTATAAGTGTAGTGTGTGTGTATCATGCATTGTTTATATATGATATTTTTTACATGGTGCTCTCTTACAGTAACACTCCACAGCCCAAAAAAAACCCAAAAAACTATTTATTAAATATACCCCAATAAAAACATGCACGTGTTTAATTAGACATTTTTTTTTTCATTGTTATTTATCTAAAAACAGCTATCAAAAACTACAGGTCTCTTGTCTGCTGCCTTTGCAAACACTTCCCTTCCTACCTAAACCAGACTTTCTGTGAGTGTCCAATTGAGGGCAGTCTCCATTTGTGGTTACTTTAACACCTAGACATAGTAATTTTTGGTACTATTTAACACTATTGCCATTAGTATGTAGAATACATTAACAGTATTTCGCCCCCTCAAACTTCTCTACACTAACAGCCTGGGAGGTGCAAAAGCCACCATCATGGGCGTCGGCAGGGGGGTGGGGGGGCAAAGGGGGATTTTTAAGCTTGTTCTGCAATTTATTTGTGTGAAATTGAAAATACAGTGCAATACCGGCACCCCCTGATTTGTGTATGGAGAGAGACGGGGATAGGAAGCTACCTTTTATCCTTGCTTCTCTCTCCTGACTAAATTGTCAGGGGAGCAGCACAGGGTGCAGCCAGCAACTCCCAGACTGCAGAGACAGCCTACAGATCAGGTAAGTGAGGGATGGGGGGCAGCCTATAGCTCATATAAGTGAGGCAAAGGGGGGGAGAGATAGCCTATAGATCAGGGAAGTGAGGCATGGGGGGCAGCCTATAGATCAGGTAAGTGAGGTATGGGGCAGCCTTTAGATCAGGGAAGTGAGGCATGGGGCCAGCCTATTGATCAGCAAGTGAGGCATGGGGGCAGCCTATAGATCATGGAGGTGAGGCATGGGGGCAGCCTATAGATCAAAGAAGTGAGGCATGGGGGGCAGCCTATAGATCAGGGTAGTGAGGCATGGGGGGCAGCCTATAGATCAGGGAAGTGAGGGATGGGGGAGGCAGACTACAGGAAGGGTCAGCAAGGAACAGGAAGGTAAAGTAAAAGAAGGAGCAGAAAGGAGAAGGAACAGAAATGAGCAGGAAAGGACATCAAGGAGCTGGATGGGACAGCAAGGAGCAGGAAGGGTCAGCAAGAAGCAGGAAGGGGCAGGAAGGGTCAACAAGGAGCTGAAAGGGTCTGCAAGGAGCACAAAGGGTCAGCAAGGAGCTGGAAGGTAAAGCAGCACAAAGGTAAAGTAGAAAGAGCAGAGAAGAGCAGAAAGGGTCAGCAAGGAGCTGGAAAGGGTCTGCAAGGGGTACCAAGGAGCAGTAAGGGTCTGCAAGGAGAAGGAAGGGTCTGCAAGGGGTACCAAAGAGCAGGAAGGGTATGCAAGGAGAAGGAAGGGTCTGCAAAGAGCAGAAAGGGACAGAAGGAGCACAACGGTAAAGGAGCAGAAAGAATCAGAAGGATCACAAAGGTAAAGTAGGAGAAAGAGCAGAATAGGGTAGGAAGGAGCAGAAAGGGACAGCAAGGAGCACAAAGGTAAAGTAGGAGAAGGAGCAGAAAGGGCCTGCAAGGAGCAGAAAGGGATCAGAAAGAGAAAGGAGCAGAAGAGCGCAAAATAAGCAGAAAGTAGCAGAAAGGTAAAGGAACAGAAGGAGCCAAGGATGAGAGAAGACAATGTCAGAAGAAAATGAAGACTGTGTCAAATTAAGGAAAAGAAAAGGAGATTGGACCAGGAAGGACAAGTGAAGTGAACCCTCCACTTTATTCTGGACACAACATCATAAGGCTTTGGTACCTGGGTCTGGCAGGAAAACTTTGGACCTTCTCATCTCCCCAGGTAAAAAAAAATATCAGTGTTAATGTGTTCACTTTTGAGTGTCAGGAAGCACAGAGTGCCGCTGGGTAGGGGTGTTGCTGATTTGCAAGAGTGGTCAGCTGGCACTCTAAGCCAATCAGTAGCTCCCTATTCATAAAAAAGTAAAACATTTTTTTGAACCGGGAACTAACGATTGGCTTAGAGCGTCAACTGACCACTCTAGCCAATCTTCAGCACCCATGCCTGACGTCAATCTGCACTTCCTGACACTCCGTTTCAGAAGCCGAATACCACTGAGCAAACAGGAGATCTGGAGCTGGAGGAAGCCTTTGGGGTTAAACCATATGAGAGTGGTTTAACCTCTTAAAGGAAAAAGAGCACCCAGGGGCTTCCTGGCATCATAATTTTAATTTGCTTAAAGGAACACTATAGTGTCAGGGATACAAATATATATTCCTGACACCATAGCTGTGAAAACGCTATTCACCCTAGCTTAATGTGATAATGACTATGCCCCTTGCCTTTCATGACACTGCCAAAAGGGACTAAGCATGGATGTCATTACAAATATTCCCCCCCCCTCCCCCTTCCTGGAAAAATTCCTGCGCACGCCCATGCCACCTACTTATATCTCTACATCATCACATTACCCCACACAGGCTCACACACAGGCTCACATTCACAGATTACATATGCAATCACACACATAATACATACATATGCTGTCACAAACACATTTTCACAAGGGACAAGGACAGATATATACCGAAATGCAGTGAGATTTAAAAAAATTTATGGACTACATAGGAGTCTGTGTGCGTCCTGCGGTGAGCTGGCAGCCAGGATATGACGTCATCCTGGCATTGGGATCACTACTGGGCGCGCGAATGAGCTGTGCAGAAAGAGCACAGAGATCAAAGCCCAGCAGCAACCACTAATCCCCAAGGGGAGGATCCACTCTAGCTCTCCCAGAGGTTGGGTGGACCTCTTAATTACTAAATGTGTGTGTAAGAATGTGATTTTTGTTTGTATGTACATAATTATGTGTGCATGTGATTGTGTATGTCTGTGATTATGTTTATCTCTGTCGTTAAGTGTGTGTTTATTGTGATTGTGTGTCTGAGATTATGTATATGCCTTTGGTCATGTGGCTATATGTCTGTGATTGTGTGTGTGTGTGTGTGTATTTATATACACACAGACATATGCCTCCGTATGTATATGTCTGTAGTTGTGTGTGTGTGTGTATGTGTTTAGTAGATAGCTCCCTAATTTGGGTACTTAAATATGTGATTCCCTCATAAGGATAACAAATAAGGAAATTATCTACTGAACAAATAGTAAATAGAGGAGTTATCTGCTAAACAAATATCGAAGTTAAGAGGTGTCAGCCAGCCCAGAGCAAGAAATCTGGGTGGCTAACGTCAATTCTATGCAAATGTGTTGTCTGATGCCCACCCACCCTCCCTGTTTTGACTTTGGTATCTTATTTGCATCCACTATATATAGCGCCTAGAGTCGCCACTGCTTCAGGGCCCCTGTTGTGAGCTGCAGTGCTTTAACAGTGTGACCGGACTTCTATAATGGCAGCGCTGGGAGGGAGTGAAAGTCAGTCACTTTCTCCCAGCTAACACTGAGATGTGGAGGGCGGTGCTGCTTGGGAGAGAACCAGAGGCAAAATCCCAACAGCCTCAGCCAGCAGGTAGGAAACAGAAGGATGGCACATGTGCCATTGTGTATCTGTATGTGTGTGTATGTGTGTATGTGTGTTTGTGTCTGTGTAGCTGCATGTGTGTCAGTGTGTGTCTCTGTATCTGTGTGTGTTTGTGTGTCTGTGTATTTGCATGTGTCAGTGTGTATATCTGTGCATACATCTCAGCATCTTGCCAACACTACACACAAGCACACCACTGCATTCAAACAACACAACAGACAAACACACCTCTGTATCAAAACCATCACCATTATATATAACCACACCACTGCATCTCGACCAACACTCCACATAAATGCATGCCTGCATTATTATTATTATTATTATTATTATTTTATT
>OW240912.1:103234411-103271600 GCA_933207985.1 Pelobates cultripes | reverse complement strand
AGGCACGGAGGGACAGCCTATAGGTCAGGAAAGTGAAGCATGGGGGAGCAGCCTATAGATCAGGAAAGTGAGGAATGGGATGGAGGAAGCCTATAGATCAGGGAAGTGAGGCATGGGGGGGCAGCCTATAGATCAGGGAAGTGAGGCATGGGGGCAGCCTATAGATCAGGGAAGTGAGGCATGGGGGAGCAGTCTATAGATCAGAGAAGTGAGGCATGGGGGGCAGCCTATAGATCAGGGTAGTGAGGCATGGGGGGCAGCCTATAGATCAGGAAAGTGAGGGATGGGGGAGGCAGACTACAGGAAGGGTCAGCAAGGAACAGGAAGGTAAAGTAAAAGAAGGAGCAGAAAGGAGAAGGAACAGAAATGAGCAGGAAAGGACAGCAAGGAGCTGGAAGGGACAGCAAGGAGCAGGAAGGGTCAGCAAGAAGCAGGAAGGGGCAGGAAGGGTCAACAAGGAGCTGAAAGGGTCTGCAAGGAGCACAAAGGGTCAGCAAGGAGCTGGAAGGTAAAGCAGCACAAAGGTAAAGTAGAAAGAGCAGAGAAGAGCAGAAAGGGTCAGCAAGGAGCTGGAAAGGGTCTGCAAGGGGTACCAAGGAGCAGGAAGGGTCTGCAAGGAGAAGGAAGGGTCTGTAAGGGGTACCAAGGAGCAGGAAGGGTATGCAAGGAGAAGGAAGGGTCTGCAAAGAGCAGAAAGGGACAGAAGGAGCACAACGGTAAAGGAGCAGAAAGAATCAGAAGGATCACAAAGGTAAAGTAGGAGAAAGAGCAGAATAGGGTAGGAAGGAGCAGAAAGGGACAGCAAGGAGCACAAAGGTAAAGTAGGAGAAGGAGCAGAAAGGGCCTGCAAGGAGCAGAAAGGGATCAGAAAGAGAAAGGAGCAGAAGAGCGCAAAATAAGCAGAAAGTAGCAGAAAGGTAAAGGAGCAGAAGGAGCCAAGGATGAGAGAAGACAATGTCAGAAGAAAATGAAGACTGTGTCAAATTAAGGAAAAGAAAAGGAGATTGGACCAGGAAGGACAAGTGAAGTGAACCCTCCACTTTATTCTGGACACCACATCATAAGGCTTTGGTACCTGGGTCTGGCAGGGAAACTTTGGACCTTCTCATCTCCCCAGGTAAAAAAAAATATCAGTGTTAATGTGTTCACTTTTGAGTGTCAGGAAGCACAGAGTGCCGCTGGGTAGGGGTGTCGCTGATTTGCAAGAGTGGTCAGCTGGCACTCTAAGCCAATCAGTAGCTCCCTATTCATAAAAAAATAAAAAAATTTTATGAACCGGGAACTAACGATTGGCTTAGAGCGTCAACTGACCACTCTAGCCAATCTGCAGCACCCATGCCTGACGTCAATCTGCACTTCCTGACACTCCGTTTCAGAAGCCGAATACCACTGAGCAAACTGGAGATCTGGAGCTGGAGGAATCCTTTGGGGTTAAACCATTTGAGAGCGGTTTAACCTCTTAAAGGAAAAAGAGCACCCAGGGGCTTCCTGGCATCATAATTTTAATTTGCTTAAAGGAACACTATAGTGTCAGGGATACAAATATATATTCCTGACACCATAGCTGTGAAAACGCTATTCACCCTAGCTTAATGTGATAATGACTATGCCCCTTGCCTTTCATGACACTGCCAAAAGGGACTAAGCATGGATGTCATTACAAATATCCCCGCCCCCCCCGGAAAAATTCCTGCGCACGCCCATGCCACCTACTTATATCTCTACATCATCACATTACCCCACACAGGCTCACACACAGGCTCACATTCACAGATTACATATGCAATCACACACATAATACATACATATGCTGTCACAAACACATTTTCACAAGGGACAAGGACAGATATATACTGAAATGCAGTGAGATTTAAAAAAATTTATGGACTACATAGGAGTCTGTGTGCGTCCTGCGGTGAGCTGGCAGCCAGGATATGACGTCATCCTGGCATTGGGATCACTACTGGGCGCGCGAGTGAGCTGTGCAGGAAGAGCACAGAGATCCCAGCCCAGCAGCAACCACTAATCCCCAAGGGGAGGATCCACTCTCTCTCCCAGAGGTTGGGTGGACCTCTTAATTACTAAATGTGTGTGTAAGAATGTTATTTTTGTTTGTATGTATGTAATTATGTGTGCATGTGATTGTGTATGTCTGTGATTATGTTTATCTCTGTCGTTAAGTGTGTGTTTATTGTGATTGTGTGTCTGAGATTATGTGTATGCCTTTGGTCATGTGGCTGTATGTCTGTGATTGTGTGTGTGTGTGTGTGTATTTATATACACACAGACATATGCCTCCGTATGTATATGTCTGTGGTTGTGTGTGTGTGTGTGTATGTGTTTAGTAGATAGCTCCCTAATTTGGGTACTTAAATATGTGATTCCCTCATAAGGATAACAAATAAGGAAATTATCTACTGAACAAATAGTAAATAGAGGAGTTATCTGCTAAACAAAAATCGAAGTTAAGAGGTGTCAGCCAGCCCAGAGCAAGAAATCTGGGTGGCTAACGTCAATTCTATGCAAATGTGTTGTCTGATGCCCACCCACCCTCCCTGTTTTGACTTTGGTATCTTATTTGCATCCACTATATATAGCGCCTAGAGTCGCCACTGCTTCAGGGCCCCTGTTGTGAGCTGCAGTGCTTTAACAGTGTGACCGGACTTCTATAATGGCAGCGCTGGGAGGGAGTGAAAGTCAGTCACTTTCTCCCAGCTAACACTGAGATGTGGAGGGCGGTTCTGCTTGGGAGAGAACCAGAGGCAAAATCCCAACAGCCTCAGCCAGCAGGTAGGAAACAGGAGGATGGCACATGTGCCATTGTGTATCTGTATGTGTGTATGTGTGTATGTGTGTTTGTGTCTGTGTAGCTGCATGTGTGTCAGTGTGTGTCTCTGTATCTGTGTGTGTTTGTGTGTCTGTGTATTTGCATGTGTCAGTGTGTATATCTGTGCATACATCTCAGCATCTTGCCAACACTACACACAAGCACACCACTGCATTCAAACAACACAACAGACAAACACACCTCTGTATCAAAACCATCTCCATTATATATAACCACACCACTGCATCTCGACCAACACTCCACACAAATGCATGCCTGCATTATTATTATTATTATTTTATTATTTATACAGGGCCATCAGATTCCGTAGCACTGTACAAAGGGTGGACTAACAGACATTTAATTGTAACCAGACAACTCGACGTACAGGAACAGAGAGGTGGAGGGCCCTGCTCAATGAGTTTACATTCTAGAGGGAGTGGGGTTTAGTGACACAAAGGGTAAAAGTAGGGGTACGAAGTAAGTTGTTAGAAAAGTATTCGCTGAGAGCTTAATAGGTAATTTTTGACAGTTGCAGGAGAGGAGTCATGGAGGGAGGGGGATGAAAACCTGCTAACAGTTTAATTGGTATGCTTTCTTGAAGAAGTGAGTTTTCAATGATTTTTTTGAATGAGTGGAGACTGGGTAAAATTCTTATGGAGGAGGGAAGGGAGTTCCACAGAAGAGGTGCAGCCCTGGAAAAGTCTTGGAGGCGAGCGTTAGAGGTGGGAGTACGGACAGAGGATATACGTAGGTCTTTGGCAGAGCGTAGGGGCCTCGACGGGACATACTTGTGTATTAGGGAGGATAGGTAAGTTGGAGCAGCATTATGTAGGGACTTGTAAGCAAGCACCAGAATTTTAAATTGAGCCCTATATCTAACTGGGAGCCAATGCAGGGATTGACAGAGCCGGGAGGCGTGGGAGTTGCGGGCGGACAGGAAAATGAGCCTTGCCGCCGCATTCATTATAGATTGCAACGGTGCAATCTGGGAACACGTAAGACCACTAAGAAGAGTATTGCAGTAGTCCATTCAAACACCAACACTACATACAAACACACCCCTACATTCACTCAAACATTTCCCATACAAAAACATGCTTACATTCAAACGCACAAACACTGCTAAGTGCTGCATACATTTAAAAAAATGTGGGTGTTTTTTATATTTTAAAGAGGGGAAGGGGGGGCCATTAAGAGGTGACAAATGATTTGGGGACGTCCCTGGCTCAACCTTCACCTCTTTGACATTGAGGGCATAGGAGATGGATTCAATCTTTGGTTTAACCTGTCAAAAAAATAAGTGATTCTTTTATTCTAGTATTATGTTTAATACACATGATATAGAGAGAGAGTATGTGTATAGCTAATGGTGCATAGTTTTTTTATTCTACGCAATGTGTCTGCACAACAGCTTTTCATTTCCCAAGAACATTTCTGAAAGCACCTTTCTAAAAATAATTCTGCTGTTATGTAGTAATTCTCGCGGACTACATTTATGTATAGAAAGCCAATCTGCTTCAAGTGATGGCAGTTAGAACTGTTCTATATTTGGATCAACTACTGTTTTACGAGAAGAGTTTTGTGACACACATTTATATATAATATATGCTATTATCATAAAGAGGGATTTATATATAATATAATTTAAAAAAAACATGGCATACATGCATGGATCTTGACTTGTACTGAATTAAAATTAAATTGAGAATTCTACATCTTTCAAAAATAAAAACATTGAAATATATATCTACTAAGTAAAATAGATTAATTTATAAAGTATATAACAAACGATTAAAAAAGATTAATTTAGCTTAACAATGCAACGTTGGACAAATGGGACAAATGGTTTACTGTTTGTTGTGATAGTAACTTGGGTAATAAAACGCAATATATAAACTTGGATTTTTCTATGTATGGACTTGTCCATTGTTAGACTTGAATAGTTTTCAGTACACAAGACATTTTGCTGTTGATGGTGCTCTTGTGACATGTTTCTCTTGCGCTACAGAAGCTACCCAACAACTGTTGTGATGTCATAGTGACATCTCTGTAACAACTATAATTACACCAGTTATCTGTTGCCATGGACACCAGGATGTTTTGCCAGCCACCTGGTCTCTGAGGAAGAAACTGGGAATTGTCCATCCAAAAATTTTAATTAGGTAAAATAACTATAAACATTTTGGAATCTTTTAAAACGTATAGTAAAAGGTCTGTTCACTAAAGAGCACATTCTGGTGAAGTGATAATCAATTAGCTGAAATAACCATTTTTTTTGTTATAAGTCTGATATTTTTGGATTAAATTTTGCAAGCTATAGCCTGATTTTTAGTGAATTAGAACTATACATTTCCAGTATGTGCTATAGTGAATGTGTGCCATTATTCCAACAGACATATGTATTTTCAGTTTAATCAATGTTGGTGGCATTGTTTCATATTTGATATTTCTCTGTGGGTGCCTGTTAATTATGCCCCTACGGGTCGCTGAGGATTCCTGTCACATTGTCCGTAGCTACTCAGCTTTTAAATGCCGGTAGTGATTCAGGTTAGCAGGTTTATGTTTAACATCCTTGTCCTTGCTGTTAGGAATATAAATAACCAGCATTACAGTTTGTAAAATACAAGACATAGACTCATATTTGTAAATTGAATAATAGAGTATGTGATTGTAGTATCTTTTTCACACAGGCCGGCCAATTGTCCAAATTTCAATGGCACAGTCTCTGTTATTTGGGTCCTATCCCACTGTCCTGACTTAGGCTTTAATTTAATAAGCTTTCCAAATGATTCAATATAGTTGGAAACATTTCTAAATGATTTATCTACAAAAATTCCCATAGACTTTAATGGTGACTTCAGTTAATAAATCACTTGGATTTGTTTCCAACAGTATTAAAACATTTGGAAAGCTTATAAAATTGAGGCCTTGGTTTCCCGGTGTCTTTCTTTTGGGAACAAGCATACGCTCATATATACGGGGCACTAGGACCTTGCAGGGAGAACAGAAATGGTTCTCCCTGCAGGGTCTGCCCCCAGTAGGCTGGTTTGAATGATGTACAGGCCAGGCGGGTGTGCCTTCACAGCAGTCTGACCTGCCAGTAATTCAGGTGGACCTGCCCCTTTTCTAGGTGTACCTACCCTCATACGATCGGATCACTGGCCTGCCCTCTTACCTCCCTCCCCTGGTAGCCCGATTCTATGGAGTTGGGAGGTATGCTCATTATACTAATAGCACTGTCAAAAACTTAACTAAAATGAAGGCAATCAAAATATATTTTTAAAAGGTCAGTATAAGCTCACAAACAACTTGAGCTTAAGGACGTGGTTTTGGTGTATCGGTCATGTACCTGCAGCCTCACTGCCATTTAGGAGTTAAATTACTTTTATGCAGCCTTAGCTATACCTATCCTGGCTTTGACTCACATAGCTTATATACATACTTCCTAAATATCTGTTCACTTTTAGCTTATCTTAAAGGAACAAGCTAATGTTAGGAATACAAACATGTATTCCTAACATTACAGTGTAACACTAGTTATTTGAATTATTTACCACCACCACCATGTATCCATTAAATTAAAAAAATGCTTAAAGGTGGCTGAGATCACCATTACCATACGCTAGCGTTCAGGAGCATCCTCATAGAGATGCATTGATTGCATTAGACATCTGTTGTATGATGACAGATGCCCAATATGCACATAATTCACATTAGTCAGCCTGTAATTCTCACCAAACTGCTATATCTCTGTATATGCAGTGCTTCAAGCTGAAACAATACACATACAGACTCCAAACACCAAGACCACTTCAAATTACTGAAGTGATCATGGTGCTTGGAGCAATCCTTTAAACAATGCTATATCATTTTTTGCCCATATTTATTTTCATGTATAGTTTTATAGTTTCCAAATGTGCTTACTTGTTGGAAAAATATTTTAATTGTGTAATATTTTGAGGTTATTTGATATATTTTTTATATTTTGAAAAAATCTTTTGGAAAGTTTATCCAAAAATATTTATTCATTTGAAAAGCGTATCCAAAAATATTATATTGAGGCCTATGTCTACAATGCTTCTTTGTGAGAAGTATTTGATTGGAGATTTCCTGGTAAGAACAAGGAAGTCGGTGCTGAGCAAAAAGGTTGTGGATCAGTTTAGCTGCAGAACTCATAAAGAGAGAGGATTTTATGAAAATAAATTTGATGCGACTCCACACACCAAGACCACTTCAAATCACGCTTAATGTAGTGGTTCTCATGTCTACTGCCTGTCCCTGTTTGCTTTTCACTATAAACAGGGTTAATATTACTGCTTAGTAACACTTCTAGTGGCAGTCACTACGACTATGTCAGTGCTGCACTGTGCTCTGAATAGAGATGTGGAACGCTTCCCATAAAGATGAATTGCTCAAATGCATCTGTAATGGTATTTATTAATTAATGACTTTACATCATAAAGAAAGCATATTTAGTGTAATGCTTTGGGGGCACCACTAGGGGGATTGTGTAGGAAGACATGTGCTTCTGGCAGTGACATCACAGGCCAGCCTACTTACACTGAATAAAAACCAGATGTAGGGGAAAAACTCTGTCCCTTTGCCTGTAACTGACTGAACCTAAGATGTAGTACCAGCTCTGACTTAACCCCAGCCAAAGGGCTGGGGCCTTGTAAGTAAAATGAACATTTAGCAATTGTAATAGCCTTTTGTGTAACATTTAGCAACCTTTTGTAAGTAATATGTTGTAGTTTTGTATTGTATCATAATTGTAGTAAATTGACATTCTGCTAGCATCTGTTTATTTGTTATAGTTATATTAAATATACATTTAATATTACAACGTTTTGTGTATTTTCTATCCACATATTCGACCATAATACCATGAATTATAAAAATATTAATGTTGTTCCGTATTGCTTAATTATTATGTATTAAGAGATTAATATTCATATTTAGGTCACGACCACAACATTTGGCGTAGTCGGCAGGATTATGCTTGAATATTGGGGAAAATATAAATGTTATGCATTTTGCTTAAATCATACTGTAAATTGTCTGTCTGTATACAAATGAATAAATGAATGATGATTTGGTTTTAATGGAATGAATGCAGATAGCAAATAGGGATTAGATATTTGTTTTTAATGTATCTCTTGCTGTAGAACATAGTGATGAATTATTGTGTTGCTTGTCACCAATCTTTGGTCATTTGCATATAGGAGAAAACTTATATATACTTTACCTTTTGTCTGACCATGTGGATTTTAATCCACCATTGACCACATGGTGTGAATGAGTTGAGGCCTAGTTTCATTGTTTGCTACCATTTGCATAGGAAAAGACTTTTCACTAAACTAGTTCACCAGGTTTTATTGCTAAATTTGACCCTGTTTGTGTACTAATTTACATTTGTTTGGCATTCATGGATTTGTCTAGTAAATTAGTAGTTAAGAAAAAGATACGTTTAGTAAAGCAGATTCAGAGAATAATAGATTTATGTGTGCGTATACACAGAATATTAGTATAAATATATATATGATTTTGACTCATGAAGGAGAGACCACCTTTTTAACAGCTGTGTGACCATGCTTTTCAGCTACAGCTGGGGGAGAATTTGTCCTTGTTGGGGGTGGGTAGTCTTGCTGTATGAGAAAAAATAAACTGCATTGTTTTGTAAATGTAATTGCCTAAACTAATCAATTTGTGGAGTGTTTTTCAGCTTTATTATCCAGGACTAAGGAATTACTGGACATATGCAGGAACTGGTAACAAATGAACTGAAAAAATGGTAAAATAATTCCTTTGTCCTATTTAGTCTGAATATTTTAACAAGTTAGCATTTTTAACAAAGTAAGTGTAGGGGCTCAGATTAAGATTTATATTATTTTAGAAGCCATCTATAACTGATTTTAATATTTCCATGCTTTGAATTAGGGTGTATCTGCCTAGCGGGTGAACCTCCATAACGTGGGCTGTGATTTTAGTTACAGTAGCGGGTGGGGAACCTGAGCTAGGGGGTATTTAAACGTGTCCGGATAAGGGGGAGCATACCCAATAGTTGTTGTGCAGTTCTATCCTGTATTATTATTTGAAACCCTGTATTACTTATAAGTAGCGTTTTGTAACTTATTTGTAATTGTTTATATATATTGCTCTGGGAAAGGGATAGGCAAAATCTCTGAGAGACCAGGAAATATATTTTAAAAAGGGCGTATTACACTAGTGGTAGGGCAGCCTATCATGACCATAGAGACCCTTGGTGACTAGTTTTTGTTGTATATTGCCCTGGGAAGGGGATACGCTATTTAATAGAAATTCCTGAGAGACCAGGAAATATACAATAAGTGATACGTGAGTGTACTGGTTAAATTGCAGACATATTGGCCCAGAACCTTTATTCGAGCTGAAAAAGAGGCTGCTGTATGTTTGCTCCTCCATAATTTTGCGGGGGCGGTCACCCCCATGCGGAAAGCCACTGCCATCACAGGGTGGTTAGTTGTGCAGGCCCTTAGCCGCGAGGTGCAAGCATGTCCGTGGAAAGGCTAGAAATTAATAGGGAGTCACTCATAGCTGTCAGAAGTGTTGAACTTTGAGACATATTGACCTATATCCTTTCAGAGGCGGAAGAGGTGTTGTGGTTCACTCCTCTATAATTTAACCAAAGGGTGGAGAGTTATTAAACATGTTTAGGTTGGCTAGAAATGTGTTTCCTGAATTGCAGAGAAGATGCAGAAAGCAGCTATTAGCTTATTGTTTTTTAAGAGCCTTGTAAAAAAAATAAAAAATTAAGAAAGTTATCTTGTTGAAAAAAATTGTTTATAAAATGAAAAGCTGAAGGAATGTGTTTACATGTCTGTGTGTGTATATATATATATATATATATATATATATATATATATTCTAAGTAAAATATTTGCAGTATACGCTATAAGTGACTAGGAAAGTAATCCTGATCTGTTTCCTAACCTTTTCAGATGTAGCAGAAACCAGAGGTGGACATTGGAACACAGATAGAATATCAGATGGAGACCAGTGTTTAAATGTTGACCTTTGATGAGCTATTGAATGTTTTATTTTATTGTCTATTTAACATGTCTATGCTATGATTTTGTGCATACTATTCTCTTATTTCTAGTGATTGTATTGCAATTGAAACCCTTATGTATTATTGTATGTATGTATGTATGCTTGCCTGGGAAAGGGGGGAATTGACCCATAGGGACCAGGGGGTATTTTTGTGTAAACCAAACTGGGGTGGGAGGGCTCTAACGAGGGAACCCCATTGTCCAGTAGGTGCTTGATTTGTGTCTGTGTAAAGTGCATGAGTGGTTGCAGTTCAAAAAAAAAAAAACAAAAACAAAAAACGGAAGAATGATAAGAGGGATAAGAGAAAGTAGGCATTTTGGGTTATCTATACATGTTTAAATAGAAGGTTGGTAAATAGGAATGTAATTGTTTTGGTTAATGTTTACATTAAATTGGTTAAATACAGCAGTGATAACGAGTGTTTAGATTAAATTGGTAAATGCAGCAGTAATAACGAGTGTTTGGGTTAAATTGGTAGATACAGCAGTGATATTGTGTTTATCTGTGAATCAGGAGTGTGCTGGATGTGAAGAGAGGTGTGTAGGTATTTATCCAAACGCCATAGGAAAAAATATGGTTAAGACACCACAATCAAATGGTACTTGTGATGATTGGCACAGTTATTATTTATGTTTGTGTTCGTCATTGCCTGTGTTTTCATTCAAGAACTTTCAAGCAAGGATATTTTAAGCAGAAGAAGAAGAAGCACTGGACACTATGCTCAACTGTTGCTGTAAGGAGAAAAAATATTGCAGCTAAGAGTGGTGAGAGTCGGAACAAATGCATCAGGAGCAGGACACTGTTACGTCAAGGTGGTTAATGGTATAAAGAAAGAAAAAACAAAACAATATGGCCACAAACACACAAAAGTCCTTGATCACATGAACTGTTTCATTCATCCCTGTCTCCATGCGTATGTTCTATGAGACTGTCGAAGAATAGAGTATCCAGTTTCCAGGACTAATGTTTGTGAAAATTCCAGGCACACAGACCAGCCAGAGGCTACAGAAATCGAGTCGGTCTGTGCCATGATTCATAGGTGTTATGAGTTTGTGGTGTCTAATACTATATTAAGCTCCAAAACACATCCTCACATGAACATAATATCATTGGTTAATCTAATAAAACATGGTTTGAGTTGTTCATTATTATAAGGGTGGGTATGTGCCTACTTCCCAACTGGTAATGCATGTGCTCAATGGTGAACATTTATATAAGCAATAAAATGTTAATGGGTAATAATTAATGGGTAAATGGGTATCGTTCTTCAAAAGGTGGGTTTTGTTGTAGGGCAGGTAGTGTTAAAATGGGGAAGATTCACAATTTACTGGTTTTATAAATGCTTGTTTTATGACATAAGTCAAAGGGTGGTTTGTAATGGTATTTATTAATTAATGACTTTACATCATAAAGAAAGCATATTTAGTGTAATGCTTTGGGGGCACCACTAGGGGGAGTGTGTAGGAAGACATGTACTTCTGGCAGTGACATCACAGGCCAGCCTACTTACACTGAATAAAAACCAGATGTAGGGGAAAAACTCTGTCCCTTTGCCTGTAACTGACTGAACCTAAGATGTAGTACCAGCTCTGACTTAACCCCAGCCAAAGGGCTGGGGCCTTGTAAGTAAAATGAACATTTAGCAATTGTAATAGCCTTTTGTGTAACATTTAGCAACCTTTTGTAAGTAATATGTTGTAGTTTTGTATTGTATAATTATTGTAGTAAATTGACATTCTGCTAGCATCTGTTTATTTGTTATAGTTATATTAAATATACATTTAATATTACAACGTTTTGTGTATTTTCTATCCACATATTCGACCATAATACCATGAATTATAAAAATATTAATGTTGTTCCGTATTGCTTAATTATTATGTATTAAGAGATTAATATTCATATTTAGGTCACGACCACAACAGCATCTCTATGAGGAGGTGCTGACTGGCGCAGCAGGGTTTTTAGATCTTGGCCATGGAAGCGGAGCCAGAGATGGCAAGACCAGTGCATCGATGGAGAAAAGGTACGTTTAAAACCTTTACACTCCATTCTGAAGGGGGCCGGGGACCTAACCATGTGCTCCAGCACTATAATGTTAGGAAAACATGCTTGTCTTCCTAACACTATAGTAGTGTTCCTTTAAACAATGTTATATAATTTGTTACCAATATTTTTTTGTTTATATATATTTGTGTCCGGGACAATAACAGCCGAACAAACCTTAAAGGGACACTCCAGGTACCCAGACCACTTCTGCCCATTGGAGTGGTCTGGGTGCCAACTCCCACTACCCTTAACCCTGCAAGTGTAATTATTGCAGTTTTTATAAACTGCAATAATAACCATGCAGGGTTAAGTCCTCCTCTAGTGGCTGTCTATTAGACAGCCACTAGAGGGACTTCTGTGTTTTAATTTAATTGAATAATGCTTTCCTATGGGGAGGTCTAATGCGCGTACGCGGCCATTGCCACGCATGCGCATTAGGACTCCCCCGTCGGCTGGCGTCGGCGGGGGAGGAGAGTAGGTGGAGCCTCACCTAGCACCGATGGACATCGGCGCTGGACTCTGGTAAATCATTGAAGGGGTTTTAACCCCTTCAGCAACTTGGGATGGGGGGGTGGGAGAGAGAGGCCCTGCAGTGCCAGGAAAACTAATATGTTTCCTGGCACTGGAGATTCCCTTTAAATATATAAGATTCAATGTCGGTTGTGGTGAGCAGAAACGGACAAGTGGTTAGGCCTGTAATAAAGAGGGCCCACCTGTTTTACATGTTATAGCTTTCAAATGTGCTTACTACATCATAAAGGCTTCTCTAAGTTAGTACTGAGCAAAAAGGTGGTGGATCAACTTGGCTGCAATATTTGATTTTAGAGAAATAATTTTAAAAAAACTACTAATCTATCTTTTCTATTTATCTTGTTTACATGCATTAAAGGAGCACTATAGGGTCAGGAACACAAACATGTATCCCTGACCCTATAGGGTTAAAACCACCATCTAGCTCCTCTGGTCACCTCATGCCTCCCTAAAAATAGCAAAATCTTACTTGTATTCAAGTCTGGAGCTGCTAGCTCTGGCTCTGTTTCCTTTAGACCTGCCTACTGCCTGCTGACATCAGCAAAAGTGGTAGCCTGATCCAATCACAATGCTTCCCTATAGGATTGACTGAGACTGACAAAGAGGCAGATCAGGGGCAGAGCCAGCACAATTCAAACTCAGCCCTGGCCAATCAGCATCTCCTCATAGAGATGAATTGAATCAATGAATCTCTTTGAGGAAAGTTCAGTGTCTGCATGCAGAGGGAGGAGACACTGAATGTTTGGATGCATTTTAGGCAGCCATAACCCAGGAAGGATCTCTAACAGCCATCTGAGGAGTGGCCAGTGAAGTTATCACTAGGCTGTAATGTAAACACTACATTTTCTCTGAAAAGACAGTGTTTACAGCAAAAAGCCTGAGGGGAATGATTCTACTCACCAGAATAAATTCAATAAGCTGTAGTTGTTCTTGTGACTATAGTGTCCCTTTAAAAATATATCTATTTTTAAGATAGGCTTCCCCTTTAATTTTAGCATATAGTAAGGCATCTCTACTATCATCACCAATATGTATTTTCTGGTAAGAGCATGTGACTTACACATTTATGCATGAAGTTATACTACTTTGTATCTTAATTCTGGCATAAGCTATCATGTTGTCAGAATAATTTAATTGCTGTAGTCAAGAAAGAAAGGAACACACTAAACTCTGTAGCAAAATTAAAAGTGATCATGTCAATATTCAAAAAGTTTAAAAACATTTCTTGTATTCATTTAAAATATTACAAAATGCAGCTATACAATATTCTGTTCTATTTTAGCACGTTTAATTTCTTTCATTTGCTTCTTGTCTTGTACATTACCTCTTGTTTTTGTAATGTGCAATATATTATTAATATCTTATGATAGTGGTTATGGTGGTGCCAGGAAGCTACTGGCACAGTCCCTTAGTTTGTTTTGTCATATTCAATTGGTTTGACAAAAAACAACCAGCGCACCAAAACAAACTCATTACTTTGCAACTTTATAATGCATAAATCTATCTTTCTCATCGTCTGGCCTATCCTTGTCCAATGTAAGGGCTGAAGTAATGGACAATTGAGAAACGATGATTCACAGCAGACCTTTTTAACATTATTTAGATGTTCCAAGATCTTTTAGCATTGAGTTGGACTTCTGTAGTTGATTCTGCAAGCATGTTAAGGACTTTTACGATCTCCTTGATTGGCCAAAATGTTCTTGATTGGGACAATAGAAATTGTATGATATGCTGTATGGGTTTTTCTTTTGGTGTGATTTTGCCCTTTTTTGTTATTGCGCTCTTTATTAATGTATGACTATTTATTTTTTCTTGAATTTTTCAAAGTAAATAACAAATGCTCTACTGCATGGAAATCAAAATAAATGAAACATAAAGATGTGTTGGCGATAAAATAATGCTGTGATAGTGAATACATAGAACAGGGTCGAATGAAATAACATCGAACAAAGCTAAAGAAAGTAAAGTCGATATCTGACCTTGGGGCAGTAATATTAATATCCAGAATTCAGATACACAGGTTGTAATGAAAGAATGCTGCAATTCATGATATTTAGGCTGTACAGTCTGAGATGACTACTCTTCCGAGTGTAGGAAAAGGAAAGGATGGGAAAAAACTGGGAACCAGATCCTATGTAGAATTTGTGAGTCAAAGCCTCGTGAATAGAATGGTGGGGAGATTGTGACCATCAGATTGAAAAAAAAGGCAAAAACCATTTAGAAGGTAGGAATAAGTCGGTTGCAGAGTCAGAAATATAGCAACAGAAGAAAGGAGTGGAGAAACAGAAACTATGCAGGCGGTAACTGAATGGATGGGAAGGAGATAAAGAGAAGACCTAGTGCAGGGTCAGAGAGAGCTGGCATAGAGAGTGAGCCAGGAATCCTAGACTATAATCACATATTTATCCTGTGATGGACCGCCTGGCACCCCGACCGGGTGCCTCTGTCAATCAAATGATATGGGTGGGGCATTGTGATGTCACATGGGGGGGGCGGCAAACTTTACTTTTGACTAGGGCGGCAAAAATCCTTGCACCGGCCCTGCCTTTGCCCTAACAGACATTTGGAAGTCAAATAAGTCAGCAAGCTAGTATCAGGGACTATCAGGCGAGCGCACATGACTGGGAGCTACCCAGGAGCATCAGATTGCAGGATGCCGCATTCTGGTGAAAATCCACTTGACTTGTACTTGATCCCAGGTCCATCAAACAGGGCGCTATTTTGAAAAGGAAAAGGCATCCGATTACACCAAAGACTTTAGTGAACTAACGGAGCTAATGGAAGCTAGCATCAGTGATTGGGAATTCCCACCAGCCTGGAACTCAGGGCAAGTTTAGTTGATTGCTCTAGTTAGACGTTTCCGATCCAGGTGCTTTTTGGATACGTTGAGCCCCACATTGAGAGTTTTCTGTGAACGTATGCTGATGGGGATTTTGTGTTATTTTGGGGATACAGTTATAAGATGTCAGTGTCTGGTAGTTTATAAAATTATCAGGTTGCCATTCAATTATGTTCTAGGCAACAAAGCACTGGGGTGGAGAATGTGTTGTGTGCCTTAATATCCCCCTCCCCTGTTGGAGATATATGCATGTAAACTGGTCTGTTGCAGAATAAAGGTTCTTCATGATTTATCCTTTATTAAGCCTCAGCTGGTGTTTGGGATTTTAGCTTTAATTACCCTAAACCTCCTGTACCAGGAAAATGGAATACTTGGAGATACTGAGTCCAAGTATAGGAGCTCCAGCACACCTATATTTTTAGAAGTGTCTAACTTTATCATGGACCAAACTAATTAGCTTGAACCCATGTATAATGATGGTTTATACAGAAAACTGAATGACATCTCATTCTCAGTAGATGTTTGAGCAATGGCGGCTGCTGAAGTTTAAAGATGGCAGTGCTCTGTCCCCCCCTCCAACTTGTGGGCTCTACCCACTTAACCCCATTAAATACCACGCCCTATTCAAAACAACTCCAATCATCAACAATGAAGAAAAATTGAAAAGAAACTGGAGATATAATCATAACAAACACATAGGTTTTTTAATGCACACTTATCTGTAGTCATTAGATCTTTAGATTTTATTTTCTTTTTCTGGAGGAGAGCACATTGATGATTTCTCATTGGAATTTTAAAACATTGGTGTTTTTAGGATTAATTGCAGGATTTCATGACGAATATAATTTTACATTCAATCTTCAATCAGTTTTTTATTCATTATCCCAGACTACATATGGCTTTAAGTAGAATTTTAGCTGGAAGTCACGATATTCCATTCACAGTCATCCTAGCTCCAGTTCTTCATCTCCAAATGTTTCATTTAACAATTTGCCTGGTTTTAGTTTTTAAAAATGCATAGGCGGAGATTTATCATTGCAAAAATAGTTTCTATTCTGGGACGAAGGGCTAAATAACCAGCAATCACCATGGAAACCAATAGAATGTCTCTCATCATTAGCAACCTCAATAGTACTTGTTTTACCTTTATTGATTACATTACTTAGTTTTTATTTTTAATTAATTAATTTTCCCCTTAGATAAGAACTGTCACTATTACGTTATGTTTACTGAATGAATAGTTCTGTCCTATTGTGTTTTACACCTCACCTCCTATAGACTGTAAACTCGTTTGAGGAGGGTCCTCTTCAACCTATCATTCCTATATGTTTTCTTGTCATTGTCATATTTATAGTTAAATCCCCCACTTATAATATTGTAAAGCGCTATGGAATCTGTTGGCGCTATACAGTATAAATGGCGATAATAATAATAATAATAATAGAGCAGTGGATGTACATAAAAGGCTTGTTTATCTCCACTGCACATCCACGTTTTGGGGGTTTCACCACCCTCAGGCATGTACATGTGCACTCAGGCATCTAACAGAGAAATTCCATACGCACTCATGTACGCTCAGAATTCTCTGTTGTACACATGCATGCACCGTTTGTACGTCACTGCTAGATTTAACTAATTTACATACTTTGCCCGACCTTGGCCATCAATGCATGTAAGTTAAAAATAAAGAAAGAACATTTTCTAAAACTTTCACTTCGATATTTGTTTTAATTAAAGGTGTCAGTTCATCTTTAACATGTTCTCTATTCCAATTGTATCTGTCATGTTTATGCTTGTAATTCTCTACTATCATTAACCCTGTTTTCCACTGTTATATGACTCTAGAGCCCAACAATAATGTGCTAGATTTGCCCTTCTGTGTAGGTAAGTAATCTCAGACTTACAGAGTTATTTACTAAAGTGAGACTTATCAGGGGGAGGAAGAGGGAGCTACAGTGCAAAAAAATACAGCTTTGAATTCCTGGCACTTACAGTATCTGAGTAGCTGAACTGGAGCCATCAGCAATTTTAGCCTTTAATTTGATATGCACTTTAAATTCCTGACAATTATCACTTTAGTAAATAATCATGTCAGTAACAAAACCCCCTTCACCCCACCAAACAAGAGTATTCCTATGAATGGATCAGATATGACCTGTCCCAGCCCGCTCACGATGTCATGGCGTAGTCACCCTCCTTAGAGAAAGACAGAGAACATATGAAAAAGAATATGTTCAAGATCAGAAAACAAATTACACTCATGGTGGGATGCCATGATCTTGCTGAATTGAGAAAAGATAAGTGAAGTACCATGACAGCTTAATACAGGCCTCAAATGAGAAACCATAAAATAAAATCTAACATTTTTATACTTTTTTGCTACAAAAAATAGTTTTAACTAGCCACGAATACTTGGAAAACACAGTCTTGGCTTTCATGCAATAGAGGAAATAACTGAGTATGCTTTTATTGTATGTGATTCTTTTATTTCGTTTTTTTTTGTCAAAAGAATAAAAATATTGCTGTTTCTTTTAAATATAAAAAAATCACAATACACCAATATGAGAATCACACCTATACAAAAAAAACTAAAGATAGTTCACAGAGAAAGAAAGCAGGTGTTAATACAATACAGTAAGCGTGTAAATGGCACAGCATGGCTGTATACAACCGAGGCCTCATTAGCAATAGTTCTCTGGTGAAATTCTTTCTTTTTTTTTTTTTTCTGCTACAGAACATTCTTTTTACAGCCAGCGAATAGTTCAGACATTAGTTGCTATGTTACTCGAGGATGAAGGAATGATTTAGAACGAGGGCTGAATGGTTATTGGTGCAGAATAATGAGATATTTGAATTAGTCTGCTTGAACACTGGTGATAAATGTTCTAGAAACTGTGCATCATTCTGTTAAAATATGATCTATCTTGAACTGTCCAGTTACCAGGCAACCATTACAATTTGCCACCCATTGTTCTAAGTGCAGAAGACACCATATCTTTGAAAAGTTGAATAAAATAACAAAATTAGAAAGGCAGGCACACTATACTAGTTATACTCGCTTTTTCGCCGAAACATTGGGGGAATTTACTTGCATATCCCCCTCTTCTCACAATTCTTGCATACTCTGGTGTACTCTTGGTATGCATTTTGTAGTTATTGTGTTTTTCCATACTTCATGGCATCTGGCATGATAACAGTCAATGTTTAATGCATCATAGTTAATTTTATTGTTCTGGAATGTTTGATTATATTAGTTTTTTTTTTGTATTGACATTAACATTATCTATGTAAAAAAAAAAATTCTGTGGCATATATTTTATTAGCACCACATTGTCAATAGTGGTTTTTATGCCTTTCATGGTTACAAAGTGTTTTTGGTTTACATAATAAAGTTGATTTATTTATTTGTATTGGTTGTGTTCCTCATATAGTTAATAAATTGCCAATATCTAACACACTAGTTAGTGTAGACTGACGAATATCTTTTGTGAAAATGGATGAGTATGAAAATGCTCACATTAAGAAAAGTAAATAAAAATCAAACTTTTCCATAAGAGAGAAATTTGGTTCATCCACGTTCTTTTTTTTTTTTTTTTTCAAAATTTTTCTTCCATTTTGTTTTTTTTCAAAACACAGCAAGGGATCAATTTAGAAGTAAGAACTAGAGCACATACTTCACCTCCATTCCTTCCTGCTACGGGATAATGGAAAACACAATGTTCTTTACCAATGAACAGCAAGTGAGTAGTAAAAAATGTGAATTTTTTTACAGTTTTAAAATCCCATAACTAATCCTTGAGGGTAGGAGTTGGTGATTAATGTGTTTGTATATCTGCATTCCTTCTTAAATAAAATATTGAATGAATAAAAAAAATAAATCACCGTTCATAAGATGTACTCAAATGAAAACATACATTTAATTAAGATTTTAATTAAGGTCTCTTGTCTGCAACTTTTGTAAGCCGCCCCCCTCTTCTCCAGCACAGACGTCATGTCTGTCCAATCACAGACTTTCCAATACAGCTCAATGACAAGTCTTTGTAAGTCAGGTGCTCTGAGCAAGTGCTGTCTCTTGAGTTATTTATATTTGTACTTTTTGTAAAATGAAAAGGATACATAAAGCTCTTCAGCAAGCTAAAGGGCTTTAGAAGTTTTGAATGTTCCTTTAGAGCAGCGGTTCCAAACCCAGTCCTCAAGTACCTTCTAACAGTCCAGGATTTAGGGATTACCCTGTCGTGTCTAAAGTGTTTTTTCTTTTTCTTTCTAAAAGCACCTTAGACACAACTGGGTAATCCTAAATCCTTGAATGGAAGGGGGTACTTGAGGACTAGTTTGCAAACACTGCTTTAGAGGAACACTATTTATTGCATTCGATATGTTATAGTGCCCTGTTGGCTGTTTAGGTCCCTGGCCTACACCTGCAGGTCCTCAGCCCGCCACCTTACCTTTTCTCCCTCACAATTCCAGTCTCTGCAGGGAAACTCAATCTCATTGGCTAAGAGCATCAAGACCAATGACCTCAGCCAATTCAATGCTTTTCCATAGGAAAGCATTGGAAGCCTAACGCACATGTGCAGCAAATATTACACTGTGTCAATCCGAAGGTCTCTCTAAGACCATCTGATAGAAATAGCAGAGTTTTACTCTGCTATTACATTGAAAGCACCTCTAACTGAGTTACTGACAATAGAAGAATTTAAAACCTGCAATGAAAACATTGTCATTCTGCTAAATGTCAGTGTTATCAGCTGCAGGGTTAAAATGGGGGAAGATGGCACCCAGGCCACTTCATTAAGATAAAGTGGTCTTAGTGCTTATAGTGTCCCTTTAAGGGGGGATATGATAGTCTTTGGAAGTTAAGTACAGATTAATGAATAACAAATGCATGGACAACTTCATTCACCATGCAATTTATAATTGTGTTTAAATAAATAATATGGCAATTTCTTGTATACAAATTAACAGGTACACATTAGAAAATCTATTAGAATCTACCTCCCCCCACCACTCTTTATTATATAGAGCGACAAAGAAAACATGCATTTTTTCTGCATTGTTTATTGGGGGTATATGAATAAATAACTTACAAAAGCAGTAGATATGATGTGTGCAGCCTTTGCAAGATCTCCCTGCTTCTTTGATAGTGCTGTCACATTGACCAATCAGAGGGTTGTCATTGAGCAGACTTAGTGTGGGAGACTGTTTTGGAACTGCATTGTATGTCATTGAAATAGTGAAGGCAGCCACTCTATAGCCTAGGCTACCTGCCACTTTTACTATTTCTGTGTCTGATTGGCAGCTGTGCAGTCATTTTGGTGAGCATTTATAAAAGTGCCAATTTGTTTTGAAAGTAGCACTTTTATAAACTGAAGAAAAAGGCTAACTCCAGACACAAGAAACATCTCAGCAAGTTAAAGTGCTGTATGTGTTTGCAGTGTTCCTTTAATTGGTCTTCAGTAAAATCACTAGCCTGTAGATATTTTAGCATCTGCTCAATCCATGAAGAATATTTGGGCGTAAATTTTTACATTTTACATTTTGTTTTTGACAGGGATCGAATTATGTACATATAATTAGCTTGGTGACCCTTTCTTGTATTGTAAAATTAGTCCAGTCCAATTCAATTGTAATATCATGAGTACATAACTTAATAATGTAGAATATCTTCCTTGCATATACCTTCCAACAATCGGGAGGGGAAAATCAAGATGGGTGAGCAGTTCCTTGAGGTGGTTCGCCAGTGATGCAACCAGCAATTTCTCCTCAACTCCTTTGTGTGTCTCTTTTGCCTCTTCTCCACCCTCTTTCTATGTGTTTTCCCAGCTCAGCACATTTGTGGGTTGCTTTCCCTCCCCAACCCCTCTGTGTGTGTCTATTTGTCCCACTCACAGCCCCTTTTTGTGTCTCTTTGTTCCCCCATGTCCTCTGGGTATCTCTTTGTCACCCCCATCCCTCTGTTTGCCTCTTTTGTCACCCCTCTGTGTGTCTATTTGTACTCCCTAGCCCCTCTATATGTCTCGTTATCCCAGCCATCCCCTCTGTGTATCTTTGTACTCCCCACACCCCTTTGTGTGCCTCTTTGTCCCACCCTAGCCCCTCTGTGTGTCTCTTTGTCCCCTCCCCCAGCCCTCCGTGTGCCTCTTTGCTCACCCCCTGTCCCTTTGTGGTCTCTCCTCCTGTCCCCCCAAAAAAGTTAAAAAGAACAAATGTTGCCACTTTTCATTATTTTTAAATCTTTATTTATTCACTTATACAAAAGCACAAGAAGTATAGTGAGTCTCCTAGTTGTCACCAACACCCTGGTTAACTCCAAAAAAATGTGATAAACACAAAAGGCAAAAGAAATGGTGTGGTATGCTATAATAACATGAGTGAGGCTCATCAATGAGATAATATACATACACTGGTTATTGGTCTCCTGAAATATACTGGTAGTACTCCAGTTAGGAAATGATATTCTAGCTTTTAATCACTTAAAAACATAAACATAGAACAAAACATAGTGTAAAACTGTTGGATAAAAGACATGGTGATTATTGCACTCACAAGTGGTCCGCCACTAACAGTGGCCAGAAAGGCACATCAATAGGTCAAAAGACCTGCCACAAAGGGACTCCTTGATGTTCTGGTTTATTCACACATAAATGGACCAAATAGGGTGCAATCATTGAAGATAAATGTATCTTATCTGCCACCAAGAATCTTACATAGTTTATGACACAATGCATTAAACATGAACTGAAAATAGAGCACTGCTGACAGCATAAAGCAAATGTTAAAGACTTGTTGTAATTATACAAAACATGGCATAGTAATTGTTCATCATAAACGAGCAATGTTATTATAGAAAAGAAAATGTGATGAATTCTGGGCAATTAGTACCCATACATGTACTTTTTAATACTGAGGAACAATGAATCAGAAGAATAGAAACAATTACATAATATATTTTTTACAACAAAATCTTTGAAACTCCTTTTAAACTCTGAGCATTACATAAAGATAAAATCTGTACTGTAATATACCTCCACTTAAGTCAGGGGCATACTCAATTTCTTTTTCAAGATTTTACTTATTTTCAGTGTGTAGGATGCAGAATCTATGGTAAGACTTGATACTACATACCTCCCAACGTTGTAAGCTACGTAAGTAGGATGGAGAGGTCCATAGTTGACATTCGAGTGACACGACATGCGTCATTTGTGGTGCCCAAAGGGGCAGGCCTGCCCAAAAAGGTTGTGGTCCTTCCCAGAAAAGGGGTGCGTCAGTGTGAACAAACACCACAGAAACAAACTCCAGGAAGTGGGACACGACACTAAAAAATAGGTAGGTCTCCCCACACCCGGTACAGTTGGGAGGTATTATACTTTGCAGTGTCTTGAATGAAAAATTAGTTCTTATAATGGCCGGCTATATGCTCTCCTATGAGAGAATAGGGAATTTATTTGCAGAAACACTCATACCGGGTAATTTACTAAAAATTCTTCAACTTGGCTCTAGCCACATCTTGTATATTTGAAACAGTAGTTATGCAATTTCAGAGATCAGTGAATGAAAGTGAGAGAACCAATTAACTCATGCTGACATCTTATATGTGTACCCATTAAGTAGTATATGTATTGACAACTACTGTTGTCTATTCATTGATATATTATGATGTGTTGGGCCTTTTAAGCATTATCTTACTTTAATATATCATGTATTGGAGTATGGTGCTTAACTCCATACTCCATTCAACGGAGTATGGTGCCTAAAAATTTGTTATCATTAGTATGAAAATAATTACTGAAGGTTAATATCCTTTCCTATTGAAAAGATATCCCTTATATCATATTAGACTAAGTGTAGTCTTTATATCCCTTAAAGGACCACTGTAGCCACCCAGACCACTTCAGCTCAATGAAGTGGTCTGTGTGCCAGGTCCCTCTAGTTTTAACCCTGTAGCTGTAAACATAGCAGTTTCTGAGAAACTGCTATGTTTACATTAGGGTTAATCCAGCCTCCAGTGGCTGTTTCATTGACAGCCGCTAGAGGCGCTTCCGCGCTTCTCACTGTGAAATCACAGTGAGAAGACGCTGGACGTCCATACAAAAGCATTGAGAAATTCTTTCCTATGGACTGAATGAATGTGTGCGCGGCACTTGCCGTGCATGCGCATTCAGTGCTGAGGTCGGAAGAGGGAGGAGAGTTCCCCAGCGCTGAGGGAGCCCGGTGCTGGAGAAAGGTGCTGGAGAAAGGTAAGTCCGGCAGGAGTGTGACCCTGAGGGTGCGGGACGGGCACTTGAAAACCCTATAGTGCCAGGATAATGAGTTTGTTTTCCTGGCACTATAGTGGTCCTTTAACCCTCTTTTAGCAACTATGGGCTAACCTATTGCAACATAGCTGTGAACGCAACATAACTCCCTGTTTAGTGAATTAATCCCATGCATCTCACATCTTGTAACAGTCAACATGTTTGATGTTTATTCCCTCAACCCAAATATAACAATTTGGCACCAGATTGGTTTGATAAGCTAAATGCTCGTACCGTTCCAAACATTTTCATTACCAGAGAATATTAATTTTTAATTATCAAGAAAACAGCGGAAAGACCTATGTCAATGTAAGATGTCTCACCAGATTTCTGTCTCTATTCAGAGAAATGCCCCAGGCAATCTGTAGGTTAGAAGGGATGTTCTCGAGAATTATTTTCAAGGCCTATATTTTTGTATGCACTTCCTGTTGCCAAGCCAGGTGAGTGGGCGTTCAAGATAAATCTTGCTAATTTGAAAAAGGAAAAGCAAGTGAACAGGAGGTGATAAATGCAGGCTGCCTACTCAGGTTCTGTCACATAAGATGTCAGCTTTTCATTTTAATTACATTTCGTGCCAGCCCTCACAAAAAAAACAAAATAGAAAACTAAGGTTGCTTCACTGGGTATTCTGTAATATTTTACCTCTATATATCATTTTATAAAAATGCCTCCACTTCACATTTTCTGTAATTAAAAATATTTTTTTTCCAAAAGGGAAGAGAGAAAATATAGAAAAGTAAAAATAAGAAATATCCTGTTGTGCAGTAAGGAATCATTATAGTCTGAGAAACGAAAGCTATTCGTTATAACATCTAGGAACTCACATAAAATGGAAATGTGTGCATAATGTTCCACATGTTCCACAGGATAATAGATAAACTATAGAGATTTCTATCATTGGAGCACAAGTTCTCTATTTAATCATATTGTCATGCTGCCTCTTATACTAAGGTACAACATATGCACATATATTTTGGTCCACCGTTTTTTTATTATATGTTAATGTATATTAATGTATAATAAATAGAAAATCTTTGACACATACACTGATCAGCCACAGCTTAAAAACCACTGACAGCTCAAATTGCTGAAAAACATAATGCTGGCCATGACAGAAAGGTGCCAGCACACACAGTGCATGGTAGTTAGCTGAGTATGGGGCTCTGTAGCTGCAGATCGGTCAGAATGCCCATGATGTCCACCACCAAAAGCACATTTGATAGGGATATGAGCATCAGATCTGGACCATAGAGCAATGAAAAAAGGTTGCCTGGTCTGATGGATCATGTATTCTTTTGGTCAGGAGGGCAGTCAGGTGCGTTTGAGTAATTTACCTGTGGAAGAAATGGCAGCAGGCTGCACTATGGGAAGAAGGCAGACCGGTGGAGGCAGTGCTATGCTCTGGGCAATGTTCTACTGGGAAACCTTGGGTCATGGCATTTATGGGGGGGGTACGTGAGGATGTGATGACGCGCGTGCTGTGAGGAGGGGAGAGACGAAGAGGAGTGGTGTAGAACAGCTCTATCTGTGGCGTTTAAGCAGCGGCATCTAAGGAGCCGCGGCTTCAAAGATTTCAAAGAGGCTTGCAGAGGCTTCTAGGCGCATGCAGACGTCTGTGTCACGGCAAGGGTGCATAATTTATTATTACCCTATGGAATATTATCCTTTAATGTAAATCGTGTAGTAAATGGCACAAATTACAGAGATGAAATTGTTGAGTTTAAAAGGGGTGACATCTTTTGAAGCAGGGACCCCCACAGTGGTCAGATGACAGAAGGGGTAGTGTGAATGGCATAGCAATGTGAAAAGGATTTTACTATATGGATGTGAAGTAATCAAGGCTCTGCAAGGTGTGAGGTTCTACACTTGGAAAAAGTCTGAATGTCTCTTCATCCATTTGGCATGTACCTTGTAAAGGATAGTTCAATCATTTGATATGGTAATGGGATTAGTTTCATGAAGATCCTTGTGTTCCAGTATTTTATCCAAGAGAAACATTAATACTTACCCACAGTTTAATAATTAAGCCTCATTTTTATTACATTTGGAATGGGACAAGCCCAATCTCTTAATTAAGCCTAAACATGAGTTGCACAACTTAAACCGTGTGGCAGGAATTGTGCTGTCTGTCCTATTGGATCGTGGGTGGGGCGTCCAACACGTCTATGGAATGGGAAAATAACAACAAATTCATAGAGGGCAATTATTATTTCTGTGGCAAGTACAGTAGAGGAGATAAAACCAAAAGTTTATATTTGGCTTGTTGTTTTCTCGAACAAAGGAGGTAGTCACTTAGTATCTCTATGGGTACGCCTTAACTCCACCCCTGGGCAAGACTTGATAAACCACAGGGTATATATCTAATGATCCTGAAGGGTGCTTGTGTACTTGCTTGGGGCCAAGATCTAATTTTGAGTGAGTCACCATCTTTCCTTGCCAGAGACCCCCTGGACAGAATTTGTACTTTGAAAAACTGAAGTGAGTAATTAGGACTTCTGTATTTTATGCTTTTTTTTTAATGTGTTGTTGGTGTAAATAATTTGTTTATCATAAATTGTTATATGCACTGTGACTATCTTTTGCTCATAATAAACATTAATTTATTAGGTTTTGCCTTTGTCTGGATAAGAATCACGTTACCTGAAGAGACTAGTTAGTATTTTTGCAATCCCTTAAGTATTGTATTAAGTAATATTTGGTGGGTTTTATTATTGATTTACCTGGGGGACCAAGGCACCCCATTTATAAATTGTCTTGGTGGTGGCAGCGTTAAAATAGTAATAGTTATATTATTATGTTTAAGTGTGGGTGGTGTTAAAAAGGGGGATTTTGTCATTATTTCCAGTCTAGTGAAGACAAATAGTGTACTTTAACCCTTTCACCACCACAACTACGTCACGTGCACTCTTGGAGTAGGGTGCGCTCGTGACAGTCTTATGAGGACGGAAGGCCAGTTGATTGCTGCACCTAGCTGTAAATAGGTAAAAGGGAAAGTTCCTTTGAAAAGATAAAGCGGGAGGCGGAGCTAAGCGTTGGAAGCGGACGGTCGCATGACCGCAGAGCTCCGGGCTAGAAACTCAAACGAACGACAATTCCGGCACCTGAATCTAAAACCAAACTCTACTGAGGCGATCCTGAGAGCCTCAGGGACCCAATGGGCCAAAAAAACAAAAAGGCAAAACCCGATAAACCCCGCCAGGGAATGGACATCGGAGAACTCTTGCGACAGGCACGCGGTGCAGCAGGAGCCAAGATGGCGTCCCTGCATGGTGGTTGCTCCGACTTCACAGACGGATCATCGGATGACAAAGGGGGAGACCACTTGATGGCCATGCCAAATCCTCCTGCATCTAGGGAGCCGCAGCACACGAAAGCCCCCACCCCCGTGACCATGGAGGCTATTGGGGAGCTCATGGCAGATCACCACAGGAAAATTGCGGCCGACGTAGCCCTAATTAGAGAAGACATCAGGGGCCTTACAGTCAGGCTGGGAGCAGTGGAAGCCTCCACCACTAGCAACACTGCCCAGATCGCAGACATCCAAGCGGCGATCCGAGACCTGCAGCAGAAATCCTGGCAGCACGAACAACAACTAGCTGCCCAGGAAGACAAGCAACGCCGCAACAATCTAAAGCTCAGAGGAGTCTCGGACTCCGTACCAGAGGCCGAACTGCCACATTTTGTCCGACGTCTCCTCACCGAGCTACTAACTCCAAAGGCAGTGAAAGCAATCAACCTGGAGGGTCTGTTCCGCATACCACGGCCAGCAAAGGCCCCACCCGCCGCCACAGGGGACTTAATCGTTCAGTTCCAATTAGCCAGGGACAAAAAGGCGATCCAGGAGGCCACGAGAGGTCTGTCAACTTACCCCTTTGAGGGGATGACCCTCTCTTTCTACAACGACCTCTCGGGCGCGACACTAGCATGGAGAAGATCCATGAATACATTCACGGCCCTACTGAGGCTCCATCAAATCCGATACTGCTGGGGACCTGGCCGCTCACTTCTCATCGACAAGGAAGGTACCAAACATGTGGTCCGTGATATGCAGGAGGCCAAGGAGACACTGGGCTTACTTAACCTACCCACGGATCCACTATGCCCACCGACACAACCAACAGGCCTTAAGCCCTCACTCAGAGGACACAACGCGAAGGCCCCAGAGTTCACTCCCCGGAGGCCACAGATGGACTCTTACGCCACGGCCACCACCTGAGACGGACATTCACCACCCCACAGGCAAAGCCACCAGAACGGGCATCAGGGGACACAACCCGGACTTGCACACTCAAAACCCCTCAACCAACGATTCGGCCCATAATGCAGGAACTATAACCCCTTTCAATCGGAGACACAAGGACTTACAGCACTGAAGGCATGGGAACTCTACTCAGCCGTTCTCACAACATCCAGAGACGGACCTTCACAAGCGGACCGAAAAGAAGGCAGAAGATACCGCGAAAAACCCCCAGTGACAGTTTGCGTTTTTCCTGCTACAGGATAACCCTCATTTGTGCAACCTATATTGTGCCTGGGCCTTTGCCTAATTCTCATTATAGAGACACTCAAGCTATCTACAGCGGCAGCCGATGCTTGAGCGCAGTTATTTTATTTTTCTTTATTTTTTATTCTTTATGATACATTGTTTGATTCTTCAGTTCCCATGTTAGAAATATTTATGCAGGCCTTATCCCTTTGCCGGTGCCCTGCTCCGGACCCGCAACCACGGCCTCCGGAGCGGGCATCGGCTGAGGGTGGGGGGGCTCCCTCACCATCCGGCTTCCAGCCAGAGCCTTTGCTCACACCAAGAGAACTCTGAGTCTACCCAGATGCTCAGATAACCTAGCTTGCTTTGTATAACACAGAGAATAACACGTTAGATTGCATAGCACAGCCAATAACGTTTCGTTTCATCTGTTCAATATGTACGTTATTTAGTGTGTTAAGTTTCAGTATGCTATAGTATACCATGACTAGCTAGCCTGCTCGGTTCAAACGCAAAGCACTTGAATGTTGTACAGACAAGTAGGTTTAGCCTGAGATTAATGGTTTGCCTCTTATGTTTACTGCAAGCTTAACATCAGTCATACTACGAGTGTTCCAGATTGCTTTCTACAATGTACACAAGCTTTAGGGAAGATATCCGTCACCCAACGAAATGTAGCCTATACATTAATGGGGTGACTCCTCCCTGCATCACACACTACCTATCTATTAATATAGTGCTAGACACGATAACACGACACGATTATACTAGTGTAGCTAATCTAACACGGTGACGCATCGCTAACTCTACCTTGCTACAGCTAACCATACTCGGACAACACAACGGGTTAAATTCTCAATGTGTATAACAGGGGTATAACGCTAACTAACTAGCACACTAACGTGTGTCTGGCATCATTGCCTACCGTACTTTGTATCTTAGACGTGACATTGCCGTGATTTCTTAATATGTGTTGATTGTCTGTACCTAGCTAAGGTACCTGTTAGACGCATATTTTACTATTACTCATGTATTTTCAGTACTTAACTTCACTTAAAATATAAAAACGTGCACATGTCTCTGTATGCCCCACTGTAACAAATGCTATTGATATAAGCGTGTGGAATGCCTTTGGGGTACCACAAGCAAGTCTGTTAAGCCTATATGCGCACAAAAATAAAGAATAAAAAAAGAAAAAAAAAAGAAAAGGTAAAGCGGGGGAATAAGTCCCCTGCACATTTCCTCACACTTTTTCAGTTACGGCTGGATGACAGAGAAAAGATAACCATGGTAACAGTGAATAATTATCTTTTAAACTGAACTACTGGATTTAAATAATAACAAATAAGAAATACAACAAAGTGCAATAGCTAGTTACTATAAGCAACATAACAAAATATATTTACAAGCTGGTAGTAAAGGTCTGCAGATCGTTTTGACTGAAAGGGTTGGGTTTTTCATCTAAACTTCTCCTACAATAAGACCTTTGTAAAAAAAAAAAAAAAATTTAATTATTTTTTTAGAATGAAGTCTCAAATATAATCCTTTTTCCAAGGTCAAAGAGAAGAAAAAGGGAGAAGAAAGAACAGGGGAGAAAGGGAAAAGGAAAAAGGAAAAGAAAAAAAAGACAATTAAATAAAAATCTGATTACCCATATACCCTTGAAAGCTCCTAAAGGATACCTAAATACAGGAAACAATAGCAGTTAAAGAGAAACTAAGAAGGGTAAAGGGAAGAAAGAACTGAGCTGAAGAAGAATAATGGCTACTGTTACTGTGGATGTCACCCCGAGAGAGGAGGGGTTATCCACCGCCAGACATGTCCTTTTCCCCTAGTGTGGGTAGCGCTGCAGTATCCCCAAGTTGATATCCAAGTAGAAAATGTACAGCTCTTATAAGAGCTAGTGATTATAGCAAGTATTGCTGTTCCCTACAATCACGTGACGAGGCTGCGTGTTGAGGGTGAAGTGAACTGATTTTAATGGGACCACACTTGGCCTTTTATGACAATCCCCATGCAAGGGGGTCTCCCACCTAGACTTGATGGACGACTGTACTACAAAGTCACAGACCAATGACAACAGTGTTAAAATACATGACACTCCCATACATATAATACAATCTCTCCCCTCTGTCTGGGAGATAATTGAGTCAAGTACTGTATTAACTCAATTATCTCCAGGCGGAAACAAGACCACAATTTTACAGGCAACCCGAAAGTACCCAAAATCTCACATAAACCCCACAAACGTATATCCCCCTGATAGCCCCGATCTGGGTGAGTAACATATCTAAAAATCACCCAGATCAGTTCAGGGGTTCAGGATTTTCATGGAAGTCTTATATTTGACTGACTGCACACGAGGCTCCTGCCCAAAATAGTTCCATATATTCAGGTTATGCGGTCGGTCTCTTTCGGGAGCTTCAAACACAATAAAATATCAAAAGTAACAGTTTGTGGAAAAACTAGTTGTGGGCTCCACATTCGGGAGTTTGGTTTCACCAAACATAGGTGAGAGTGGAAGTTTCAGCGGTGTTTGTGCTGTTGAGTCTCCGATAATAGTTCCATACACTCGACTACCAAACACCGCTGGATGCGTTCGCCACCCAGCCGACCACTTAGAATGTTTAAGTGTTTGCGGTTTGTGTTGGTGTTAGTGAGGTCAAGTGGGTCAACTAGCGGCACACGACTGTTCTGGGTGGTCCATGTGTTTGGTACTTTGTTCGGTATACGAACCAAATGGGGCAATCTGTTTGGTTAGGTTCGTATACCGTTCTAGTCAAAGTAAAATTATCATCCTTGAACAGGGGGATCTGTTACAGCTACTAAAAGAACCCAAGATTTAGAAAACAACTGCAAAAAAAGACAAAGTACAAAAACAAGACAAAAGTCTCTCAGTGTATTTTTCCCCACAAAGTTCAAAAGAAAAAAACTAATTCCTCCATCAGAGAATCCATCTCAAATGAAGGTATTGGAGAACAAGGAATAAGATTAGAAAGAGAAGAAGTAACGGTCGACCTACTTAATGCCAGTCTGCAAAATATATTATTGGAGATCAAAAAAGAGATATCCACCAATTCTACAGAAATCAAGCAAGAAATTAAGAGAGAAATCAACCAATTAACAACCAAAATTCAATCCATGGAAGATCTACATAGAAATTTGGAATTCCAACTAAATTCTCTAAAAGAAGAAAATACTAAGCTGTTAAAAAAAAAATATTATATGGATTTTAAAATAAACGACCTAGAAGACTGCTCCAGAAGGAGAAACCTAAGATTTCATAACTTTGAAGAAAATCTCAAACAAGAAGAGCTAAAAGGCACTATAAAATAATATATTACTGCATTGGGCATACCTTTTAATGACAAAGAAGAAATAATAGAGAGATGGCATAGAATTGCAAAGGAAAAGCCTATAGATGTTATAGCAAACTTTTACTCATATGAACTTAAAGAGAGAATACTCAAAGCTAACAGAGAAAAATCTATCAAAGATGGTTGATTCCTAGTGATGTCCCGAACTGTTCGCTGAACGGTTCGCGAACGTTTCGCCATAGTTCACCTCGGACTTATCATTGAGTAAACTTTGACCCTGTACCTCACAGTCAGCAGACACATTCCAGACACATCAGCAGCAGACCCTCCCTCCCAGATCCTCACACCTCCTGTACAGCTCACTAAGAATACAGCTTCACAATGGATGCTGTCCAGGAGGTGGGAGGGTCTGGGAGGGAGGGTCTGCTGCTGATTGGGTGGAATGTGTCTGCTGACTGTGAGGTACAGGGTCAAAGCTTACTCAATGATGAGTCCGTGGCGAACCGTTCGTGGCGAACCGTTCGTGGCGAACCGTTCGCAAACTGTTTGGTGAACAGTTCGGGACATCACTATTGATTCCTAATGATAATTGTTCGTCCAGATCTCTCATTTAGCACTAGACAAAAAAGATCTTTCACTTATTATTTCAATTCTAAAGAAACACAATATGAAATTCAAATAGGGCTTTCCATTTAAGATGTTAATTATTCATCAGGGCCAACTGAACTCTTTAGAATCAACTGAACAAGCAGAAGAATGGCTAACCTTTAATAACTATAATTAAGATTCTGTTAAAAGTTACAAAGTCACAGATTATAAAGATGAATGGATGAAGGATAGAGAAAAAAAATACATATTGCAGCAGTTTTTTAAAAAATTTTAATTGATATTTTGAATGGACAATCATGCGGCCTGGGTTAGGATATTATACATTGAGTATATGAATAACATACATTGGTATATACAAACTCACTGAGAATGTTAGTGGATAGTACAGAAATATGATGTAAATAACACTATGTCAAGGTCACTCAATCAACATATGTTTAGAAAGATTTTTATTTATTTTTTCTCTCTAAACAGCCTCAGGAAAAGTCACAGAACTATATTTAAATGGATAATTCTGACGGCAATGTAAGAATAATATATATTGGTGAACATAATTTCACTATGGGAGAAAGTAAAGGAACAGGATATAAATAACACAATGATTAGTCACTTAATTACGATATCCTTAGAAGTATTATATTATGTTTTGTTTTACTAAACTAGTTATTTAATTAACTTTAAAGTAGTCACTTAAGCTAAAGATTGCTTCATGACATTATAACAGGGAAATTAAAGGACAATGATAAATAAGGAATCATATAGATTGTAACTAAACGGTCCACATAATACACACTAGGGATTTGTGTGAAGGTGTAGAAATATATGTTACTGTGTAAAATAATTTTAGTTAAATACGATCAGGAAAAGATGCCATTGGATGATATACACTAATCTGTAATGCTTACTGACTAAGGACAATTTAGTATTTATTCTTAGGAAAGGTAAAGGTATAGGGATGAAAAAAAAAAGAAAGGATAGAGTAAAGATAGATTCTTCATCTTATTGTTTTTATTTATTAACTCTTCATTTAGCAATATCAATAAGTACAATAATCCACCCGACTCCCTTAAGTCCCCACCCTCCTAGTGTGGAATTCGACACACAGTTTCTGGTAGCTCTTATGAGCTCTAGATATACATTGGAAGAATCTCTCCCTGTATGTTATATGTTTTATCTGTTTGGGGAGGAACCTTGCGAGGATTCCTCCTCATATGTCTATAGTGTGTTTTTTTTGTTTTTGTTTTTCATGTAATCAGACCAGGAGTTTAAATTCATATTAAAAAAAAAAAAAAGGTATTTATGATGGTTAAAATAATGTCAGCAAATGTGCAAAGTTTAACCCCTTAAGGACACATGACATGTCTGACATGTCATGATTCCCTTTTATTCCAGAAGTTTGGTCCTTAAGGGGTTAAATACGCCAGCTAAACGCCAGATAGTCGAAAATTTCCAACTATAATTCAAGCCTCATTAAAAAAAAAAAGAGGCGTTGCAATTAGCTTCTCTCATGAATTGCAGATCGATATTATCCATCAAGATGTCGATATTGAAGCTAGATATATGATTGTGGTGTGTAAGATAAACAACATTGTATACACTTTAGTTAAAATTTACTCACCAAATGGGAATCCTACGGCTCTACATTCAAAAATTATGGAAAGAGTCCAGAAAATAACCAGTGGCACTTTAATTATAGCTGGGGATTTTAATTGTGTGTATGACTACAAAATTGACAAAATTGACAAAACATCCCAAATACTTCCTAATACAGAAAAATACGTTGTTAAACAATCAATGAAATTAAATAGCATATGTAGAAGGTATGAATTATATGATGCGTGGCGAACCATATATCCAGAGGGTAGAAACTATACGCATCTGTCTAAGGTTCATGGGTCCTACTCAAGAATTGATATGTGTTTAAGGCCAATACCATTAGTAATGTCCACAACATCCAAATTAAAGCCAATACCTGGTCGGACTACAGTTTTATTATAGTTGAAATTGGCAAACCGCCCGTAACAGGCAGATCTACTTGGAGATTAGATGATACAATAATTAAAAATGAAAGAAATAAAGAAGAATTAATAAAGTTATCAAGATTTTTTTATGAGGAAAACCATACACTAGATGTAAAAGACTCTACAATATGGTTCACATTCAAGGCGATCATGAGAGGTTACTTAATTAAAATTGACAAAAAATAAATAAAAAATAAGGATAAAGACCTGGCGGATTTATATATACAATTTTTCAATCTATCAAGTTTAAATAAACAGAACCCTACAAATCGAAATAAAATAAATCTGAGTGAACTCCAAAACAAAATCAATTTAAAAACAGAGGAAAAAATCAATATTACATTAAACAAACTTAGATAAAATAATAGATGGCAAAGAAATATTTTCCACTCATGAGAAAATAGTCCAAAAATGTTATGAATTTTATAATAAACTATATAATCTCGGTCTTCCAATGGATGAACATAAAAAAAGAAATTATTTTAAAAACTTGAATATTCCCAGGATAACAAACTCTGATCTACAATTATTAAACACCCGGTTCACTACTAGTGAAGTGAAGAGGGAAATAAAAACATTAGATGTATATAAAACACCAGGCCCAGATGGATATAGTAATTTATTTTATAAAATTTCCAAAGAAGAACTTATCCTCTATGGATGGCGGAGTCTAGCTACTGAAGCGATCGGACGCATGGCCAAGGAGGTCTGGGACGAAAATAGCAAAAACGGTCAATAAAGGTGGAATACACCACCCAAATCACACATCAAGGAATACCCCAACATTCCCCAAACCACAAGGGCCGTAAAAAAAAAAAAAAAAGCCTGACAAGCCTCGGCAGGGCATGAAAATCGGGGACCTATGGAAACAGGCCCTGAGTGCCCCAGGCCCCAATATGGCATCCCTACATGGCGGCTGTTCTGACTTTGAGGACGGGACATCGGAAGAAGCAGAGGGGGAATACTTACCAGAGCCACAGGGGCCCTCGACGGCACAACAGGTACCTCCACAGCCGCGACGGCCTCCATGCTGGTAACAATGGAAGCGATCGCTAAGCTAATGGAGGACCACCATCACAAAATATCGGCAGAGGTGGCTGCAATCCGAGACGGTCTGCGCGGTCTGTCTAGCCGACCGGGAGTAGTAGAAGGCAACTCTAACACCCAGGCCACCCACAACAAGGAGCTGCAACGTGCGGTCTCAGAGCTTCAGCAACAAAGTCTCCTCACGGACCGTAAGCCTGACGCCAAGGAAGATAAACGGCGCCAAAATAATGTGAAAGTAAGGGGGGTAGCAGAAAACATTACAGAAGCTGAACTACCACACTTCACTAGGCGGCTCCTAACAGCACTTCTGAACCCCAACACGGCCAAAGCGACCCAACTAACTGGTATATTCTGTATACCAAAATCAATCAAGGCACCAACTTCAGCTCCTGGAGACCTGGTTATTCAATTCCTCAGCTGCACAGACAAAGCAGCAGTACAAGCAGCCACCAGAGGCCAACCAACCTACCTCTTTGAGGAGATGGAGCTCTCCTTCTATGCAGATCTCTCTGGAGGAATGTTAGTGTGGAGGAGGGCACTGAGACCATTCACTTCCCTACTACGCACACATTAACTCCGGTACCGATGGGGCCCAGCCAACACACTGCACGTCACCAAAGGAGACACAACGTATGTAAAACACGACATGCAAGAAGCCGCAGCAGCACTGAGAGACTTAGATCTCCCCTCAGACTCCCTCTGAAGGGTGGCGCCTGCAAGCTCTCGAGGCCTAGATCCTGTACATGCCGCGGACTTCAAGCCTAGACAGAGAGCCACAGAGACCTATGCAGCGGCCACAACTTGAACCTGACAGGCCCCTAACCGGGACAATATCTTCTATATTACAGTTTAATGACACCCTTTTTTTTTTTTTTTTTAAAGTTCATTGTTCCTTTATAAAACCATGTGGGGGATCAAGGGGATGATGGAGGGCCCACACCCAGACTACAATACCGCCACCATGACCCCTCAAGACAAACGGACCCGGAACCCGACCCGGACCCCACTTACAGTCCCCTGGCAACATCGCTCCCCCACCCCTCCCCCCTCTCACATCTCAAAGTAAATCAGGCGCAACATACAACAAGACAAGGGCCTAACCCATCTGGCCAGAACTAGACGGACAGACACGCACTACTGACCCATATAGCCCAGCCCCAGACTAGTAAACACTGCCTAACACAACTTACTAGCTCGACCTTTCTTTAACCTAGCACAAATCACAGAAACCTCAACATTGGTTTATTAATGACAGCTTCAATTGTATACTTTTTATCACATGCCACAATCGATATTAGAATCGTTTCAACGTAATTTACAGAGAAAAATGTGCAGTATCCAAGTGCCATATTGTCAATACTGGTGTTTATTCCATGCGTGCTGTTGTGGCACTTGTTGTGGCACTTAACGTTTGCTTGTAACCCCTCGTGCACAGAAAAATAAAGAATTATTAAAAAAAAAAGAAGAACTTATCCCCTATAGAAAAAAAATTGGGTAGAAAAAACGTGCGCTGTGCTTTTAAAGATATGGTTTCATATATACATCTGTGTATATGTACTTATATACATAAAGTGCAAACAGATCATACAAAAGTGCAATCCCAAATACACTATATAATATAAATATATAATGTATCTTGTGCCTCTCAAGCATAGTGCATAAGTGATACAATGTGTAAAGAGAGGGGCACTTACTTTTAAAACTTGGAAAGGGGGATCGTTTTGTATATCCTCCCAAGCAATGGTAATACCAATCAAACCAAAAAATTAAAAAGGGAAAAAGGGGAGACAGGGGAAAAAATATATAGTGTAAATCTGTGACACAAGCACAAAAAATATAAAGTAATTGACCAATCAACTCACAAACGTGGAGCAGTAAGTGTCTGCTCTAACTTTGACAGCCCAGATATCTCAAGGTGCAGGGCCACGATGGAACAAGCAGGACAGCAACAGGATACAGTTCAAACCTTTATTGGTAACAGCAAAAACTTTAAAAATCACAAGCTCTTCCCTTGTACTAGCACCTGCGGTCTTTCGGGTCCCTGTAAGACCAGTCCTCAGACCCTCCCCACTCGCTG
>OW240912.1:103135196-103234311 GCA_933207985.1 Pelobates cultripes | reverse complement strand
CATGCACACATACTGCCCTCATGCACACATACTGCCCTCATACACACATACTGCCCCCCATACACACACACTGCCCCCATACACTGCCGCCCCATACACACACTTTGCCCACATTCACACACACACTGCAACTGTTACACACACATACTGTCCCACACATACACTGCATCCCTGACATACACTGCCCCCCCTACTCACACACTACAACCTTCACACACACACTGCTCACACACTGTCCCCCTCACACACACACACACTGCACCCCTTACACATTGCACCACTCACACACACCACTGCTCCTATGCCCTACTACCGCCCCATTTCCCAGCAGACCTCAGGTAAGTTGTCAAACTGTTCTTAAACGGTTTGACTACTTACTCTAGGAGGGGGTCCTGGCACTATTGACACCATAACCACTACACTGAGCTGTAGTAGTTATTGTGTCTGGATTATTTCTTTAAATAATCTACAAGTGCCCCTCCCGAGATCAGGCTCTGGATCCGCCACTGTATGCAGCTGGATATAGAAACATAGAAACATAGAATGTGACGGCAGATAAGAACCATTCGGCCCATTTAGTTTGCCCCATTTCATACAGTCCTTTTGGACTTTAATGAAGAACCCTTTAAATGTAATATACAATATTTGTGTCTCAAGTTCTTTTTTGTAAGTAAAGTGCCTCATTCATGGTTCTTCTAGTTCTATGCATTTCCTGAAGGTACAATCTTAACTTGAAAGTCCAAATCCATCAAAAGACATGAGCAAAAGCCCAAGTTTAAAAAATATGGTAGGATTCTGCTGGCAATGTTTGTCAATTCTTAGCAGCTGTCACTAGTTGTAGCACACAAGTAGATTTTTGGAGGATCCCATCATCTCTTGTTAGAATGCAGCAGTAATAAGGGGTAATGCTGGATAAAGTACCAAGAGTTGGAGAAGGTTCGCATCATGAAGAGGACAGCTCTTATGAGGGATAGTTTCAGGTAAGTTTATCGGCCATTTGCTTCTTCCCTGGGCTGCTGCACACCACAAGAAGATACAAAAATATATTAATTCTCATATAGCCAAATAATCACAAGGGACATTCTTAAATAATTTCTTCATACAGGGTTTTATACACATCTATATCTATTATCTACATGTATATTCACTAAACTAACACACAAACTTAGACAAACAATTTTGGTTCAGTGTGATGACCTCCTGAAAAGGTGTAATGGGTATCTAAGACTAATTCTTTCATTCCTGGTGAAATATATCCTAAACCACTTCATTCCATTTCTGCCAAATATCAAAAAACCTGAGGGTACTTCCGCTACTATTAAGAATCCCTTTTCCATATCTCTTTGTGTATTCATTTGGTTTTTAATATGTTCCCAACAAATGGTATCCACGTGTTTCCATTTTCTGGCAATGGTGATTTTCGTTGCCAAAAGGACATGGTGAATCAGCCCATATTGTTGTTTTTTTTTTTTATCCCTCCCCAATTTAAGTGCAATAAGGCTTTATGGGGACACAGGGACATTTTTCCCCTACAGTTTCTGAAATTATTTGAAATGGTTTTATCAAACTTTGAGTTATCTTCTCATATTTCCTCCAGATATGCATCCATGAACCATGTCCTTTCTCATATCTCCAGCAAATGTTTTCTATTCATGGATCTATTTTATTCATGATTTGTGGAACCATGCAGGGGCGTATTAGCCGCGAGGCAAACAAGGCATTTGCCTTGGGCGGCATTTTTCAGGGGGCGGCAAAAAACGCCGCCCCCCAAATGCCCAAGGCAAATGTCTTGTTAGCCTCGCGGCTAACAGACATTCTGGGCGCTGGGCGGCAGTGGCTGCAGCGCTGGGCGGGCTGGCGCGGCGCAGGGAGGCTGGGAGCCGGGTTGATGACGTCATATTCCGGCTCCCAGCCTCACTCTGCTGGCGGCGCGCGAGGGAGCTGAGCAGAGCGCTCAGGGGAAGAGCTCCCTCGGCGGCCGCCCGCCCGCCCAGCGCTGCAGCCACTGGACCCCAGGGAGAAGAAGAACCCCCCCCCCAGCATTACCAAAGGTAAGGAGGCTGGGGGGGATTAAATTAAAAAAAACAAAAAAAAACCACTAGTGTGTGTGTGGAAATCTGTTAGTGTGTATGTTAGTGTGTGTATGTATGTTAGTGTTAGTGTGTGTATGTATGTTAGTGTGTGTATGTATGTTAGTGTTAGTGTATGTATGTTAGTGTGTGTGTCTGTTAGTGTGTGTCTGTTAGTGTGTGTCTGTTAGTGTGTGTGTGTATGTTAGTGTGTGTATGTTAGTGTGTGTATGTTAGTGTGTGTGTATGTTAGTGTGTGTGTGTATGTTAGTGTGTGTGTGTGTATGTTAGTGTTTGTGTATGTTAGTGTTTGTGTCTGTTAGTGTTTGTGTCTGTTAGTGTGTATGTTAGTGTTAGTGTGTGGATGTATGTTAGTGTGTGTATGTTAGTGTGTGTGTGCATGTTAGTGTTTGTGTCTGTTAGTGTGTATATGTTAGTGTTAGTGTGTGTGTGTCTGTTAGTGTGGATGTCTGTTAGTGTGGATGCCTGTTAGTGTGTGTGTGTTTGCCTGTGAGTGTGTGTGTGTGTTTGCCTGTGAGTGTGTGTGTCTGTTAGTGAGTGTGTGAGTGTGTGTCTGTTAGTGACTGTGTGTTTCTGTTAGCTAGTGAATGCGTATCTGTCAGTGAATGTGTGTGTGTGTATTTAGAAGGCGGAGCAGGGGGGAAGGTTGGGTGGCGGTTGCCCGGGTGGGGGTGGCGCGGGGGGGTGCCTGAGTTTTGTCCTGCCTAGGGCAGCACAAAACCAGGATACACCACTGGAACCATGTACTATCTGTTAACTGATTTGAAGTATACCTCCTGCAGATTTAGGCAGTGGATATGTTTTCTAACTCCATTCCATGCTTCAATCCATCTATCCTCCGTCCAGTCCAATGTTCTATCCAAGTTTAGTTCCCTTTGCCATTTCCCCCATGATTTAGGACAGCAGAGCTGTTGTATTGTTTTTACAAATTCATAACCTGTTTTCAATATCTATTTTTTTGGTGGGGGGGGGGCTTGTTATTGAACAATGTTATTAGCTTATCTCTCCATTTATTTACATTGTCTTTAGGACAACTTGTAGGTAATGCTTAATCATTACATAATTAAAGAGGTCTCTCATTTGAAGGCCAAATTCTTCTGTTAAATCTGGGAGGCTCTTAAAGGTCATATTTTGGCACAGTTGAGCTATCTTACTAATACCCTTTCCAACCCATCTTGTAGAATCTATATCATGCATGTGTAAATCTATAATTTTTAATGGGGTAGAATGAAATACCTTCTCTCTAAGGCCCATTTTATTAATTAATCCATCCCAAAAGGTAATCATATCTCCCAATGGTGAACCCTGAATGGATTTGAACAATTTCTCATTTATAGTCTTATTTAGCCATAGGCAGCATTCCAGATTTGGTAGGTCAGACACCTCCTTTTCTATTATTATTATTACTGGCATTTATAAAGCGCCAACAAATTCCGTAGCGCTGTGCAATTTGGGAAAAAGACAAATACAATAAGAACAGACCAATACAACAGGTAGAGGATCCTGCCCGTGAACTTACAATCTAATGGTTAAAATGGGGAGATGAGACAAGAGGTAGAAGAGGGATTTTATATATGATGGCAGAGAGAGTTAATAGTATAACTACAGCAGCTGATAACACGTGAGAGTAATAAGGAGGTGATTGGCTGTGGTTCCAAACAGCTGGAGGTGCATGCTATATAGTTAGAAGGAACCAGGGTAGGTGGGTAGAGCCGAGTAAAATCAAATGGCCTTCATGTTGCTGGGATGGATGAGGGTTTGGGCCTTTTAAAACTGCAGTATTTGAGGGGCGTGGCCAACTTCCGAGCCGAGAGGACGCATGGAGTAAGAGAAATTTTGTTTATCATAATTTTTTTACAGCGTTTTATCGCAAAGTCTCTAACCAAGACCATATCATGTCTTGAGTAAGTGTTAAATCCTTTAGAAAAAAAAGGTGTATTTTCTAGCGTCTGGTTTAAGGGTTCTCCATGAATCATATAGCCTTTGTTTCCCCATAAATTCTCTAAAGTCTCTAGCTAGACCGTAAATCGATCTCTCAATCTTTATCCCCTTTGAGACCAACATATCCACCGTGGGATGTGCGAGGCAATTCAAGTCTCCTGCCAAAAAGAATGTTCCCTGAATGCGGTCATGACACTTATTCATGACCGCATTTAGGAAACGTATCTGCCATTTATTTGGTGCGTAAATATTTAAAAATGTATATATTTGGGCATTCAGTCTACATACCAACAGTAAATATCGTCCCTCTTTATCCTGCTGTTTATAAATTTTGCGCATATTTCACTTTTTTAGCCACCAGAATTCCCACACCTTTTTTTTTTTTTTTTAACTCTGTAAAGATGAATATTCAATAACTGGAAACTTTGTGAATACTAATTTGTTAACAAAATCCTCCTTCCAGCGTGCTTCTTGGATTAGGCCCACCTCAATTTTATCTTTAACCATATAATCCATTAAGGTAATACTTTTATGGGGAAGATTCAAGCTTTGGGCATTCAGTGTCATAATTCTAGTCACCATTCTACTATAGAGCTCCCATTACCTTGCCTAGCCCCCAATATTTAATTATCCAGTCTTCAGACCAAATTACAGCCAAGTCATTACACTGAACCAGACAAAAACCACATAAAACATTTTCCTGACCCTCATCCCCCTAGTGCTCATATCACCTTCCCCTGTGGAATGTGCATTTTCAGGTTAGGTCGTAAAGTGGTGCTAAAAATTGTGCCAAACATTCTCAGTAAACAGTCCTCAGACTATCCCAAAACTTAGAGAACATCTAATATTTAATTTATATAAAAAATAAATAAATGGAGGTCAGATAAAGAGTAAGGAAGAGGGGAAAGAAAAAGTAAATAAATTTTTTCCTTTTGCATTCCATTTTACCATTATGTGACATTATTCTTCTGCCATAAAATCTAAACATTAGCAGTAGGAATACCTTGACTACCTTCCCATCAAATTCCCTATTACCTACAGTGCTATGGGGGAATCTTATATCGATTTTCTCTTATTTCCTACAAAAAAAAACAAATTCCTTTTACCTCTGTTTAAAAATAAAATTAAAAATAAATAAATAATAAAGTGGATAAAGTACCAGGAGTTGAAGAAGGTTCGCATAATGAAGATGACAGCTCTTATGAGGGATCGTTTCAGGTAAGTTTATCTTCCGTTTTGTTAGTTATCAATAGCTGCTCTATTGACACCTACAGTCCGTTTTAAGGTTCTTTTTCAGTGTTGTTGATAAGTTCCACCCACCATCCTCCAATTGCTAAAGTGGCAGTTGCTAACTTAAACAAGTAGTTTGCAAATTTCAAAATCTCCCCATAGGCGACTCTAAATTACTATGACGGGACCTTTAGCTACTCCTATTAAATATAATGGTAGCCCTTAACCACGATTTATCGACTGATTTACAAAGTTATAGCTTCATTTTGTTGGCCTATCTAGCCAATTTTAAAACCTGCCTCTGCGTTCTGAAAACAGACAAAAGTAAACAACTGTTTTCAATGTTAGACACACAATATGTTATGTACATTACATTATACTGAAACTTTAAAGCACATATGAAGCTATATCAAACAGCAATAAAAAGGAAACGTTAAGGCAAAAACTAGCACCAACAGGAGTATCACACAGGCTAAGGCTGATCACAGATGATGTGTGCATGAGCAAGGTGAGGTTTTTACACAGTCCATGTGTGATTGCTACGGTGATCTTTTGGGAAATGCTAAAATGCAGTTGGTATCTGTAGGGGCAGATGTTAGTATAATTAAGCCACTAGCAGTGGCAAAGAGGCTGGAAACCAGTTGGCATTTTGTTCCTACACATATGGTAATAACAACAGCTTATGGCAGATTTTTAATGACAACTTAAAAGGATCACTACAGTGTCAGGAAAACAAACTTGTTTTCCTGACACTATAATATCCTTAGGACCCCCCACCCCCACCCCACCTTCAGGGTCCCCCTCCCTTGGCGCTAAAGGGGTTAAAACCTTCAGCCACTTACCTTTATCCAGCGCCGGGCTCCCTCGGCGCTGGTGACCTCTCCTCCTCTGCCGACGTCAGCTCCCGAGTGGAGCGGAAAGTGCATGCACGGCAAGAGCCGCTCGCGCATTCAAACAATCCAAAGGAAAGCAATTCTCAATGCTTTCCTATAGACGTTCTGCATGCTGTATGCGAATTTCGCACCCAGCGTCGCAGAAGCGACTCTAGCTGCTGTCAGCAAGACAGCCAATAGAGGTTGGATTAACCCTGCAATGTAAACATTTTTCTGAAACTGCTATGTTTACATCTAAAGGGTTAAAACCTGGGGGACCTGGCACCCAGACCACTTAATTGAGCTGAAATGGTCTGGGTGACTATAGTGTCCCTTTAAAGTTTGTTTAATTTAAAAAAAAAATGTAAGTGGAAGACATTTGCAAACTTTAAGTGAGCACTTTTTGCACTTTCTGTGGTATCTATAGATTATTTGTGATGTAGGGAAGCCACTTAATATGCAACCACAAAATTCCTCTTCACACTTTACAAGGATTTCTACTCATTTTTTTCCAGTGTCAATGCTCTCACGGTGCTGCTTTCAGCGCTACTTAGCTCTCCTCCCTCTGCAACGTCATGGAGGAGGCATGCCCTCCTCCGACATGGTCCAAACAATTCTTTACTATAGGACTTTCATGTCACATGACTGAGTTTGTGCCTCCAGTGGCTGTCAGTGTAACAGTCACTGTAGATGTGTTAATCTTTGAAGGTAAACATTGCCATGTCTGCAAAACAGCATTGAATAGCATTTAATGGTTAAATTTCACCCAGAGAGCTTTAATAGTCGTAGCACGAGAGTAGTTCTATGGAGGATCCCACCCGCTCTTGCTAGATTGCAACAGTAATGAGGGCTTCAGGAGGATAAACAACCAGGAGTTGAAGAAGGTTCGCATAGATGGTAGTTCCAATGAGATCCAGTTTCAGGTAAGTTCATTATTTTTCTCCCCTGGAATGTTTTACCCCCATAGGAATACTAATAGACAGAGCTGAACATTTAACAGAGAGCAGAATCTATTTTCCTATTATTGTTAACATACAAAATAACATGTATGTCATGATATTCTATTAATGAAATAACAGTGCTGTTTTTCTCTAGTAATGGGCTTCTTCCACATTTGCCAAATACATCCACTGACACATTATCACTTTAATGATGTAATTAAATAAGCCACAGTCCCTCGAGTCACATGCATTGTGCATCTTCGATGCTCTGCTCTCACTATTATGTTACAATAATAATAGTTTTACTGTTAGTAGATTGATACATTAAGGATAAAAAAAAAATGTAATTGCATGTCTGACCCTTTCAAAGTCAATATGTTGATCCAAGATTTTTCAATTTTTGCTAGAATATAGTGTGAATCATGATAACTGTTTAGTTGTTATTTAATTTAATGACATGCCTATGCTGTGTGCAAATTTGAAAATGTTTTGCTAATATTTTCTCATATTATGCACATCGTTATTCAAATGTTGAATTAAAGGCTGAATAACTAAAATTGGGGTAAAATAGTCAGTTTTGTTTTAACTTTTGGCATATTTTGTAATTTGGTTTTCAATTTCATTATGTTATTTTTAGTTTGCCTTATTATGCATTGCAAAAACCAAGCTTAGTGTGATTTTAACTGAACACTCTAATGAAATATACATACAATCATAGGACTTCTGTGGTTTTACATATAAGGACATAACAATCATCTGTTCCTTAGCAGGTCTTAGAATTAGGTAAATACAAGCTCAGATTAACAACACATGACATATAATGATTTTTTTTTTTATGAAACTAAAGCCAAAATGGAGAAATATGTGTGAAAAACTACATACATTTTATAATTCAATATCTTGTAAAACCACCTCTAACAGCAATAACTTGAAGTAATGATTTCCTGTATAAATTTATCAGACTCTCACATCGGTGTGGATGAATTTTGGACCTGATATTAAGTCCTGCTATGTAAATCCATAGAATCCAAAGAGGGTGTACTTTCTTCTTCACATGACTGTATATTGTGTGCTAGGTTACAGTGATTTCTTCAGGAACACCACAGTTTTTCACTGAACTATTTCTACATCCTGCTTGGGACTCCCGGGCCACACCGGTCATCACTTGACTGCACTCAAGGACAAAAAACACATATAGACTCATCCTAATTTGCATTATGGCATTATACTATGGCCTTGTACTAGGGTTATTGTTACCTCTCAAAAAGTTAACTGCCACAACTCAAACTATCTAAGATAATTAAAGAATAAAAGAGTAGACTCTATAACAGATCCTGTCACCCTAGCTTGGTCTTAGTCTCTACAGGTATATGACAAATGTCCGTGCTCACAACTGAAAAAAAAAAAGCAGACTTTATTTTAACCCCTTAAGGACCGGCCTGTTTTTGTGATGTTGTACATTAAGGACCAGCGCGGTTTTAACACTTTTGTGGTGTTTGTTTTTAGCTGTAATTTTCCACTCTCTCATTTACTGTTCCCATACAAGTTATATATTGTTTTTTTCAGGACAAGTACGGCTTTCTTTACATACCATTATTTGTATCATGTCATATAATTTACTTTAAAAAAAATAATAAAATATGGTGAAAAATTGAAAAAAGAACACATTTTTGGACTTTTACTTGAAAAATATTTTACTAATCTACAAAAGCTAATGAAAAAAACAGCTAAATAGATTTAAAAAAATCCAGAGTTTAAAAACACCATGCTTTTTTGCTTTTTTTTGCAAGTTATATGGCTATAAGTACAAGTAGGAAATTGCTGTTTCAATATATATATATTTTTAAATGTATCAATAGTGACATTGTAACACTATTATCTGTCATAAATCTCTGAATTACACCCCACATGTACATATTTATTTTAAAGTAGAAAACCCAGGGTATTCAATATGGGGTATGTCCAGTCTTTTTTAGTAGCCACTTAGTCACAAACACTGGCCAAAGTTAGCATTTATATTTGTTTGCGTGTTAAAAATGCAAGAAACGCTAACTTTGGCCAGTGTTTGTGACTAAGTGGCTACTAAAAAAGGCTGAACATACCCCATTTGCAATACCTTGGGTTGTCTTCTTTTGCTAATGGTATGCCATCATGGGGGTAATTCTCATTCCTGGGCTACCATACGCTCTCAAAGGCAAAATAACCAATCTGACAAATTTCAATAAAAAAAAAAAAAGTAAAATCAAGCATTATATTTGACCCTGTAACTTTCAAAAACACTATAAAACCTCTACATGTGGGGTACTGTTATACTCGGGAGAATTCGCTGAACACAAATATTAGTGTTTCAGTAAAACATATCACAGCAATAATATCATCAGTGAAAGTGCCGTTTGCATGTGAAAAATGCAAAAAAACTTCACTTTCACTGACAATATCATCGCTGTGATATGTTTTACTGTTTTGAAAGACTAATATTTGTGTTCGGCGAAGCCTCCCGAGTATAACAGTACCCCCCATGTACAGGTTTTCGGGTGTCCTAGAACGTTACAGGGTTAAACACAGTGCTAGCAAATTTAATTCTCTGGACTTTTGGCCTGGGTTGTCAGGCATGTCCCTCAAATTGCAATCAATAAAATTACTTATTTATGTAAAAATATTACATAAAAATGCACGTAGAATTTAAATATATATACATATTTATATATTTGAAGTCTACGTGTATATTTATGAAATTATTTATGTAATTAGCTGATTAAAAGTTAAGTCTTACTTTTGGATTTTTAAAGACCTGAGAGTGCTATCTGATTTTTTCTTTGTATTGTTGCTGGACAAACACCGGGCAAATAGATTTATTTTTGGTATATGGAGTGCAGGATAATTTTCTTTGATTATAATTTCATTCTAAGTGTATTTTGATATAAATATATTTGTGCTCGGAATTTAAATACGTAATGGATAGTATCTGTGAGCAAAGTCGGTTGTGGTGTGCCGAAACCAACGTACGAGTGGGCCTGTAAATAAAAGAGGGCAAAAAGATAAATTCGAGAAAATACACACTTTATTGCATTTTACAAGACCAAGTTCCTGAAAGCTTGGCGAAGCTCTTTCTCTGGTTGCGGAATATATGCGTTATATATGGAGGATTTCCATCGCCCGAGCCTTTTGATGATGTGGACCGGTGCGTTTGTGCTAGAGGCTGCTGAGGCGGCTCCTATGCGGAAGGAGTGCCCAGAGAATGCAGCCGGGTTGTGTCCGAGCTTAGATAACAGGGTTCTGACATGTAACATCAATTTTGCCGTGGTAAGCGGGTGCCCTTGTAATGTTAAGAGCGGAGAGTCTGGCAGGTGAGTGTGAAGAGTTGACCGTAGTTGGTCGAGAACTTTCACCGGACACCAGGCATTATCAGTAGGGAAGAGAGGAATTATTGTAGGATGTATTGACCGGTTGGTTTTCGTGGTAGGGATAGAAAGGAGGTAGTGATCCTCTACCTTGGTGAGGTGTGAAGTTTTAAGGCATCGTGTGATATCTCCTTGACAAATCACGGTGAACTCTCTAGGTCTGAGAAAACCGTAGAAAGCGAGATATATGGCAGATTTTATCACCGTATTGGTGTAGCTATCAAATGGGGCTGCGTCAAGGAGATTGCTAAGTGACCTGAAGATAGGCCCGTCTATGGGTAATCTAGTGCTTGCGAGTGGTGGTGAAACCTTTGATATACCTTTCAAGACCTTTTTAATGGGGTATGAAGACATAAAAGGAGTGCTGTTAGGAAAATTGGTGAGGCTGTGGTGCTGAACCCCGGTGAGGTAAAGTTTAATGGTGTTGTGTGACAGATTAAGGTGTAGGTGGCAAAAAGAGCCAAAAGACACCATGGTTTGGATAGAAAAGTCACCTTGTAGCCCGAATTCTGCAGTGAATTTGTTAAAAATGTTAAGTGCCCTATTGTAAGTGATAGCAGTGTTGGGTGATAATGCTTGGTGAGTGAGTGATCTAGCGTGAAGCAAGAGTGTGCTTAATCCAATATTAGTTCGTGAAACCGTGGTGTCCTGGATGGCTGTTGGTGAGCTGCTGGGAGTGCCTGAGAAAATGCCTGGAATCGAGAACGAGCGTCAGCGGCGGTGTTGTGAATACCCGGGATGTGAGAACATACTAAGTGAAACTGATTGGATGCTGCCAGCCAGGACAACTTGCGAATCAGCTGCATGATGGTCAGGGATGATGAGCGCCCTTTGTTAATGATATCGCAAGCTGCTGAGTTATCTGAGTAGCATTTTACTGCCTTGCCGGACCAGAAATGACCCCAGGTGTGTGCGGCCGCCACAATGGGGTAAATTTCCAATAGGGCTGAGGTCTCCCTGAATCCTGGCAAGGCATCCGTCTCAGTGGGCCAGTGGCCCCTAAACCAGTGGTTCCCGAAAATGGCTGCGAAACCGGTGTTGGCTGCTGCGTCTGTGTGGATGATGGGTGAAGAGGTGGAGAGAGGGGGGATAAACATGGAGATACCATTCCAGTCTTTCAAAAACTTCCCCCACATAGCTAAGTCAGCCTTGGCGTGGGGGTCCAAAGAAACTGTGCCGGAGTCCGGGACTCCATGGAGCAGGCAAAGAAGTCTGGAAATGAAAGACCTTCCCTGCGGAATGATGCGCATGGCGAAGTTCAGAGATCCAAGAAGGGACTGAAGTTCTCTCCTGGTGCAAACGTCATTCCGCAGGAACGTGTCTATCTCCCCTCTCAATCGTGAAAGTTTGTCGTGTGGAAGGCTGGCTCTGAGTTTGACAGAATCGAGCTCTATGCCTAAAAAGGTCAACTTTGTTGTGGGTCCTATAGTTTTGGCTGGGGACAAAGGGACTCCCAGTGTGGAAAAAAGTGCGGTAGTACTATTGATTGCTGTGGGTGTAGATGACCCTGGCTCTATCAGTAGAAAGTCGTCTAGATAGTGAATAACGGAGTGACACCTGATGACGTTCAGAAGCAGCCAGCATAGTGACTCTGCGAAAATGTCGAAAAGTTTGGGGCTGCTTCGAGAACCAAAAGTGAGTCGTGTTGAGAAGTAATAATACCCTCGCCATTTAACACCGTGTAAGTGCCAGAGTGAGGGGTGTATGGGCAGTAATTTAAAGGCGTTAGTGATGTCTGTTTTGCTGAGCCAGGGTCGATTACCAGATGTCATGATGGACTGTATGGCGTCGTCGATGGTGACGTACTGCAGAGAGAATTCGTCTGCTGGAATGAGTGCGTTTATGCTTGGAACAAAAGAGGAGTGCGGTGCCGATAAATCGATAATGAGACGTTTTTATTAGAATATTTGTTAATGGGAATACCAATAGGGTTAGTGCGCCAGGAGGAAAACGGTGAAGAGGTGAAAGGACCGATCATGAAACCGTTTGTGGTTTCTGCGGAAATGAGAGTGTCTACAGCGACTGGGTCTAAACGTGCAGACTGGAGATTAGGACATTCTAGTGTACCTGGGGGAATGGCTACTATGCCTGTGTGAAACCCTTGTGAGAAACCTGTGGTGAGAAAATCCACTAAGTGCCTGCTGGGGTGAGACCTTAGATAAAAAACCAGGTTGTCGATATTTATGTCGGTTAGTCATTTGTTTGGTGACAACCTGGCTGGACACATGGTCTTGGTATGTGCCCTGAAACATATGGAGCAGATGTGCAATAATCTACAGGCGCTGAAACTGCAGGAGCCTGCGTTGAAATTATTGCACACCTGTGCTTTACCTAAAAAGGAGATGGGCCTACCCAGCTTATCCCGGAGACCACCCGCTGGCTTGTTGTGAGGGGTGAAAGAGGAGTGAGGTGTGAACGTGGGGTGAGGGGTGGGAGTGGAGGTGGTGGGATCTGGTTCGACGGGACATAAGTCCGCCATGTGGGATGTAGAATTACAGATGGCACAAGCCGGGGGCCTGAGTCCAGCGAAGTGGCGACAGAAAAGTTCCGTGTCCATCTGACCCCAGTTCATTCTAATGTTGAACTGCTTGAGATGGGTCGCCGCCTTCGCTGAAACTGACTTGTGGTAGTCATAGAAGGAAGAGCCCCCGTACTTGATGCCTAGATCCACTACCTTGTGGAGATAGAGATCTAGTTCTTCTCTCCTATGGGGATACACCGTGCAAATGACGTCGCGGTATATCCCAAAAGCTATCACAAACTGTGGGATAGACAATTTTTTATTAAGCCTGGGATCCCTCGTTTTGAGCACAACTGAAATGTCACCATAATTGTATGCCTTGTTCTCGAGTACATCCTGAGAGTCTATGAGTAAAGACACCAGACACACATCCTTCCCGTCTAGGATATCTTTCCTGATAGAATCTGGGACGGAGTGTGCTGGTGACTCGAAAGGTGTGATGGCTGTGCCAGGTGCTGGAGGGGGGAGTATAGAGGGACATGTAGGTATGGCAGGTACAGCCGTGGTAGAGACTGGGACTACGGTGTTAGTACCTGAGGAGGAGATGGCGCTCTCCACCTTAGACAGCCTGCTATTGAGGGTCTGTAGATTGGCCAAGATATCTGCCAGGGTATCCTGGGTGGCCGTGCTGTTTCTTGGTGGTTGTCCTTGAGAGCTAGTTCCCGGCCGAGGCTCGGGGACTTGGTGGGTAAGCAGCCTGTAAAGTTCTGCCTTTCTAGCTGTGGCCTGGAAAGGGGATTCCCCTGAGCCTAAGCTCGGCCGTGATTTTGGGAATAGTCCATGCTCTCAAGGACGTGGGGGTTGAAAGAGTAAGTGATTCGCCTGGAGACACGGGTCTGATTGGCGTGAATGGTGTTTCTTCTATCAGTTCTTCGGTTGGAATTGGTTCTTGGGACATTCTAAAAAGGAATGATTATGTGAAAGATATATTAGAAGGGGAGTGAGGTAAGAAAGGGGGGGTATGGGGAGTGGTGTGTCTGGAAGAACTGGACTTTAATGCTAGATGCAGAGGCGAAAAACTTAACTATTGAATGACTGGATAGGTGAGGCCCTGCTAATGCCAAGTGGCGGTGAGAGGCTCTACCTATGATTTGGCTTATGACATAGGTGCCACAGACGTGGTGGCGGGATGTTGGCCTCTCGGTGACGATAAGAGAAATCAAAACGTGTGGCCGTGACAGGTGAGGCCCTAACTAGAGCCCTGTAGTAAGGCATGCGAGGCTTATAACTATGATTTGGGCGTGGGGCCGTACCTCCGTGTTGAGGTGGGGTGGGGGTGGTAGGCCTCGCGGGATCAGATTTCCTGATAGGGTGGGCTAAGGCATTAGCCTGTGCCGTATAGCCAGTTCGATTGTATGCTTAAGGGTAAAGTTAGAGGACTGGAGTGGTGTGTGGATACTAACCTTGACTGGTCGCAAATGGTATCTGGAGCCTCCTGATAAGTGTAGAGAGTCTTGTCTTAATGTTGTCTTTGAGGAAGGATCCTGGGGGTTTAAGACAGATGTTGATTTGTTTATACGTATCGTGATGTCGTATGAATAGTATTGGGGGAAGGTTTGTTAGGGGCACCACGTGAGATCCTGCATTGAGGGATCTGGGAGGTTAAGGTGTAGGAATGGGATGATTTTGGATATGAGTGAGAAGGCAGAATGAGGCCTTGGGGTAGCGAATGGACGTACTTGAGTAAGGACGTAAGTACCTGAAGGTATGGCTGAGTACCGGGTCAGGTTTTTGGTGTCTTCTGAGCCTGATGGCCGTATGACCGAAAGTCTGTGTAGACAAGTAGTAAAGAGATAACGTATCCTGGGCGTAAGCCTGAGGGAAGGTAGTAATGGAGTTGAGACCGCGTGAGGTCTAGTATTGAAAGGAGAGTGAACTATACCTTGGTTTTAAGTACAGAGATTGTATAATCGGGGTAGGTTAACTGCGTAGAAACGGTGGAAGCTTAGATAAATACAGGATCTAAGGGTTTAACCAAGACAAATTCCATATTTAGCAATAGATGTGAAGATAATTGATAAAACCTGATAACTCAAGGTGATAATAAACCATACCTGTTCCTGTAATAAAAGGACCTTGAAATAACAACTTTATGCAGAAAAGCAAGAGACCGATGCAATCTGTAAAAGCCAAAATGTGACAGCGTGATTTATGTGCAAGGAATAGTACGGATTATGTGTAATGGGTATAACTTGTAAATAGTGTTTAAATGACTTATCTGAGTGTTATTTGGAAAGAATGGTATAGCTTGTATTTAGACACGTATGAAGTTATGAACCATGGTAAAACATTATGTTTATTACAGAAAAATACTTAAAATGGTTTAACAAGGTAGGAAAACACAGGGCTGGTAGTTAACCAGATAATGTAACCAAAAACTGATATGAAGGAATAAATAATAGTAGGATAGTGTGATTAGAACTTATGCATGCTTAGCTTAAAAGAATAGAAATAACCGAATGTAAATTAGTAAGATGGTGTTCGTGAATTTTACCATACGAATAGTTTGGTGCTGAAATGACCGAACAGAAAAAGTGAATACAGATAATAATGAGCTTAAACGTGAAATATATATTCGGTTGTTTCCGTACGAAAATGCTTTAAATGATAGCGAAATGAGCCGAACGTTCGTGCGTTTTTTGGCGCGAATGGAGATATTAACGAAAAGCGTGTATTCGTGAAAATGCGAAAGAGGGAGCCTACCCCTACGTTTTTAGGCCCGAACGGCGGGGAAATAGCGAACGCTAATTCCCACGCCTTGCTTACGTGAACGCGCCGGTCTCGTGACCGGAAGTCGGGTACCTCGACCGGAGAGAAACGGAGTGGAAGGACCTCGGACGGACGGAGGATTGCACAGGGCGTCTGGCTGCTGGAAACAGGTACAGTTCTGGCGGGAAGCTGGACCGGAAGTGCTGGTTGCTAAGGACAATCAGCTGAGCGGCAGCGGTGAGTAGGGGCTGGGAGTTTAAGTAGGGGACTTACTCCTCCCACAAATTCAGGCCTAATGGCCTTTCTACATATATATATATATATATATATATAAATATCAAAATAACCTTAGAATAAAATTACATATATATATATATTTATATATATATATATATTCTTTTTAGATTATTAAAAATTATTTTTAAATTTTTTGTTTATTTTTATTTACTTATTAGTTATATTTTATAATAATATATATATACAATATATATAGTTATTATATATTAAATATACACGTGTGTAATTTAATTATACATGTATTTTTATATTAATATATATATATATAAATATAAAAATACACTTAGTATGAGATTATATATATGATATATATATACATATATTATATATAGATATAATACATGTATATATATCTTATATATATATATATATATATATATATATATATATATATACACATATATTATTATTTTTTTTTTACACTGATTGATTTTTTTTAACTTTATTTTTTATTTTACACTTGCGGTGAGACTGCCTGTCAGCACAGACAGTTCCCCTGCAGGGAGATACACAGGCACCTATTGCGGTCATGTGATCGAGCGATCACGTGTCCACGGGGTCCTGGTCTGCCGTGGGGAGACTCTCTGTGCAGACAGGCAGTCCCCTCACACCATTATGAAGGTTCAGGACCGTCATCGGTCCTCAAGGGGATGTTTCCTATGACGGTCCTGGACCGTCATCAGTCATCAAGGGGTTAAGACACAGGGGTTGGCAATGTTTGAAATCATCAGCATTAGGTTGGTTACTGGTTTGCTATTGAGGCTTGGCAGTGCTAGCGAACAAAAACCAAAAAAGTTATGACGGGGAAAAATTGTGATTGAAAACCGCTTCCACCTGAAATCTGCACACCAGTCAATAGCAAGCTAGTAACCAACCTCCTGCTGATGATTTGCATTAATAATGAAACAGCTGTCCATGAGTGGTTCACTGGCTTTGCATCTTTTTCTAAGTCGTGTTTCAAGCTGTTGTATACAACAAACACAGACTCAAAGGAATCCATGTTTAATATGGAATGTAGCAAAAATGCATTTGCCCACCCAGAATCCTTTGCGGTAGTAACATCACCGCAAATTTGTGATTTCTGTTGGAAAAGCAAGTCTTATGGCTTGACTGGTGTGTAGATCTGTGTTTAACATTGTATTGACTATCCACAGACTTCAGGTGGAAGGGGTTTTCAATCACAATTTTTGCCCGCCATAACTTATTTGGTTTTAGCTTTGTTTATATATATATAGATATATATCTACCTGGAGCATAGGAGAAGCAGAGGGGGCTTGGGGCAGAGGAACAATGGGTTGTCTGTGGCAGGGGAGAAGCAGGGATGCCCAGGGCAAAGAAAAGGGGGAAATAGGGCAGAGATAAAAGCATACATTTGAAATAACATCAACTATATTAATTATAAACATTTCACTAATATGAGGGGTGCAATGTATAAAAATGGGCAGCCAAGGAGTAGACAAGTGACATCAGGTTGGGAGCTACTGCACTAGTGGTTTAATTACTGCTAGTGCTGAAGGCAAAAACACATTACATTTCGTGAGTTATTAGTACATGCCTCCAAGTTATGCTTAAAAATATGTGTCTGTATCCCATGAAAATGAGCTATAGCACATCATATTTAATTATTTTTAAACCATTGTCAGTGTGCTAAATGAGAATATATTTCTTAAATAGGTAGAGTTGTAGAATTGCAGTCAAAGCAAGAAGCAGGAATATATTTGAAAATATACTGATGGCATACAATGAAAATATGCTGATGTAGCAGCTTGTCCTTTAAGTCCCTAAAGAAAATTAAGTGTGATTTTATTCAAGAGGGGGTAATGAAGCACTATGTTTACCAATGTTATGATATATATTTATATGAAAGCTGAGTTTTATCAAGAATATGACTTTCAAACATGAAACCTTCGTTTGTTATAATCTGCAGTTTTCTTGTCTAATTGAAAACCTCAGAACTTCATTTGATTTAAGTTTTGGTTCAGGGATGACGTTGAATGAGCTGAATTGAATAGGGATGTATTACAAATTCTGGTTTACTTACTTTTCAGTTGTCTTGCTGAACTAGTAAAGCCTCGTGGTCTGTTGGTGTCATAGCCAATTTATCCACTACACTGCAACTGAGATACCCACCCCAACTTAGGTGGAAGCCAAACATGGAACAATGTTTTTTTATTTGCAATAACCATCGAGCATTATATTGAATATAGAGATCAAAAGAGATGGCTATATTTAGTATAGATTTTACCACGAAAATTTACTAGAGTTTGATGTCGGCAATGCAATATATTTATATATATATATATATATATGTATTTGTGTTCGGGGCTACATCAGTTATGATGTTATGATTCAGGTAGGATTTGTTATGAAAGTAGGTTGAGGTGTGTCAAAACCGGTGTATGCTGTAGGCCAGTAAATAAAGTGAGCCTACACTAGAAGTGTATATTAAATAAAGGGAGTGGAAGGTGGAACAGCAGATCGTCGGACCAATTACGGTAACGGTCCATAAGCCCCTCCCACAACTTCAGGCCCCACCTTCAAATTTGTGTTTGGGGCTACAGCAGTTATTATTCAGGTAGGATTGGTGTTATTAAACCTTGAGGTATGCCGAAATTGACGTATGCTGTAGGCCAGTAAATAAAGTGGACAAAAAAGAACACATCTCATGTTTAAACACATTTATTGAGAAAGTCTACAAAACGTAATACAATGTAAGTACTTTTAAGAGGATATTTTTTCAAAGGCTTTATGCACCTGCTATACCGGTTGAGGTATGCATGTTGTCTATGCTGATGAACTCCAGTGAACTATCGATTTAATGATATGGACTGGATCTGCCTGGCTTGATACTGTAGATGCTGCCCCTATCCCAAATGAGTGTCCTGAAAAATTGCTAGGGTTCATGCCGAGCCTTGTTAACAATAAGCAGACATAAAACATTAAAATGGATGTAGTGAGGATAGCTTCGTGCAGTGACAGGAGCGGAAGTGAGGAGTGATTTTGTATGGTGAGAAGGCAGAAATTGAAAATCTTCACTGAGCACCTGGAATTGTTTGTGGGGTAATAAGGAATGTAGACAGGTTGACCTAGTTGGCTCGTTTTGGTCACAGGTAGAGGGAGTATGTAATGATCTAACTACTTCCTTAAGTAGGAGACACAGAGGCAGAGTTGTGTGTTATGCTGTCCACTTATGGTGAATTCCCATGGCCTCAGGAAGCCGTAAAAGGTCAGGTTTAATGACTGAGTTAGTCTGAGGTTCGAACGGGTCTGAATCTAGTACATCCGACATGTCTTTAAACAACTGTTTGGTGATGGGTAGCCTTTGTTGTGGGATAGGACCGTTAACCTTGGATATACCCTTAAGTATGGTCCTGATGGGGTATGAGGAGAGAAAACTAGAGTTGTTGGGGAAGGTGGAGTACATATGGAGTACATATGGTGCTGGATGCCTGTCAGGTATAACTTAATTGTGTTGTGTGATAACCTTAACTTGAGGTGGCAAAAAGTGGCGAATGCCACCAGGGAGGTCATTTCAAACATGCTATCTAGTTGATGATCTGCCATAAATTTCCTGTGTAAGGAAAATGCCCTGTCATAGGTGGATAGGGACAGTTTTGTTAGGGTCTGGCTATGGTGCAGTAACTCGTCTAGTCCATGATTAGTTCTTGGAACAGGGGGGCTGCTGTGGCCAGACATGAGGCTGGGGGTAGGGACTCTCGGAAAGCCTGAAATTGAAAGTGAGAAGATCAATCCGCTTCAGTGTTTAAAACTCCTGGGACATGGCAGCACACTAAGTAAAACTGATTGCAGGCTGCCAGCCACGTCAGTCTCCTAATGAACCTCATTATCATCAAAGAAGTCGAGTGGCCTTTGTTAATAACGTGGCAAATCACCTGATTGCCTGAAAAGCACGCTACTGTTTTTCTTGACCACAAATGGCCCCATGCCACTGCTGCGACTACAACAGGGTACACCTCGAAAAGAGCTGAGTTGTTGTAGAACCCCTCTATATCTTGTACCTCATCAGGCCAACTAACCCAGAGCCATTTGTCACCGGATATGGCTGCAAAACCTGTGGTAGCTGCTGCATCCGTCCAAATGGCAGGGGAGTATATAGATACCTGCGGGAGAAACATGCTTCTCCCGTTCCAGTTTGAGAGAAACATGTACCACATAAGTAGATCTGCTGTGGCTTGGGTGTTAAGGGAGATGTGGCTTTGGTCGTCAGGGAATGTGGGGAGTAGGCTCAGGAGTCTGGAGATGAATGCTCTACCCTGTAGGGTTGATTCTCATTGAGAAGTTTAGAGAACCTAACAGTGATTGAAATTATTTCCAGTTACATGAGCTGGTATGCCTGTAATGATTGATGTCATGGAGGATGCTAGTGATTTTCTCCTGAGGAAGACTGGCTTCAATATCCACCGAAGGTAGTTGTATCCCTAAGAAATTAATAATGATATCATGACCCTCTGTTTTTTTAGGTGAGACCGGTACTCCTAGCGTATTGAATAACTTGACAGCTTTATCCAAAATGCATGAGGGGGAGGAATTGCTTTCAATGAATAAAAAATAGTCTAGATAATGGATAATGGTATGGCACCGGCACGTATTCAGGAGGAGCCAACACAAGGTTTCCGCGAAGGTGTCAAAAATTCTTGGACTACTCTTTGACCTGAAGGTAAGCCTAGTAAAAAAATAATACAGGCCTCTCCATTTGATGCTGTGCAGGTGCCATAACGATGGGTGAATGGGCAACAATTTGACGGCGTTGACAATGTCGGTCTTGCTGAGCCAGGCCCCCATGCCCGTCATCAAGATAGTGTTTATGCATTGTACTGTAATTGTATTGTAGTAAAGAGAGAGAACTCTTCCGAGGGGATCAGTGAGTTTAGACTTGGGACCACTGAGGAGTGTGGTGCAGAGAGATCTATAAGTCTCTGATTACCTGATTTTTTCCCCGGAGACTAGGCTGTAAAATCAGGTCAGGGGTCTCGTACCTGCTGGTAAAGTGAGTACACTAAAGGTCCGCCTTGCGACAAACAGGGATCTCTATTAAGGAGGGAGGCCTAAATCAAATGGAAATGGAACACTATACAGAACGTTATCAAGCGGATTAGACCTATATATATGTGAAACATAAGACCTATATATGACAGCCAAACCACATAGGATTAGGATAGAGTTTTTTGAAGCGCTAAGAGCGTCTCTAACAGGTACATTGAAATCTGCAAAACATAACCGATAACTTGACACAACATTTTACTAGAGACCGGCTGAATAAAACCGTAAGACCATGGCAGGAATTCTGCTGAATACTTAAGGACAGGACAAATGTTCCAACAGATGCATAATATGCACAGAATTAACCTTTGCCAGCCTGGAACATCTGCACCTGCAGACTACTACCACCATGAACACTTCAAGCATAAGTGGTCATGGAAGTCGGAGTGACGTTAAGTTCAATAACATTTACATACAGTCACTGTGTAGATAAAACTCCAGAACCAGTTAAATAAGCATGTTTGTAAATATGAACTGTGGCAAAAGTAACCTCACCACTGGTACTTGGAGGGGCCTGCTTGCCAGCCTCTTGCCCCAGGATTATAGGCTCTGCAAAAAGACATGTAAAAAAGTGACTTCCATGGAAAAATCAAACCACTGAACCGATCTGGGTGATTTTTGGATATGTTGTTCACCCAGATCAGGGCTATCCGAGGATGTGACTCTTGTGGGGTTTCCATGGATCTTTGGGGTACTTTTAGGGTGGTTATAAATTGTGTGTTTTTCTGTACCTGGAGATAATTAATTATCTCTCAGACACAGAGGAGGAGTATGTTGAATGTATTGCTTATCTGTGCCTCTTCCCCTCTGCTTTTTCCTGTCTTATTGTTTACCTAGCAGGGCGTTGTCCCAGGGACACTGCCAGACCAGTTTAAACTGGCTGCTTTGTCCCTCCTCAATCTCCCATCAGCCCTTGCTATTGTCTGACCACACCCTTCCTTGTAATGCAGAAGATCGTCGGACCAATTATGGTAAGGTAGGGAAGGGGGAGTCCCTTTTAAAGGTCTATAAGCCCCTCCCACCATTTCATGCCCCGCCTTTAAATATATATATATATATATATATATATATATATATATATATATATAAATATACATATACATAAATGTCCAGGCTCGGGCACTCAACCACAAAATAATTCAATTAAATAAACAGTCCCCAGGTTGTAATTATGATTTGGCAGGATTAAGTAGAATAGAAGTATAAGTTAGGTTGGTTTGGTGCAAGTCGGTCTAAAGCTGGTTAGCAAGATAATGCAGAGTAGAATTGTAGGTAAGGCTGGTTTGGAACAGGTTGGTATCAAGCTGGTTAGCAGGATAGAAGTTTAGGTAAGGCTGGTTTGGAACAGGTTGGTATGAAGCTGGTTAGCAGGATAGAAGTGTAGGTAAGGCTGGTTTGGAACAGGTTGGTATCAAGCTGGTTAGCAGGATAGAATAGTAAATTCACAAGAATTGTAACGGACCGTTTTGCTCACCAGAGCGATATTCCCCTTTCCAGATACACCGAGAGCTACTGTAAGCACCGATCTCCCGAACTGGAAACACATTAACACTGGAAATATCCGAACAGGAAAACCATACGAAAGGGTTACACTCCTGGCAGTCAGCATACAATCGAATTCCCCCAATAACGAGACGACACTTCGTTTTGAGGGTTAAGCAGAATCTCCAGATTTATTCACACAACCTCCTTTTAAGACATTCTCCCATGCAAGGGAGGGATCCACAACAATTAGTACCCCAGCCAATAATGTACCAGTTACCTCCCACACATCACCTCCCCTTAGTGTGACACATAATCCCATTAGTCCAGACACAAATTTCCTGGGATACTGGATGTACCCCTAAACATAGGGTTACCCCTTTAAATGTTACATCCCCTGGTAGCCCTGATCTGGGTGAGACACATATCCAAAAATCACCCAGATCGGAGGGGTTCGGGAGTTATGGAGGGTTAAAGATTTGACCGACTGCATGGCAAAAGTATCCGAAAATAGTTCCATGTATTTTGGCCCTGCAGTCGGTCACAGAAAAGGGAATGAAACACATGAATTGCCTGGGTTATAGAGCCTGGGGAGGGTTTAAACGAATTCCCTTGTTCATGGGGTTCTTTCTACCGAACGGCGGGTCATTCGGTAGGTTCCACACGAATTCATGAAAGTCTGGAGGTCTCAGCTGTGTTTGCCTAGTCGAGTGTCTGATTTTAGTTCCAGACACTCGATGGCAAAACACCGCTGTTCGGGAGTTTAAGATGGCCGCCGCCACGTGTTCGTTTCCCGAATGGCGGCCACCCAGAGGGCAAAGAACACATTACATCGATTGCCAATTACCCATTTGCAATATTGTTGCAAACGGTAATTGGAGGCACACTTATTCCTGGGTGGTCTGGTTGTTCGGTAGTTTCACTCAATATAATGAATGGAGTGATTCTACCGAACAATCAGGGGAATGCTGCATAAACATATACAATCTAGCCAAACACACAGAAACATACATAATATAAAAGACATCCTTACTGTAATCTGCTACAAAGTCTTAAAGGAATATTGTTCCTAAAAAGTCATATGTCCACGGATGGCCCTTAAAGGGCCAGTAGCAGCAATATAAAATACCACATGCCCAAATATTGCATTCCAAAGTACAAATTCACCAGGGGCCATAGTCAGCAGGTCGGAGGCGGGCAGCCAGGCCTCTCCAATGTCCAGTGGTGAGGCGGCTTTCGCCACATTTCTCCCCTTTACCATCCAGACTAACAGGGTATCTGACCTCCTGCCGGTCAGTGCCCTAGTTAGTCCAGCAACCCATCCACAGAACACCATCAGCAGTACAGCCCACCCACAATAAAGAGTTACTACACCTGGGGTAGTGGGTCGCTGGTCCCAGTCCAGGAGCTCCACCTCGGCTCTGGGGTTTACTGGTGCTTCGGATCGGTGGGTTGCTGAGTTGGCAGAGACCAGCGGTACTCTGCCCTGTTGCCAGCGCTACCTTGTGAGTAGCCTGATTGGAACCCAGTCGAGGGAATGGCGTAGTAAGTTCCTCACTCTGGATCCGGTAGTGCTGCTGGAGGGGGAAACTGACTGTCTCCCCTGTGGCTAAACAGCCCTGCTGCTGGGGGACAGGACCGACTGTCCCTACCTCTGGTGGTGCATGTGCAGAGACCGCGGTCCCATCTGTACTGTTGTGGAGATTCTTGTCTCCCCTGGGTGGGCTAAGCCGCTGTTGGGGAGAGGGGGTAACAAGCTCCTCTCCCATACATACTTTCAGCCGCTGGGGAGAGGGGATAACAAGCTCCTCTCCCTGACACTCTCTTTGCTGTTGGAGGGGGAGACCAACCGTCTCCCCTTTCGATATTTTGCCCTGCTGCTGGGGTGCGAGACCAACTGTCTCCGCTTCCTGCAGGACACACTGCCACTGGGGAGGAAGGATGGTACCTTCAGCTCCCTGTACCATACACTGCCGCTGGGGAGGAAGGACGACACCTCCAGCTCCCTGGGACACACACTGCCGTTGGGGAGGAAGGACGACACCTTCAGCTCCCTGGGACACACACTGCCGCTGGGGAGGAAGGACGGCACCTTCAGCTCCCTGTAACTCACACTGCTGCTGGGGAGGAAGGACGACACCTTCAGCTCCCTGGGGGGGACACTGCCGCTGGGGAGGAAGGACGGCACCTTCAGCTCCCTGGGAGACACACTGCCGCTGGGGAGGAAGGACTGCACCTTCAGCTCCCTGTAACACACACTGCCGCTGGGGGTGACAGATGGCCCACCCTGCTCTGACCTGCAGGTACTCTTCTACATGTCTCCTCACAAGCTGCACACATCTCTCCGGGGGGTTGGGTCCAAAGAAAGCCATCCGCATGGTAAATTCTCTGTCATACTGCTCCTGAGTGTAGCTGGGTGTCATGCTTGCCCTGCTGCCCTCCATTTGTAAGTCCAGGGGATGGTGTTACCTTATAGCTGTCCTTCTGGGCTGTGGGAAAGATCCCGTCGCTTGCCACCAATTGTAACAGACCGTTTTGCTCACCAGAGGTTAAAAACCATTTAGGAGATATTCCCCTTTCCAGATACACCGACAGCTACTGTAAGCACCGATCTCCCGAACTGGAAACACATTAACACTGGAAATATCCGAACAGGAAAACCATACAAAAAGGTTACACTCCTGGCAGTCAGCATACAATCCAATTCCCCCAATAACGAGACGACACTTCGTTTTGAGGGTTAAGCAGAATCTCCAGATTTATTCACACAACCTCCTTTTAAGACATTCTCCCATGCAAGGGAGAGATCCACAACAATTAGTACCCCAGCCAATAATGTACCAGTTACCTCCCACACATCACCTCCCCTTATTGTGACACATAATCCCATTAGTCCAGACACAAATTTCCTGGGATGCTGGATGTACCCCTAAACATAGGGTTACCCCTTTAAATGTTACATCCCCTGGTAGCCCTGATCTGGGTGAGACACATATCCAAAAATCACCCAGATCGGACCAGGGGTTCGGGAGTTATGGATGGTTAAAGATTTGACCGACTGCATGGCAAAAGTATCCGAAAATAGTTCCATGTATTTTGGCCCTGCAGTCGGTCACAGAAAAGGGAATGAAACACATGAATTGCCTGGGTTATAGAGCCTGGGGAGGGTTTAAACGAATTCCCTTGTTCGTGGGGTTCTTTCTACCGAACGGCGGGTCATTCGGTAGTTTCCACACGAATTCATGAAAGTCTGGAGGTCTCAGCGGTGTTTGCCAATCGAGTGTCCGATTTTAGTTCCAGACACTCGACGGCAAAACACCGGTGTTCGGGAGTTTAAGATGGCCGCCGCCACATGTTCATTTCCTGAATGGCGGCCACCCAGAGGACAAAGAACACATTACATCGATTGCCAATTACCCGTTTGCAACATTGTTGCAAACGGTAATTGGAGGCACACTTATTCCTGGGTGGTCTGGTTGTTCGGTAGTTTCACTCAATATAATGAATGGAGTGATTCTAGCGAACAATCAGGGGAATGCTGCATATACATATACAATCTAGCCGAACACACAGAAACATACATAATATAAAAGACATCCTTACTGTAATCTGCTACAAAGTCTTAAAGGGATATTGTTCCTAAAAAGTCATATGTCCACGGATGGCCCTTAAAGGGCCAGTAGCAGCGATATAAAATACCACATGCCCAAATATTGCATTCCAAAGTACAAATTCACCAGGGGCCATAGTCCGCAGGTAGGAGGTGGGCAGCCAGGCCTTTCCAATGTCCAGTGGCGAGGCGGCTTTCGCCACAAGAATGTTTACAGGAGCTAGGAACTGAAGTCTTTCAGGATGAGCATCGACTTTACTGTAAAGGCCCTGTGGTAAGCTGGGTGTAGCGTTTTGTAGCTTCTTGATTAACATAGGCAGGTGAGGATGACGAAGGTTAGTGGTTAGGGAGGCCACTAGTGGTGCAGAGCTGGAACTAGTTATTAATGCAACAGGAATAAACTAACATAAACCATTGCCCCATCCATGTAGTGTAACTTCTGCTCCATGTAGTTTGAACTTGCAAACTATGCATCAAAAAGTGTCTCTAGAAACAATCAGTGCCTTTGCAATCTTTTTGTATCCTGTTCCTTGTTTGTGAAGTGCGATGATCTCTTCTTTTAACTTTGTGGATCATTCTGTTGACTTAGCTATATTTCTAAAATGCAGTCAAACGTGACACTCAACAAACTCCTATTTAGTTTAGGTATTTCAGGTTTTTTAGCTTAAGCACACCTGGTACAACTAATGCAGTTCTTGCTTAGTTGCATAAGGTGTGCTTAATACAACACCTATTTGTGCTGTTGTGTTGAATAAGTTTGAGACTGGAGAAGTCATTATAGGTTGCATTTTCAGTTGAATTTGGGGAAACCACTTGAAGCATTCATTGTGTTGAGCTATTTGAATTGCTTTTGTTTGTTTTGTCAATTGCAAACAGCTGAAAGTCTGTATATTTTGACAATGGGGTTTCAATGGGGGTTGAATAATTTTGCTTATAACTGTATAAGGGCATTGTTTACACCCACACCCATGATCTTATCAAGTGCCAGTTCTGTGATGTTTTCTATTAAATATAATATACTTTCTCTGAAACAGGTTTCTATCAAACCTATGTCTTATCTGCAGTCATGACGCTTTAACCTCTGTATCACAACTCATCTTTGAATTCTATGTGTCGTCTTGCTCAGAAATGCTTTTGACTTGAGAACAAGAGGTTCTCCTGAAAGCTTGTCATTTAAAAAATTCTGTTAGTTCAATAAAAAAGGTATCACAAGATACGAATAGTATATGTTCTCTGTGACCATTACACAGCTACTTAAATATTCAGCAAGTGTAAACATCACAAATTGGAGGTTCACAACCACAAGATTACATTTTAAAATAGAAAGCTGATTGACCATAACAGAATATCTACACTTCAAGGAGACAAGTGAAACATGAATACAATGAGCAAAATGACATTTTAGTCTATAGTTTTAACTTGTGAGGTTTTACCTCTTATACATGGGGCAAGTTACCAGACAGATAATAAAAAAACGACAAACTTACAGTAATCTTGTTCCTTTGCAAAAATTATACCATTGTCAACTTCAAGACATTTCCACTAGACCTGCCCAAAATGGAACATGTTATATTTTAAGTAGTATGGTGTACTTTTCCATTCTCCCGTGAATGCCTTCTTAGTGTACTCTAATCTAGTGGTCCCCAAGCCAGTTCTTATGGACCACCAACAGTCCAGGTTTTGTCAGTATCTCCATTTGAAAAAAAAATGGAAAGACATACATCCTGGACTGTTGGCGGTACATGAGGACTGGGTTGAAGACCACTGCTCTAATCTTGAATGGGCAATGTGTATGATCCATTTAAAGCAATCCAGCCTTGGATGGCAGTCATAAATTGAGAGTGCTGGGGTAAACCGCCCCAACATTCTGTATCACTACTATCATTTGGACGTATAAGTGGATCTTCTGCATTAGCAGCTACATAAAGTAAAGTCTTTGGATGCCAGGAAGAGTGTGATTTTATTTTTTTGTCAAACTGCCCCAAAATGGTTTGACATAAAAAATGTTGGGAGCCAATGACTCATAGCACCATAACCGTTACAATTAGATGTTGTGTTATTGTAAATAGACAGTCCCTTAACTTGAAAGTTGTTACTTATTTATAATTAACCCATTTCATATAAAGGGAAGGTATAAAGATCACTGTTAGAAGAGTGGGAAAGGTAGGCAAGTACTTACTTAAAAAAATAATTAATGTGCATGAATCCATGAGATGATATATTATAGCATAACAATTATACTCAGATGAGATACAAATTTAATCTCGGTGTTCCTTCAATAAAGTTCTAAATTGCATTGGACTGACAGTGAGAGGGGAAAGTATTTGATCCCCTGCTGATTTTGAACATTTGCCCACTGACAAAGAAATGATCAGTCTATAATTTTAATGGTAGGTGTATTTTAACAGTGAGAGGCATAATAACAAAAAATAAATCCAGAAAAATGCATGTAAAAAAGTTATAAATTGATTTGTATGTCAATGAGTGAAATAAGTATTTGACCCCTTCGACTTAGTACTTGTTGGCAAAACCCTTATTGGCAATCACAGAGGTCAGACGTTTCTTGTAGTTGGCCACCAGGTTTGCACACATTGCAGGAGGAATTTTGTCCCACTCCTCTTTGCAGATCCTCTCTGTCAGGATTACAAGTTGATCCAGTACGCAGTACTGTGTCACATCTACGACTAAGGATAACGTATAACCGGACCTTAGAATGGTCGGACTTAACGTCTCCAAGAATAGTCAAAATACTTGCGAAGGTCAGGGACACAGAATCAGACACAAAGATAAGGGAAAGCCAAAGGTCAAGGATACCAGATATCAAGGAAGTCAAAACAAATCCAAAGTCAAATACCAGTAAATCAAGATCAGGAACGCACTCTCGAATAACCATAGGCATGAAACCACGACAGGGCAATGAGCAAGAGAAGAGTTGGGTTTAAATACCCCTGTCGTGGATCCGACTGGCTGTAACCGGACTTTGAACCCAAAGGCAATTACCAGGTGTGCATGATTGCTGCTCAGCACAAACCCACCTGTGAATTTGATTGGCCATGCACATTGCCTTTGACCCCAAAAGTAATTACTAGGTTTGCATGATTGCTGCTTGGCACAACTTTTCCTGTCAGGGCAGTAATGTTGCTCGGCACAACTTTTCCTGTCTGGACAGTAAATGCCATTAACCACATTTTTATGTGTGGATGAATACGTGACACTCTCCAAGTCATTAAGGTTTCAAGGCTGACGTTTGGCAATTCGCTCCCTCCATAGATTTTCTATGGGATTAAGGTCTGGAGCCTGGTTAGGCCACTCCAGGACCTTAATGAACTTCTTTTTTTGACAGGTTATAAAGTTTATTGTTCTACTTTCTTTTTTATTTTGTTATTATGTATTTGTGTTGTGCATAATGGTAACAACATACAAGCTCGGGGTGCCTCAACAGCAATCTTCAAGCATATTGTCTTGCATAACAGTAGGAGCTTTAGAGAAAACAGGCACATTTTTAAATAGCAGAGGAATAACAGGGTAATAACAGATGCAGGCTATGCTCCCATGCTTAGTTGTAGGGCAGAGGTCACATTAGAGTGTCATGTCAGCAAACGTGTTGCTAGATAGCAAATAAAGTGTAGTGTGTTGGGGAGACTATAGCCAGAAACTGCTTAAAATGGGGTGTGTGTGCCACTGGCTGGTGTTGGGAGAGGCAGATATAGCTGTCTCCTAACAGAGCGACATTGTGTACCACTGTCTCGTAGTGCGCTAATTTTCAGTAGTGTAGTCTGTGGCAGGTGACAGGTGTGCAGTGCCCGACTAAGCCCTCCCGTCAAGGTGCGTAAGTCATATTGCAAGAAAGGGCGGTAAGGCTGACATGTGGAAAGGTGCCCTAATAAGAACTACTAGTGCTTTTCCCGTTTATGTTCTCTAAAGTGAAATGCTTCACCACCTACTAGACCCATCGCAGCGCAACACAATAGAGGGCAGTTAGTTATAGTGTTATGAGTAAATGAGAGCAGAGTAATGGAGACAGGGTGAATTATACACCCTGTTTCAAATTATTATGCAAATTATATTTTTCTCATTTACCTAAATAATTTATGTAAATAACAGTCACCATAATTCTCATGTTATCAACTATTAAGAGTACAATTCAAATTTTATTAAACAAACCTCCTAATGATAACAGTATTTTTTTTTAAACATAAAAAACTTACAATGCAAATTATTATTCCAAATTATTACGCACAGTAAGTTTCAAAACACTTTATAGGTTGTAAAGAACTGAAAAATGCCAAAAGCTATTTCAATCAAACTTATAACAACATTTTACATTCTTAAACATTTTAACAGGTCATGTTACATTTTAACATAGGACTCCTTATTTGATAGCAACTTCACAAGACTTGCATTCATTGAACTTGTGAGTTTTTGACAGTTTCTGCTTGAATTTGTTTGCAAGATGTCAGAATAGCCTCCCAGAGCTGCTGTTTGGATGTAAACTGCCTCCCACCCTCAGAGATATTTTGCTTGAGAATGCTCCAAAGGTTCTCAATAGGATTGAGGTCAGGGGAGGATGGAGGCCACACCATGACTTTCTCTCCTTTTATCTCCATAGCAGCCATTGATGCAGAAGTATTCTTTGCAGCATGAGATGGTGAATTGTCATGCATGAAGATGATTTTATTACTGAAAGCATAGTTCTTCCTTCTATACCAGGGAAGAAAGTGGTCAGTCAGAAACTCCACATACTTTGCAGAGGTCATCTTTACACCTTCGGGGACCCTAAAGGGGCCGACCAGCTGTCTTCCCATGATTCCGGCCCAAGACATGACTCCACCACCACCTTGCTTACGTCGCAGCCTTGTTGGAACAGGGTGACTGTCCACCAACCATCCACTACTCCATCCATATGGACCATCCAGGGTTGCACGGCACTCATCAGTGAACAGGACTGTTTTAAAATTAGTCTTCATGTATTTTTCTGCCCAATGCAGCCGTTTCTACTTGTAAGCATTGGTTAGTGGTGGATGAATAGAAGGTTTATGCACAGTTGCAAAGACTTTCGAGGACTCTACACATTGATGTCCGTGGGACTCCAGAGGCATCAGCAGCTTCAAATATCTGTTTGCTGCTATGTAATGGTATTTTAGCAACTGCTCTCTTGATCCGATGTATGGATCTGGCAGAAATCTTCCTCAATGTGACTTTATCTGCACAAACCGGTCTGTGCTCTGAATCAGCCACAAATGTCATACCTCGTCCAAGGCATTGAACTATTTCACTCTTTTCGGCAGCAAAGAGATCCTTTTTCTTCCCTTGCATGAAAATGGTGCTCTGCTTAATAATGTGGAACAACCTCCTTTAGTAGTTTTTCCTTAAATTGGGCTCACCTGGCAATCTAATTATCACAGGTGTCCGAGATTGTTTTCAGTGATCAAAAGAGCCCTGAGACACAATGCCATCCATGAGTTAAACTGAAAAATGAAAAATGTAATGTTTGTGACACTTAAATATAATTTGCATAATAATTTAGAACAGGGTGTAGAGAGCGCTATGGTATCGTTGGTTACAATCCCATATCATAAACTGGGTAGGTGCCACTTGGAGAGAGTCTCTCAACAGATTTCGGCTATTGGTTTGCCCAAGACATGGGTGCCCAAAGAGTCCCAGGATTCTGCAGAGGGATGGCGTTGGCCTCTGGGCCAAAGACCTCTGAGGCTCAGAGCAGTGGCGTACCTACCACGGTCGCAGGGGTCGCACAACCCCTGCAACCAGGGGCCGCCTAGATGCCGCCCCCTCCGTGTTCCTCTGTGTTCATAGGGGGCCCAAGAGGTGGCCCACTGGCTACCTAATGAAGCACCCCGGCAGGCGGCAGAGTTCCTGTCAGATGCGGCGAGGGAGCTGTGTTCTCTCTGCTCTGCTCTCTCGCGCGCCATTTGCTGATGCCCAGATGACGTCATATTCCGGCTCCCAGCATCAGAAGACAGCCCGCGAGGGAGCAGAGCAGAGAGAACACAGCTCCCTCCCCGTATATGACAGGAACTCTGCCTCCTGCAGCACTGAAGCCCCACTTGACAGCTGGGACAGATCCATGCCAGCTCTCCAGGTAGGGAGGCTGGGTGGACATTTAATATAATAATTTATGTGTGTCTGAGTGAATGTGTGTGTGTGTGTGTGTAAGTGTATGTGTGTCTGAGTGTGTCTGTGAGTGTGTGTGTCTGTAAGTGTATGTGTGTCTCAGTGTGTGTATGTGTGTGTCTGTGAGTGTGTGTGTGTGTGTGTTTGTAAGTGTATGTGTGTCTGTAAGTGTATGTGTTTCTGAGTGTGTGTGTCTGTGAGTGTGTGTTTGTGTATGTGTCTGTGAGTGTACATGTGTATATGTCTGAGTGTGTGTATATGAGTGTATGTGAGTGTGTGTCTCTACATGTGTCTGTATGTATGTATGTATGTATGTGTCTGCGTGTGTTTCTGTTTGCCTGCATGTGTGGGGGGACAGGGATGTGTGGGGTAAGAGGTAGATGTATGGGGGAGGACTCAGGGCAATTTTCACACTGGGGTCCCATGGTTTCTAGTTACGCCTCTGGCTCAGAGTGACCAAGCCCTGCCCTATGTTGGGGAGACAAAAGGCCTTGAAATGTCTCTGCTGGAAGCAGGTGGTCTCCAACCCGTGTGGTCGATGCGTCAGGGATTTCCCCTTATCAACTAGCGGCCCAGGTGGGCTTGATTCAGGGATTCCTTGTGCTGGGGACTATTGAGTGCCCGAAGGTGTCCCTCTACCTCCACACCTTTCTCCACTCCCGTACTCCTGTGTGGGCTGCTGTTGTATAACTGCAACCTGTCTTGCCTCCAGGGTGGCACAGACGCGGTCGAAGATTTCATCCAGTCGCTAAAGGGACTTATCTGTGAAATCGAGTTGCAGCATCCCCTGCTGCGTATATTTTTCCTTGCTGGCTCCTGAGTCCGCCACCATCTCGAGTCGGTAAGTTGTGGAATATGCAGTCCCAGGATCAGTGTTGCAGGGTCTCGCTTGGGTAGCTGGCCAGCCAGTATGGCCCGGGATATCCCCCGCCGGTCCAAAAGAAGGGGGGAACGGAGCCGTAGCTTGTCCTGTGGACGCTCAGTGCCGCTCGGTACAGGCAAGTGGCCTTCTCACCTGTCTGACAGGCTCACTAGGCCTCAATCGCTTACAATCGGTTACAGGGGGAGCCACTTGTGTAAGTGCTCCAGTGGGCTTCAGACGCAAGTAAGTCTTGGACTGAGGGCTGCAAAGTGTGCTGGAGTGTGATTTGTAGGCTCAGTATAAGGTTGTAAGTTGGAGCTCAAAGAGAGTGCTGCCAGTCACCATGCTGCTCAGGCCCCTCCCCCCAATGTGCTTCTTCTTGAGCCACTCCTTTATTGCATTGGCTGTGTGTTTTGGGTCATTTTCATGCTGGAATATCCATCCACGACCCATTTTCAATGCCCTGGCTGAAGGAAGGAGGTTTTCTCCCAAGATTTGATGGTACATGGCCCCGTCCATCGTCCCTTTGATGCGGTGCAGTTGTCCTGTCCCGTTAGCAGAAACGCGCCTTGAGTTGATGCAAAAGAGCTTTATTTTGGTCTCATCTGACCACAACACTTTCACCCAGTTCTCCTCTGAATCATTAAGATGTTCACTGGCAAACTTCAGACTGGCCTGTACATGTGCTTTCTTGAGCAGGGGGACCTTGCGGGTGCTGCAGAATTTCAGTCCTTCACGGCGTAGTGTGTTACCAATTATTTTCTTGGTGACTATGGTCCCAGCTGCCTTGAGATCCTTAACAAGATCATCCCGTGTAGTTCTGGGCTGATTCCACACCATTCTCATGATCATTGAAACTCCAAGGTGAGATCTTGCATGGAGCACCAGACCGAGGAAGACTGACAGTTATTTTGTGTTTCTTCCATTTGCGAATAATCACACCAACTGTTGTCACCTTCTTATAGCCCATTCCAGTCTTGTGTAGGTCTACAATCTTGTCCCTGGCATCCTTGGACAGCTCTTTGGTCTTGGCCATGGCGGAGAGTTTGGAATCTGATTGATTTATTGCTTCTGTGGACAGGTGTCTTTTATACAGGTAACGAGCTGAGATTAGGAGCACTCCCTTTAAGAGAGTGCTCCTAATTTCAGCTCATTACCTGTATAAAAGACACCTGGGAGCCAGAAATCTTGCTGATTGATAAGGGATGAACTACTTACTTCACTCATTGACATGCAAATCAATTTATAACTTTTTTGACATGCGTTTTTCTAAATTTTGTTTTTGTTATTCTGTCTCTCACTGTTAAAATACACCTACCATTAAAATTATAGACTGATAATTTCTTTGTCAGTGGGCAAACGTTCAAAATCAGCAAAGGATTAAATACTTTTTTCCCTCACTGTATGCCCTTTTAGTTATTTGTGAAAGTGTGCTGTTCTACAGTTTTCTGCATGTTTTGTTCTGATTTTCATTATACAAACAGGGATCACAATCTGAACAGAAAGTCATTTATTCAGCAAATCATCTATGGTGACAGGTTTGGTAGTTTTTGGTAATGCTCAACTTTCTTATTTCATAAAACTATTACAAAGAAAAATTAGATATTCTCAAGTATAAAACGTTTTAATTCTAATAGTAGGTTAAATGCAGACCTACCAGCAACGGGAAGAATGGAATCAGATCAGGGAGGTGGGCATGTTAGAAAGGAGCATCTATGGACCAACTATGGTTAGCCTGTCTATATAGTGGGTGAGATCACACAATAAGTGGGCATGTCAGATTCCCATGCTTGAATGGCAGATCGCTGCTCTGGCTGGAATAAATCAGGGTAAACTAGCAGTCTACCTTCAGTTTTCCTAGCATAGTTTATCCTCAGGTTGCCCAGCCAGGGTACCTGTCTGCTAGACTGCTGTTCAGCCTGAAGTCCTCTGTCTTCAGGCCCTTAGGTTACTCATCACATACATCAAATGATACACTCTCTCTGCACTACATCAAATAATACACTCTCTCTGCACTACATCAAATGATCCACTCTCTTTGCACTACATTAAATGATGCACTCTCTATGTACTACATCAAATGATGCACTCTCTCTGCACTACATCAAATGATGCACTCTCTCTGCACTACATCAAATGATGCACGCTCTCGGCCCTACATCAAATGATGCACTCTCTATGTACTACATCAAATGATGCCCTCTCTCTGCACTACATCAAATGATGCACTCACCCAGCACTACATCAAATTATGCACTTTTTCTGCACTATATTGAATTATGGACTCTGAGCACTACATCAAATTATGCACTCTCTCTGCACTACTTCAAATGCTGCACTCTCTCTGCACTACATCAAATGATGCACTCTCCCTGCACCACGTCAATTGATTGGTGACACCAGGGAACAAACCCAGGACAGAATCTTAGAATTGAGACAGACTTGTTGAACCCAGGATACTTGAGAGATATGTAAATGTCTTAATTAATTGCTATGCTGTATGCTAAAGAACATGTATATACAGTGAATAAATGTACAGCAGTTTCTTTCCATTGTTGCATCAATAGTGTTACACAAGCTGAAATGTGTAAGGTGACCCATAATGGCTATCCATAACTATGCTATTAAGTTCTTTGTGTTTAAAATTACACTGCACACATACCGTGATGAAACTGTGCAAATTAATGGTAACAGTCATGAATGTGTATTGGTTGCAATGCTATGCTGCACATTAATTAACATATAAAAGCACAATTTTTGTAGGTCATTAATTTTCTCTCTTGTTTGTCTACAGTTAAACAAACAAACAGAAAATTATAAACCTAAGGAAGTAGTTTTGCCAACAGTATGTTATAATAAGCTTCCAAGTACAAATAAAACCCATTTATAGTGTCATTGCAAACCCAATATTAGGAGTCAAGTTTTGGATTTACCAAACAGATGTTTGCCTCTGAATAAAGAAAAAAGTCGTGTCCATCTCTTTTGCATTCTAAAGTGAATTAAAGGAGAAATGAAAAATGTTTGTCATAATAGCCAAACAGAAAGCATTGTTGACTTGGAGATTTTTTTTATAATTTGGCTATTTAGGCCTTAAATTTGAAATGCACTTTGAATTAACTTTTAATTGATTGTGTGTGTGTGTGTGTGTGTGTGTGCGGACACCATAAGCCGATAAATAAATTAGCACTCCTGACCCTGACAGTACAATAGCAGTATCGATGCACTGTAAAAACGATGCGATTTCCTCTAATGAACAAAAAACTTTATACCTATTTTGTATCAAAAAACTTTATCAGTTATAACAACTTACTTCCTCTAAAAAAGCACATGTAATTTTCTTTCCCATACCATAGATACTACACCATTCTGGGATGCATAAACAAGCAGACAATTCTATTTGTATTTTCTTTAGAACCTTTGGATTTGTATGAATATTTCATGTATTCACACAATGGAGTTACCATTGTTCCAATGCCCATCTAAGTTATATTTTTGTTGCTGGATAGTGCAGACAATCTGTGTAAAATTACCATAAGACAAAATGTAAAAATCCTTAAGAATCACACTCATATATACCAGAACACCTTTTTCCATCTCTGGGTTTACACAGCTCTAAATTGAGAGCAGGGATGTATTTACCACAAGGCAAACAAGGCATTTGCCTATGGCGGCACTTTCGGGGGGGGCGCCAAAAAATGCCACCCCAAGCTCCCATACAAATGCCTTGTTTGCCTCATGTTCTGGGGCTGTCCACCTTACTGTGAGCGAGTGAGTGAGTGAGTGAGTGAGTGAGTGAGTGAATTAGTGAGTTTAGCTGTCAGTGTGTGTCTGTGAGTGAGTGAAAGTGTGTCTTTCAGTGAGAATGGGCGTGCCTGTGAGTGTGTGTCAGTGTGTGCATGTCATTTTATGTGTATCTGAGAGTGTGTGCCTGTCAGTGTGTGTCTGTCATTGAAAGTGTGTGTTGGTTAAACAGTGTGTGTCAATGATTGTATGTGTGTGCCAATGACTGTATCTGTCAGTGAGTGTATATCAGTGCATGTATCAATGAGGGCATGTGTCTGTCAGTCAAAAAAGTGGCCTTGACACGAATTGGGGGGGCAAATTTAGATTTTGGGGATGCCCGAATTTAGTCATGCCTAGGGCAGCACAAATCCAAAACACACTACTGATTGAGAGGGAATATATTCCACACACCACAAGATTGATGCCACTCGATGTTTCCTTCCACATTTAATAGGAAAAGAATGAGAGAAACCATGAACACAAATTGAGAAGTATCACAACAATTTATTGCGTGCCTGCAAAAGTGGGTTTGTGAGTTGTCTCATGCTGAATATTCTCCAACAGCATCTGTAATCCCTTTTTATGAATTAAATGTTGTGATAGATTGATTGCAATATATAGATAAATATTGATCGATAGATATAGATTGAACGAGATAGATATTGAGAGCACTAGATAAATGGATAGAAAGATATTGATACAACTAGATATAGATATATAGATGGGAAAGATGTGTAGATATAGATAAAGATAGATTTAGATTGCGAAATATAGATAAATAGATTTACATGGAAAGAGAAAGATTGCTAGATATAGATAGATATTAGACAGATAGACAGATAAAGATTGATTGATTTATTGATAGAGATATATAGATAGAGAAAGATTGATACCTATCTATATCTATAAACTAGTAAAATGATATTTATTTATACGTGACCCGGTATGTAGAGCTAGTTTTTTGTGCCTTGGGGGGATTTGGGGGCAGGCTTTAGCACTGAGTTAAGCAATCACTGCGCTCATCTTGACGCTTACATGTAGAAGCTGGCTGCTAGGTGCTCCCATTAGGGGAGTAAATATGAAGAGGTGGGCAGGATTGAGCAAAAGATGAGCTGTCAGTCTGTTGTTCAATAGATCACATAGAAAAGCACTGAAAGCAATGCTTTTCTATGTAAAGAAGCTGATTGGTACATTTGTGGCACTCGCTGTGCATGCACCCGTGCCCAATCACTGCTCCTCTATGAGAAGCATTTGATTGGGCAGAAGACTGGAAGAGGATGAAAAGTCGCCATGACAGGAGTGGCGTGGAAGAGAACCAGGAGAACATTGCTGGATTCCAGGTACGTTTTAAGCATTTCATTAGCGTTTTTAATTAGAAAATCGGGGAGGGGAACCTAGAGAAAATGACAGAATATAGCACTTAACCCCTTAAGGACACATGAAAGAAATATTCCGTCATGATTCCCTTTTATTTCTGAAGTTGTGTCCTTAACCCCTTCAGGACGGGTGACAGACGAGGTCCGTCACAGAGGGGAGACCCTTAACGACGGGTGACGGACCTCGTCCGTCACGCGGTAAAATTAACCCCGGATCGCCGCTATCGCGGCGATCGCGGGGTTAATGGTGCTCCCGGTATGCCTCTGCATTAGAGGCATACCGGGAGCACCCGGTCAGGCTGCCCAGCACATGTGCTCGCTCTGACCGCAAGTCAGAGCGAGCACATGTGCTCTGTATACTCACCTACCGGCTCCCTGCACTTCCGGGTTCTGTGTGAAGTGCAGGGAGCCGGATCAGTGATGAACCTGCCCCCTGCTGGAAAAAAAAATAAAGTTAATTTTAATAAAAAATTAACCCATTCCCTGCCAATTGATCACTGACTACAGTGATCAATTGGCAGGGATTACATTTTACTATGATCTAATTTTTTTTTTAACCCCTGAGGGTTAATTCTTTTGTTTTTAACCCTCAGGGGTTAAATTAATTAAATTAATTAATTAAATTATTTTTACATTATATATTTAGATAGCTGGGGTGGGTGGAAGTTAGTGGGGAATTGGGGGATTTGGCGTTAGGCTAACTAGGGGTTAACGTTAAAAAAAGTTTTAAAAGAAACTTTAAAAAGTTAAAAATTAAGCTTAAAAAATGTTTTAATAACATTTAAGTAAAAAAACCAAAAAAAACACACTTTACCTAGTCCAAATAAAAATTAACCCCTTCCCTGCCAGTCGATCACTGCCTACAGCGATCAAATAGAGATCACAGTATTATACTGTGATCTAATTTTTTTTAACCCCTGAGGATTAACTTTTATTTATTTTTTTAACCCTCAGGGGTTCAATTTATTTAATTAATTAATTTAAATATTTTATAACTATATATTTTGCTAGCTGGGGTGGGTGGGAGTTATGGGAAAATGGGGAATTTACTGTTAGTGCTGCGTACTGCTAGTAAGGGGTTAACGGTAAAAAGAAAAGCTTAGAAAAATGTTAAATCTGTAAAAAAGTTTTAAGAAAGTTTAGGAAAGTTTAAAAAAAATTTATAAGCAAAACAAAAGTTTAAAAACTAGTTTTTAAAAGTAAAAAAGTTATAAAAAGTAAAAAAATACATTTTAAAAACGCTCATTACCACTACACCTGGAACAAACTAGAGAAAAAATTATCCCACGCCAAGGTTCAAAATATGCCTTTTGAATTACCCCAGGGTGTATTCTTTAATAAATAGTATGTGTTTGTGGGGAAGTTTCAATAACCAACCGTCTAAACTACTCCAAATTGGAACATGGACACAGCGTAAAACTTCAAAGTTAGAAAAAAACTGAATGGCTGCGTCTCAAATGCGCCCCTTCAACATCCACATATACCTGGCAAAGGTACATACGGGGGTATTGCTGTACTCAGCCGACATAGCTGAGCAACATATGAAGTATTATACAGTCATAGTACACATAAGGTTTGCAAAATATGCTGCGCAAACTCACTTTGTATGTCAAAAAGGCAGAAAAAATGCTTATTACCACTACACTTGGTACAAGCTAGCGGAAAAATGATCCCACGCTAAGGTTCAAAATATGCCTTTTGAAATACCCTGGGATGTCTTCTTTAAGAAATGGTATGGCTTTATGGGGAATTTGGATTATATAGCCTGGTAAAATACTCTAAAATGGGACATAGGTACAGCATAAAAATTCAAAGTTTGAAAAAAACTGGAATGGCTGTGTCCCAAATGTGCCCCTCCGATGTCCACACATACCTGGCAAAGGTACATACGGGGGTATTGCTGTACTCAGCCGACATAGCTGAGCAACATATGAAGTATTATACAGTCGTAGCACACATAAGGTTTGCAAAATATACTGTGCAAACTCACTTTGTATGTCAAAAAGGCAGAAAAAACGCTTATTACCACTACATCTGGTACAAGCTAGCGGAAAAATGATCCCACGCTAAGGTTCAAACTATACCTTTTGAAACACCCTGGGGTGTCTACTTTAAGAAATGGTAGGCCTTTGTGGGGTAGTTTGAATTTAAAACCTGCGAAGATGCTTGGAAATTGCACATAGGCCCAGCGTCAAAATTCAAAGTTTGGTAAAAACGGATATGGCTTGGTCTCCTATATGGCACTGTAGCTTCACAAAATAGTGACAAAGACATTCACTGGGGGTGTATTTTTACTCAAAAGACTTAGCTGAGCATAATTTGGGAGGTTTGAACTTAGTGGCCATATGAAATATACAAAACGCCCAGCAAAAATGCAATCCGTATGTAAAAAATGCACAAAATAATTTTTTACCACATACTTTGGCATATATTGGTGAAAAAATGGGGGTATGTTAAGGCACAATATGCACCTTATGAGATACCCTGGAGTGTCTACTTTTACAAATGGTAGGCCTTTGTGGGGGTTTTTGAACAGTCAAACTGTTATAATACCCCAAATGGAAGCTAAGGCTCATTAAATCCATCTCTCAAAATTCTACTGTGAATACTGTAAAGGACAGGTCTCCTATATGGCACTGTAGCTTCACGAAATAGTGCCAAAGACATTCATATGGGGTGTCATTTTACTCAGAAGACTTAGCTGAGCATAATTTGGGGGTTTGAACTTAGTGGCACATATGAAATATACAAAACGCCCAGCAAAAATGCAATCCGTATGTAAAAAATGCACAAAATTATTTTTACCACATACTTTGGCATATATTGGTGAAAAAATGGGGGCATGTTAAGGCACAATATGCACCTTATGAGATACCCTGGAGTGTCTACTTTTACAAATGGTAGGCCTTTGTGGGGGTTTTTTGAACAGTCAAACTGTTATAATACCCCAAATGGAAGCTAAGGCTCATTAAATCCATCTCTCAAAATTCTACTGTGAATACTGTAAAGGACAGGTCTCCTATATGGCACTGTAGCTTCACGAAATAGTGCCAAAGACATTCATATGGGGGTGTCATTTTACTCAGCAGATGTAACTGAACACAAAATAAAACTTTGTACAGGAATAGCACACACCAACTTTACAAAATATACACGAGAATTTCTCTGTTATAAGTTTGTGTGCCAAAAACCAAAAAGAACACAATTTTACTCCAATATTTAGCAGAGGTTGGCGGTGAAATGGCTACGTAGAAAGTGTCAAAACAACCTTAGGTAAATAGCCCGTGATGTCTACTTTATATAAATATATACTTTTGTGTGGCAATTTTCTTTTCTTTTATGGCTATTAAGCTTACAAGACAAACATACCAAATTCTAAAATCGCTCCACATTAAAAGTTTATTTTACTACTTGTGCTTTGTTACCTGTAACTACCAAAAAAAACTTAAAATCCCAGACACATTATATATTCTGTAAATCAGAACAAATAAATAAATTTATTTTTAATTACTTTCCTTAACCTGCACTAATTATGCACACATTATTATTGCAAAAACTGTAAAAAAAAACAATATTTTTCATTTTATTTGCATTTTTCTGTATTTTTTTTATAATAAGTAAGCATTTATATATATATATGTTATATCAAATTAAAGCCCTTTCTGTCCTTTAAAAAACAGTATATAATATGTGTCGGTGCAATAAATGAGAGAGATGCAAATTGCAGTTGAACGCAAACAGCAAGAAAATGCAAAAATTGCTTGTGTCATTAAGCGTAAGTCAAGCTTCTGAAGCTGTGTCCTTAAGGGGTTAAGGGGTTAAAGCACAAAAAGGGTGTTATTTTTTACATATAGAAGATATTAATGAAAAATACATGTTAAGTATAATGATAAATAGTGCATCACTTTTATTGGTATGAGAAGGTGAAATATTTATGCAGAGTGGTGGTTGCTGCATGTCTGATATTGTCTGATTTAATTTCTATCCCACCGTTTAACCCCTTAAGGACCAAACTTCTGGAATAAAAGGGAATCATGACATGTCACACATGTCATGTGTCCTTTGAGGGGTTAAATAGGAACACATTACATACATTGTGTGTATATTTTTTATGTTTTTTTTTCTATTTACTGATTTTGTTCTAAAGCACTTGTCACATAATTTTAGGTTTTAGGATTTTTAGACTTGCACTGCATTTTGTTTGTCAACATTCCTATCATCATCAGCAACATACTATTTTGACATAACAGAGCACAACCGGAGATGATTTAAAATGTACAGTATTGATCATTTACCAATTACAGACTGTTCGCCCTACTTAACATGTGCGCAATGAAGAACTTATAGAATATAGCGCTGAAATAGTAATACATTAGTAATATATTATAAATGGGTTACACCAATAAACACCCTATCCAAAAATAAAGGGCCTAAACCCTCAGCGAGATTGAATTAGGATAGAGAAGAGGCTACTATCCATCATTTATAGCGGCCATACAAACGAAAGGTAAGTATGAATTTATTTTTATTATTCATGGTTCATAATAATACAAATCTCTTGTAGCAATAACCCCTAAACACATCCTTTGATTTGATACTTGACACGATTAAAGTATATAAAATGAAACAACAAATAAGGCTTCATGATATAGTTCTATATTATCCTTTTTTTTCAATTTTGTACAAGAAATACTGTTATAGTAAAATATGTTTTAGCCACAATCTTTTAACAATTGTTTTGTGCTTCTGTTTTTATTGGTTTTTGTAGTATTTTGTTTTCTTTTTGGTACAAAAGATGCGAATACTGACAACAAGGTCTGTAACCTTTACGTGTCTTTAATATCAAGATATTTTTCCGGCTGAATCAAATGACCGTAATGTGCTGAGACAGCCTGTCACTCTTACGACCTTACAGAGAATACAGAGAATAATAGCTTGTTAGTGTAGATCATGCCTCCTCTATAATTGCTGTAATCATGATGCATTGATAATCAAGCAAACATGACAGATTCTTTATACAAAAGCAAGGAGGCAAAACTGTTAAAATTAAAGAAGATTCCTATGTATAAGAATAGAAGAATCTGGGTGACCTATCTTATTAAAGGTTTGAAGTGCAGTACATTTACAAAAAAACAGAACAATAAAAACTCATAACATCGAGAATTCAATCAGGAGATACAGGCCTATAAAATAAATGGTTCTCACTATTGTAACAAATTTCAACTGCAGCAGTTGCTATATGATTGAAAACGGAACTGTGCAATATTTGGAGGATATTAAGAGACTATAGTTTTTTGAAAAACAACTTTACGGATAGGATAAAATGTTAACCTAAGGACAAGGGTAAATTTGCCAAATATAGGAGTTGACTATATCAAAATAGTACTCCTACCTAGTGGGCTTGGAGGAGTGACTTAAAGTCCCACTACCAAACCTTCTAATTAGTTTAATATTGAGTTTTTTGGGCGGTAGGATGGGAGGCAGAACTGCAGGCACTATAATAACTTCTATAAGGTGGAGTTGTTAAGGTGCCTATAGTGTCCCTTTAATATTGTTGGATAAGCTTTATAAATTATTTAATATTTTTGGATTCATTTTTAGAATCATTTTTAGATTAAAATGATTCAACATTTTAATTTTGTAATACTTTAATATATTTTCTTATATGTTAATATATTTTCTATATATATTTCTTTATATTTTAACATTTAGAATAATAAAATATTTTTAAATTGAATCCAGAAATATTAAATCATTTGAAAAGCGTATCCAAAAATAATAAATGGAGGCCAAAATAATTTACCTTAAGTCAAAACAGAACTCTATGCTGTTTTTACCTATTTTCCTTTATATCCTCCCACAATCTTGAAAATATTACAGGGTTATTCTCTAAAGTAAAAATTTAAAGTGAATTTCACATTTTAGACCAAAATAGCCAAACTGGAAACATAGCTGATTAGAATATTTCTAGTTCACCTATATTGACCTTAAATTATAAATTAATTAACAAACATTTTAGTTGACTAAAATTTGACTAAAATTGTCAGTCAACAAAATTAACACTGACATACACCCTGACTAACCCTCAGCAAGCATCTACAAAATCTTGCTACTACTATAAGAGGAGAAACTGTATGAAAATTCCACTTTTCACTATTCACCTCTGTTGGGAATTTCCAAGAAAACAATTCAAGTTTGAAGTAAATTATTTCTTATTCTCAGAGATACTAAAAAATTTTGACTTATTAGATTACAAATTGTTTATATTTTTATGATTTTTTTTCTTAAATAAAAGTTTTACATCAGAAAACAGGTATTTCCACCAATTCTTACTAAAAACATATACTAGTGATGCTTTGATCAGTAGTTTACAAGAATTTAAGAATTTCCCAACTTTGTCCCAATAGGGATACTGACAAAACGTGACAGTTTGTGTAAAATTCTGCTATTACAGAGTAGTCTCCAGAAGATGTACCTATTTATCGCTCTATAAGACGCAACTGATCATAAGACGCACCTAGTTTTTAGAGTAGGAAAAAAAGGAGGAAAAAAAAGTGTTCCTTACCACCCACTCCCCTCCCCTGTCCCATAGTGTCCCCTCCTCCCCTGTCCCATAGTGTTCCTTATCACCCACTCCCCTCCCCTGTCCCATAGTGTTTCTTACCACCCACTCCCCTCCCCTGTCCCATACTGTTCTCCCCCCCTCCCCTGTCCCATAGTGTTACTTATCACCCACTCCCCTCCTCCCCTGTCCCACAGTGTTCTTTCACGCACAGCCCCCCCTCGTCTCATAGTGTTCTTCCACCTACCCCCAGTCCCATAGTGTTCCTTATCACCCCTCCACCTGTCCCTTAGTGTCCCTGTCTCTCCCTCCCTTGGTCACTGGTAGGTCTCCTACCTTTATGTAGCGTGGCCGAGTAGAGCAGTGCGCGTCGTGGTACAGGAGATTCAGTTTCCTGTTCCTGGCCGGACTGAAAGGAAGTGAGCACTGAGTTCTCCACTTCTCATGACTTACAAGTTGTGGATGAATATCAGGCTGGCTATTCTGATGATCAAGCCTCTCAAAAAAGAGGTCAGAAATAAACTCAGAGCCGAATGCCCATGACCAATTATCCCCGATAAGGTCACACATTTCTAACTAGGTCATCGCAAGTGCATTGAGCAAGGCTTAAAGGTCGTCCAGGATAGACTGCAGGATATTTCAGGACCGCTTATACAGATATTTATTCTGGCGGAAGAGACACTAACAGACAATTCCTTTGATCCTTGCATGGTGCGCGAATGGGAACAGAGGGCCCTCTGCCTTTTAGGCAATGTCAATGTGGCTTTATCTACTGAATGCCGCAGTTCTCTATAAAATAGATGCTAAGCTGGCAGAATTGTGCTCCAGGGAATTGGGCCCAGAGGCCAATGGCCTTTTATTCGGTGACACGTTTATCAGGGATCTGAATAAACATGTATCTATTTTTAACTCACTCACTAAGGCTCAATCCTCACTCCGTAGAGTATTCCGCTCCCAATATTTATATGAGAGAGCCGGTCACCATAGAGGCTGAGCCACCAGCAGACAGGTGACAGGTTCGCCCCGCTGAACAATATCAACCCTATTACAGACAACTCTACCCTGGCAGAGGTCCCATGAGAGGGTCTGCTTCTCTCCGCGGACGCACTGCTTCAGGTCTAGGTAGATGATAGACCTGACGCCTTATTTCCATATACCTATCGCAGAATGCCTGACCCATTTTTTCCCTTAGTGGTCTCAACTAACTCTGGATCCCTGGATCCGTCAAACTATATCAGGTTTTCAAATAGACTTTGTATTCACTCCCTTCCAGGAAAGACCCCATACCTCTACAAATGTCTCATGCCAACGAGGCGTCTCTGCATGCCGAACTTTGCAAACTCAGAGACAAAAAGGGCCATTGAACCTTCAACCCGTTCCCCAAAATTCATCAGCAATGTTTTTTTGGTCAAGAAATAAAAGAGAGAATTTCGACCAGTTATCAATTTATGAGATCTAAACCCATATGTAGTTTATCGACACTTCAAAATGGAGGGGATACACCTTCTACATGACCTATTCTGTTTGAGATTGGTTCTCCCGCTTTGATTTCAAGGATGCATACCTCACATAGAAACATAGACGGCAGATAAGAACCAGTTGGCCCATCTAGTCTGCCCAATTTTCTAAATACTTTCATTAGACCCTGGCCTTATCTTATATCTCGGATAGCCTTATGCCTATCCCACGCATGCTTAAACTTAAGGGCCATATTCAACCGGATGCTTAAACTTAAGGGCCAATCCCAACCGGATTTCATCTTAGAATCGGACGCCAGTCTCGCTGGTTGTGGTGTTACCTGCTCGGATGTCTCAACTGGAAGGCTTTGGACACCCTTGGAATGAACTCTTCAAATATATTGCCTCAAATTGATTGCTAGCTCCTTCGCAGTACACAGCTTTGCGAAGGACGCCTACCATTGCTGCCCACTACGTAAATGGTTTGGGAGGCTCCCGCTCCAAACTCCTTTCCGACTTGATGAAAGAACTCTACCAATTTTGTCTGAACAGAAACACCACACTTCTGGTGGATTACCTACAAGGCCTGGGCAATCTGATAGCAGACTGGTTCTCTCGTCACTGGAGGGATACAAGCGATTGGCAATTGAACCCAGACATCTTCCATCTTCATCATCAAATTCGTGGTCCTTTCCACTTGGACCTCTTTGCTTCCTGATTGATCGCCAGACAGAGGAGTTTTTCAGCTGGCTTCCAGACCCAGCATGTCAGGCCATCGATGCATCTCTTCAACCTTGGCCTCAATGGGGGGCTTATGCCTTTCCCTCCCTTTTCTCTCATTCCTCGGACCCTGTGGAAACTCAGAGTTCTTGGTGTGACAGTGCTTCTAATCACCCCTCTGTGGGGAGCACAACCCTGGTATCCCAACCTCTTGGAGTTGTCAGTGGATTATCCCCTGCTCCTTCCTCGATCTCCAGATCTCCTCCTAAGCCCGACTGGAGAATTCCATCCCCTGGTCATTCAGGAACATCTATAGTAGGTGGCTTGGAATGTTTCAGGGGATCTTAGTGCATGTCAGGACTTTCAAATACTGCTAGAGGATTATTATAGGATTCATGGGCTCCCGGAACTCGATGTTCCTACCTCTCTGCTTGGCAAGTCTGGAATAGCTGGTGTGTAGAAAGCTGGTGTGTATTTTCAGCACCTGTAGTTTCCGTTATTAATTTCCTATTTTCACTCTTTGACCAAGGCAAGTCTTACAGAACTATTAACCTTTTTCGCTCCACTATTTCCACAGCTCACTCTCCTGTTGACGAATCTACCGTGGGTAGACACCCATCGGTCTGCAGACTCTTATGTGGTATCAGGCTGACCAGACTCCCTCCCCCTCGATATCCCCAACTTGGGGATGTCTCAATAGTTTTTTCATTTTTGGACCTCTCCTTGAGACAACTTTCTGCAAAACTGGCTTTCCTACTATGTCTCTTTCCGTAAAGTTTCTGATGTCAGATGTTTTGACTTTCAAGCTATTGCCTTCTCGCCCGAAGGCTTTTCCATTTCCTGTAGAACTAAGACTCTTTCATCCTCTGTTTTTTATCTGAATTTCCAGATAGGCTTCCTCTCTGTATGGCTCGTTGCTTACAGCAATATATTTCTCTTACTACCCCACTTCATGCTCCTACAGGTCCCGTCTTAGTTTCATATGTTTGACCCCACAAACCTGTGTCCTGTCCCACAATTGCTCAATGGATGGCTTATCCACCTTGCTGGAATCGCCGCTTACTTTGGAGCACATTTGGTCGAATGTGCTACTGCCTCCTCAGCCCTTTTAGCAGGAGGATCCTTTTCTGACATTTTAACCTCTGCCGACTGGTAAAGAGAATATACATTCTGTACCTTTTATTTTCACCCATATTCTCATGCCTTTGTTCCCACTTATTTCCAGGAGTTAAAATAGCAAATATGAAGCCTCCTGTCTTGCCATAAAATTTGGTATTATTCTAGTGTTAATGATCAAATAATCTAAATTTTATTAAAGACAGGAGGCAAATATTTTCCCACCACTTCCCTCTCTTCTTTCCTATACAGCTTATCTTTATAACTCAATCTCTGATGGACTTTAATAACCTTAATTCAGTTTAAACTAGTTACCATAATTACTATATTTTATCCAATTATACCTACTGAATGTTTGACATTCCTGCATAATAACTTATTTTAGTTGCATTATACTTGTTTGCACGCGTTTCTCTGTGTTTTTCTAGTGTGAAACATTGCTTACTACGTCTGGACATCTTTGGATTGCAAAGCTACACCCCTGTTTACATGGCTGAGGACACTGTTTTCTCTGTTTACCTGATTGACTGGTCATTGTGTTTACATGGTTGACTTCTACAGGTGCGGTTGCATCAAGAAAGAGGAAGTGGGAGGAGCTTCTTGACCCTTTGTGATTGATATTTCTCTTGTGATTGGTTGTTTTTTACTCATTTTGTTTGCCATTTCTTTGCTGCTGGGAGGCTTGAGTAAAGAAAGTAAAGCAGATAGGAAGCCTCCTGTCTTTAATAAAATGTACATTATTTGGTCATTAACACTAGAATAATCCCTAATTTTGTATGTGTTTATTATCTAATCTAATTGCCATAATATTCCAGTCAGCATTTAGTAATTAACTCCTCCCAGCAACGTGTATACTCATGTTTGCTTTCTTTATGTATTGGAGAGCATCCCATAAAGACTTTCATGTCAGTTGTTTTACAAAACTGCAAAGAAACTTTTTTTTTATTTTTATTTTTTTTTTTATCAAAAGAGCTCAATTCCCTCCCTTTGTATCCCAGCTTGACCAAAGCTGACAACGGTGGAGATATTGCAACTATGTTTACGTTAATGGAGCAGTTGAAAGTCTTACAGGTTTTTTTTTCTGATGCCTATCAGATGCATAGCCATACTGAATCTGGAGTAAAATTATAATTTGAGAGATTGCTACACATGATACAGCTCACCAATGTATCTGTGTCTCTGATACTGCGTACGAAAGGTCACCATTTCAATATTACAATCTCATTTTACTGCAGGTACCATTTCCTACTATCTTCCTCTGTGCTCAACATGCAGTTGATTACGCAGCAACAGAGTCCGCCTTGCCTGACAAGTTTCATATTCCTTTCTCAATGTCAGATGAAATCAGAGCCATCTGTGGCACAAAAGGCTGGCCTTGCATGGTTGCTCACGTCCACTACTCAGTTTTTAATGAGACACAAGCAACAGCTTGCCATCGCTGTTGCACTTATAGTAAGGATCAATGCAAAAACTATGAAGAAAAGCACTGTAGCATCTGAACACGAACAGAATTTGACCAAGCAAACACATAGTAGTTTAAAAAAAAAAAAAACACTTAACATTTGATGCATTGCTAAACTTCACACATTCATAGAGATAACTTATATGCACTATGTACGTTCTACACAATGTATTTTCTACTGTTAATTAAAATAATTAAACAATTTTAAACATTAATAACTGTATGTGACAGTAGTCACCATCACCTGGAGCTTCAGACAGACTATGTATGTAGGTCCCTGGACTATTTTTATGTTTTAGTCACCATGTATACATTATAGGTGCACGGTGTGTAATGTTTGTTTTGTTGTTAGCTGTATTTGGCTGTGGAGCCTGTACAGCGCCACCTATTGGTTGCAAGGATCTAGCAACAGTTGTATGCACTACCTGATCAGCAAGGATTGCTAATTTGCATATTCAGGTAGATTTGCATCACAGGCGTGCGCAGCCTATTGTATAAGGGTGTGCACCCTAAAGCACAAACACACACGCCGCATATACAGGGAGTGCAGAATTATTAGGCAAGTTGTATTTTTGAGGATTAATTTTATTATTAAACAACAACCATGTTCTCAATGAACCCAAAAAACTCATTAATATCAAAGCTGAATATTTTTGGAAGTAGTTTTTAGTTTGTTTTTAGTTATAGCTATGTTAGGGGGATATCTGTGTGTGCAGGTGACTATTACTGTGCATAATTATTAGGCAACTTAACAAAAAACAAATATATACCCATTTCAATTATTTATTATTACCAGTGAAACCAATATAACATCTCAACATTCACAAATATACATTTCTGACATTCAAAAACAAAACAAAAACAAATCAGTGACCAATATAGCCACCTTTCTTTGCAAGGACACTCAAAAGCCTGCCATCCATGGATTCTGTCAGTGTTTTGATCTGTTCACCATCAACATTGCGTGCAGCAGCAACCACAGCCTCCCAGACACTGTTCAGAGAGGTGTACTGTTTTCCCTCCTTGTAAATCTCACATTTGATGATGGACCACAGGTTCTCAATGGGGTTCAGATCAGGTGAACAAGGAGGCCATGTCATTAGATTTTCTTCTTTTATACCCTTTCTTGCCAGCCACGCTGTGGAGTACTTGGACGCGTGTGATGGAGCATTGTCCTGCATGAAAATCATGTTTTTCTTGAAGGATGCAGACTTCTTCCTGTACCACTGCTTGAAGAAGGTGTCTTCCAGGAACTGGCAGTAGGACTGGGAGTTGAGCTTGACTCTATCCTCAACCCGAAAAGGCCCCACAAGCTCATCTTTGATGATACCAGCCCAAACCAGTACTCCACCTCCACCTTGCTGGCGTCTGAGTCGGACTGGAGCTCTCTGCCCTTTACCAATCCAGCCACGGGCCCATCCATCTGGCCCATCAAGACTCACTCTCATTTCATCAGTCCATAAAACCTTAGAAAAATCAGTCTTGAGATATTTCTTGGCCCAGTCTTGACGTTTCAGCTTGTGTGTCTTGTTCAGTAGTGGTCGTCTTTCAGCCTTTCTTACCTTGGTCATGTCTCTGAGTATTGCACACCTTGTGCTTTTGGGCACTCCAGTGATGTTGCAGCTCTAAAATATGGCCAAACTGGTTGACTTTTCTCAGTTCATGGGCAGTTATTTTGCGCCTTGGTTTTTCCACACGCTTCTTGCGACCCTGTTGACTATTTTGAATGAAACGCTTGATTGTTCGATGATCACGCTTCAGAAGCTTTGCAATTTTAAGAGTGCTGCATCCCTCTGCAAGATATCTCACTATTTTTGACTTTTCTGAGCCTGTCAAGTCCTTCTTTTGACCCATTTTGCCAAAGGAAAGGAAGTTGCCTAATAATTATACACACCTGATATAGGGTGTTGATGTCATTAGACCACACCCCTTCTCATTACAGAGATGCACATCACCTAATATGCTTAATTGGTAGTAGGCTTTCGAGCCTATACAGCTTGGAGTAAGACAACATGCATAAAGAGGATGATGTGGTCAAAATACTCATTTGCCTAATAATTCTGCACTCCCTGTATATATAAATATACATACATACACACACACACACACACACTGCTGTGTGTGTGAGGGTGCTGTGTGTAGATGCTCTGTGTGTGTGTCTGTAGGTGTTGTGTGTGTGTGTGGGCACTGTGTGTGTGGGCATTGTGTGTGTGTGAAGGCACTGTGTGTATGTGTGAAGGCACTGTGTGTGTGTGTGTGAAGGCACTGTGTGTGTGGGCAGGTGCTGTGTGTGTGAGGGCGCTTTGTGTGTGTAAAGGCGCTGTGTGTAAGGGTGCTGTGTGTGTGGGCGCTGCATGTGTGTGTAGGCGCTGTGTGTGTGTGAAGGCGCTGTGTGTGTGTGAAGGCACTGTGTGTGTGTGAGGGTGCTGTGTGTGTAAGGGTGCTGTGTGTGTAAGGGTGATGTATGTGTGTGTAAGGGTGCTGTATGTGTATGTGTGACTGTGTGTGTGAGACTGTCTGCCTGTCTGTGTATGGGTGCTGTGTGTGTAAGGGTGCTGTGGGTGAGGGTGCTGTTAGTGTGTGTGTGTGAGGGTGCTGTGTGTGTAAGGGTGATGTATGTGTGTGGGTGCTATTTGTGTGTATTGTGTGGGGGTGGGGGGGCATTTAGCCAATATCCCCCTCCCTTCTTACCTTTTGTAGGGAGGGGGACCGTGCTGCTGCCATCCCTGGTGGTCCAGTGGTGAGTGAATTCTAGCCCCGCAGCCTGCTGGACTAGTGTTCACTCTCGCAAGATCTGAGCATTGCCACTCAGACCTCGCGAGAGAAACCCAGCAGAGCAGCTGACTAGAGCTCCCCGGGCCCTCTCCTGCCTCCCTCCCTGCCTGGGGGTCGTGCGCACGCCTATGATTTGCATATTGAGATATCTGGTTGGAGTACAGGCGCTTGTTCACACTGTGTTTCTGTTTGTCATTTTCAAATGAAATATTTATTTTAAACACATAACACATCAGTTTTTCATAAATATAGAATCCGTGTGCGCATATATTGTGTAATTTCAATAAATTCATAGAACAAACTTTTATATATCTCTTCATGAATTAGTGTAACAAGACAAAGCTGGATTATTGCTTTTTGCCACTAATTAAAAGAATACTAAAAGCAAATGCAGGGAATTTGCTTGCCACCCAATTGATGATATCATCAAAATACTTTTTTCTTTACTGTGCTATATAAAAGGGTACAAACGTATCTATTAAAGTATATGTATTTTTTTTAATATTTACATTTTTGTTTGTGTTTTAGTTATCATGCTAACATCTTATGGAATCTAGCCTATATAATTTTATTAGAAAGATTTAGGGATGTGCATGGGGAAAAAAATTGTCTGCTTTGGCAATTCGGACCAATGGCATTTGGTACGGAACAAATTGCACATGTCTATTGCTCATTTCATTGGAAAGTGAATAGTGAAACCGAATTGGGCAAGCAAACATTACATTGCACAAAAGGAAATAGCTTATTGGTCAAGATTCTTGTCATCATTCACGTAATTTTCCTTCCCTCTCTCTTGTTATGCCACTTTTCAGAAATCCGAATCACTTCTGCACTTCCGAACTGCCGAACTTCAGCGTTTCGCGACTTCGGCAATTCGGACATTCGTAAGCATCCGAATGACCGAATGGCATGAAATTCGTATGAATTTACATTCGGAACAAAACTAATTGGACATATCTAGAAAGTTTTATACGTTGTAACTTAAACACCTCAGTCAGGTGTCTCCATAAGGTTGAGTCCTTGGAATGCTTGCTACCTTCCTATTTTTATGATCCACTAAGTACTTTAAGTAATACAGCTGTGATTGTGGATAGCTTGAGATGACCTAGTATATTGGGAGAAGTCACAAGTAGGTAGCTGGGTACATCAAAATCTGAACACAGGGTCTATGAACTTTTGAATCCTGTGCACTAAAGCAGGATTGTTGGATCCAGGAACTAGTTTTAGGAGGAATCCAATAATTAAGCCTAGTACCACAATATACTCAGAATATAAAATGTACCGTTGCCTACTTTTGCATACATTAAAACAAACAAACAAAAAGCCATCACACAATGGCAGAATATTCCTTCATGATTTGGAATGTTGTATATGCAGTATCTCAGGAGGCCAAAGCAGCAGGGGCGCCGTGCAGCCGACAGAGCTCACAGGGGCAGACAGGGAATACAGCAGGAGTACTGCATAGAGAGTTGGGACGGAGCCAGATCGTCCGTAGGGGTGGAGCCAAATCAGGTGCGGGGGTGAAGCTCTTACTGCTGCACACTGGGGGGAAGCAGGAAAGAACCCCTGCTTCCCCCAACAACTACACACCAGGGCTTGCAATGAAACAACTCCTCCTCCAGCCCATACTGTCAGTAAGTAAGAGTGTCTGTGTGTTTGTAACTGTGATTGTGTCTGTCTGCATGTGACTGTATGTGTGTCTGTCTGTCTGTGACTGTGTGTGTGAGACTGTCGCCTGTCTGTGACTGTCTGTCTGTGACTGTCTTTCTGTGACTGTCTACTTGTGACTGCCTGTGACTAACTGCATGTCACTCAGTATGTGCGACTGTCTGCCAATGACTGTGTGATGCTGCCTGTAACTCTGTTACAGTCTGCCTGTAATTGTGCGTGTAAATGTCTATAACTTTGAGTTTGTGTGTGTGACTGTCTGCCTTTAACTGTGTGTTCGACTGTGTGTGAGTGACTATGTGTCTGGGACTGTGTACACATGGCTATATTTGACAGTATATGTGTTGAACTGTGTGCATCTGACTGTTTCTGACTGTCTTCACCCTGCAGTGAGCCGGCATATAATGTCATCCTGGCATCAGCGTCATTACAGGGTGCGCGAGGGACCTGTGCAGGAAGAGCACAGAGATCCCAGCATCCACCACTGACCACCAGTGACTGAGGATCCACTCCAGTCCTCCAGAGCAAGATAGGGAGGCTGGATGAACCTCTTAATTATTAAAAGTGTGTATGTATTACACACCTGTTTTAATTAATAAAATAGTTGATCATAATCATAAGTAATCATAAATATTTGATTATTCTTTTAATAACCTATTTGGTATTTTCATATTCTATATAAAGTGAATAATTTCATATCTAAATTTTATATATGACATTAAGCAATAGGTATACTCATCAATACACAAGTATGCTATTTTTCCTTTTATACGCTGCCTGTAGGAATTAGCTGAAGGAAATACAGAATTATGTTAATGTGTAAGAAATGGAAGTCAAACTGTAATCTACATTTACAATGCGATTGCTAATTCAGTGGGTGAGTGGAAAGTTTTCTGTGGCTTTTTCTCACCTAATTGCATATATTATTTGTTACAGAGTATACTGTTAGTAGTTCCATTATATATCACTAATGAGTATACTTATTGGTTTTCTACAGAAATATTTAATTATGACCTTCAACCAAAGTGTTATTTAAATCGCAGCATCTAAATCCAACAAGGATTTAATAAAACATAGTTATCAGCAATCTATTAAATTGTGCAATGTATTATTAAACAAAATGTTCTCTGCAGGAGAAGGGACAAAGCAGGTGCATATATCCAGTTTATAAGGTATTTAGGTATTTAGGTAAGCATTCAGTGAGCATTATACCACGAGGAAGCTCTTACCATAAAATGAGAACCTCTTGTATGTATGGCAGCACAACGAGTAGCTCCTGACCTTACTCTTAAGGCAGAAAATAATTAAAATAAAAGGTATAAGTACTCCCTCCTACATCCCCGATTCTCTGTCTTTTTTTTTCCTGTCCCCCATGGGATAGCTTTTTCCTTGGGCCATTATTTTGACTATTCATTTTTCTTTTTAACTTACCAAGGGCTGGTTACCCCTTGACCTAAGAGAGGTTAGCCTCTCTTCCTTGGGAAGCTTCAGGACATGACCCTGTGTAAAGGTGACCCTCTGAATTGCTGCCTTTAGTGACAAGGGGGTTGTTAGCAGTGGCTCTAGAAGTAGCAAGTATATGTTTGCCATGTAAGTACCCCCTCCTTTCTGTTGGTGCTGTTCATTCAGTACTTTTTATTATCTGGTTGATTGTGTTCTAAATTTCTTTTTTCTACATTTATTTTTATTTCCTTGTGTTCCAGTGTGTCTCTTCATGAGCTTTTTGTTACTATATTCAGCATTTTCAATGCATTATTTTCCACTGTCAAGGCTTTCTGAGGTTTCTTGCCTTGATTTCTTATGCGACTGCGTATGTGAGAACGGTTCTGGTCGCCATAACAGTATTGCACATGTGTTAAAGTTCTGATGTGCCAAAATAAAGTTTTTTTTCTTCCTTATGTGTTTCTTTATTAGTTTCTGAGCATTTGAGTAGTAGTTTGATACTGTTTTGGTAACTTTATTTTGCAACTACTGTGTTGGTAAGATTTTTTCTTTCTTTATTAAAAAAACTTTTTATACTTTTATATCACCTTGGATTCATTTCTTTACATCCCAGGATTGCAGAAATGAACTTGGGTTCCTCTTCCTCTCATAAAAGGTTACACTCAAAAAGCTATTTTAAGCCCGTGTTATATGTATTAAGGCCGTTTGGCCTGTATTGGTGGGAGGGGCTTACGTTAATTCACTCCCCTATATAAGGGACACCCCTTACCTGACTCCATATCGCTTGAGGTCAGCATCAAAATGACCCTCCCACCCACTCCTCATTTCAACACTTTTCTTTCCATTTACTTAACTTTCATACTCCTTGGTGGGCCCTCTTTATTTACAGGCCTACTGTATCATCGGTCTTGGCACACCACAACCGACTTGCTCCATTTATACTATCCTATGCTTATGCTGGAACCTTACTCCATATATGGCTATTTGCCCCTTACACAAATATATATATATATATATATATATATATATATATATATATATATATATAACACAGGCTTAAAATAGCTTTTTGAGTATATATATATATATATATATATATATATATAAAACAAAAAAAGCAAAAATAAAAAAACAAATAACTCTGCACTCCTACTTACAGTCTTTATGACCTGGTGCTTGATAACATAATATGTGTACAAAAGACAGAAAATATCAGCACTCCAAGATATTCCAGAAGATTTCACTTGAAAAAAGATGTGTCCTGAGGAAAGTTCCCATGTGGAACTGAAATGTTGACTTTACCTGACACATCTTTTTTCAAGTAAAACCTTCTGGTATTCCCCTTGGAGTACTGATATTTTCTTTTATTTATATATATATATATATATATATATAGATATATATATATATATATATTCAGACTTGGAAGAATTTTTCAGAAGAATAAGGAATTCTTCCATGACAAAAAATACACCACTCTCAACCAGGATAATAATGGTAGGAAAAAGAACAAAGATTTTACACTGGCAGCAGGACGTAACATTAAATTGGACAGCTACACTAAAAGTTTTTGCCTGAGAGTGGCATCCTTTGTTAACACACAAGAGGGAAAAAAATTACATACAACCTCTCACCTATGGAAAGAAGTGCCTTGGATAACTTGATGAATAATAAAAACATCATCATCGAGCTAGCTGACAAGGGTGGATCAGTAGTTGCCATGAACACCCAGGACTACATTACAGAAGGGAACAGACATGTCTGATGTAAACTACTACTAAAACTGGACAAGGACCCCACCAAGGAATATTACTGTGTGAATGCATATCAGGCTGTCCTACAATCATGCAGGTTGGCCAACTAAGGGCACTAGCTATATGCTTTCTGGGAACTTGTTCACTCCTCTCCTTACCTTCCTACTAGCAGGCATATGCTTCTGGTATGCATTCTGGACGAGAGAAAAGGTGGATGTAGTGAGTGTAGCAGAAGGGGGTCATGCCACAGTGTTAGAGAGATTGAAGCAGCAAGAGTATGTCAGCTTTGTGCAAAGTCAGCTTTACCTTTGCTAATTTAATTGTCAGTCAGTTCACACAAGTTTTGTTCCCCTACATCCTACTTAAAGGGACACTATAGTCACCAGAACAACTACAGTTTATTGTAGTTGTTCTGGTGAGTATAATCAGTCCATCCAAGCTGTTTGCAGTTCCATTCAGAGAAAAGGCAGTGTTTAAATTACAGCCTAGTGACACCTCCAGTTGCCACTCCTCAGATGGCTGCTAGATGTGCTTCCTGGGGCAGTGCTGCACAGTGTGCAGCATTGACATTCAGTGTGTCCACCCTCTACATGAGACACTGAAAGTTCCTCATAGATATGCATTGATTCAATGCATCTCTATGAGGTGATGCTGATTGGCCAGAATGGTATTTGGCTTTTCTCACCTCCTTGGCTGAGATTATCAGAATTGACAATCTCAGCCAATCCAATGGTTTCCTGTGATAAACCATTGTGATTGGCTGATATCATCACTTTTTTTGGCAGGGGGGAGGGGGCTAGATAGAGATTGTAACACTTTAGGGTAAAGAATACACGTGTGTGTTCCTGACCCTACAGTGTTCCTTTAACTTACATGACTGCTGCCTCATATCCATCCCACTGCTGCCCCAATAACACACTGGACACCTTTTAAAGTGGATAAGGGCAACGGCCACAGCTTTAATAAACATAGTAAATTCTTAACTGCTGTCAGCTGTTAGGTGAAAGCCCAACAGACAGTTCTCTATACTTATTCTCCAAAGCCCAAAACAGCTGTCACTAGCCATCAGCCTTGCTCCGACTGTAGTCTCCCCAAGGTGACCTTGTGTCATACTCCTTCCTTTTTGATTACGCTGTGCATGGAAAACCGCCAACTGTGACAATAAGAAAACACAAAGAGAAACCACACAACACACCAGAAAAAAAAAAAAAACAGGGAGAGAGGGTGGAAAATTCAGTCAGGGGTTTTGAACAACTCCTGCTGACTGGTAAGTCCCCTCCCCTACTCTCCTTTTTAACTCCTCCAACACTTGCAACATTGTTGCTACTTAACTCCAGACCACCATCCTGGGCAGCAGTCATGTTCCCCCTTCCCTATTTGTCCAGGGGGAAACTATACTTAATTCCTTCTGAAGCTTCAGCCATGCTGGAGGGGAACACTAGGTTTATTTTAATATTCTCCTCTCTCGAAGCAAAGGTGGGGGCACAGAGAGGACACTATGTGCCGCCCAGTTATTTTTTATCAGTTGCCCCACCATGTGTTGGAGGACACATGTGCCAGATTAATCTACATTGAATTAGCTAATGGGAGGCAACAGCTGCTCAATTGTTACTTTTTTTTATAACAGCCAGTTGACTGCTTGCTGTTTAGTAGACATATTGCTACCAGTGGGTATGGGGAGAAGGGAGGATTTAACCTCCCTCATCTGCTAATACTAAGTAGTTTTTACATAGTAGTAGTAGTAAAGTTGTCTGAAAATCCAAAATTAAGAAAAGGAAGGACTTTTTTATGATTTTGATCTTTCAGCTTCTTAGAGAATTGCTCTAATGCTTGTGGGAATGCCATAAAGATACCACAAGAAAGAGTGATCTATTTAACAGCTCCCTAATTTGGTACCCTTAAATATGGCAAGGGTACCAAATTAGGGAGTTATCTACTAAATGGCTGCAAGACGCAGCTAAAGCATGGATCTGAATTTGATTCATCCGAATAAAATTCCAAAATGAAAATAATGAGTTTAATCTGAAAACGAATGAACAAATGGCCGAAATTCAGTGTGTTCGGACGTAGCAAATATTTTGGCAGGGGCCAAGTCTAGCAGAAAGAGGCTTAGATATGTATTTGAAAAACTGTGCGACAGTAGAAAAGGTATAAAATTTCGTCAAAGAGCTACCACAACTTGACTATTTTAGCCAAACATTTAATTCTATTTTTAATTCATTAGATTAAATTGTCATCTTATAAAATGAATTAAACTAGATATGAAATCCATTTAAAATATAGAGTATGATATACTGTTTTGATTAAAAGAGGGTAAGGTCGCTCCAAGGACCTAAATCCACTACATGACCTTTTACACCACAACATATTGCAATCAATATACTTCATTCATACATCAATTAATTTAAAATATTTAAAAGTAATAAAGTGCCACATTTAATCACAGAAACTAGAAGATTCACTGTATATTTCTATCTGCAAAATTTATTTTCATCAGTTACAGAGCTTTCTTAATTAAATTATGACCTTTCACCCTAGAACTTTAATTAACAATATTTTATATCAAGTGAAATTCCAAGGACTATTGTGTTAGACTACTAATGCTAGCTTAGACCACTTCTAGATTGCAAACTGTAGTTTTTAGAGATATCTAAATGTCTCAATGTAAGGAAAGTTAGAAATATATAGTTATAGATCAGGTTATCCATTTCAAATTTTAAGTGAAAAAAATTATATACTCCAGTATACTTCTCATGACATAAATATTAGACAAATCCACAGAGAACATAATAGACTGGGGTTATTATTGGCAAGAAAAGAACGGACTCTACAACACCACCTCTAATGCTGATATCATTCTATGCAATTTCTAGAGGAATGTATTGATTGTGTTTAAAGACATTTTTGACAATCAAAAGTAAAAGAAACCTCAACTTTGAAACTAAAGGTGTCTAGTCCATTTCAGGCACTGCATATAGTTATAATAATCCCCAAACGTATAGTGAAAATATGAGAACACTAAACACACTGAAAGTGAGTATGTGAGAGAAGAGAGAAGAACGTTTTCTCAGTAGGGGAAGCATGTGTAGATATGAAGAAGCTTATTTAAAAATATATATAATTTTACCAAAAATCAGTGGTTAACGCCTCACTACAGAACACTTATTCAAGAAAATGTTTTATTAGGAATACAATATCACTAAAAAATGAAGAAATAAGTTGTTACTGACGACTGTTAAAAAATGAATTACACCTTGGATGAATGGCAGTAAAATCATAAAACTTGATGTGATACAAATGGACCTGAGATCAACCATAGACATTGATAAAACAATAAAATTTACAGAGATGCAGGAGCAAAGTAGGTACCTGAGTCACATGGGGTCCTCAAATAACTACTTTAGGGGGAACAATGAGATGACTTGCAAAAAGCACTGACTTATTCCTTATCCCTCTTGGTGCATATGGCTTTACAGATATTGGTTACCTAGCTATGACATCATAACTCAGCTACATCTCTCTGGATTAATAAACTATTATTCATATATCATGTTTTGCTTAAAGCATCTCTTAGAGTCTAAGAGATGCTTTAAGCAAAACATGACTTAGACTTTGTTCAGAACCTCTATGAAGTAAAGACGAGTAGAATATTCTTGCTCCCCCCTCCCTATCCAGACTTGCTGGAAAAAGCCTTTTTTTGTTTTGATGTGATTTGGTCCTGAAGCTCTAACAAGAGATATACATTTTTTTCTGTTGTTAAATGCAAAAAAATGTGACAATGTGTTAAAATAGTTTCACTCAATAATAAGTTCAGAATAGCAAAAAAATCATGACTTTGATGACTTGGGCATTAGCTCACATTAGTCCGGAGTAGAGGCATACACAGGCAAAAAAACGGCACTCCACATTCAGAAAATGTCCGTTATTAACTAACCATCCATATATATATTTATATTTGTAGTCGGGGACAATAAGCCGTACATAACACTGTTGGCTATGTAGTGAGAGTCGGTCTTGGTGTGCCTAAACCGACAATCGGGTAGGCCTGAAATAAAGGAGGGCCCACCAAAGAAGTGTTTTGTTAAAGGGTGTGGTGGGTGGGAGTCTGGATCTGTGTCGGCCCTGAGTAGAGGTTAGTCTGGGTATAAATAGGCCGGGTAATCCCTCCCACAACTCCAGGCTCCACTTTAACATATATACAATAAATATCAGCTAACGTCAGAGAAACTATCATATGCTTAAACAAGAAATAATGCCATTGGTATTTGTATAAAATCAATTGAAGATGACTTAACAATAAACTAATGGATTACAGCCATAGTTCATTCCCTATTACCATAACCACTACAATTAACTATAGAGGCTATGGTCCTTGGATCATCCCTTTAAGGAATTGATCTTGTGTCATATTAATATGTTGCTTTAAATCTCTCTATCATTTAGAAAACTGTTTAAGAATGAAGTTGTTAATTCATTATAAAGCTTCCCCTGTTCAATGCATACAGAATACTAGGTTTCTATCCATTTTACTTTGATACGTTACTTTCAGACATTCCCTGTAGTATCTAAAATATAAATGAGCTTTGACTGCAATTTACTGGACAATGTATAAATCAATATTTGATTTGCAGGTTTAAGGAAAAGAAGTAAAAAATGGTTGGATTAGCATTAAAATTTCCACAATATTCTAAAATATCTTCTGTAGTGTGGAGATAGCTCAGAAATCTATTGTGGCATACTGCCTGGTACCCCGACTGGGTACCTCTGCTAATCACGCTTCCTACTAGTCGACGAGTACCATAAGCACCGCACCGGACACCATAACCACTGTACTCCCCTTAGCCGCCGCAGCTTGGCTGGGGTCTTGCCTTCCCTTCCCACCCTGGGCCAAACACCTGGATCCAGCTCCACGTGGGAAGACCTCTCCTCCAAGAGAGTATCGCTGTATAGCCAGTAAAAGAGCAAGTGATATAGCAGTATAGCTGTTCCCCACATACATGAGCCAAGGCCTAATGCTGAGAGTTATCTATTTAATCTGGCAAATGGCCCACATATATAGAAGCTTAGCACAGTGACAACTATATGTTCAGTATAGGTATACTTTATCTTACTAAAGTCCTAGATCTAAAGAAGAAGATTTTAGAAGGATACAGTTTAAGGAGAAACTAGGGTAAAAAGGTTTGTTCACTCTTATCTTCTATCTATACTGTCTAGTCTATAGAAATTATAACAAGAACAAGTTCTTGTGTCTTAGTACATGTGTGTAATCACAATACAATGCACTTGAAAGGTTAAAAAGTGCAATAAAAAAGAGTAAGATTATAGTGTGGCGAATGTGACTTCACCACGGGCTCCTGGAGGAGCCTGCTTGCCAGCCTCTTGCCCCAAGACTATGGGCCCTGCACAAAGAACTGCAAAATACATTATAAAAGACTCAAACAGATCCACAAACTGAAGACCATCCGGGAGCTTGTTAAACATTATTGACACCTAACGATTCTGCCAGCAGTGTTCTAAGTGTTCGTCTGGGTGGCCGCCGTTCGTATGCCCGAACACGTGGGTTGCAAATGTTCGGTGGAATCGTGCGTCTGAATTAGGTGAACAAGCTTTACGTTATACTTCATGTAATATGTATGGATTATGTTTGGTATTTTGGTCGCATGGAACTCCTAAATGGGACCGGCCGCAACCCCTGAATTCATGGAATGATTTTGGGCATATGACCATTTGTGCGGTCGGTCAAGACTTTACCCTGGTGTTGATTCGGCTATGTTCGTGGGATCTGAGTGCTCTTCGGATATGTTGGGTGCTCAGTTCAAGGCTATTCAGACTGTGGGGGTTCCTATGTGGGAAATATGTGTTTTTAATATTTAGTATTTTATGCTGAGTTACAGTGACATTGTATTTTGTGGGTTTATGGGTGTGTTTCTGGGTATGTTTATGGGTGTTTTTTGGGGGTTGTCACTGTGCTCAGATTCTGTATATAAGTGGGCCATTTGGCCAGATTAAACACATAACTCCCAGCATGAAGCCTTAGCTTATGTGTGGGGGGAACAGCTATACTGCTATATCACTTGCTCTTTTACTGGCTATACAGCGATACTCTCTTGGAGGAGAGGTCTTCCCACTTGGAGCTGGATCCAGGTGTTTGATCCAGGATGGGAAAGAACGGCGAGACCCCAGCCAAGCTGCGGCGGCGAAGGGGGCTACAGTGGTTATAGTGTCCGGTGCTTATGGTTCTCATCGACTACTAGGAAGCGTGATTGGCGGAGGTACCCAGTCGGGGTAACAGGTGGTCTGCCACATCTAGAAATAGGAAAAGAAAAATTTTAATGTTTTTGAACTTGGCCAACATTTTGTAAGGGTCCTACATGTTACGAGAGCAATCTCGCCACATTGCATTGGAGAAGCCTGGTTGCTCGCCTGTTGCCTTTAGACTACGGCCCCATGTTAAAAGACATATTTTGTACCTGCAGAAAAGATGTATTCGTTCTTTTCTGCCTGGTGTTCGGTAGATTCAATCTACCGAACAACCGCACGAATGACTGGACCACCTGGAAGCTGGAGTGTGCCGGCAATTAGCCTCCCTGAAGCTGCGGTTAACCGCAGCTTAATTGATGAATGCTGGGTGGCCGCCATTCGTATCACGAACACGAGGTCGCGGCCATTTTAAACATGCTAACGCACAGCGGTGTTCGACGCTTAATTCATGGAACTGAAATTGGACACAGTTTTTCGCGAACACCGCTGAAGCCGCCGACCTCCCTTCTTGTTCGGCGGGAGTGCACGAACGGCCTGGTGTTTGGTAGTTTTACTAGATTATGTTATACCCCAGATATGGATCCCATGGAGCCCATTCGCATGAGAAATGACTGTGTAAAGACTTTGGCTCCGTGGCGATTGAACTGTATTCGTGTGGTCTGAGCGCCATTCGCTTAATAATGTGCGCTCAGACCTGAGCTATCTGGGGATATGTTAAATGTATGCTTTTGATGTTATGTGTCTCACATAGTGTATTTTAATAGCAATTCGTGTTGTAGTATCCCCACGTGCATAATGGCGATTTGCCTTTGTCTGGGAGATAATTGAATTACTTCTCAATTATCTCCAAGGCAGAGGGGAGGAAACCAGGATGCATTGTGGGAATATAATGTGACTGTGTGTCCTATTTGTCTACTTGTCTGTCCTTTGTTACAGTCTCCCATTTGGTCCCCTAGGGGAGTGTCCACCAGGTGGGAGACCTGCATAAATACTGGGCAGGTAGCCCTCATTAAACCAGACCACTGCTTGACCCTCAACACGGAGCCTTGTCTCATCTTTGGGGGGGATTTACTGAATGCTGATAGAGACTGATTGCTAGGAGTGTAAGCCACTTGGATGCTTTTCCTATTCGTCTGCTAGCAGCGATTCGTATGGTTCCAGTTCGTGTGTTTGGAGTGTTATATTGGATGCCGTTCGGGAGTTTGGAACATTCCCTTATTGGCGGTTCGTGAGTTTGGTGTTCTGCAGTAGCTGTGCCTGCATCTCTGAAAAGGGGGACGATCGCCTTAACGGTTTTTACCCCTTGTGTGCAAAACGGCCCGTTACACTACATTACTAGAACAGTCAAACATATGACCCATAGGCCATATGCAACCCACAGACCCTATGAATCTAGGGAGGTCGACTTAGTAAATGTATATAGGGATAGAGGTCATTTGGGAGATAATGGGGGCAGTGGAAGATAACTTGGAGCTTGGGAAAGAAATGGGAGGGCTGGTGAAAGATTGTAGGGATTGGGGAGAGATAATTGGGGATCGGAGAGAGATAAATGGGGGGGGAGATTATGATAATAATTGTGGTCATTTCAGGATTTTAGATATACTTTTCATGGGGAGCCCATAAATATGGTTGCCCTGGACCCTATTCATATCAAAGATGGCCTTGGTAAGAGTTTACTTGTTTTAGTCCACACATAGGACAACTCTGCATAATATGTTGAGATTTTATAAGTGTTAGTTATACTGCAGGCTAAGTATTTAATACTTATCAGTGTTTGTAAATTAACATAAAATGCATATATTCAAATGCTTGTACATCTTTTCTGTAATACTCTTTTATTTTTTTAATTATTAGTATTCATTGTTCATATATATGAGGTTTGTTCCTTGGTTAGGGGTATTATTTACATACATAATATCTATTCACAATGTTCACAGTTTGTTAGTTCTAATAACTGTAAAATCACATGTGTGTGTTAGTATAAAGTAGCAAAGCACAATAAATTTATATGATGAAAAATACAGAAAAAAGTTAAGGAATATTGGGCAGAGGTATATAAATATTGAAGAATAAGAAAAAGAGCATACGTGATGCTAAATTGAGTAAAACGATCTTGAGCCTAGAAATAAAAATAGATTTTTCTTTTGTTGGAAGCTATAGCAATATGATGTACGATCTTGTCTTTCAGCAGTTCAAAAACAACTAAATAATGATGCTTCTTTTAGAAGTCCATCTTTAATGAGTCTTGGAGTTATCACAGTGGCGAAGCTTTTTTCAAATGCTTTATATTTCCCTTCATTTCAATCTTCAAAGTAAAAGTATAAAAAATACAAATGTAAAAATAAACATTTTGTAATAGAGTTTGAAGGATCCTAACTCTTCATATTTATTGGATTAACTTTTACAAGTATATTTTATCTGGATATTATATTTTCGTGCATATTTTTTTTACTTGGTTGTTGGTTGTTGTGAATGTAAAACTAAGCTTAAATTTATAATAAATTCAAGAGGAAATCTACAATTATTTTCCATTTATTTCTTATGCAAGCACTTTTCTATTTAGTCATTACTTAGGGAATTACTCAGAACCAAAATAAAAATAAAATATTTTAAAGTACAAATATTTTCCCATATATATATATATATATATATATATATATATATATATATGTTGATAATACACTTATACTGCATAATCAAATGGTTTGGCAACACGATGGAAATAGCTCTTGCAAGATAAAGGATGGTTCAGGTTGATAAGATAAGAACTTTTTTTCTGTCAAACGAGGAGATTTCTGTCATGACCCAGGTCTCTGTTGAATGTTTGAGTTGATTAATAAGTTTAGTATGGTTCAGTTCGATGAGGGGGTGGTGATTCGAAGAGAGTTGTATGTCTAAGTATGAAATAGCTGTGGCTTCCCAGACAAACCTATTGTCTGTCTGTACTAGGGATTTCAGGATATGTGGCATTCTTATAGGAAGGACTTGTCTTTTAAGCAATATTTGTATAGTAGGATATGTTATCATAATTAGCTAAACGTTTTAGAAGGCAGGAAAGGGATATCAAGGGATTGCTAATGAGTAGCAGAATATTGTCTGCAAAAAGGGCAGTTTTGAAGACTATTCTGCTGTTATCTTGCTTGGTAATTAACTTATCTGTACGCTGGCACTATATAAAAAATAAAATAAAATAATAAACACACAAACGCTGAACATATTCAGGCACAAAATCTGATAAACATCAGTTTATACAGATGAGAGAAGGAGATAGCACTCCAAGAGTGTTAGAATGTAATATTCACTTACTTTCATGTATTGAATTATTGTATGCATTTTATAATTTTAAAAATGGCGAGGGTCTTAAATTACTGGATCACTTGCATTCGAGGAAGAAGTAGAGGAATAGAGGAATAAAGAATAGAGGAATAAAGAATAGAGGAATAAAATGTTCCCACAACCTCAAGTGCATAAGTGAAATGCACACACACACATATATATATATATAATAATAATAATTTTAATGCAGACCAGCATCATGAATAGTTTCACTGATAATGTGATTTTATCACAAATGTAATTTAGACATATCACGCAACAATCATATCAAAGAAGGAAGTCATGTTAAATATCAAATTTGAAAGACATATTGACAAAACTATCCTAATGACAATATTTTATCTCACGGCTGATATACAGATGTTTAATTATTAATATAACTGTAATTCACATAATCATTACTCATGTTTATTTGGCAAATACAGACTGATTGCTGTTATAATAATCATATTCATATAATGTATAATTATTAGAGGCAAGTTAATATTTTGGTATGTATTGTGTACATATGCTTGTTCTTGCAATTCACAGCATGTTAACAATAAACATAAACGCACTCATAAATAGACAATTTAAATTAGCTCAGTTTTTAATGATGTCACAAAAGTTATCTTGGTAGTCTGTTGAACAGTTTCATTCTTTCCCTGAAAGGTGTCAACCGAATTTGACCAGAGTGATGTGTTTCACTACTTGATTAGCTGTCAAAGGTGACACTCAAATTTTCACTTTCTTAGTGGATTTTCTTTACATTTTTTTAATGATCAGTGCTACAAACTGTCAGCCCCATAAAAAAAAATAAAGTTAACATTTTTAAAAGACAGATTTAAAGTGATCCTAAGATTTTTCTAAAAACCTACAAAGTACAGATACTTTAATGTGTTTGCATTTTACATGCACTTAATCTGTTACCGGTGGGAGCTGTAATCTTAACTACTTGTAATGATTGTTCCTCTACTTTAAAAAGTTCTTAAAGCAAAATTAACTTGTGCAAATATAAAGCAGAAACAAAACACTTTACAATAAAAATTGAAAGAAAAGAGGATTAACAAATAGGTAGAATCCACAAAATGTTGACACTACCAGTGAAAAATTTTAGTACATTTAAATTTTTCCAGTTTAACATCTCAATGTACTTTGACATTCAAGTATAGAACAAATAAACAACTGGAGACAAACAAAAAAAAAAATCATGGAATCATTAATGTTTAACAAAATGCAATCTAAATTGTGTCTCATAAAAGTAGCCACCTTTTGTAGATTTAGCATCTGAACACACCTGTGGCATTCTTTGATGAACAATAAACAGTTATTGTTGTGATGAATACTGTTGCTGTCGTTCCCATGAATATTGTTGCTGATGTTCCAAAACCAGCTCAATGGATTGTTAGGCTGGAGTCTGGGCTGATCATCCCACGTTCTTTTTCTTCTAAAGTTCCAAGTTCAGTAGGTTGGTGTCGGGTCATTATCTTTCAGTAGTATGAACTCCTGAGTATACTGGAAGTGCTTCAAAATGATGTGGTAATTTGGTTCACAAGGTGCCAGTCACTCTGTGAAAGTCACCAATTTTGTATTCAGGAAAATGATACACAGATAGTAGTGTAATATCTGCACTAGATACTAGGCTAAGATCCACACACCAGAGGTTGTGGTCATCCTGGCCATAAAGATAAATGACATGTTTAGTTGACTTGAGACTTTAAGAGTTGTTCAAGTAATTCTAACTTCCTCTCCAGTACCAACATGATTGGATGGTTCTGGGTAGAAAAGTACTGTAGCCATCACCTCTTGATTCTTCATTATACCCACTCCGCAATCAGCAATGCATGGGGCCACTTTTCCAAGCAGTCCTGCAGAGCAATGCTCCAGATAGAGTCTAAGCTACTCATACAAGGTCATCAGTTCAGGAGATAAATGATATTTCAATAAAGCTTAAGAACATGATGTATCCCTTCACTGGCTAAAGGGACACCATCATTTTGGTATATTGATCATGTCCATGCAGTCTCACTGCTCAATTCTCTGCTATTTTGTAGTTAAATCATTTTGTTAATGCAACCCTAGCCACACCTCCCTGCATGTGACTTACACAGCCTTCCTAAACACTTCCTGTAAAGAATCATCTAATGTTTACAATTCCTTTATTGTAAATTCAGTTTTATTAAAAATGTCTTATTTCTTGCTCTGTTAATAGCTAGCTAGACCATGCAGGAACCTCCTGTATGTAATTAAAGTTCAATATACAGAGCAGGAGATACAACTTTTAAAGTAAGTTACATCTGATTGTAAGTGAAACTGCTTTGTTTTCATGCAGGCTATGTCAGCCACAGCCAGGGGAGATGCAGCTAGTGCTGCATAAACAGAAACAAAAGGGATCTAACTCCTAAATTGAGCAGTGAGACTTCAGAGGCATAATCAATACGCCATAACTGATTCATTAAGCTAAATCTATTTTGGTGGCTGTTGAGTCCTTTAAAGTCATTTAATATACATATTTAGGAAATGTCAATTAAACATAATTCTACAATTATAACAAGCATGGCAATCCAAATTACTTCTACTTCTAAATTATATATTGTTTTCTGCCAGAAAATGAACATGTGATGCCCCTAATCCCACATACCTCATTAAAAGATAAAATCACATTAACACAACACATATTCCCCACGGCACGTTGAATACAATGTTTTAGCCATACCGGTGTATTGAAAATGAAAGGTTCTTTACATGGAATAACCTCAATTTACCTGCCCTGTCAACCTATACATATTATAATGACAGATCATTCTTTTTCAAGGTCTAATGAGTGCGTTGTGGTATTTATTATATAACATAACTGTTCGACAGATATAAATACATGACAAGCCAGGCAAAATAATGTTTCTTCCCTGAAGGAGCATGTGTGCTTTAGTGGCTAAGGCAAGCTGATATAGAGTGACATGCTCAGGGTGAAACTAAGGTTCTAGAGTTTTGTGCTGAAATTTCAATTATTGTGTTACACATATAACCCACATGTACCAGCTGAATAGGAGGACGTGATGGCTCAGTGTCTTGGCTATAATGCCAGAGCAGATCGAGCTGCATATATTTTATTTCCTTAATTTCCGTGTCTTTTCCAGAATTTTGTTGAAATATTCTTTGGGCATGTGAATAATATTGTACTTTATGTGAGATGTATTTTTGGTGTACGTTTACTGTATTAAAAAAAATATCTTATTTTGACGTGAATAAAAGTATATTTCTATTGTGACATTTCTTTACAACATATTTTCTAATTTTGTTCCTCAGATCCATTTCCACCTTCATATCTCACACCAAGCTTCATTTCCTCCTTTCATCAAATTAAAGGAGAAAAAGGAAGTATTAGCCGGCCTCCTATCCAGAATTGCTCTGTGCTGTCTGATGTCCTTGTGTATTATATGGATTACAGGAAGCAATATGAGGGATAAATGAAGTTCAATGCACTAGGGATATATTGAGTTTTGCCATGAGCGAATGTACAGCCCAGGTTTGTTGAATCATGGTTTATTATGATGCAGCGTGTCCTGATATATGAACTCATTTCTATATAAAGCATGTATCACTTTGTTACACTGTAGATTATGTATGAGAAAAAATAGCTAATATTTCAATCCATATGAATCTCTCAGATTTCTAGCATATTTTATAATTTTACCACACTAGCTGAACAGGAGGTAAATCTCAGCTATCAGTTTCTCTAATAAACTGTGGTTCATTTACAGCTATTTATTCAATATTTAACTCTGCGTACTCCCACTGAGCTCTGCTGAAATGAAGTAAGCTGAATGTAACGGATCCCTTATTCTCTGAGTATATCCATTGTAAATCTCCCGATTCCCAAGTGAAATAGTGATTATAACTCTGAGTTACTCAAACATCAGCCTAGACTTGATGAAGGGTACAAAATAACTGTTTTATTATGGCCACTTATATACACAGACCCCCAGGGTACAAAATAACTGTTTTATTATGGCCACTTATATACACAGACCCCAAGGGCCAGGGGAAAAGAATTTTGGGTACATAGGCGAAGATGCATTTTTCCGCCCCCCCAAAAACATCTTCACCTGTGTGCCTCTTAACCTCCCTTTTGTGTTTCTTATCCCGTCTTTTAAATATCTGACTCACTTTAGTGTATTTTATCTCCTATTTTTGCCTTTGTGTGTCTCCTATCTCTCCTCTTTGTATGACTCTTACATCCTCCCACATTTTGTGTGTCTTACTACTCCCAGCCCCTTTGTGTGACTCCTTTTCTTCCAGCCCCTTTGTTTCTTTTACTCTTCCCAGCTCCTTTGTGTGTGTCTCTTTCCTTCTCAAGCCCCGCTGTGTGTTTCTTTCACATCCAGCCCCTCTCCCCGTCCCTTAATGGTCCCCTCCCTTCTCTGACCCTTACTGTTTCTCTCCCCTCTCTCCTCCTTTCCCTGTCCCTCAGTGTTCCTTTCCCTTCCCCCCTCCTTTCCCTGCCCCTTAGTGTTCCTCTCCCCTCTCCCCTCTGTTCCCTGTGCCGTAGAGTATCTATCCCCTCCTCTCCCTCTCCCTTGGTGCGCCACCCACCCCCATAGTGGTCCCCTCCCCTTCCTGGTGTGCCTCCTACCTTTCTTGTAGTGTGGCAGAGCGGAGAGAATCCCGGTATAGTGAGCTTTTCCTGTCAGTCCTGCCAGGTACAGGAAACAGAAGTTCCTGTACCACGGTACACTCCGCTTGGCCACACTACATCATTCATTGACAGACACTCACACGCACATTGACAGACACACAAAAACTGACAGAATCAATGACAAACACACACTGACAGACACACACACACAAACTCACAGACACACTTACTCACACACACACTGACAGACACACACTCACATGCACACACACACACACCCAGTGACAGACACACACACACAAACTCACAGACACACATACTCACATGCGCACACACACACCCACTGACAGACACATTCACACACACACTGACAGACACACATACTCACATGCACGCACGCACACACACACACTGACAGAGACACTCATTCACACACTGACAGACACACACTCACATGCACACACACACACACCCACTGACAGACACACACACACACACAAACTCACAGACACACATACGCACACACACACACTGACAGACACATTCACACACACACTGACAGACACTCACACACACAGACACACAAATTCACAGACACACACACATACTCACATACTCACACGCACACACTGACAGACACACATACTCACATGCACGCACGCACATACACACACACACACACTGACAGAGACACTCATTCACACACTGACAGACACACTCACATGCCCACACATACACACACACAAACACACATACTCACACACACTGACAGACACACTCACATGCACACACACATACACACACTCACAGTAATTAATAATATACATTTAATTTAAATTTCCCACACAGCCTCCCTACCTGGAGAGCTGGTGTGGGTCTCTCATTGGTGGTCCAGTGGAGCTGCTGGGAGGCGTGTGGCGGCAAGGGAGCTCTGATCTCTCTGATCTGCTCCCTCGCAGGCTGTTTACTGATGCCGGGAGCCGGCATATGATGTCATATTCCAGCTCCCGTCATCAGTAAACAGCCTGCGAGGGAGCAGATCAGAGAGATCAGAGCTCCCTCGCCGCCTCGGAATCCAATTCAGCCACACGCCACGCCGGGGATCCAGAAGGTGGCCTGGCAGGAGGGAGCACTTCCCTCCTGCCGGTCACTGTAAATTTGCGCCCCCAGAGCCGGTGCGTCTTAGGGTGGCCGCCTGTGCCGCCTTATGGACACGCCGGCCCCCAGCATTGGGTCTCCAGCAAGGATACAGTAAAACACGCCCTAAACACTCCCACTGGAGTTTCTGTGTCTGGGAAATAATAAAGTGTACTTTGCTTAAACTAATTATCTACCAGGCACTAGAGTTACAAACTAAAAAATATAAAATATCAAAAATATACATAACACAAATAGGAACCCCCACAAATATTATATCCTTGGATAGCATGGATGTGAGCGCCCAGGTTGTCTAAATAGCACTCAGATCCCACGAACACAGCCAAATCGCCACTGGGGTAAAATTTTGACCGACTGCACACGTGGTGTCTGCCCAAATCAGTTCCAGAAATTCAATGGTAGCGGTCATTAATTTACGAGAGTTCCAAACCGAAAAAAAAGATAGACGCATTACATGCAAAGCAAGATAGTTCAAGCTGTGATTTGTCATAAGTGTGATGATTATGGCTTACAGCTCATGAAAACCCCAAATCCACAATCTCAGTAAATTAGAATATTACATGCAATCAATAAAACAAGGAGTGTACATAGAACAATATCGGACTTCTGAAAACTATAAGCATGCATATGGACTCAGTACTTGGTATGGGCCCCTTTTGCAGCAATTACTGCCTCAATGCGGCGTGGCATGGAAGCTATCAGCCTCTGGCACTGCTGAGGTGTTATGGAAGACCAGGATACTTCAATAGCAGCCTTCAGCTTTTCTGCATTGTTTGGTCTCATGTCTCTCATCTTTCTCAATGCCCCATAGATTCTCAGGCGAGTTTGCTGGCCAATCAAGCACAGTAATCCCATGGTCATTGAACCAGGCTTTGGTGCTTTTTGGCAGTGTGGGCAGGTGCCAGGTCTTGCTGGAAAATGAGGGATATCCATCTATAAATTATTTCGAAATGTTTTTTTCAATGTTTGGAGCACTGTGTAACTCCTTTAAGAGCTGGTACAAATGTAAGCCATTCCTCCAGGTAGTAACAAGCTCCCATATCTTTTTCCAATGCAGGCATGTAATCATCTTTTAATCTATGTGTGGGCATTAGATAAGAGTAACATTGAGATATAGTACCGCGTTTATAATGGTTATGTAAGTTGTTTTTTCCAGATCAGATAATGTGTTTTCTGTATCATTTTGATCAAAATTTTGAATGAAAATTGTATCTTTTATTTTATTATTAATTTGTGTTCTAATTGCATATTTTCTTCTAGGCTGAATTGACCTTGAAGTTTCATAGAAGACATTAAAGAATTACCTAAGGCAGTCATTTCTTGTGTAATAAAGATTCTTTGTAGGCTTCACTTACTGTATGTGGCAACATGCTAACATACAGACATCCATTTACATTCTGTGGGCATTTTTATTACGCTGCCCTTACATAAATTTTACTTTATGTGCCTCATAAATACTTATAAGCCAGATCATTTGACCATTTTTATCTATCTAGGTTGTCATACGTCTTCTATTGTAATCGTTTTCTAAGTAATGTAAGATAAGACACACTCTACTATCTACAAAATATACATTATGTACAACACATGATATATAATTAAAAACTTTTAGTTATTCTTTTCAAATAATTTTTTATTAAAGTTTTAGAAATATTTCAACAAGTTATAAATGAATAGACAAACATTCTATTCGTGGTAGGGAAGGTAAGGGGAACTTGGAAGAGGGAAAGGGTATCCATCCATATCAGTAGCAAACAAAATGTATATAAACAATAATTGTACAATAATAATGTTTCAAGTTTAACAATTAATTAGTTTTTATAAACCATATACTTTTTTAATTTCTTCTTCCCATTTATCCCAATCACATTTTAGTTTTGTGACTGTGTGCATATTTTTCCTATGACAGTTCATGTGCTTTATTATCCAAGATCAAATTTAAAACTTCTTTAAGTGATGGTGCATTTTTGGATTTCCAATACCGTGGTAAGCAGGAGGTGGCAGCAATCAGGATGTGTCCTATTATTATTGTATCTGTTCTATTGGCGGACTCAGGGAATTTTTTGAATATACTAATAGATCGATCTTCTTTAACAATTAAGTTGTGAATCATTTTCCAGTATCTTGTTATTTTGGGACAATACCACCATATATGAGCCATATTTCCCATACCTCCACAATCCCTCCGACACCGGTCAGAATACATATTGTTCATATTATGCAATCTAGATGGAGCTAGATACCGTCGATATAAAATTTTGTAATGATTCTTGAAATGATCAGTACAGAAAGAAAATCATTTTAGAGCTTTAAAGAAACTGAACCATTCTTCAAGCTCATATTGTGTTCCTAACTCCATCTCCCATGACACCATATGATTCAGTTTAACTTTAGGTTTTGCGTTGTAAAGCAAGTAACACATAGATATTGTACCTTGTCTGTTTGGATCATATAAAAAAAACTTTTTCCAGTGCTGATATCTCTAGTGACATAGTTTTTGTCAGTGTCTGATACGTTAAATAGTTCTTTTATTTTTTCGATAATCAACATACATTCAGATTCAGAGTCATTCATTAGTCCATAGATTAATTTAAATTTCTCAAATGAAAGGATGGCATTGCCATGAAAAAAGCTATCTAGGTTTGTGTGACGAGACCAATCTCGCCACTGTGCATTAGAGGAGCCTGGTTGCCCATCTGCTGTCTTTAGACTATGGCCCCATGTGGAAACGCTTGATTTTCCCCTGCAAAGACACGAAAGCTGGGTCATTCGGTACTTGCCCTATTTGAACAGTGATACCCCCAGATAGCTATGCCATGGAGCCCATTCGTATAACGAAAGACTATGTGAAAGACTTTGGCTCAATGGCAATTGAACTGTATGTATGTGATCTGAGCGCCATTCAGTAATAATGTGCGCTCAGATCTAAGCTATCTGGGGATATGTTGAATGTACCTGTTTAATGCAATAGCTGCACAGTTATATATTTGAAGGTTTTTTGTTGTCTTTTGCTACCATGTGTTCAATGGAGTTTTGCCTCTGTCCTTGGAGATAATTGGATTACTTCCCAATTATCTCCAGGATAGAGGACTCTGTGGAACTGGTTTGGGCTGGAAAAGCCTTGCTTCAGTGGTCACAAAGGACTTTTGACCTAACTTTTGAACCACTGGACCAATTTGAATGATTGTTGAGTATATTTATATTTGAAGGACGCTGATTTCAAATATGTAACTTTTATTAATATTGCATGCATACTTTTAAAGTTATAAGAATTGTGTTAAAACTGTATATTGTCTGCCTGTGCTAATTAAGTTAGTCTATTGTCTTGAGATAATTGTATCACAGGCAGAGGGGAGGATTTCTGCTGGGAGTGGTTTACTTTATTGTATGTATTGTAATGTTTTTATTGGTTGTTCTGAAAAACCCTGTGGGCGGTCCTGTATGTGTTAAACCTGCATAAAAGAAGGCCCTTTGGTGCCAAGTAAAACAGAGTTCTACTTCACCCTCAATTTGGAGTGCCGACTCTTATTGGGGTAATCTGCTACAAGGGATTGCTATGCTAGTCATACTCTCTTGCTATATCACTACTAAGCTCTTGTAAGAGCTTGTTACTGTTCTGCTACCTGAAGGAGTCTACGATGGTTATGTTATCTGCTGGAGTGCTTGGAGTCCTCAGGAAGCGCTAGGAGCATCCTTCAACAGAGGTACCCAGTCAGGGTTCCAGTATTTTCTAATTCTATATTCAAAGATGGTATATGGTTTTTCAACAATTTAATTGGCATCGCTCTATGCATCGCTCTATGCAATTTTGTAGTATGGCTATTATTTTTAAAAACAATATCCAAGGCCCTGAGCGTAGTTTTGGTTGATAGAAATAATTTAGTAATTCTATGTCTTTTTTAGGACCCACCCAAGGTATCTCTGTGAGTCTAAATGGGAGAATTTGTGACGCTTCCATATCCATCCATCCTGGCTTATTGCCTTGATTATTAAAACGCACAACCACTGCAGCATTAGTAGCAAAATAATATTTTCAGATATTTGGTATGCCAGTACCGCCGTCAGATTTGTGATGCTCCAGGGAGGTGAGCTTAATCGTGCTAGATTTATTCCTCCAAATAAACTTTAACATAACCGAATGAACTTTATTGAAAAAAGAAAACGGGATAGACAGCGTTATGGTCCTAAGATAATACAAAATTTTGGGAAGAATTGTCATCTTAATAGACGCAACCCTCCCCACCCATGAGAGCTCCATCCCGCCCCATCTCTCCATCTCTCTTTGTAGGACTGGCCACGCTTTCCCCAGGTTATGGATATGCATATTTACTAGGTTTTTTGCATAAATTGATGCCTAGGTATTCCAGAGATTAATTTCTCCAATCAAATAAATCCAATATCATAAGTGTGGTGACTTCTAAATGGTTGATATGAAATGGAAGGCCTGAGTCTTGGATTGTTCTGATTTAAGATATCTTCGAGATGTTTTAAAGATTCTTTCAGGTTTTTAATTGCTAAAATAATATCATCAGTGTGACGAAAGCACCTTCATCACTGAGATTTGGAGAGGCCTGTTTGCCAGCCTCTTGCCCTGTGTCTATGGCCCCTGGGATATATTGCCCTTTAAAAACACTATTTGGGCATATTGGATTTTAAAGGCACTGTTTCTGCCCCTTGGACTTTTAATTGGAACAGAGTCAAACATGTGGCGGCGGTCATCTTTAAATGTCCAGCAGTGTTTTGCTGTTGAGTGTATGGAACTGTTTTGGGCATGGGACCATGTGCACGGTGGGGCAAAAATAAGACTTCCAGGAATTGTGACTTTTGTGGGGATATGTTGTATTTTGTGGTACTTTTTGGGGTTTGCAAAAAAATTTATGTTTTTTCTGCTTAGAGTTAATTGAGTTAGTCCATTGTCTTAATTAATTGTATCACAGGCAGAGGGGAGGGCTTGTATGCTGTATGTGGGAGTGTCAGCCATTGTTGTATTGTTCTGATTGGTTTGTGTCCTTTGTGTGCCTGTCTTCCATCAGGTCCAAGGAGTGTGCCTCTGGCCTGAGGAATTGTATAAATTGTGAGTGCTGGCTTGCATTAGTCTTGGCTCATGTTTGGGGGTTTGAAGAACTACCTACACTCTGGAGATTGCTATAATCACTATACTCCCCAGAGTAAGCTCTTGTAAGAGCTTGTTCCTGTTCCTGTTCCTGCTCTCTGGATTACAAAAGAGGTCTACCTACTGGAAGCTGGACCCTGGTCTTGGGTCCAGAGTGGGTGGAAGACGGCGAGACCCCAACCAAGCTGAGGCGGTTCGTGGGGTCTGCGGTGGTTATGGTGTCTAGTGGAGTGCTTGGAGCCATCAGGAAGCACTAAGATCATCCGCCAAACAGAGGTAGCCAGTCGGGGTGCCAGGCGATCCGTTACAATCAGCCAACAAGCAAATTTTGTGAATGGATTCTTTGAACTTTATACCTTTAATTTCCGGAGTTTTTCTGATCAATTCAGCTAGGGGTTCTATAGCTAAGATGAATAAAATTGGAGATAAAGGGCATCCCTGTCTCGTTCAATTGGTTAAAGAGGAAATTTGGGTTGAAAGCCAGAAGCTGAGACATGGGCTGTGGGGGCACAGTATAGTGCCCTTATTGCATTAATAAATGATGATGGGATGTTGAATCTGCTCAATGTTTTCCTCCAATAACCCCAGTGTATCCTGTCGAATGCCATCTCCGCATCCAATGATAGAAGCAAAGAAGGCGTTCTAGTCGAGTTAATATGCTGGATCAAATTAATAAAGCTCCTTGTTCCACTTGGTGCCTGTTTGCCTTTCACAAAACCCACTTCATCAATATTAATCAAAGGAATTAATTTAGCTAATCTATTTGCAAGAAATTTGGAATACATTTTTGAGTCATTGTTTATCAGAGAAACTGGCCTAAAATTAGGACACCTATCGGGAGTTTTCCCCAGCTTTGGCAAGGTGACTATCTGTGCACACAAGGACTCCTCTGACATCTTCCCCCTGGTCTTATAAAAGTTGAACAATTTTACCATGTGGGGTATTTTTAGTTACTCTTTTTTTAAAGTGCTATTTCATCTCATGTTTATATGCTAGCTATGCATCCCATGTTTCCAATAAATATATATTTTTTTAAATCAAAAGAACTTATTAGGCACATACTAAATAAATAAATGCAAAAATATGTAAACTCAGACATACCACCTTCTGCATCATTCATGCGACACTATGTACATACCTTTCAGCGTCGTATGTCAGGAATGTGAGTTTAAGCATGTGTGGGATAGGCATAAGGCTATCCTAGACTTAAGATAAGATCAGGTCCTATTTAAAAGTATTTTGAAAATTGAGCAGAGTAGATGAGCCAAATTTTTATCTGCCATCTCATTCTATGTTGTTATGATTCATCACCACAGTTAAACATGGCCAGTTGTGTTTTCCATTTTGGTTATTCGAGAGTGCATTATATTCTTTTTGATTTCCTGGAATCCAACCTCAGCTAGTTTTTGATTATTCTACTCTTTCTTGTCATTGACTTTGGCTTGTTTTCCTGTTATTGCTTTTCTATGTGTCTCTTGTCCTTTGGCTTGTTTACTGGCTTTCCTTTGCCTATATCAGTCTGCCTTGTTTTTCCTATCACGGTGAAAGCTGGCCACCTCTGGACTGGTAATACACCTTTATTAGGTTTGACCTGAGTTCTAGATGACAGGACATTATGCTATCTTGACACTTGCGCCCTAAATAAGACATCAATGTGGCGAAAGCCGCCTCGCCACTGGACATTGGAGAGGCCTGGCTGCCCGCCTCCTACCTGCTGACTATGGCCCCTGGAAAATTGGTACTTTTGAATGCAATATTTGGGCATGTGGTATTTTATATTGCTGCTACTGGCCTTTTAAGAGTTTATTTAACCCCTTAAGGACAGAACTTCTGGAATAAAAGAGAATCATGACGGAATATTTCCGTCAAGTGTCCTTAAGGTGTTAAACCCAACAGACAAAAATAATGGACGTTGTCTTTGTCAAAATGTACCATCTCAAACAGCTAGGTGGTGTGTGGTTAACTCCATGCACAAATTGCATCATCACTGATTTAAGCATTTATTTTAAAAATATGTTGTCTGTCACCCTATTTTGAGCTTCTCAATCATTCCTCTGTGATTGTGACCTTTGTTTGTCATCTGTACACATCACTGTCTCTCACTTGTAGGATTTTGAAAGCACCACCGGTCCTATGGCATGTCATACCTTGTCCTGTCAGCCTCCAGACTGTACATAAAAACCTTAACACATATCTCTTTAAGAGATATTAGAATCTTGCTGAATAGTTTCTCTAAAACCATTCTCCTAGCTTCTCCTCACAAAACATGTGGTTTCACAGCCCATTTCACTTGTTCGCTCGCCTTTCCTACACACTTCATTCATATCTTATGTAAGCTTTCTTTATACAAACATTATATACTACAAACTTTTTTTTTATCCTCAGTGTAAAATGCTGTGTAAGACACTCAGTACAATTTATGTTACATTGATTAGTCACCTGTCAACCCCCCTTCTTACCCACGTTTTAAACTTGTGTGTCGCTCCGCACCCACTTATTCCTTTGAGTGTTTCATTTGAGCTTCCTAGTGTGTTTTTTCAAATAACATCTAACCGCTTTAAGAAATAAATGTTTTTTTTTTCACCCTCATTCAACCTTGTGTGTCTCTTAACCCCTGTCAGCTTCTTCTTGTGTATCGTTTAACCCATAATAACCCCCCACCCACGCAGTGACATGAGCGCATACATACACAGACAGACATGTAATAATACATGCCATAGAAACATGGACACTGTCACATACACAGAAACATAATAATACACAGTCACAATGTACACAATTACAATAGACATACATATATCTAGACAAACAGGCACATGCATGCACACAGTCAGATACACACACAGTCATATGCACATTGTCACACAAACATACACAATCACATGCACACAGCCATGCACAGTAACCAGCACACAGTCACACATAGTAACACAGATTAACAAAAATAGAAAGTGGGGCAGTGCTAAATAACAGGGTAGAATGCAGCACACCTAAATAGGGAAATTCTCCATTATCCTTAACCCCTTAAGGACACATGACATGTGTGACATGTCATGATTCCCTTTTATTCCAGAAGTTTGGTCCTTAAGGGGTTAAATAATGGAAAAACAGACAAGGATATAGGGGGCGCCAAAGGGTAAGAGATAAAGGTCTAATTGCACAATATAATAGAAAAGACAACAACAGGCAAATGAGAAAAACGAATAGGGCCAATAATAAAAACAGTTACCCTAAGGCAATAGCAGCAGTCTCAAAGTAAAGTCTTAGTAGTAAAAAAACGCCGGAGTTCCTTTCTCCTTCCTCAAGCTTGCTAGTCACCAGGATGATCAGGATCCGCAGATATATAAAACAGAGTCCTATGTTTTCTGTGAGACAGGTTTTATGACTTGCTTGATATTTCTTATAGTGTAATATCATGAATTGCTGCCAATCCTTACACCCGTTTCCTCCTTTGTATTACAATATTTGCTTTCATCATATACTGCAGCTTTAAAGGATTTGGCTACTTGGGTATTAACCCCCTAAACTAAGAAAAAGAAGGGGAAAAAAATCATCTATAAACTGCTCTTAAAGAGTCATGCAAGATATAAGGCAAAGAGATAAATTATATCAAAACAATGTAAAAATGAGTTACTAATGAAACACCATGTTGGTGTAGCACCACTCTCTGCATGGTCTCTTAATTGCACCATACTAGTAAATATCTCATAAAAATCCAAGTTTTCGGTTATATTACGGTCATGCAATTTTGCTATTCCTAGTCTTTTTTTTGGCGGGGTGCAATGGCTCCATCTAGTGGCCGTACACTTCTCTGTTTCCAGTTGCAGATCAGTGTTATAATGCATCTTCTTGTACATGTATATTTTTTGTTTTAATTTCTACAGATGTATGCATGGCTTATTTTAAGGTTTATTTTAGTGTTTTGGGTTGATTTAACCTGGTATCAGTATGCACCACCTAAACATTATCTTCCTCCAATTCAGAATATGATTTAAAAATAACGAAATTCATTATTTTTAATCTTCATTACTCATCACGCGTGGGGCATCATACCAACAAGGCTTACTCCATCCAAAAATAGTATTTTAATTAATGGAAAAACTTAATTAAAGTTATACACTAATCTCTTAATATTCAAAGTTATATTTGGAGAAAATAATTTAAATTTGGACAAATTTGGACGTAATGCAGAGCCAAAATGTACTATTCTCTGGGATTTGTCAAACTGTCTCTAAGTTGATCTAAAATTGGCTCCATATCATACCAAGCCCTATAAAAATTTCAAACTATTTTTCAACTGACAGTGACAATAATTCATTTTTTTATTTTATTTTGCAAAAATCAGGTAAATCAGAATCCTTTGAATGCACTTCCAACAGTGATTTTTTAGAAGTGTTTCGATAAATATATGATGTTTGATATGTATCTGAATGTCATACTTTTCACGTTATTTCAATGATTACCACGCTATTTTTTTTAGCAAATACGTAATTAATGTGAATGAGCATGAGTCCTTGAAACTAACCCCTATGGTATATTTTGTTATTTCCTGATATTTACTTAATTCAAAGTTTTGTGAAAAAAAAAGTCAAAGAAAATTCACATTATCGCCCAATCTTGAACAGCGATGCTGAAAATATAACAATTAGACTGTCTTATTTAAAAACTCTTTAGAACATTCTTTTAAAAAGTTTCTAAGATTTACAAGTTTAGATCATGGGTGTCCAACCTTTTGTTTTCCCTGGGCCGCATTGAGCGCAGAGGAATTGTCATGGGCCACACATCAAATATATTATAGATCAAGGGAAGGCAACGTTTAGCACTCTAGATGTTGCAGACTACATCTCACTTGATGCTTTGCCAGCATTTTGGTTGTAAGAGCATTATGGGAGATGTAGTCCACAACATCTGGAGTGCCAATGGTTGCCTACTCCTGACATAGATAATGTATATATGTAATATCTATTTAAAAGCCCTTTTATTAGTTTTGAAATTTCAGTTGTTTAGTAGACAACGCCCTTATTTGTTATCCTTATGTGGGATTGGCATATTTAGGATATCAAATTAGGGAGCTGTTTACTAAACACATACACATGAGCACAGATGAACACACACAAACAAATACAGACCTATACGCACAATCACAAATACACACATACAATCACATACCTATACCTACAGTCACATACATACAGACATAATCACAAATGCGCACACACACAAACATACACACACACACAATCATTTACATACCTATACACACAATCACAAATATACCCACACACAATCCCCGACCTAAACACACAATCACATACATACATACACCCAGAATCAGACCCACACACACACAAATACAATCACATACCTATACGCACAATCACACACATACACACACCTATACATAATCACATATATAAACACACAAAATCACAGACACAAACACACATAAAATCACTGTCTTATACACACAATAACATACATACACACACATACAATCAGACCCACACACACACAATCACATACCTACACACACAATTACATACATACACACACAAAATCGCACACAATAACATACATACACTAACATAATCACAGACACACACACATAATTGCATACATACAAACAAACAATTACAGATTTACACACACACACACAAGCACAGACCCACAGACATAATCACAAACTTACACACACAATCACAGACATATCCACAGTCCCAAGCCCCCCCTGCACACACACAACCAATCACTGACAAGACATACACAAAAATCACATGCACATACATTTTGTACTAAAGAGGTCCATCCAGCCTCCATACTTTGCTCTGGGAGGGCTGGAGTGGATCCTCTATCCCTCGTGGCTAGTGGTTGTTGCTGGGCTGGGACCTCTGTGCTCTTCCAGTACAGATCCCTCGCACACCCAGCAGTGATGTTGGGATGACATCATATCCCAGCGGCCGGCTCACTGCTGGACACATGAGGGAGCCGTGCAGGAGGAGCACAGAATGTAATGAGCTCCTTGCCTCCCTCTCTGCCAGGCAGCAGGTTTGACACCCATGATTTAGATGTTACCCCTTGCCCAAGACTAAAACAAAACTGGTATGATCCCCACTCTAAGAACCATAATCACTACAGCAAATTAATGCATTCCAGCCAAAGACAGGTAAAATTTATGTTCCTAATGCAATAGTGAATTCCTAAATTCCTTTAGTGATTCTGAAAAGCAGGGACTCAGGCAAGAGTCAAACTGTTTAAAAATAGTTTCACTACTTACCGTAGGATGAAGTCTGGGGAATCTTGGCACTATGACCCCTACAGTGTACTTTGCTAGTTAGAGTGCTTAGCCTACCCCTTTAAAGGTACACTACAGGTACACTGGAGGATTGTAGTAGTTTTGGTGCCAGTAGTGCCCAGTGTTCCCCAAATGTAAGTATTCAAACTGTTTGGCAACTTATTGATCCTCTCCTCCTTTGAGAGACAGAAACTTTCAAGCATGGAACTTCTCTTATTCTATATGAAACTTTTTCATGCAGGGCCAGCTTTTATCTGAGTGCATTAGCCAATGAGTGCAGCATTTAATCACAATAAATAGCATATGGCTGTCATGAATGCTGTGTCTTGAGGACTCCAGGTAAGTTGTTAAACCATTTGGGGGGGGGGGTGTCAAGGCAGATTAGCCCATAACATGTATCCTATTCAAAATTTTATAGTTGGGCTGTTTTATTTATATCTTCACAACATGCATTAAAAAGTAAAGCATTGTACAGCACTGCGGAATCCCATTGTACAGCGCCACGGAATTTGCTGGTGCTTCATAAAAAAATAAATAATAATCACAAAACACATTAAGAAAATTGTGCTGTGTTCTTCTAAAATTGCAAATTTTATTCCCTTTTTTAGAGTAATGACATATAACGTTCCTCTCGCTCAAAACAAATCATTAACTTATGTTTATGCTCTTTTAGCAAAACTACATTAACATTTTGCATGGGGATTTTGAAAGATTGACAACAAAATAAGACCGGTTTTCTCTACTCTTATAAGATTCCGTAGGCCGTTTCTCTCATCTGATTAAACATATTCTAGTCGCATTGCAAGAACTTTCTATCCTTCCAGACAAAATGTCCTCTAGAAATTAAATATCATGGAAGTAAAAAATCCAGATATTTAAATATTCGAGCAATTGTATTTTTAATCTGATTTCAGTACCTCCTTATAAGGGCAAGATTAACATAGGGACTGTTGAAGCTAAAGCTCCAGACTCAAAAAAAGTGGCCCAACCTGCATAACATTTTTAGATATAGATATATATTTTATTTTTCATTTTTATTTTTTTAATCTGCTAATGCTTTGAAGTGCTCTTTGTCATACTCATAATGTGTTGCTTGGGAGACACATATCTTCTCTGGCCATGCTGAGCAACCTGGGAGATGCAATGTATAACGCATTATGTGCCAAATCTGTATCTGACATATTACGGGTTTATCTCGACTCAGTAGTTACCCTTTGTACACATTGTTCTCCCAATGGATTCCTCTGTGTCTCAGCATTCAAGTGAACATGGACTTTGTGTTTGAAATTTACAGTTTATAAATGTAAGTGGGGTGGTTATGACATATGGCAGCACAATCTAGTTGCTGATGGAGGTCAAGGTCCTGATCTTATAACCACAAGATGTCGGAATCACAAATTGAAATTCTGTAATTAGACCCATGGTAATACTCAGCTTCATGTGCATAATGTCTCTAATACAGAACTGCTGTTGGTTTTGAAAAATATGTTTAGATTTTTTTTTATAGAACAAACAATCGCTAACAATTAATACTTCCAGCCTTTAATCCACAAATGCAAACTTACTGCTGTAACCACTGGTACCCCTATAGTTAACACAGTGGGGACAGGAATACAGGGTATTCCTATGTCTAACATTAAAGCTTCTATTGGCACAGTACCAACATCTGCTAAGGAAATAGCATTATGGCTTAATGAAAAAACACATGAGTTAGATGAGGTTTACCCAACTCAAACTGCAGGGCAGAGACAGGGACTGGTAAATGCATAACTGCCCTCTGGACTGTTAATTACACAAGCAGAAGCTGAAAACTGGGATATTGTAATATCCACTATATACAAAAAGACTTATGGCAAAGTGACAATTTCCACACTGTCAGACACGCTAGCGGAATTGAATTCGAAGTCGGGTGTTATAGCAGCATATAATCTAGGGATGAGATTCACAAGCAGAAATCATTCAATGGTTTGGGGTTGCTTGAAACCACTAGTAAAAGGTCAAGGTTGCATGGATTGACTGAGAATGAAAAAAGTGACAGAATGCCTGAAATCCTAAGGAGCACATACACACTCTTAGGTAAGGATCTTACAGGAGAAGGGTATAAAAATAAAGACAAAACAGGAAACAAAGAGAGAAAAAATAACGAAGAATATACCCCTAGAAAAGAAAGGAAGAAGCAAGATAGGAAAAGTTCTACATATGTAAAAATGGAATTTAGACCACCTACATCTATAGATGGCACTAGCAGGGATTATTCTCGTCCCTTATATAGGACATATCAAAGGGGGAAAGAACAGACTACAGATATAGATCGTACTGAACGATACCAGTCAACTTCCAAAGGAGAAGCCCCAAGATATTCAGAATTTCCCTATATAGCGGAGGATATAGATTGAGACCAAGGGTTAAAGGTCCAGACAAATATGGAGGGTCACCAGGACTGAGGGTACCCTCGATATCTCAAGAATAATTGTCCCATGACAGAGATTTGTGTCTTCTCTTACATAGAAGAGGTTACCTAGGTATAAATTTTGTTTAAAAACAAGTAAAGTTAGTGCTTCCAGCCTCACGTCGGGTGCCAATTGTAACCGCTGGTACCCCTATTTACTGCTATAACATCTTAAAACATAGAATTTAGCCAGGCTAACCATACAGATATCTTAGCTAAAATATTATATACTCGGTATATAAATAATTGAGACTACAATACAAATTGGAGTTGGAAGCAATTACTTTTGTCTTAATAAAATAGTTTATTGAATATAAATGAATACACATATATATATATATAAACTTAATAATCCATTAATATATCATAAGCAGAGTATATAGAATTAAATGAATAAATGCTTGCAATACATATAAAGTATTAGTATAACATATTCTTCCTGATTACAGGTAATCTCAGAGTGTGTCACCTTGAAAGTCGGTCAGTAAGTGTCTGGCCAGCATTGGTCACCGTATATATATATATATATATAGTATAATATTTCTAATTACTACTGGTAATGTATAAGTTAATTCATTTTAAGGTTAATGCAGTCCATAAATGAAAAAGGAAAAGTTCATTAGAAGTTAGTATGACGTAGCATAGCCTTGATGTTTATGCATTCTTGTAATTGTATTAAACTAAGACAAAATGGCGTGAGTTAGAATTATGTAATATGGCCTTGAAGATGTATATGCATTCTTGTTATTGTATTAAGCTATGACAAAATGGCGTGAGTTAGAACTACGCAGCATGTTATGCAAAGAAAGAAGGGGAGAGGTTATTAATTAAAGGAACATGGTACAGTTTAAGAATTACAATTTAGCAATGTATATTATCGTACAATTGCCCATCACGCTTACTATATCTGAGTTATTCACTAAAAAACAAAATGCAGCCTGATAAAAAAAATGACATTTTCAAAAAAAATTCAAATAAAATAAACTAATATAAATGTTTCTCTAAATATAATAAACTGTAAAAAATGAGAAGTGACAATTTGATTATGGTGAGTTCTCAACTTTTTGCTATATTTCAATGTTTTTTTCACTGTTCTGCACTGGATATCTTTTGAGAAACTAATTTTAAAATTCAACCATTACGTGAGAAATAATTTAGTGTTTCTGGTCTAGCATTATTTTTAAGTTTACAAGATAGCTGAGCTATGTAAAACATGATATGAAGATGAATATTAAAGTATGCTTTTTAAAATATTTTATAGCTGAAATGGTGACGTCCTATAAAATTGCATTACTACGTTGCTCTGTGACTTGGAGTTTTACAGCTATTTTTATTGGGGTATTAAATCATGTTTAGGGCCCTCGCATAAGTTGCAGACAAAGGAAAATTGCTTTTTATTATAAAAAAAAAAGCTAGAAAAGGATACAGCAGGACAAAAAAATAATAAAAATAAGGCTGTATAGAACGGATTAAAGAGTACTACACTATGTTGTGTTTTTATGGATCAATGAAGCAGATTATGATTATCCAGCTTTTGAGAACAGTGCAGCTTCACTCATAAAAAAGAAAAAGAAAAAAAGAAAACCCTCTCATCCTTCACCTCATTTACTCTGTGGAAAAAGAACCGAATATTTCAAGTGGATCAATCTCCAATTTCTCAATAGTACCAAGGTTTACACCAAACTTTTAGTGGGCATACATGCAGGGACAGAACATTGTCTAACCTTGGTTTAGTTAGAGTGATCTCCTAGTAAAATTCAAACTGTGTGTACAAAGTGCACAAAACTTACTTTCTACAAAGAAGGTTGTGTTTCACCATTGCAGATTGCTTCAGATATAAAGCACCTTCAGAAAAGTCATTGTGATTGCAGGATACTCACTCACTGCACCATACAGACCTGCCAGCTCTGGTAGGTCTGAAATCAGGTAGGTGGGAATGTGACCAGCAGCTGGGCCTGACCATGACTTAATTAGCATCATAGACTAAGTCCCAACCTACAAATGGGCCACGTTATCCCAGTATGTACCAGGATGACACGCCGCCAAAATGGGCAGTCCATCAGGAATACCCATACACCAAGTCTTGCTTTAGCACTCCAATATAGGCTTAAAATGATCAGAATTTAACATTAGTGCATCATGAATGCGGTTAATCAGGTATCACGCTTTAATTAGTCACCTGGAAGATTTGTGCTTGCCATTTGTACTGGACGTATTACTTAGCACTCTAATTTGCAGGCAAACTTCACAAAGCATCTTCATTGGACAAATGCCAACACTGGACACAGAAGATTTACGTAGCTGTTTACTAACAACCTCCTAAAAGTGATCTATTTACAGAAAGTCCCAGTAGTAAGAAATAAAGGGCAGAACAAATACTATATTAAAACCAACTGAGGAAGCCCTTTTTAAGGGGCGAAACGCGTTTTGGGCATTTTCTGGACTACTTAGTCAAACAGGGAATACACTGTCTGGTATTTATTTATTTTAGTTTAGTTTTTTGTTATATTTTAACCAATAAAGGACCCCTTGGACAACACTTCTGGTATCCTGTCAGTCAGATCAATAGAACCACAGAGAAAGGACCGGGAGAAAAAAGCAGTTGGATGTTCTTTATATTGTCCACCAGAGCTTACCATCCGAGCCATATGTGACCAGTGGCTCCTTACTTGTGAGTGAGATTCCTAATCCTGATTTGTTCTGGCAATACTGCACTATTATCCTGCATTTTTGGATTGTTACAGACCTACATTGAACTTCAGTCCAATAGCTCAACCTTATGTATGTATATTGTTGACAACTTAATGACTTAGAGAGGATCTGCAAAGAGGAGTGGGACCAAATCCCTCCCGAGATGTTTTCAAACCTGGTGGCCAACTACAAGAACCGTCTGACCTCTGTCATTGCCAACAAGGGTTTTGCCACCAAGTACTAAATCCTAGGGGTCAAATACTTATCTCACTCATTGACATGCAAATAAATTTATAACATTTTGACCTACGTTTTTCTGGATTTTTGTTTTTGTTTTGTTATTCTGTCTCTCACTGTTAAAATACACCTACCATTAAAATTATAGACGGATTCTCGAGCAAGGTGCATTGTTCCTGTACTGTTGACATAAGTGAGCCTAATCATGGTTATGGTGTCTACAATGCTATTTCTGTCAACATTGCTAATTGACCTTCTGTGTCAAGTGAACGAAACGCATTTTCTCTTGAGTGTTGACAGAGCTCTTTCCCCACCTCCTCCCCCTTTTTCTTTTCTGTACCCCATGATTATTTTATAAAATTAATTAAAAAAATGAATTAAGGGGGGCGGATCCAAGCTACTGCACTGAATGGCCACACGCCATCTGAGCTCCGAACAAAATTACCACTTCTACCCCTATTACACCGGCCAAACTTGACGTACCGGACACAAAACAGGCGCCAGGGCTGCTGGAGCGGAAAATTTAAAAAATCCAAACCCGACAAGCCATGGCAGCAAGCGAGCATTGATGACCTCTGGAAACAGGCACAGGATGCAATGGGCCCAAACATGGCCGCCCTCCAGTATGAATACTTTGACTTCTCGGACGATTTTACAACAGGTCCAGAGGTAGAGCCCACACCAGCACCAAAAAAAACCCCACCGGTCTCCCCCACAAGCTGATTCATCCTCAGTCACAGCGGTGGTATTGAAAGACCTACTCGCTGGGGTCCAGCTCGCTCTTCAGACTGACATAGCCCAGATACGAATGGATCTGCAGGACCTGACAGTCCACATGGGCGCCCTGGAACATGGCGTAAACAAGAACGCCAAGCAAACACAGCAGCTGCAACAACAAGTCACCGAGCTGCAACAACAGAATTTAAAATTCGAACACCAATTAGCTGCACTGGAGGACCAGAGAAGAAGCAGGAATATAAAGAGAAGGGGAACAGCGGAGGAAACACAGGAGGATGAACTGCCCGGTGGCTCCTCTCAGACCTCTCAGACCTCCTAACACCTAAACATGCCAAACAGTTGACCCCCGAGGGGATGTTCTGTCTCCAACGGCCAGCCAAAGCTTCAAGTACCTTACCCAGGGACCTACTATTACGTTTCCCTAGCAACAGAGATAAAATGGCGGTGATGAATGCTACAAGAACCCAGACCCCCTACGTAATTGAAAATATGTCGCTCTCATTTTACACAGACTTGTCACGGCCCACGATGGCCTGGCGCCGCTCTCTCCAACCCTTCACGTCTCTACCCTGCACACAAAACATCACCTACAAATGGAAGGGCCCAACGCGCTACAAATTATTCATGGAAATTCCCAGCACACAGTCCAAGACATGCAGGGTACACGCAATCTCCTCCCTACTCTGAGTCTACGCCAGGAACTCCAACCTTCAAGAGGATCACGACCAACCACCGCATCGCCCAGGATGGGAGACCCGGCAACGTCTCTTCCATTTGTCCCCCGACAGCCCGACGCAGTGTATTATGCAGCCGTTACGACCTGACGGGACATGAGGAACAAAAGGGACTAAACCTGCATCCCAACTGACTTTTAAGCCCAAAACAGTCTAAGACAAACAAATTACCTCTGATTGTTCTCTTTTTTTTGTGTGTTGTTTCTTGTCTTACAAGAGCTTGTCTTACAAGAGCTGGTAAAAACAATTCCCTCTAAGTTAGACCTGGAAAACATGAACGCACAGCTGGAAACTTCATTCCAGACAAACCTGAATGACATACAGAGGGACACAGGCCAGAGCTCCCGGATTCATGAACTGGAAGAAAATAGGGATGACCACAACAACAGCATAACATTCTTACAAAACCAAATAACGGTATGTAACCATCAAATCACCCTGCTTCACAAGATTATTGATGACTTAGACAATAGAGGCAAATGCAACAATGTCCGAGTCAGAGGACTCCCGGAGGCACAAGAGAGACCTGAAGTATGCTTACCTCAATCTTTAATCAAATCCTCAAATGCTTGAATGACTCTTCAATGCACTTCAACATAGTGCACGGAGTGCTTTGGCCCAAAGGCCTAGTGGGTGAAAAACCCCACAACATAATATTTTGTTTTCACCATCGCTCACTCAAAGAAGTACTCATAAGAAAAGTAAGAAACTCCCAAGTACAACATGGGGAGCTGGAGGATGTTATTCTTCTACCAGACCTCTTCTGGTTAAAAGTACAGGCTTGCAAGGTGCTGACACTGCTAGCAGGACTCCTCCGAGGTATGTATATAAAGATACCTGCCGAGTCTAATAGCTAATTGCAATAGTTCGACACACACCATCCACTCACCTGAAGACCTTCCACAATTCCTAGTTCCTCCGCATAGAACCAATACTAATACCCCACTATTATAAAGGCCTAAGTGGCAATCAGGATCCCAAAAATAACCACAGCGTAAAGAGATGTACATTAATCTTCCAGCCCACCAAAGAGATGAACCTCTCTGAGCCTTGGTTTGAACAATACTCTACTTTGAGAGCCCCATGGCTAGTCCTTCCATTACCCATCTACTCTTCCCCTCTACCTCTCCAACTGGTTTATTTGCTCCTCACCTCATTTCTCATTCCTTAACTCTTTGCCCTCCTGTGTATCCTTTGTATCCTGAAGGCTCATACCATGGATGAATCCAGGCCCAAACTGAACAAAGACTCTCCACCAATAATATATTTTTTCTTGCATGTCACAAGGTTATACACTATAGATTGTCTCTAGAAGTGAAACTGGTTTCATGCTTCATAGCAAAGGACTTTCCCTTAACTTTTGAACCCCTGGTTATTCGTAAACAATTACAAAAAAAATAATAATAATTTTTGAATTCTTTATTTTGGTTGCAAAACTAGTATGCTTATTTAAATAGCCCTCTTCAGGAGTGTTTATTTAATCATAGACCACTTATAGACACAAACAAGGACTCCTGTCCACATGACCATTGGGTCACAAACACAATGGAGAAAGTCCCTCTAGATGTTATATAGAATGAACATTCAGATTTTTGGCATGACGGTACAACCTAAAATGTGCTGAACCTTATCTCGGATACTAACAGCAGTCATATAGAAGTTGATGCCAACCGAACTTTGGGCATCCCAATCTACCCCTAAACCTCATATGTGATCTGTAACTCCTCCCACCCTCAGTAATGTTATTCCCAGATGTGGACAAATCAAAATTTTACTTAGCATTCTAGGTGTTAGAGACACCCAAAACCATTTCACCCACACTTGACATTCGGCCTATTAGCAGGCTGGCTACTCTCCTACCCCCACCAGGCGATGCCCTTTGTAACTAGGGAATAGACTTGAGGGGATAGGCATCAAAGTCAATCTGTTTGTAGTCTTTACACATCAATGAATGATTTTAAAATACAACTCAAGGTTTCAACAGGATCTGGCAAGCTTAACCTCTTTGGTTTATGGAAATATGATGTTTACTTTCTACTTATGTGTATGCATTTGTTCACTACCATTTGCTAACCTGCTTTTGCTGCACTGGTCATACCTTTCCCAACACTAGGCTCCTCCCGCAAATCCACAAACAGCTAAAATGTCTATAAATGAATTCTAGGGGACTTAACCAGCCAGAACATAGAGTGATGGCACTTATTTCCTTTGCTAAAGTCAAGGGTCATTTTCCAAAAAGAGCCATATTTCAGATAAGGATCAGCAGCATCCTTGTGCAGCAAAACGTATCCTACTGCATTCTTCAGTAAAATTACCGGAGGGAAATCTAGAGGGATGGCCATAACACTTTCCCTACATTTATAACTCACATGTCACAGACCTTCAGGAATGCATTATACTCCTAAAAGAGAAAATTGGACCACAGACCAACTACCCAATACTAGCCCATACAAACTAAACACCTGCCTGTCAGGATCATGTCTGTCTTACCTTGGTCCCCGGCATTCTCTGTGGTGTTACACGTAAGCTCGCTGTTGGATTTTATGGGCATCCGAATTTGGGTCCAAATGTGAATTCCCCGGACTGAATTCAGGTCTGAAGAGCGAATTCGTCAGACCTAATTTGGTGCGTAATAGTGACATGAATAATTATTCTAATAATTATATCAATCATTCATGAATTATAAATAATTCACTTATTATGTGGACTAATTGAAATTGAGTACTGCCTATATATATTATTATTATTATTATTATTATTATTTATATAGCGCTGACAAATTCCGTAGCACTTTACAGTGGGTGGACAAACAGACATGTAGTTGTTACCAGACAAGTTGGACACACAGGAACAGAGGGGTTGAGGGACCCTAATGGACATGGAGAGTAGGGGAGGGGAGGGGAGGGGAGGGGTCCACTAATTGATGGGAAGGGACATGGAGGGGACCACTAAGGGACATTGAGGGGAGAATGACACACAGAGGGACATGGGGTGAGAAAGATGCACAGAGGGGCTTGGGAATGGAAAAGACACACAAAAGCGCCTGGGGGTGGATAATCAAAGGGGCTGGTGGCGAAAGAGACACAGAGGGGCTGAAGAAGAGGAAAAAGAGACACAGAGGGGCTGGGGGGAGACAAACAGGCTGTGGTAAAAGAGAAACATGCAAAGGAGCTGGGGAAAGTAAAAGACACAAAGGGACTGGGAGAGAAGGAGATGCACAAAGGGACTGGGGGGAATAAGACACACAAAGGGTGGTTGTGATAGATACACAAGGGAGGTGTAAGACACCCAATGGGGTAAAATAGGGGATAGGACATTTAGAAGATGGGATAAGACACAAAAGGGGTTAAGAGGCACACAGGACAAAATTTTTTTTTCTTTGTTGGGGGGGAGGTGCCAAAATCATCTTCACCTGTGTACTCAAAAATCTTTGCACCGGCATAGGTTCTACCATTATACATCCATGCCACATTCTTCAAAATGCTATGAAAGTCCATAACACAATTCATATAGGTGGGCAGGGAACCCAGAGTAACTTTTGCCATGTTGACCAGACCAAAATTAGGAGGGGCATGCCAGATCTCTATTTAGCTGGCAGTGGTCCTGTCCAAACTGATGGTTCTTCCACTAATAGCTGGGTAAATTTGGAACACATAGTAACAATAGTATGGCAAGATGCACCATTACATTAGTTATGCTCCAAATCACACCCATTCATCATCACAGCCATCAGAATCTGGATAGTACACAAAATCTCTATCACCCTCTATATCACTTCTCTACCTCGTGTCACACAACCTCAGATACAAGGGTACCATTCTACCTCTTTTTAAACTGAACACTACATACAGCTAAGATAGCTGCTAAAGGATGGACATATCCTGAAACTAGAAAATCTGACAGAGGGAGAAAGGGATGGCGAGCCAAAATAGTTACACTGAGATTGGGGGGTAACCCCTAAATAATAAACAAAACAAGTTCCCCTCTGATGAGCTTGGGCGAAACACGCTTGTCAGGGGTGCTTGCTGCATTTTTTGATACATTTAAGCTATCTCAGATAGCGATCTTTTTTAATAATATGCAGCTATGTCCATTTCACAGTGTCATTTTGAATCACGTATATTAAATGTGTTCACGTTTATTTTTTTGTATCAATGTGAGGTACAGATAGTCTGTGTATAAAGGGCCTCAAAGGCACAGGGGGCTTTAGTAGCTTACAGTAGGAGACTTAGATGTAGGCACCATCATATAGAGCCGGTTACTGGTGATTATGTCTTAGTTCAGCTACTGCAACTTTATCGCGTGTTTCCCTTTCTTTTCCCTCCTTTCTTTGCTATTTTTGTGTTCCTATGGTTGTGATAGCTAAGAACTCTGTATGTGTCTACCTGTCAGACATTTGTATACGTACTATATGTATACAAATTAGACCACCCACTGCAGCTATTGCGCTTAGTGCAGCAGGATTAATACCACACCATTACTACTGTCAATTAGTCAGTTGGTGGTCTTCTGTTATCACTCTGTCTCCCACTGATACTTTGAGCAGACGATAGGAGTTAATATTTCTGGTTTATTTACTGTAGTTTTTCAGCTACTGATTGTCTTATCTGTTCCCTCTAATTGTGAGCATTTTATATCTAATTTTTGTAATTTCATTCCATAACCTATTGGCAGGGTTTATTATAATATCTCCAATCTGCACTGACACACTCCACCACTTTAATTTTTATTTTTAGCACATTTATTAGTTTGTTTGGGCACATTTATTCATTTTTTGGTTTTAGATTTCCCTAACTGCTAGCACTATTTGTTTATTTAGAAAATCTGACACAACCTCAGATCCTATCATTTATGAAAGCATACCATTACCACCAACTAACTAATCTTCTATGTACATTAAAACTCCCTCCTCTGGGACAGGACCTCACTGGATTTGAACTATTATGCTTGAATCCAAGACCATTGAAAAAAAGACTGTTACGGACTTACACACTTCTATAATCTCCTGTCTCTTCTGCACCAGGGAACCACACCGGGGCATGGAATTCCAACCTAGGGTCCGGGAGCTCTCTGAACTCTGACTCATGGACACATATCTCCGTACTAGCCCATGTATCATCAATTTGCATAGCAACACAAGAGATGAATTACAAATTGATAAAATTGGTACATATCCTCACAATTTATTTCCCTGGGGAGTGCTGGAGATGCCACATTGAAAAGTTAACGCTACTGCACATATGGTGGCACTGTAACACAATTAAACCTTTCTAGGCTACTGAAAAAGAAAAAGGAATACACTAGTTGGATCTACCAGGTGTATTGGTCTAGGGCTTAACCCTTAGGTTAACTGTAAAAATAATTTGCAGCTCCCAAATGAAATCAGATGGGAAATGCTACCTGGAATAGAAAGTAGAACAGAAAGTAACCTTATAATGCTTAACAAGTATTAGTAAAATACATGGACGTGAAAAATTATAATAAAAAAAAAAAAGGCATTACTGATCTGTCTAGTGATCGCTTAAACTCCCAGATATCAATGAAATAGGATGAGTAGAAAAAGGGCTTTATTAAAGTGTTTGCCAACTCGCCCCTCCGATATTATTATAAATATTATATACTGGTTAGCAAATATAAGCGAGTCAGCAAAAAGGAGATAGCAGGCAAGTATCCTAAATAAACATTATATACCAGTAGCAGTTAAAGTAACCACCATTTAGTTTCCAAGATCGACAGTGATAAGGGATACAAAATAATGTCTCATATGTATACCCTTAAGTGGTTTGGAGACAACAAACTGTAAATGTACAAAAAGCCTACTGCATATAAAATGAAAAAACTAACATTTAGAGTAAATAGGCTCAGCCTCCATGAGGATCAATAGAAAAGGATAGCATAAGGTAGAGATATGCAAAGATCCCTCTCTCCCTTTAAAACTGACTAGACAGAGAATATTAAGTTATATACAGACACATTTAAAAGTGCATAGTGGTGAAAATAAAGTGCACGGTGATATAATAAATGTGCAAAAAAGACAACATGCCTGACGTGCGTTTCGGTGCAACTCAGTGTGCACCTTCGTCAGAGGAAAGTTGCAGACTGAAAGGATCTCCAATATATAGGGTTGGGTCCACAAAGCAATTAGGTAAGACTTCTAATTCAGATGTGTAGTTTTCATGGGTAACCAATCCTTGGTACACATCTGATTTAGAAGGTCTAACCTAACTACTGAGTTTTTTTTCTCTCTCTCTCTATGTGTATATATATATATAAGTGGACATATATATATATATAAATATATATATGTATATCTATAAGTGGATATATATATCAGTTCCAGAGATTAGATATGTCCACAAATGTAAGGAAATGTTATTGGTCCATGATTAAATTATGTTGACAAAATGAAGTTTGTTGCAGAGTCACTTTCGTAAAATGTATTCATAATCCAGAGTGAAAACTCAGAGTGCAGGAAACAGAAAACAGCTTGACACATTTAATCCCAGTGTTTCTGTGCTTCTTTGTATATTGAACTCTAGCAGTATTTTCAGGAAAACGTTAGATGCCAATATACCATAATGAGATTTATTTTCTAAAAAACACAATGATTTTTGGTGTGTAGACAGCACAGTTGTAAATTTAGGTTAAACTTCTTAGTATATTCTTTGGAACTTTAGTAACAAAGTCTTCCTTAATCTCATACTATGACTTTGGACACAGCTTACTAGGAACAGGTGCAGGCTCCATCATAATGGATCCGTTTTAATTCTGGAATACAGAGAATTAACTAGAGTTTCTGTCTGGAAAGAATTTAGGAAGCAATGAATGAAGATCAAAACTGAGTGCATGGTTCCATGACCTCTCCTGCCATGACATGTGAGGGAGCAGCCCATTAATGGCATATTGAGCAGTAGTCATCTGTAAGAATAGCCAAAGTAACTTGGCACTAGCACAGTGATGGTAACCTTTTTGAGACTGATTACCAAATTGCAACTCAAAACCAATCAAAGTGCCAATGCCGCAATTTAACAACAGGGTTTTTTGTTGTTGTTTTTTTTTAAACTTCATACAACTGTCTGAACAAATTCAGTTTGTTTGTTTTTATTATTTATGGGCCAGTCTCCAAATGTATTATACATATTATTTCCATGAAGATCAGGAAGGCATTTATATATTTAAAAAAAAAAAATGTAGCAAATTTACAGAGTGCTGATGTAAAAAAACAAAATCGCAAAGGACATCTTGTCAAGTCATGAATTTTGCAAAGATGCATTAGTAAAGTTAATAATATATTATTAAAAACATAATTTGTGTGTCAATAAACCTTTCATTATCCAAGAAATCTGAAGGTGCATTTCACTATATACACGTTTTGAGAATGATGGTGGGAAACATTTTTTATTTTGATATGATCGAAATAAAAGACCTCATGAGTTCTGTACTTGCCCAGAAGATGAAGCAGGACACAGCTGATGCTGGACACATCTGCAGCAATGCTGCCTAGAGGACACGATCAGAATGGTCCCCTTCCTCGTACAAATGAATTTGCATGAGGGGTCATGTTGCAGTCGCTGGAAGCTGCCAATCATAGAGCCAGATGACCGCAATGAGCAGGTTCACTGCAGAGCGCTGGCCCTGCTGACAGCCGGTGTTCTATCAGTTTGGTATACCCCGTCAGATTGCTATACCCACGTCACTTCCGGGGAGGGGAATCAGCTGTCTCCTGTGCTGCACATGCGTGCTAGCACTCCTGCTACTCCTCCACAGCAAGGTCCTGGAAGGTAAGTAAAACTAGTTTTACACTTTCATTATAGTTAGTGCATTCACTAAGCTTAGGACATGGGACATTTAGGGTTAATGTTAGGGTTCAAATTAGGGTTAGGATTAGGGACTTGTTCCTATTTAGTGATATTTCACATTAGGGGAATATCACTAAATAGTGCTTTTCTCACACTTTATTTTAACCCTTACCCCAAGGGTTAGGGTAAGAATAGAGTGTGAGAGAGGTTAGAATCACTTACCTAACCCTAATTTGAACCCTCACTTAACCCTAAATGTCCCGTGTGCCTAAGCTTAGTGAATGCACTAACTATAATGAAAGTGTAAAACTAGTTTTACTTACCTTCCAGGACCTTGCTGTGGAGGAGTAGGAGGAGTGCTAGCAGGTGATTCCCCTCACCGTAGTGGATTTTCACGAGGTAAGGGATTTTGATAGAACACCGGCAT
>OW240912.1:103052652-103134809 GCA_933207985.1 Pelobates cultripes | reverse complement strand
GGGAGGAAGGAAATTTGAGGGGGGGGAGGAAGGAAATTTGAGGGGGGAGGGAGGAAGGAAATGAGAGGTAGGGGGAGAAGAAGGAAATGGAGGGGGGGAGAAGAAGGAAATTGGAGGGGGAAGAAGGAAATTGACGGGGGTAGGGGGAGAGATTGATATCCATCACACACACACACACAATGCACCCCTTGCACACAGAAAAACACACAATGCATTACACACAGACACACATACACAAGCAATGCATCCCTTACACACAGCAACACACAATGCACCCCTTACACACACTCAGTGCATCCCTTACAGATGCACACACTGCATCCCATACATACACAAACTCGCCTTGCAGCCCTTACACATACAAACACAGATTCACACAATGCATTCCTTACACACATATCAGGACATCCCACACACACACACACCCCTGTGAACAAACTCATTGGTGGAACATGAATGTGGACCCTGGGACCCAGACCTTGAGCCGTGTAAAGGGCCCTCAAAAAAATGGAGCTGCTTCCCGTTCTCCCAGAACATTGATTTTTGTGACCACAGTTACAAACCGCCTCCAGAGAGCCTGTTCTACACCAGATCAGTAGAGCCAGATGGCAGCTAGAGCCCATCATCATCCTCATCTGGTTGTAAGTAGGCAATCTAGTATATTATTCGTGGCACTAATCTCTAATTTACCTCACATTAAAGGGACACTATAGTCCACAGAACCACTGCAGCTTAATGTAGTGGTTCTGGTGTCTTTAGCCTGTCCCTGCAGGCCTTTTATTGTAAACACGGCAGCACTGCAGCACTGTGTTAGTTAACATGGCAGATCATATGGGTGGGGTATTGTGATATCACATGGGGGGCGGCAAACTTTACTTTTGCCTAGGGCGGCAAAAATCCTTGCACCGGCCCTGCAGACACTGCATCCCTGTGGGCGGACTCGGGGGTGGGCAGACTCTGGGATGGGGGACGGACGGACTCGGGTGCAGGCACCTGGGGGGCCCAGACCTTGAGCTGTGTCAGGGGCCCAAAATTTCTGATGGCAGCCCTGCATACAGGTACACTGTCATACAAAGACAGAAATAATCATACAGAGACATACAGACACATACAGTCAGAGACATACAAGCAGAGACATACATGCATACAGAGACATGCAGGCATATAAAGACATACATGCATACAGAGGCATATAGAAACATACATGCAAAGACACTCAGGTACATACATACATACAGAGACATACAGGCATAAAGAAACATACATACAGAGAAATACAGGCATGCAGACACATACATACATACAGGCATACAAAGACATACACACATACAGATACATGCATGCATACAGAAACATACCATCATACAGACACATACATACATACAGGCATACAGAGACAAATAGGCATACAGAAACATACATACAAAGACATACAAGACATACAGGCATACAGACACATACATACATACAGAGGCATACCGTCATAAAGACACATACATACATACATACAGAAACATGCATACAAAGACATACAGGCCTACAGAGACACTCAGACACATACATACGTACATACAGAGACATAAAGGCATACAGTTACATACATGCATACAGAGACATATATACAGACATTTCGAGACATACAGAAACATACATTCAAGACATACAGGCATACAGACACAAACATACATACATACATACATACAGAGGCATACCATCATACAGACACATACATACATACCGAGGCATACCATCATACAGACACATACATACAGAAACATGTATACATAGACACACAGACACATACCTATGTACATACAGAGACATAAAGGCATACAGTTACATACATGCATACAGAGACATACAAACATGGATACAGAGACATACAAACATACAGAGACATACAAAATTACATACTTACATCTGTTAAATTGTGTCCCTGGGGTGCATGCTGGCTCTGTGGAGTCCTTTCCTGCAGCCCAGCCTCATCACTGTGCGCCAGCCGCTCTGTGTGATACACAGGGAGCAGGGATATGACATCCACACAGCCTGCGGCAGACACCAGCATAGACATAATATATATGTCTATGGACACCAGGGTAGGAGGTGGGCGGGCAGAGGCTGGACTCTGTGGGTGGAACAATCTGGGCTGCGCTCGGCCACGCTACAAGTAGTAACCGGCTGGAGGGGAGCGCAGTGCGCTTCCTTCCTTCTGATCAGCCTGATTTTGCACCCCCAGGGACGGTGCGCCCTAAGGCGGCTGACTGGGCCGCCCTATGGTAGCGCCGGCCCTGAGCGCACACCATGGCACACCTTTGACATAGAGGCCTCTGCATGCATGTTGTAGAACATATGTCGTAAGCTACACACCCAATAACATTCCTACTTGTCCACAATTTTCATAATACTGAATTCTCTAACAATGCCTAGTTATATGCCCCCGCTAATTGAGGTGATTTTCCCCAGTAAAGTAAGGAGCAATGCATTACTAGGGACCTCATGCAAATCACTCATTATCACCTCTGGTGTCTGTACTTCTTATCGTTCCTCTCTCCCTGATATTTAATTTGGTTTCCTGGCTTTGGCCTTATTCATTGATTCTGAGCCTGTTCTGCTGGGTTATTTGGCAATGTCCTGAACACATTCAAGTAAAAAAGATACTCTGAATGATTGTCTTTTGCTACTTTCATACAGAAGAGACTAAGAATTTCTCAGCCAATCCCTGGCCTCTAGAATAATCATAAAGAGTAATCATTTTAAATATTGCCAAGAATAATAATGCTCATACAACCTGGAATCCTCATTAGAAAAATGAGTAACGTTCACACAAAGTTAACGGGTTTGGGGTGGATGGGTTCGGTATGCATAGAAAGAACAAAACAAAGTCACTTAATGGAAAGTCTCTGAAAAATAAGTCCCTGTGAGTTGGGAAGTCCAGGGGCAAGACCATGCAGTGCAGGGCCAGAACCAGGAAGCAACAGCAAAGTCTTCTAACAGGATAGTCCAAGCAGGACCAACATCTTTTTTTTGGCAGTTTATCCCAAGACAGGATCAGGCAGGCAGAGGTTAGCCAGGAATCCAAGGCAGGATCAGGTCAGGCAAGTGTTGGCCAAGGCAGCAACAGGCAGGCAGAAGGTTAGCCATACAAGCAAAGGTTAATTCAGTTATCCTGGTTTGTAACCTCTTGGAGCTTACAAGACAACTGAGCCAAAAACCCATTGTGGTATGGGTTTAATTAAGAGAAAGGGAATGAAAGCCCTCCCATGAAGAAGTATCTAAGGGCCTATTAAAGTAGATTGGTCCCTTTCGTGAGTAGATGTCCGTGCCCCCTTTGTGGGTGGATGCCATGTTGGTTTTCCCATTCATGCTGCTGGTCCTCACATCCCAGATATGCTGAGATCAATTTCCTAGGGTTCTGACACCCTGAGGGGATCCTGTAGCAGTGTGGGGGACACTCAGCGAGGAACTGTACAGATTGCCCGCCTCAGCAAGGAACTGTACAGATTGCCCGCCTCCCCCACATCCCATCCGGGGGGAGGTGGGCCAAAGGACAGGCAAAGCATGCCTCCTTTCCACGGCACGCAGCAACCCATGTGGAGTGAATGCAGTGGCCAGAGGGTAAGTAATGAGTGTGGCGTGCTTGCCTCTCCCGCCTGCCTTTAGTTTTTCTAAAATTGCATTACATTGCATGGCAAAGGGGACAGGGACACTGCACCCAGACGACTTCAATGAAATAAAGTGGCCTGGTTGCCACAGGCTTCGTACCATGGGAATGGTGACTACAACAAACATTGGTATAGGTACTAGATAGACATACAACCAGGTATTAGAGTCAGGAATAGCCAAGATCAGGGATATAGAAGTATGAATAAATGGAACAACAAGTTGGGACAGGATACCAGAAATATACAAAGTTAGAAACAAGTCAAGTCAGGATACCAGAATTACACAAAGTCAAATACAAGCTGAGGTCAATATCAGAATATAAGAAGAGAGACTTACTATGAGCACTAACGTGTATCATTATAGAAACCACAATAGAGCAATGAGTAACGGTTTAAATAGGCTCACGTGCATTGTCATTGGTCCACGTCATCTCTACGACCCCAAACAGCATAGCGTTGTCTAGGTCAGTGGTCCCCAACCCAGTACTCATGAACCACCAACAGTCCAGGATTTATGGATATCCCTTTTTTATTCAAATGGAGAAACTGACAAAACCTGGACTGTTGGTTGTCCATGAGGACTGGGTTGGGGACCACTGGCCTAGATGACATGATGCCTTTAAGGGTGTGACGTCATGATTATACAATTTATTTTAAGGGGCTTTAGTTTGGCCTGTAAGCTTGGAGCATTTGGGCTGCGCATCCTGAGGACCAGAGTAATGCGGCTGCACTGTGCATTCTGCCCACTTTGCCCGAGGCGGGTAGCAGCACAACCACCAGGTATAGGTAAGCCTATGACACAGGGTACCTATAGTGTCCCTTTAAATTTGAAATTAATTTTGAAATTGTACTTTAGTGAATAACCCTGCTGCAATATCAATTAGAATATTCATAATTTAAACCACGAGGTGGCAGTATTCTGTAGTCTATGCATTCAGTAAACCCATTACTGTAGAAATTCACGAGAAATGTTTTACTTTTCTAATCTATCTGAAATTTAATACCTAATTTCCATGTGAGCTGACATTTTTATTTATCTTATTTGTTTTTTTGTTTGTTTCAATAAATCTTTTATTGAGGAAGAAACAGACACTGTTTCATTAGTACATTGACGTACATGACATATAAGAAAATACAGCAAAAACAATCAATCTCATGGTGTCATAAAAAATCTGATCTAAAACATTGTAGTATTTGTCTGGAGCTAAGGAGCACTATGTACTAGTACACATACTGATTATATAAGCTCTTTTTAAATGTAAATATCATACGAAAGACAATAACTTTGCAGAGCGAGAGAAAGTTAATATTAATATAACAGAATGGTTAAGGCAGAGAGCATAGAACCACCGAGGATACCTACATATACCTAGGCATGTGACAGCTAGAGTTGGGCATTTTCTCAAAAAACTAAATTATGTACAAGCAAATTAAAAGAAAAGGACACTGGCAGACTTGGCGCATGTAGCTGTTATAACTGCAACACAAGGCAGCTTGAGGTATACAGGCAAACTCCCATTTTTAGCCAATTCCTTGGCACAGTGCCCGATAGCTCCCCCAATTGCAAGAGGTGATGTGCAAGCAACTTAGATTTGCTGGAAGCAGGTATCAAACATATTCCCAGCCTATCAGGAGGAGATGAGTATCTTTGCCTCCGTTCCTTACCATTGATTCATTTATTCAATTCATATCTATGAGGAGATGCCGATTGACCAGGGCTGTGTTTGAATCATTCTGGCTCTGCCCCTGATCTGCCTTTGTCAGTCTTAGCCAATCCTATGGGGAAGCACTGTGATTGGATCAGGCTACCACTTCTGATGATGTCACCAGACTGCTTGTTTTTCTAAAGGGCAATCAGCATGCAGATCTACAGCTTCAGGCTTGAGTACAGTAAGATTATGCTATATTTATGGAGGCATGATGGGCCCAGGGGGGCTAGATGGTGGTTTTAACACTATAGGGTCAGGAATACATGTTTGTGTTCCTGACCCTATAGTAATCCTTTAACCATGGTAGTAAAGTTAAAGAATGTGACATACATAGAATTAAATGTTAACTTGGAATGTTTCATTAAAAAAAGAATAGCATATTATGACAAATGAACAGAACTTTATATAGTAGGCAAACTAGATCTTGCCAAACTTACTTTTAATGTTGCAATGGTTTGAAAGTTAAGGCAATGCAGAGCTTTAATCTAATACCCTTATCGAATTATGTTTTGTATACTCATTTGAGATACAAAAATGTGAAAAAAATATGAAAAACAAATTCCAGAATTTTATAGGAATTTACCAATATTTTGTGGAAACAAAGTTAAACCACCAGAGACTGACATCTAACTATTAAATAAGCAGAGATTTATAGTAAACTGAAAAAGGTGTGCAAAAGACTAGTCACACTGGAAATCTATGCTGTTTGCATATACTGTTTCTAATCAGCTAGTTCAAAATTAAAGGGACACTATAGGCACTATAGGCACTGAAATAAGCATAACTTAATGAAGCAGTTGTGGTGTATACATCAGCTACCCGAAGTCACACTTTGTTTATGCAGTCCTGGCACCACCTCACTGCATGTGACTAACATAGCCTTTCTAAACACTTCCTGTAAAGAGTCATCTAATGTTTACACTTTATTGTACATTCTGTTTAATTTATAATTTTGTATCACCTGCTCTGTTATTAGCCTGTTAGACACAACAGGAGCCACCTGTGTGTGATTAAAGTTCAATTTACAGAGCAGGAGATAAAAACTTTTAAAGAAAGTTATCATCTCATTGAAAATAAATCCTTTTTGTTTTCATGCAGGCTGTGTGAGTTGTTTTGGTGCCTATAGTTTTCCTTTAATTTTGTAAGCCAGTTTTCTACAATATATGTGTTTAATGGTAGTCCTCACAGTTTTATTGTAACGTATGAGGAACTTGATACTTGTTAGCATGTATTAAAAAAGAAAATGAAATACCCATCCCTGTCTTAAAAGTCATCTCCAGCAAGTTAAGAATTATTAGTGCAAAATGACAAACAGAAATAGGAAGCAGAAGATGCAAAGATACAATACAGATAACACTCAGATATCACGCAGATGAGTCTATGTAAGGAATAGAATTATATTTTGGCAATGTAAATTCTCAAAATGTTTGAGAATCAGCATCAGCAGGCTTATTCATAAACACTAAACTGTGGCAATTTACTATAAATGCAAATGCCAAAATGAAGGCTAAAATAGCTAAGCAGTTATTAGAATTGAGTTGAAATTTTTTTTTTTTCTTTTCTTTTTGTAATTTTGGATTTTGGCCTAAACTTTGCCTTTATGATTTCAATTTGCTCCATTTTGTAATTTAGTATATAAACATCTCAGTGCGTAATGGTGTGCAATGTCCAATATGCTGAATGCAGTTATATGGCTAAAATCCCAGTACAAAAGGGGTTACAATTTTTTTTGAAAGACTTTGGCTCAGCCCCAGAGATCTTGTGGGGAAATGAGTAAGAGAATATAGAGAAAGGTATACTGATCTTTGTATGTGTATGTGTCTGTCTCTGTATGTATGTGCCTGTATGTATGTATGTATGTATGTTTGTGTGTCTGTATGTGTGTATGTGTCTCTGTATGTGTGTGTATGTATGTATGTATGTCTGTGTCTGTATGTATGTATGTCTGTGTCTGTATGTATGTGTCTTTTTATTTATTAAATACGTGTTTAATTAGTGCCCTATTAATATATACTTGTTCTGTTAAGAGTACTTTAATTTACTGCAATGTGTTAGGATGTGTATTGAACTTGAATAGAAACAAAAGTCTACCTTAGGATGGATGGATGGATGAATGGATTGATAGATGGATAGATTGATGGAGCATTTAATTTTAGCACATTCCCTTCAAAAAGTACCACATTTATTCAAAGAGACACTATAGTCACCAGAATACCTACATCTTATTGTATTTGTTCTAGTGAGTATAATCATTCCTTTCAGACTTTTTGCAGTAAACACTGGAAAAAGAGAGAAGAGGCAGTGTTTACATTACAGTCTAGGGAATCTCCACTGGCCACTACTCAGATGGCTACTAGAAGTGCTTTCTGGGGCAGCGCTGAGGAGATGCTGCTTGGCCAGGCTGTGTTTGGCTTGTACTGACTCTGCCCTGATCTGCCTCCTTAACAGTCTCAGCCAATCTAATGCTTTCCTTTTTCTTCCTTTTTCTTCTCAATAAGAAACCTCTGTTTGTGTATTCTCCAGCACTGAGTCTGTGTCAAGGAAAGAGAGGAAAGTTTACAAAAAAACTGCAGACTGCAAGTCTGCAGCTTTTGCAAGCTTTTTTTATATCTATATCCTAAAAAAAAATATGCAATACATACATGTTTTCTTTGGGTGTATAGATACTAAACTGTTTTTGAAAAATCTGTGGAGCGTTTAATTTTATTTCAAAATAGACTTTCGTTAGATTTGCTCAGTAGACGGCAGAATTTTCCCAGTTTGTGAAGTTAAAGAAAATTTGTTTCAATTGCAAGAATGTTTACACACTAAAAAGAGAGTTACAATGCGTAGAGTACCAACTAGAGCAATTGAGAAAAAATTGTTTAGCTGGATAAAATTTCGAGCTGTTTTGGTGGTTTCATTTTTGCATTTCTTTTATTCTGTCCTAAATATTAAAGCATCGTTCTGTTTAGTGAATAAACAGCACACAATAAAGTAAAAATAATGTCTTAAATATATGTTAAGGATTTAAAAATAAATTTCTAATGAACTGCTTACCTTCTGTTGTTTATGGGATTTGCACAATAGGTCCTTTTATACTGTTATATTTATTGGTTTTGCACATTTTGTACCCACACATACTATATACAGTTTTTATCGACATTAAATGGTCTTTCTAAAGATACCATTATTTTCATCATATCATTATACTTTACTATAAACAAATGTATAAAATATGAAAAAATTTGAAAAAAAAACACTTTTTCTAACTTTGACCCCCAAAATCTGTTACACATCTACAACCACCAAAAAACATCCATGCTTATTAGTTTCTAAATTTTGTCCAGAGTTTAGAAATACCCAATGTTAACATGTTCTTAGCTTTTTTTTGGCACAATAGGGCCTTTTATACTGTTATATTCATTGTTTTTGCAATATGCAAGACACCACCAGGAGTTGTCAGAAGATCGGTATGAAATACACCATCACGAGAAGGCAAGTCCACAAGGAGATAAGAGTTCTTAAGATGTCTTTGTGGTTTCAATTATACAGGCTGTGCGTAGTCTCCTTCTCTAACCACAAGTATCCCAAAGGGTTTCTTCCCTTCTCTGCTCTGCAAAGCTGGCATATTGTTCACAAGGTAACAAGTAAAACTGTTAATTGCTACTACAACTTAGAACAATTTAATATTTGCATAATAAATTATGAGACTTTTGCGGTTGCACTTTATCTACAATAAGTTTCATAATAAATGATCTTTAGAAAGTGTAAAGTAAGTTGAGAAAAGTTTGAATAAAAGATAATTTATTGTCTTAACCCCTTTTTTCAATGTTCTTACTGTTAAGGACCAGGGCTGTTTTTACATTTCTGCTGTGTTTGTGTTTAGCTGTAATTTTCCTCTTACTCATTTATTGTATCCACACATATTATATACAGGTTTTTCTCGACATTAAATAGTCTTTTTAAAGATACCATTATTTTCATCATATCATATAATTTACTATAAAAATAATTATAAAATATGATGAAATTTGTTTTTAAAAAACTCACTTTTTCTAACTTTGACCCTTAAAATCTGTTACGCATCTACAACCACCAAAAACACCCATGCTTAATAGTTTCTAAATTTTGTCCTGAGCTTAGAAATACCCAATGTTAACAAGTTATAGGGCAATAAGTACAAGTAGCCCTTTGCTATTTACAAACCATTTTTTTTTTTTCAAAATTAACAAAAGTTACATTGTAACACTAATATCTGTCAGGAATTCCTGAATAACCCTTCACATGTATATATTTTTTTAAAAGAAGACAAGCTAAGGTATTAAACTTCGGGTATTCGGGTATCTATGCCAAATTTAAAAAAAAAAATTTATAATTGGTGATTTTTTACTAATATTGACCTGACCAGACAAATGGGGATCATAGTAATAATAAATATTATTATAGGGACAAGCTCTGATTGGAGGACACCCCCAGATGCCCCATGATGCACTGCCTTTAGAATGGCATCACCATTTTGGAAGCCACACGGCAGGGGCAGGAGGGAGATTAATACATTTATTTTATTTATTTATTTTTTTATTATTGATTTTATTTATTTTATTAAGTCTTCACTGAGTGCCTCAACCTCTGGATGCACTCAGCACACAGGCCCAATGGTTTCCGATGCTCTTCTACACTGCGTCTGGGCAGCCCGGCAGTCAGGAGAGGTATTGCAGGATGCCATGACATGGAGTCATCGCTGCAATACCCTTAGAGCAGCTGGAATTGATCACGTACCTAGTATGTCCGCGGTCCTTAAGGAGTTAAATCAATACCCTGAAGATTTTTTTGTGGTATTTTTTTTTATTTAGTAGCACCCATTTAAAAAAATTTTTATATATATATATATATAAAACAATGAATTTCTACCACAATAAATCAATAACTTAAAGGGTTACGCCAATGAAAAGACAGTGTTATTACAAAACATTGTTTTTGGTCAGAGCAATACTTCATAGATCCCCTCTCAACCCCCCCAAAAAAAGGAAAACATTTAAATAAAGAATACAGCTAAACCTCTAATCTCCCTGCAGTTCGATCTTCTTCTGCTTACTTCTCTCCCTCTCACCCGAGGAGGATGGATGTCAGGGCCAGGAGGGAAGAGGTGAGGACGCGGGAGGCATGGAGCTCAGACACCTATTTTTCAAAGAAGTAGCGTTTCACAGCAACACTCTGCACATACAGACGCCAGACACCATGGCCACTTCCAATCTTGGCATTATTCTGACTATTCCTTATTCTGGTATCCTTGACCTCTTGACTTTGTCTAATTCGTTTATGTGTCTATCTGTATTCCTGACCTCGGCTTGTTTCTAACAATTCTTTTACGTTAAATCCGGCCATTCAAAGGCCCTGTAATATATTTATCTATTGTAGTATTTTTCTCTCTGTGTAACTTAGTTCTGCGTGTTGGGACAATACCTGTTCCGACAATATGGCCATATTGTGTTAAGCCCACCACTGGGTCACAGTACCCCAATATCAGTGGGTCTTATGCTAATTTTATGCTTGATGTACAAGCTAACATGCAATGCTTACAGCTTAAACTGCTTCTAGAGACTACTCAAGTTATGCTTTCTTGCTGTAATAGTCAAAGGGTCACCCATAGCATATGATTGGGGTGCTCAGCCCAATAGGAATCTGGTCTGGATTCCAAGTCTACACAGAAAAAATGGGAATTGGGGGCACATCCAGAACATGCATTTCTAAGTAGTGGTGCAGTGAATCAGTGCTATTTGCATATGTAGATCTTTCACGATGGATGGATAAGATGTGTCCTTGCTGTGAAATTGTTATTTTGTTCTTGGGATTAAATGATTTCATTTTTGAGCAGCTTTCATTCCCCTCCTATGCATTATCATGTGATCTAGGCTTAACTTGGCCATTTGTTTTCGGACAAATACATTTTTAACCAATATTTCAGTGAATTCAGCAATTCGTCAAAAAGACTAATGTTCTAATTTAAACAACAATGAATTAGGTGAAGACAGAGTTGCCGATTAGATGAAATTATGTTCACACAATTTGCTTGTTTATTTGTTTAATTACATGGAGTCAGTCGCCCGTGGTATGGCAGGTGGGGGCTTTCGGGAGGATATAAAACTCCCTTTTGCAATTTAATAACAGTTAATAGACTAGAATTAAGAAAAGAGCTTTTCTTAACTTTTATTTTTCAGTTACTTACTAGATAGCTCCCTATTTTGCTTGGCAACCATTTTGTGCCTTTTAATATGGCAATCCCGAACATGGATACTAATTTAGAAAGCTGCTTAACAGCTGCAAGATGTAGCCACAGATTGCAGAATTTCATTAGTTTTAATATTGCACACTGAAACTATTGTCTGAATTTCATTGAAACCGAACAGCCAATGGACATCATTCGTTTTGGATGAATGAAAAAAGTATTTCTGTCTGAATTCTTTCAGATGTACCGAAAACCAATTTCATTCCGACTGATCTGGACCGCTATGGAACACAATAGAACCTGGAGAGTACATGCATATACCTTGAGTAAGGCATCAGTTGATACCAAAACATTGGGGTAGGACTTCAAGCACAGGTTTCAGCTCTATGGTAGGTTTATAGATGAATATTCTGATGTGTATGTTATTTTTGAAAAACATAAAAAATATGTTATTATAATTGTTTGCATGTATGTTTTGTCTTTTATATCATTTAGACGAATAAAGTAAGATATTTCAGAACACAGTGGTCTGCATATAAGCTGTGTTTAATTTTGCATTCTGGTAGTGGAACATTGAGATTTTACCCTCAGTCCAAATAAATGTGTTTATCGGTATGCATCTCTATTTATCCTTTCCCCAGTTTAGTAGAGACAACCGATATTCTAGAATCACTGCGCTCAGAATCTCCTTCTGAATGCTGTCGGCTATTTGCCTTTTGTCAATCAACAAAGGGTTACTTACACCTATAATAATCACTAATAATACATATAATTATGAAGCAGTATAAAACAAAGTATCCAAGGTATGACTCAGACAGCTGTTCAGAAATGTAATAGTATTAGTTTTCTTCCATCTGTTAAATATTTCTTCCAGATACTAGTTTATATTCATGTGTACCTGCCAATCACATTTGTAATAATAACAGGGTTTTATATCAAGATATTTATATCCAAGTAGATTTCATCTCCTAGTTACAACCTAAAGCACACAATAAACAGGAAAACAGGTAGAAAGGAGAGAGCCATAAAAGGTGGTATTTATCTCACCATGTCTGTTAGTCAGCAGTGATATAATTTAAAGAATTGCCATGCAACAGGCTTTGTATAAACCCATCCATTTAAAAGAAAATTTGCAAAACAATAAATTTAAAGTGACTCTGTCAGATTTGGGGAGTTTTTGCACATTTTGCAAAGACCCCCAAAACTGACATCCCCACTTATAGTGTCAAGGTGTGAACCTACAGGTAGATATACTTACACTGAACAAAATTATAAACACAACACTTTTGTTTTTGCCCCCATTTTTCATGAGCTGAACTCAAAGATCTAAGACTTTTATGTACACAAAAGGCCTATTTCTCTCAAATATTGTTAACAAATCTGTTTAAATCGGTGTTAGTGAGCACTTCTCCTTTACCGAGATAATCCATGCACCTCACAGGTGTGGCATATCAAGATGCTGATTAGACAGCATGATTATTGCATAGGTGTGCCTGAGGCTGGCCACAATAAAAGGCCACTCTAAAATGTGTAGTTTTACTGTAATCGGGTGGTCCGGGGGGGTCAGAAACCAGTCAGTATCTGGTGTGACCACCATTTGCCTCATGAAGTGCAACACATCTCCTTCACATAGAGTTGATCAGGTTGTTGATTGTGGCCTGTGGAATGTTGGTCCACTCCTCTTTAATGACTGTGCGAAGTTGCTGGATATTGGCAAGACCTGAAACACTCTGTCGTATATGCCGATCCAGAGCATCCCAAACATGCTCAATGGGTGACATGCAGGGCTGGATTAACATAGGGGCTGATGGAGCTGCAGCTCTAGGCCCAGGCCCATGGAATAGGCCCATTGATTTTAAAAAATATATATTTTTTTTTAAAACACTACTTGCCAGGTATTTCTCAGGTATATCTTATGGTTTCCAGGTATTTCTCAGAAGTATTTCTCAGGTATCTGAGGCTGCCTATTAAGTGCCGGTATTGCAGTAATACTGGCAATACAAATGTCTGTAGGTATAAGCAGATTATATACTGCAATACCAGCGCCGGCCAGTAGGAGTTACAGCATTAGGAGTTACAGATAAGAAGTTACAGCATCTCCCTCCCTGCCTCTCTCTACTCACTGATCCGAGGGAAGCAGCTCTGCACAGAGAGTCCAGACAGCAGCTCCGAGCCTGTAGAGATGGCCAAAGCTCAGGTAAGTGAGGGATGGGGGGAAAGGCTGCAGGGAGACATGGGGACACAGACACTGGGAGACACTAGGGGGCACTGAGAAACTAGGGGACACTTGGCAACATTGAGAGACCTGGGGACACAGACACTAGGGGAAACTGAGACATGGGGACGGTGAGAGACATGGGGACACTGAGCTATTGGGACACTGGGAGACATAGGGACACTGGGGAACATAGGGACCCTGAGACACTAGGGACACAGTGGCTCCATGTCTCTGAGTGTCCCTATGTCTCCCAGCCAGTGTCCCTAGTGTCTCAGTGTCCTTTGTCTCCCAGAGACCCCTGAACTCCCAGTGTCCCCAAGTCTCTCCCAGTGTTCCCTAGTGTATCAGTGACCTCATGTCTCACAGTGTCCCAATGTCTCTAAGTGTCCCGAAGTGTCCTAGTGACATCGGGACACTGGGAGACATCGGGACACATACTCTAAGGAACACTGGGAGACATGGGGATACAAACACTAGACAACATGGGGACACTGAGACACTAGAGGACACTGAGAGACATGGGGACACTGGGGGACACAGGGAGACATGGGGACACTGGGCGACTTTGAGACCTGGAAGACATGGGACACTCCCAGTGTCCCCATGTCTCCCAGCCAGTGTCCCTAGTATCTCAGTATCTCCATGTCTCCCAGTGTCCCTGGTGTCTCTCGGTGTCTGTAGTGTGCCTGTGTTTCCTAGTCTCCCAAAGTCTCCTGGTCTCCCAGTGTCTCAGTGTTCCAGTGTCTCCCAGTGTATCAGTGTCCCCTAGTATAAAAGAAAAATATCAGACACTCACTGTGATAGATTTAAGCAGGTTTATTGGACACTGCAACGTTTCAGCCTGTACCCAGGTCTTTATCAAGTCTCCAGTGTCCCCTATGTATCAGAGTGTCTCAGTACACCATGTCTCCCAGTGTCACTGGTGTTTCTCAGTGTCCGTAGTGTCTCAGTGTCCCCTAGTCTCTCAGAATCCCCTAGTCTCCCAGTGTCCCCATGTCTCACAGTGCCCCCATGTGTCTCAGTGTCCCCTAGTATAAAAGAAAAAAATCTCAGGCACTCACTGTGATAGATTTAAGCAGGTTTATTGGACACTGCAACGTTTTGACCCGTACCCCGGTCTTTATCAAGTCTCCACTGTCCCCTATATATTATTATTATCGCCATTTATATAGTGCCAACAATACAATATTATTAGAGGGGTAATTTAACTATAAATAGGACAATTACAAGAAATTTTACAGAAACAATAGGTTGAAGATGACCCTGCTTAAACGAACTTACAGTCTATATATCAAATGTTCCCTATCTATCACAGTGTCTCAGTACCCCATGTCTCCCAGTGTCCCCTCGTGTCTCAAAGTCACCCAGTGTCCCCATGTCTCCCAGTGTCCCCAAGTTTCTGTGTCCCCAGGTCTCCCAGTGTTCTCTAGTATCTCAGTGTCCCCATATCACCCAGTGTCCTCAGGTCTCTCAATGTCTCCTAGTGTTCTAGTGACATGGGGACACTGGGAGACATGAGGACACAGACCCTAAGGGACTGGGAGACATGGGGACACAGACATGCCCCCTTTTTGTGTATGTTCACCCCTTTCGGCAGTTCTGGTTATGTGGCTCACCCTTTTACCCCATCCATAGACTTCCTGCTTTACTAGACACTGCTGTTGAAAAAGATGAAAGCGTGAGATTAGCATAGGGTATGTGTTTTCTCATAGCTGCATCCTATGAGTTTCCCTCCAGCACCATCTCCATCAGATACATGATGCTTGGGAAGTAGGACTATTTTAGTGGTTTTGGTCAATAACATTTTGTAATTAGGCCTATCATAATTGTCAGCACCAGGCCCACTGGGCTCTTAATCTGGCCCTGGTGACATGTCCGGTAAATATGCTGGCCATGCAAGAACTGGGATATTCAGCGTCTATCTGTTTTTGCATGTTCTTTATTGTTGGAAGGTAGTGGTAATCCTTAGTTAACTGCTGCCTGTTTCTTGTTGCTATTATACTGAGTACCTAAACCATACCCCCTTTCTTTACATAGTAATATAAGTTGTAAAAATAATCACGTCCATTGAATTCAACCTTTAAATATATATTTTTATGCTGCGCCATTGACTTCACGAGGCTGCAGAAAGCTTCAAACATTTTGAAAACAAGATTTGAATAAGAAGAAAAACCACCATAAACATGAGATCAAAACCTATGAAATGTATTTAAATTAGAAACATTTATCTGTATACTATAGGGATAACCTTGAATTTTTATTATTGGGGGCTGATCGGTGGGAGTTGTTGTGGTCATAATACTAATGATAGCAATGGCCAGTTGGTAATTTTATTGCATTCATATATTTTTGATATTCACTTATTTTTCTATAATCTTTTATTCTAACATGGTTTTCTTGTAAAGTGAGAATTCAAAATGAATTCAAAGTGAATTTCAAATTTAAAGTCAAGCCAAACAGGAAAAATAAGTCAGCTATGCCTCCAGTTTTCCTACTCTGGCCTTAAATTTGAAATTAACTTTAAATTCTCAATTTAGAAATAAAAAAAAACAAACATGCTTAATGTGTAACTTATACCTGGAGGTTGGGAACACAGCCTCCTCCTGCTTGCACCTGCAGAGAACTTTAGGTTGATTAAAGGGCTTCTTCAACCAAAAACAGTGTTTTGAGAAAATATTGTGTTTAGTTAGAGTCACCGTTCCCTACCGAAAAAGTTCGAAAAAATAAAAAATAGGTCAAACTCATCTTCCTTTCCCGCATGAAGGCCAAGTTCTCTGTCAGCCTGATCTGCTTCCCTGTCATCATATTCCTCTTGGTCAAGGGGAGATGGATGTCAGTGAAGGCAAGCAGTGGGAGGGCAATGGGGAAGCATGCTGCCCTGTTGTCTGTCATCGGCATGCTGTATGCGCTGATGACAGATGGCAAATATGCACATAACTCATACTAGCCTCTTGTTCTAGGTTGGAATTGTGCCTATATAATTCTGCCAGATGTGAATTACACCTCCGGCACCAGAAGGCTTAAACTCTACATGTGCAGTGTTTCATAGTAAAGAAATGCACCTACAGATTCCAGGCACCATGACCACTTCAAATCAGGAAAGTGGTTATAATATTTGGACTAACCCTTTAAGTGAATCACTGACACATATGACTTGTAATTGCTTAGCAGATTATGTCATGATTATTTTTACCATGCATTTGTGTCCCTGTTACCTACAAACTTTACAATTAGATGTGTTAATGGCACCTGTTTTGCTGCCTGAGTTTAAAAATAATATAAAGAACCGGAGAGACGCAGTTAGAATATTGCCACAAAGATCACACAGTTATAGTAATGGAAAAAAAACCTTAATGAAAGCTAGATCAGGGAGTGAATGAAATGACCTGAGGCCAGATGGGAGGGTGCAAAAATGCCTGTGAATATTTTGAACTAGGGAGTATGAGGAAAGTGAATTAAAATAGATTACATTGTGAAGATGTGTCAGTTTTGGAGTTGTTGGCAAATTTCTAAGGTATGTGAGAAAATGAAGAGGAGTTGAGAGTTTGTACAGTGAATCATCATGTAAAGAAAAGAAGCAGTGAGAATTAGATTTACGAGCAGCAAAAATAAGCCTTTGTGTCTCCTTCTGCTTGCATAGGATGTTAATATACATTACCATTTATAGTCTGCATGGCAAATCATGAAAGTCTGGGAGCACAGTTTGACAAACAAAACTGGGAACTACAATCTATGCTGTTATAAATCAGGTGTGCTTTTAAAGTTAAGTAAAATAAACAAAATAAACGAACAACGACATGATACAAGCCAAAATGAACTCAAAACTGTTTCTATTTTATATAGTGTAGGACTGTACATTTAGAGCCCTGGCTTAGTTGTTATTCCAATCGGGTCTTAAAGGACCATGAAAGTCATGAAGGCCACTTCATCTCAATGAAGCCGTCTGGGTGCACTGTCCCTTTCCTTTTAACCCTGCAATATAAATTATTGTGCACTTTTATAGAAAATGCAATGTTTTTATTGCAGGGTTAAATCCATATCTTGTGAACATCTTCCAGATATTCCATTTTCCAGTCTTTAATAGATTTAAGAAATGAAAAAAGCTTCTATAGTGTAATCACATTAAAACCATGAATAAATGCACATGAATATTTGCAGTTACAAACATAAGTGGTTAAAAATAGCACTACAAGTAGAGTTGAGCGAACCCGAACTGTAAAGTTCGGGTTCGTACCGAACATTACAATTTTTCGACACGGAACCAAGCCCGGACATTTCAGTAACAGTTCGGGTTCAAGTTCGGTGTTAAAAAGCTGCAGGGCAGCCAATCAACAAGTGTTTGACTCGTGTGCCCTTAGAAGCCATCACAGCCATGCCTACTAATGGCATGGTTGTGATTGGCCAGTGCAGCATGTGACCCAGCCTCTATATAAGCTACTAGGGGCATGTCTATTAAACAGTGAACAGCCTGTGGCTGCTCACTGTTAAAACATTTTTTTTTTAAACTGGGGCCCCCCTCCTGAGCCCCCACTCATGACGTGCGAGTGGGGGCTTTTAATCAAAAGGAGACCTATTGCCCCCCACCCCTGAGCGGTGGGTGGGGGCTTTAAAGTAAAAAAAGGGGGGAGGACCTATTGTCCCCCCCTAGCCCCCCACCCCAAGCGGCAGGTGGGGGCCCTAAAGTAAAATAATGGGGGGGCTATTGTCCTCCCCCAGGCCCCCCACCCCTGAGCGGCAGGTGGGGGCCCTAAATACCAATAACGGGGGGACCTATTATCCTCCCCCCTGGTCCCCACCCCTGAGCGGCGGGTGGGGGCCCTAAATCCGAATAAGGTGGGGGGAGCTATTGTCCTCCCCCCTGGCTCCCACCCCTGAGCAGTGGATGGGGGCCCTAAATACCAATTAGGGACGGGACCTAATGTCATCCCACCCCTGAGCAGTGAGTGGGGGCCCTAAATAAAAATTGGTGGGGCCTAATGTCCTCCCCCCTGACCCCACCCCTGAGCACCCCTAGTCACCTGGGAGGAGTTACATTTTTATTTAGGGCCCCCACCCACTACTCAGGGGTGGGAGCCAGGGGGGAGGACATTAGGCCCTCCCCCCAATTTTTATTTAGGGCCCCCACCCACCGCCAGGGCCAGATTAACATAGGGGCTGATGGAGCTGCAGCTCCAGGCCCAGGCCCATGGAATAGGCCCATTGATTTGAAAAAAATATGTATTTTTTTTTTTTCATACACTACTCTTAGGAATTTCACCTGCCTTTTATTTTATTGGCACAGCCAGTATTTGAGGCTGCCTGGCTGGTGCCAATATTGCAGTGGTAATGGCAATACAAATGCTGGTATTTTTCTCAGTATAAACAAGAGATTACTCTGCAATACCAGCACTGGCCAGTAGGGGTCGCTGTGTGTGGAGACAGGCAGGGATAGGAAATTGCAGCATAGCCCTCCCTGCCTATCTATACTCACTGATCTGCAGGGGTGCAGCTACAGAGAGTCCAGACAACAACTCCCACCCTGCAGAGACAGCCTACAGCTCAGGGAAGGCATGGGGACACTGAGACACTAAGGGACATTGGGAGACATTATGGCAGACACTGAGACACTAAGGGACATTGGGAGACATTATGACACAGACACATGGGGACACAGTGTCCCCATGTCTCTCAGTGTCCCCATTTCTCCCAGCAAGTGTCCCAGGTGTCTCAGTGCCCCCTAGTCTCCCAGTGACCCCTAGTCTCCCAGTGCCCCCAGTCTGCCAGTGTCTCATTGTCCCCCTGTCTCCTAGTGCCTCTATGTCTCCAAGTGCCTCAAGTGTCTCAATGTCCCCATGTCTCCAAGCTAGTGTCCCTAGTGTCTGTGGCCCTGGTGTCTCAGTATCCCCATGTCTCAATGTCACCATGTCCCCCAGCAAGTGTCTCTAGTGTCTGTGTCCCTGGTGTCTGTACCCCATGTCTTCAAGATTCCCCTATTTTCCCATTGTCCCCATGTGTCCCAGCCAGTGTCCCCTAGTCTCCCAGTCTCACTGGTGTCTCCGTGTCCCTAGGTCTCCCCGTGTCCCCAGGTCTCCCCGTCTTCCTAGTGTCCTAGTGACATGGGGAAAGACACATGGGAATACTGGAGGACACAGGGAGACATGGGGCATTGAGACATTGTGATACATAGGGACACTGGCAGACCTAGGGACACTACACTAGGGGACACTGGGAGACATGGGGCACTGAGACACTGATACATAGGAACACTGAGACCTGGAGTAATCGACACATGGGGGCACTGAGTCATGAGGGCACTGGGAGACATGGGGGCACTGGGAGGAATCCATCTATACAGCAGAATCAAACTAAGTAGTTTTTGGTGATTTTACAGCATTTTCTCTTATGTCACTCCTTGTGATTTACATCATGTGATGTCACCCATACATATTTAATTATGCAAATTAGTAAGGCCGGTATGTTTTTCCAAGAAAGGTGGCAACCGTAACTACTTTTCACACACTCTTACTTAAGTATGGAAACTTAAGAGGGATGTATGGGAACAAAACTTGTGTGGACTGGCTGACAATGAATATAGGACACTATAGTCACCAGAACAACTGCAGCTTATTGAATTTGTTCTGGTGAGTAGAATCATTACCGTCAGCCTTTTTGCTGTAAACACTGTCTTTTCAGAGAAAATGCAGTGTTTACATTACAGCCTAGTGATAACGTCACTGGCCACTCCTCAGATGGCTATTAGAGATCCTTTCTGGGTCATGGCTGCCTAAAATGCATCCAAACATTCAGTGTCTCCTCCCTCTGCATGCAGACACTGAACTTTCCTCATAGAGATTGATTGATTCAATTCATCTCTTTGAGGAGATGCTGATTGGCCAGGGCTGTGTTTGAATCATGCTGGCTCTTCCCCTGATCTGCCTCTTTGTCAGTCTCAGCCAGTCCTATGGGGAAGCACTGTGATCGGATCAGGCCACCACTTCTAATGATGTCAGCAGACTGCTTGTTTTTCTGAGTCTAACAGCATGCAGAGTTACAGCTTCAGGCTTGAATACAGTAAGATTTTGCTATATTTATGGAGGCATGAGGGACCCAGGGGGGCTAGATGGTGGTGTTAACACTATAGGGTCAGGAATACATGTTTGTGTTCCTGACCCTATAGTGATTCTTTAAGGTAATGTTGACTTTGGACTCTAACACTGTGGCATGTTCCCTTTCTTCTACACTCACTACATGCAGCTTTTCCCTGTCCCAGATGATCTACCAGGAGCTTCTGCCTGCTAGTAAGAAGGTAAGGAGACAAGTGGACCAATTCAATGAATCAATTCAAATGCAATAAAAATATGCATTTGATAAATCAGACATTCTCTTAAAGATATATTATAACCACTTTCTGTTCAATTTGCTGATGATAGTGTATATGCTGAGCGCAAACAGTCCATTTTCTGGTACGTACTTGAATACTGTAATAAATATGTTGTAAAATCTATTGATCATTCTTTTAAGTATCCAGAGTGGAATTAGAAATGTCCTTCTGCTTTTATTTACAGCTGAAATGCAAACTAAAAAAATCAATAAAAAGGGGCCATAATCTACACAAATATGTTACAGGATTGTAAATGGCATATAACCATCAAGTTTATTATTTCATCATTGGTATCATTATATCACAGTACACAATGGATCATTAGAACGTACAGTTTATTGGTATTTTCATTTTCTCAGAAATCCCAATTAAAAAAACTTATATGTGAAAATCATTACTCAAGTACCAGGACTGGTTCTACATATCTGCAATTTGGCACTAAAGAAATCAATCTCTCTGCAACACTTCTCTCATATAAAGTGCAGAACATACATGGCGCCAATAACATACATCATCAGTATGATACCCATACCACATAAAACATTCAAATAAGACATACGGCACCCATCCACATGACACTCATATGAAATTTTTTAACCACAAAACACAAATTATACACATATTACTCCTTACATTATAGCTCTGCTGAGCGTCAGATGCCAGGTTAAAAAGAAAAGGTTGTGTGGAGCAAGATAAATTGAGTTAACAGCCATCTTTGAACATTCATTACTTTTGTGTTCACAATCCACATGAATTGTCTGTATATTGGGCAACAACACTTAGAACCAACAGAACATGATGCTGTCCCTCTATGCTTAAAGGTACTCTCTAACATAATGAATTCAAATATGTGTTCCTAACATTAGGGTGCTTTCCTAGTGATTTAGATTACCAGCCCCCCTCAAACATAAAAAATAAGTAAGGATAACTTATCTTTAGTACCCTGCCAAGCCGCTCATCCCTTGGCTGAGATCATTATTATTGATAATCTCAGTCAATCCAAAGCTTTCCCACAGGGCAATCACCACTCTGAGACCATCAGCATTTGCTCATTGCGATGCATTGTGTCCACTCCAGGAAGTCCCTCTGGTGGCTGTCTGAATGACAGCCACTAGAAGTGGCATTAGGCAGCAATGTAGGCACTGCCCAGTAAGAAGTCTTCGCAAGGCAGATGCTCTGAGAAATTGTCTGCCTCTTGAGTTTAGCTCCACTGGGCTAAACAACCAGTAAGTAACAGGACCATTTACCTGATTGACAGCCATTGACAGCATTTATAAGTGTGCCAATTTCTATTGAAATCTGCAATTTTTGTAAAAGGAAAACAAAGAGGACACACTTTTCTCACATAAAGCATTTCAACAAATTAAAGTGCTTTCGGGGTCCGGAGCTCATAGAAAGATACGTCACTGTGCAGATGTCCAAAAAGTGACCCTGGTTGCACCTTTTTTTTATTGATTATGTATATTAAGTTTAAAAAGCTTTGCACAATAAAAAGAAAATAATTCAATGAAAGATCATCACATGATAAATTTCCTTTCATTTTTTATAAAGCAAATCATTACTCAAGCAGTGCACAGTGAGATGTGAATATCTCTGATAACAAATGTTTAATCTTAATCTGGTACAATCATTTGTTCATTGCTTGAGGATACTCTACAAGCAGCAGAGAGGATAAGCAATCTTATTCATATTTTAATCATTAGATGTGCCTTACAAAATAGGATATTGTGTTTAAGATGTCAGCAGGGTTAAAAGTACATTCCATTTCCTCATACAACAATATTTTGCAGATCATTATTCAATTATTTGGTATAAAGAGAAGTGATGAATTTATTCATCTGAAAATTTCATACTATGCAGGTCATGCACACGTGTTTGTATTTGTGAGTGTTTAAAGTGCCTTGCACTTAAGTATTAAACCATCTCATTTTGTAGTGTTAACAATTAAAACTCATTTTTAGGTGGGATTTTTTTTCATTTGATTTATACAGCATATCCAAGATTTAAAGGTTTAATATATATATTTTTTGGTTCATTGTAAAGGTAAAGTGAAGGTGAAGGTAAACAAAACACATACTTTTAGATTTAATTATTCACCCTTATTACTATGGAACCCTTAAATAAACTCAGATGCACACACATGTCTTCATAAGTCACATTATACATTGAAAGAAGTCCACATGATTTTAAATTAAATATCCATGTTTCTGGAAGGGTCCAGAGATTTTAAAGAGCATATCTAAACAAACAACATCTTAAAGACAAAGTGTTATCACAGGACCATAACAAAGTTTTGGACAAGCACAAGTCTGGTATGGATCATTAAAATATTCCAAACTTTCAATGTCTGTTAGGTGCCTTTAAATAGTTTAAAAAAAAAAAAAAACAGGAAAGGATATGGAACTACAGCAAATCTGCATAGAGAAATCTTTCCAACAAAACATAGTGACTGTGTCAGTGGTGTATTTTGGATTGGTGCTGCCTTAGGCATGGCGGAACCCGGGTACCCCCTAATTTAAATTTGCCCAACCCCTTCCTGCGAAAGCCACATCTCTTCCTGTTAAAGACTAACACACATTTTGACTGACAGACACACACTGACACACACTCACGGACAAGCACACACTCTCAGATACACTGACATACACACACACACTCACTGATTTGACACAAACTGACAGACACACACAATCATTCAGATACACTCTCAGATACACTCAGTGGTGCTGTCCTAAGCATGATGGAACTCGGGTACCCCCTAATTTAAATTTGCCCAACCCCTCCCTGCCAAGGCCACACCCCTTCCTGCTAAAGACTAACATATTTTGACTCACAGACACACACTGACACACACTCACGGACAAGCACACACTTTCCGATACACCGACATACACACACACTCTCACTGATTTGACACAATCTGACAGACACACACAATCATTCAGATACACTCTGACAGACGCACACACTGACAGACACACACACACAGATAGACATGCACAGTCACTGAAAGACACGCACAATCACACAGACACACACATTTACTGACAATACACACACCTTCACTGAAAGACACACTCACTTACTTACAGACACACACTGACAGACATACACACACATTCACTGACAGACACACACACACACTCACTCAAAGACACACTGACAGATATACACACACATTCATTGACAGACAGACACAAACCCACTGAAAGTCAGACACAAACTCACTGACAGACACACACTCACACAATGACAGAAACAGACATTCACTGACAGTCACACTGACAGATATACATACACACATTCACTGACAGACACATACACAAACTGACAGACAGACAGACAGACACACACACACTCACTGACAGACACACACCCACTCACTGACAGGTACACACACACACATTCACTGACAAACAAACGCGCACACACACATTTTCCCCCAACAATGACACATTATTATTTTTATATTTAAATTCACCCACCCTCCCTACTTTTTGGATATCTGAGTGGATTATTTACCTGGAGTCCAGTGGTGCTGCTGGGCGGGCAAGCAGGCAGACTGGAAGGCTTGTAGGAAGGCAGGCTGGCGGCCAAAGTAAGGTGGAGTGTAGTTGGTATTCACATATGGTATCACTGCAAAAGACAGAAAGACAAGGCCCAAGCCTAGTGCAATTCAGTCAAATATAATACAGTAAGCAGATGAGTGACTCTAGAATATGGTACTCACAAATATGGAGCCTATATGCAAGGCTCACCACAGGTGCAGGTGGGGAAATTAGAAGGGACCCCACTCCCTTAATGATGCTGTAGAAGTTTTCTTCTTTATCGAATAAGTTCACTGGACGTGATTTCCAAAAAACTGAAAAAACTTTTATGTTTATTTTATGTGGACTTTATTTATTATACCACTTTTTAACTCACTTTTAATTTATTTTTTGTACCAATAAAAGTTTTTTCCGTTTTTTTGGAAATCACAGCACAGCAGCCAGTCTGGATCAGCCCTGGCGAGACACATGGTCTGCAGCTATGCACCCGCGCACAAGTCTACAGCAGATGCCACCCAGTTCAATGTGTGTCCAAACTGAACTATTTGTATTGGTCGATGCACATTTATTCTCAAGGTTTCATCCCTAATCTACATGAGGTTCTTCAAGAAATTTGGTTTTTGAAATTTAAAGAAATATATATACACTTTATATAAGTTGTAGTTCTAAATATATTCAATTCCAATGTCCAGAGTGACTGGCATTTCCCAAACTGTAAAGTAATCTCTGGAGGATGACTTCTATTTAGTTCTATTTTAAAACAAAGCTTGGTTTCCTGATGGCCAGGTTTCACACAGAAATTAATTGGTCAGTGTTAGAGAATGGAAACGTCATTTAATTTCTATTTTTAGTCATTGGCTAAGAGGGAGAATTGTAACACATTGCTTAGCAATTCACTGGAACACACTCTTGTAAATAAGCTAAATATTCTAATAGTACATATCCGGTACTGTTTGCTGAAATATGATTCCAAATGATCTGTTTATTTTTGAGCTTTAACTGGGGCTATTTTGTGTGTGTGTTATATATTTACATACTTTACCATATTCTCCTTGCACTATTTTGGCATTTTCCATAAACAAGTGCTGCCAGCATAATGTGTTTATATGAGGAAGATGTTTTTGACTAATTTACAATTATTTAGTGGCTTTCTCAAGTTTAATTTACATATTTTTCCACAATTCGTATATATTTGAATACACTATACTAATTTGTATTCTTTTTTTCCCACTGACAAAGTGCACTGAATTATTTATGTATTTTTGTCTAAAAATATCTGACCCGTGTTGAAAGTGGCTGACATTACCAGAATTGGCTGACTGATGATTTCACAAGTAGGTTTGGTTGATTCTTCTACAAAAAGTGCCATGCTACCCTATCAACCAATAATAATATGCCTTTCCTCACTAGATGTTATTATATTTTGCTTGACGATATATTATCCAGGACAGCAAGTATCCTATAGAAATGTCAAGAAGCATGAAGCTCTAATAAAAGCCACAGTGTCTTTCCTGGGTTTGGTACCTAAACAAGTAAGTACACATAGGTCAAATTTGAGAGCTGCAAAAAGACTGAAAATTGCACAAAAAATATACATTTGTATATTTCACACTTTGCATACACATTAGTATCGCTATTATTATGATGTAAATGTGTTATTTTCATTTTGAGTGTACCATGTGTGACACAGATTGTCTTTGGAAGGAAATGAGGAGGTATAATCAGAATTTGGAAATCAAAGAAAAAAAAGCAATGAGTAATGGGCAGAAGGACACAGGCTATTGAGGATATTCTGCTTGAATAAAATGGTTAATGAGAATAACTGAAGAAAAGTCAACCACAATAATAGATGGAAGTTGTGGGACGGGTTAACCGGCCTATAAATTCTCAGGCCGTCCCTTCCACAGGGTCAAGTCCGTCTTGTTCAGCCAACCCACCTTTATTAAACCATTCATTTTGTGGGCCCTCTTTTTACATGCCTACCTGAACATCGGTTTCGGAACACCACAATCAACTTATGCCACCACTACTATAACTTGGCTTATTGTCCCTGACCACAAATAATATTTATTACCTATCCCCCTTTATGTTTGTTTCTCTTTTCTGTGGCAATGACAGGGTTAATATAAAGACTTACCTGCATGGATAGTTATACACCACCACTATAACTCGGCTTATTGATGCCAACCAAAATTGGACGATTCTATAAGAAGACTAACAAGATTATAAAGAAAAGGTATACTGGCTGAAAAAAATAACAGGTTTACAGGCCAAACAAAGGTTGACAGAGAAGCTATAAAGAAATGTGTGCAAGGTGCTTAACAAAAAATGTGTGCTCTGTGATTATGGATAAGCTACATGCACTACACACAACACATGTTTGTATACATCCCAAATTCACAATCACAAAAATAAAGTGCTCCCCTGTGCAATATAAAGCAAATGCTCTTATATATGATTGTTATAATTCAATCTAGATGAATCTGTAAATGAACAAACATGTAGTGCAAAAAATATCTACGTTCAATGTACCTTTTAGTCACTAAAAGGTACTAAAGTTTAGTGAATAAACACCAATAAAAATCTACTCACATGGACCAGAGCCACCAACCCTAACTCTGGGTATATAGGTGTAAAGGGAAAGGGGGCAAAAGCCCTCACTGGAATTCATATCTGGACAATAGGCTCAAAGGCAAGAACAGAAGAAAAAAAGTTGGAAGAATCCATGCAGTGTAAATGTAAAAACTCATCACACTCACACGGTGTGTGGTCTCAGACAGTGACAAACAGGTGGTAGATGGGGTTTCACTAAAGTCAGTGGCATTTGTGAATTGGAAGCATAAATAGTCAAGAGGTAGTCAAACCTAGACCTCCGGTTTCTGGAGAACATCTGCCATGATGCTTTAATAGGTCATTTCCCTGTCGTTCCAAAACCCTCTGGAGGGTCAACCCCAAAACTACCAAAAGTAAAATAAGTGTCAGATATTCGGCAGATATTATCTAGTCATTGTCATATCAGCTACCCATCTGATGGCCAGCCTCTTTAGAAATAGTGCTGTAGTAGAGGCTCACTATGTCCCATAAAACCAAAATACATGGTCTCTATAGGGAAATGTTATCGAATTTGTGAAGTGCATCTCTATTACTAAGTATTACTTGCTCACGGTGCCTAGAGAGATATCAGATATGCCTCACTGATGATGCCTAACAAGGCTGAAACGATTGTCTGGGGTTGCTGTATCTCTCGTGCAGAGGGAACTTGCTGGCATTTCGGATCTGGACTGCCCGTATGGGTGGGACCAGTCTGATATGTTTCAGAGATGTTCTCTCTGTAATGGCACAAGATGAGCTAAAACCAGCTTGAGAACTGAGCAGGGAACCCTGGTGCCTGGTCTCAGTATTCTCTTGCGCCCCGTTTTTTGCTGTATTACTAAGTATGTTAGAAATTCAGGTTCTCACTAGCAGAATGCTTGGTTGTATAGGGAGAGGTATTAGCAGTAGAAAGAGGGAAGTGCTCATGCCATGTACAGAACACTGGTGAGACCTCACTTGGAGTATTGTGCGCAATACTGGAGACCATATCTTAAGAAGGTTATTGATACTTTAGAGAGAGTTCAGAGAAGGGCTACTAAACTGGTTCATGGATTGCGGGATAAAACTTACCAGGAAAGGTTAAAGGATCTTAACATGTATAGCTTGGAGGAAAGACGAGACAGGTGGGAAATGATAGAAACATTTAAATACATAAAGGGAATCAACACAGTAAAGGAGGAGACTATATTTAAAAGGAGAAAAACTACCACAACAAGAGGGCATAGTCTTAAATTAGAGGGGCAAAGGTTTAAAAATATCAGGAAGTATTACTTTACTGAGAGGGTAGTGGATGCATGGAATAGCATTCCAGCTGAAGTGGTAGAGGATAACACAGTAAAGGAGTTTAAGCATGCGTGGGATAGGCATAAGGCTATCCTAACTATAAGATAAGGCCAGGAACTAATGAAAGTATTTAGAAAATTGGGCAGACTAGATGGGCCGAATGGTTCTTATCTGCCGTCACATTCTATGTTTCTATGTTACTAACGATTGGATGATCTTCTCTAGAAACTTGATTAATTTTACTGAACAAATCATGCACAGTCCGAAGATCCACCTGACTGCCTTCAAACTATTGTAATAAACAAGGTTAAAATTAAAAGCACCTTAACAAAATGAACCAAACACAATTTTATAAAGGCTGTCCTTAATCCGAAAAAATGGCTTTTAACAGCGGAAATGCTATAGATTTATATTTTTATGTCATAGCGGAAGTCCCTCAAAATTTGACGTAGAGGTTTTAAATCCTTACATTGCAGCCCTTGTAATGTGTGATTAGCGGAAACACTCTCTTTTAATTGAAAAAAACCCTGTATATATAATTTTTCTTCAAACCAAAAAAACCCAATATAATTCACTTGTCACTGTAAGCCTCTGTTTCACCACTGTGCATTTTATCAGTTCCCCATATGAGTTTAGAATTTTACACAAGATCTGATTATAAGCAACAGGAAAACATCTGCTTATTTATTGTTTAATTTATTTACTGAATTACTTGAGAATGGTTCCTTGTCAGAGAGTGGTTTTGTGCAGCTGATGGCTTGTCGTTGCTAGGCTAGCTTTAAATAAAAATCAATTAAGCACAGTGTGACATGTGCTGGATAAGAATGATTACCGCACTTCACGTCTTATCTCTTCCTATAGGATGCTGTGAGTAATGTATCTGCTTTTGCACTCAGCACAGAACTTCATTTAGCTTCACAATGGTTAGTCATGATGACCTGCGATTTCTCTGTACCCTGCAAAGCCACATCTTTTGTGAGCCTGTGCTGCTAACGTCATTGGCACAAATGGTATTAAATGGCTTATAATAACGTTATCCCTAGCCTAGGCAATATCTTGCTGCATACACACAAATTAGAAGAAGCATAATATTATACATATGCACCAAATCTACTTTAGCTTTATGATTGAGTCCATTCAAGGTTAGTTGCCATGTTTTACCATTATTAATGTTTATTATATTTGTTAGTGTTGTGTACTTTACCAAACTGTACCGGATGCAATTATTGCCATTGCTGATATGATGTCAAAGTAATTAGAATTCTCTTTATCTTCTTGAAAAGCTAAACATAATCTTGTTTAAAAGGTAACTAAGCAGTTTTATTAGCATTATTCAGAGGACGTATTCAAAGCAAGAGAAAGGAAGGAAGTATTGGCTTGGATACAGATATTTGAACTTAAATAATGTCCAATATTCTGTCCATGTTATGCGTAAGCACTTAGAAGCATAGAAAATTTTGTTTTGTCATTAGGCTATTTTGAAGTGGTTCTCAAACAATTATTAATCCCTTAATCATGAAAAAGGACTTTTTATAAACTTCTCAACACAAGCGACATGGTATTTTTACCCCACGGGTCTATCCTGAGAAGTCCAATTTATAGACAGATTATTATAGGAAAGTTAGTTGAAATTACCTCTAGGTAATTCAGCCTCGCTGTTTATAGCTAAATCACGCTTGTGCTAATTACAAACATAAGAGTATTAGAGTAAATGAAAAAAGTTGGCTTCTAAGCCAACTTCAAAGAGCCCGGAGCATCTTCTTGATGAGCAATAGCTGCTACATGAAGTTATCCCTTCACTCGCTGTTCAGGAGCCTGCACTGCTCTCCCTGTACAGTGCTGCTAAATATCAGCTGGGGAGCTTAGGAAGAGCTCGGAATATTTCAGGATTTATTATTTTATCTCAATAGCAAGTTTGAAATACTAACGCATGATCTTAGCTAGCAAAGTATATTCAATGTCGTCAAGCATTAAAGCTACATAAGTATTACATTCTGATGGTATTTTGGAATTCTCTAAAACAATGGCATTTTCCTTACACTCTTCATCGGGTGTGTATTTTTTATACTTATTTACGGTAGTACTCAGTGTATTATTGAATTTCTATTTCTCCATAATTTTATGAAACCCAAGGAAAGCAATGCAAATTAAAGAATGTTTTATATTTCTGTAATACTTTATAAGCAAAATGTGCAAGATGCATAATAAAAAATAAAACTTCGCTACAGTTATATAATTTCAACATTTTAGTCATCTATGAACAGCAAGCTCTCCATTTTTTGCTCAAATTTCATGCAATACAAACTAATAATAATTTAAAAGTACTGTCATGTTTAAGTCATATAATTATGAGAGCCATTTACCTCTGCTGAGTGTGTCATGAGCTATCCTGGCTAGCAGTGGTGAGTAGAGTTGAGCGAACCCGAACTGGAACGTTCGGGTTCGTACCGAACATTACGGGTTTTGGACCCTGGACCCGAACACGGACATTTCACTATATGTTCGGGTTGGAGTTCAGTGTCCTCCGCCCCGGCCCTCACCCCTGCATGGTGGGTGGGGGCCCTAAATAAGAATGAGGAAGGGGGACCTACTGTCCTCCCACCCGGACCCACCCCTGCACGGCGGGTGGGGGCCCTAAATTTAGAATAAGGGGGGACCTATTGTCCTCCCCTCTTGCCCCCACCCCTGGGCAGTGGGTGGGGGCCCTAAATAAAAATTTAACCTCCCCCCCAAGCAATCCAATCAGAGTGTTATGAGTCATTTTGCACAGCATGGGAAAGTTCTTTGGAATTTTCCCACGCTGTGTAAAATGACACAGAGCACTCTGATTGGTTAGCTTGAAATCCAGCCAATCAGAGTGCTCTGTGTCATTTTGCACAGCGTGGGAAAGTTATTTGGAATTTTCCCACGCTGCGTAATTTAACTCATAACTCTCTGATTGGTTACTTTCAATCCACCAATCAGAGTGTTGTTACGAGTCAAATTACACAGTGTGGGAAAATTCCAAAGAACTTTCCAACGCTGTGTAAAATGACACAGAGCACTCTGATTGGTGGATTTCAAGCTAACCAATCAGAGTGCTGTAACAGGTAAATGTAGAGACTTACCAGTCAGTCTCTTCATTTACCTGTCAGAGCACTCTGATTGGATGGCGTAAACCCACCAATCAGAGTGCTCTGATCCTAATTGCAAGGCGGAGCAAGGCTTTATAAGCCTTTCCCTGCCCTGCAGAGCTCAGTCTGCGTGGAGCCCTACAGGTGAACATGGATTTTTTTATTTTTTTATTTTTATTTATTTTTTTAAGTGCGTCGGTTATTATGGATTTTTATTTGGCCTTTTTGGGGGCTGAAAAAATAAGATTTTAGAAGAAAGAAGACATCAAATGGTAAGTTTATTTTTATTTTTTTTACAGGTGTCTAGCTTATGGCCCCCCCTCATTATTTTTAGGATGAGGGGGGTCAGTAGGGGGTAGGTCCCCCCCCCTCATTCTTATTTAGGGCCCCCACCCACCGCGCAGGGGTGGGGGCCGGGGTGAAGGACAGTAGGTCCCCCCCTCATTGTTATTTAGGGCCCCCACCCGCCGCGCAGTGGTAGTTGCTGGGGGGAGGACAGTAGGTCCCCCCCTCAATCTTATTTAGGGCCACCACCCACCGTGCAGGGGTGGGGGACGTGGGGAAGACAGTAGGTCCCCCCTCAATATTATTTAGGGCCCCTACCCAATGCGCATGGGTGGGGGCCAGGGGGGAGGAAGTAGGACCCCCCTCATTGTTATGTAGGGCGCCCACCTGCCGCGCAGGGGTGGGGGGCAGGGGGAGGACAGTAGGCCCCCCTCATTGTTATTTAGGGCCCCCACCCTCCTCTCATTGTTATTTAGGGCCCCCACACGCCATTCAGGGGTAGGGGCCAGAAGGGAGGACAATAGGTCCTCCCCACTTATTTTACTTTAGGGCCCCCACCCGCCGTTCAGGGGTGAGGGCCAATAGGTTTTTATTTTTTTATTTTTTACAGTGATCAGCCAACTCTAGTGGTGAGTAGGACCTGAAATTTTAAACCCTAATTATATATGATTATTACAACTGCTTTGGAATTTCTTTAAATTTTTCTTCTTTGTTTCATGGATCCCAAGGCTCATTTATACATGTAAGGAGTGAAGGCTAGCCTGTCTGGTCCAATCACACAGAAGGACTACCGTAACTCGTAAAAACATAATGCTGGCCATGATAGGAAGGCGTCAGAGCACACAGTGTATCACAGTTTGATGCATATTGGGCTGTGTACCGCAGACTGGTAAGAGCGCTCTTGATGACCCCTGTCCATTGCTGAAAGCACCTTCAATGGGGATGTGAGCATCAGAACTACAGCATGGAGCAATGGAAGAAGGTTGCTTGGTCTGATAAATCACGTTTTCTTTTAGATCAGGTGGATGGCATAATTTACCTGGGAAGATGGCAGCAGGATGCACTATGGAAAGAAGGCAGGACGGCGGAGTCACTGTTGTGCTCCGGGAAATATTCTGCTGGAAAAACCTTGTGTCCTGGCATTCATGTGGATATTACTGTGACACGTACCATCTATCTAGAGATTGTTGCAGATCATATGCACCCCTTCTTCTCAATGGTGTTCACTGATGGTAGTGGCCTCTTTCAGCAGGATAATGCACCCTGTCACACAGCACAAATTGTTCAGGAATGACTTGAGGAAAAAGTCCAAGGTGTTGCTTTTGCCTCCATATTCTCCAGATTTCCATCTGATTGAACATCTGTGGGAAGTACTCAAATAAAAAATAAATCCATTCCACGGAGGCCCTAACTTGCAACTTGCAGGACTTAAAAGATCTGCAGCTTATGTCTTGGTGCCAGATATCACAGGACACGTTCAGATGTCTGGAGTCCATGCCTAGACTCCTCAGAGCTGTTTTGGCAGCACGAGGCGGACCTACATATTATTAGGCAGGGGGTTTTAATGTTTTGGCCGATTAGTGTATATATGCCATTATATTTTACAACAGGAGTTAAAAATAAATATTTTTTTTTAAACACAGTACTGTGCAGCTTAATGCAGATACTGTTTTGCAGCTAAAGAAATTGCAAAGATAAAGCACGCAAAAGCATTAGATGCCCTTTGCTACTCAGCCTGCAGTGTACCATAAATCTTAGCTGGCACCGCAAGATCCATTTCCGAACCATTGTTTTGGAAGCCATCCAGCACCGCCATCAGACATTCCGGCCAAGAATACCTTCTGACATAGATAATTTCGACCAGTTTATATCTTACAGATATACCATGAAAGCCACCCTTAGAAAATAAGGAAATTATATAGATGTTCATTTGTAATTTTTAAAGGCTATCAAAATTCTTCTTAAAACTTCGAACATTACGTTCCAAAAAAAAAGATTAGAATAAAGTTAAGATTGTCTCTGGCAATATGTACGTCTTACTGTGTAGTTAATCCTTCTCCCTGTCTGTCTGCAAAACACAGGAAAATGTATCTCCTGTTTCCTGTGAATAGTATTGATTAATACTTTGAAATGTTTTTATTTTCAGCAATCATTGATGGTAAGATAATTAAAAACAACAGGACATCATAAAAAAAATAAACATAACCTTTATAAAAAGTTACATTTGTACAACAGGACAGAATGAAATAAAATAAACATAACCTTTATAAAAAGTTACATTTGTACTTGCGAGTTTAGGAAACTATAACCCTCTGATAAAACTTCGTACATCCTTGTCATTAACAATAATATATGATTGTTTTTGCATTGCAACACAAAACCAAACCTATTGCAATAAACATCACATATCAAACTCTCTTCCTCAGAGCTGGTCCACACCAAGCTACAGGAAATTGAGCGAATCTGTTGGTTTGGGTCTTCTAAATCACATCTAAGGGGAAAAGAATGTAGATAGGACTCTATTCGCACTTTACATAATATATGCTGATCAGAATAGCAACCTACAATACAGTATGAAATAGCAATGCCTGGTTTTAGCCAGGAAACTGTATTTACTGTACTGTATATAAACATCATTTTCAACAGGGCTTTTTGGAAAGAAATCGGTATATACTATAATTTTTTTTTAAGAAAAACACTAAGTGAAAAACCAGTAATGTATCACAATCAATAGTGCATTTGTGTATATTCCCTGCTGGTCAAGCAATGAGAGCATGCATTGTGTGCATTTGTCCCACATACACATCTCACTCTCCATGCTTGCGTGTGGCTCAGAGTGAATCTTACTAATCTGGGGCAGAGCCAGGCACATGCATGATATCTTGTTATAACTCTGCAATCTATATCACTCAGGTTTGCTTCAGGCACCACAAGAGGATAGAGAGAAAGAGAGTGTATATATACACTCAGGAGTGTGTGTGGGGAGGGGGTTGTTTGGGAATGCATAACTGTCTGTGTGTGTATATGAGTATGGATCTGTGTGTCTGGAGCATGTGTGTGCATGTAGTTAGTATGGTGTGTCTGGGAAGGGCAACCTGTGGTTCTGTCCATAATTTAACTCTCTCCAAGTAATGATAAGCTGGAAGAGGAGCTGGAAAGATATAAAAAAGCACTGACTTTGTCTCTCCATTCACTTTCCAAGTATATTCTTTCAATGAGTTGAATGGCCCATTCCTAGACTGGGATTAGTGGGATCTAATACTGCATCAAGGTCTTTTATATTGTGGAATATGGAATTTGAAAACATTATCTGCCTGTCCTATTTATGTGCATGTGTCCTGTTTTAAATATTCCACCAGTTGTTTTTTTAACACCCTTATGTTGTCAGTATTTAAAAATATCCTTATTTAGTGGCAAACAAGTTCTGGTATCATCAAAGCAGTTCAAATTAGTAATAAAGCTTAATTCCTGCTTTGTAAACAGAAGAACGTACCCTTAAAACCTAAGATTTTAATCCAACTCTAAGAGTTCCCAGGAATGTGTAAATGCAAGCTGTCATTCCTCTTTTCAAAGCCCTTCTTTTTCAGTGTAACAGGTCAAAGTAGGAATAGCATCGTAATGTGAAATATTTTGTGTGCTTGCACATTAAAGACAAAAATAATGGTGAGGATGTCCAATAAAATGTTAAACTTACAGCACGTTAGACAGCAGAAGAGATTGCTTGGCATCTGAATAGTATCACTGTTCCCATTGGGTTACGACATAGGCAGCACTTAGAGGAGTGCATAATTTTGCCACTCCCTATGGGATGTATACAGTACTGCGTCCACCAAGCAGAATTAACAGCGAGACTGCACCTTCTTCCTGTCATTGGGCAACCCACTAGTTAACTATACTCCTACTGGTGGGATAGTGGGTCTGGTCTGGGTACATTGTCTGGTTATGCAGATGAGATTCCAAACTGAGAGGGGGCAGGCTTATGATATTTATTTATTTATAAAATATTTTACCAGGAAAGATACATTGAGATTTCTACCATTTTCAAATATGTCCTTGGATAATGCAATGGATATCACAATCCACCACATCACACCCATACGAGACTTCAGGAGATGGATATTTAAAAAAAAAACATTGTGTGTTGTTGTGTGTGATACTTTATGTAATTGTGTGTAATTGTATATAGGAGAATGGAGAGATGCATACAGGGACATGGGGAAATACACTTAGGATATGGAGAGATAAACTTAGGATACAGGGAGGTACACTGGGGATATGGCGAGATACATTGGGGATGTGGAGAGATACAATGAGGATACGGGGAGGTACACTGGGGATGTGGGGGAGATACACTGGGGATATGGTGAGGTACACTGGGGATATGGGGAGATACACTGGGGATATGGTGAGGTACACTGGGGATATGGGGAGATACACTGGGGATATGGGAATAAGAACTGAATGAATGATCTGGAGATATACGTTTGGGGAAATAGAGAAATTAAACAAATAAAAGAACAAAGTTGCCTATGTGGTCACCAAATGTGACTTTATAAAATCTTAATTTTACCTGCTATAAAAAAGCTGATCAATCATAATTAGTGGAGGAGAGGAGTGTGTTTTCTTCAAGTATTACTAACACAAAGGTAGAGATGAATTGCCGATACCAATAATACTATGAAACAGTGACCATTTTAATGCTTGTGACGCAGTTACCTTAATTAATCTACATAACCCCCTCCTCCCTTCCTCTGATTATGATTGCATGGGGTATTAAGATTTCATAGAATTACATTTGGTGACCACATAGGCAATTTGTGATTACAGTCTGACAGTGGTAAGAGGTTCACCTTAACCTGCTCCAGTGTAACATCTCATACACAATGCTGTTTAGCTTTCCTAACTTGAAGCAGGATAATTGTTACACATGATACTTTATACAATTGCACTGTAGTGAATAGTATCTATTAGCTTGTGCTTATTTTATTGCAGGGATATAACATGTCACCAGGCAGGATTATCCCATATCCCACATTATACTCCCCTTTTTTTCATTTCTTTGCACTTTTGTTCTTTTTTGTAATCAAATTTTAGGGTTAAGCACTTACACGGCCCTGGTCTGTATTTCTGGCACCTTGGCACAGAGTTCTATCAGTGCCCATCTCCTTTTCTCTTCTTCAGTTGACATAGGGAGGTGAACTGTGGGACATGGTGAGAGTTACTAAAAGACGAAAATAAAAGCATTAATGGCGTGAAAGTGGGATTCAGTGGAAGTGCAGCTTTGTGTCCTTGGATCCAGGCAGCACAATGGGCTGGCCATGAAGGCATGTAAAGCTCCTCATTTAATTGGCATATTTGCATATATCACTATTAAAAATAGTTCATGTGTTTAATACAAAACGGTCATAGTAACTTGGTCTTTAAATTGCATCCTGTAATAGGATTGTTACAGGATAATTATACCAAAAACAGTTTTCTTTAAACCACTTTTTTAAGAATATTTTTTTTAAAACCATTATTTTTTTTATATTCAGATTCTAAAATTTAGGCCAGACCTGTTCATTTATGCATTGGTTGTTAGTTCTACCGCATCTTTTCATTATTACAGCCTAAAAGAAATTTGCAGAGAAGAAGAAAGAGAACTATCGATAGGAGCTGGGGGAGAGGATAATTAACCAATTAGATGCACTGAGCACTAAATCATAGCTTTCAGTTAGGTGGATGAAATCGATCATAATAACCTGTCAAAATAACAAAAGCAGAATAACACTTGGTGTGTGAAAATGATTAGTACATTAAAGCAATGGATTTATTTTATAGGAACGTTTCTGATTGTACATTTATTTTTGGTAGAACATGGATACTTAAAATATGGTGTAGTAATGTATGCTAATCAGCTTTTAGTTTGTGAAATATAATTACTTTGCGTTAGTATTCTTAGCTTCATAGTTTCCTGTTCTGTGTCTTTAACATTTCCTGCAGGTTTCATAACACAATAAATTGCGCTTTCAGATTTGGATCTTGCACATTAAAGGGACACTATAGTCACCTGAACAACTACAGCTTAATGCATTTGTTCAGGTGAGATCTATAGCTCCCTGCAGGCAATCTAATGTAAACACTGTATTTTCAGAGAACTGCGCTCAGGACTTCAGAGAGCGGCATGAATGACGCCCTATGAAGTATGTGCGCATGTGCGGCAAAGCCGCGCATGCGCACAAGGGAGCAATGACACTTCCAAATGGAAGCGTCTGATTACTCCCTGCTCGCGCCCGCCTATTTCGTCATTTTGACGAAATAGGGGGCGCGGCTTCACAAGGCTCCCAGCGCTGGAACCAGGTGAGTGCCTGGAGAGTCCCTTTAAGGATGGCAATAGTTAAGTGTGATGTCATATGTCCCAAATTCCCAAATTTTTGCATATAAAGTACGGTACATCACATGGGAATTAGTATCTATAAAATATGAAGTATCATTTTTTCTAATTGTGAATAAAAAAAAAATATATATATATATATATATATATATATATATATATCACAATGGAATATAGTGGCAGGTGAGCTTACAGTTGAATGGCAAAATAACCCTCTTTGTTTCATTAGAGATATTACGTTATAGCCAAAGGCAGCAAGGTGAATTGTTAGAGTAGGACCTTAACTAAGAGGTTTCCCTTAATGTTTACACTTAAATGGCCATTGGAGTGATACTAAATACCTCCAGTTATTTAAATGTGTATAGGAATTTGGGATAGTGTGCAAGTAGCTTTTTTCTCTGTTTTATTTTATGTATTGGGGCTGATGGGTACTATAGTCATTGCTGCCGCCCAGGAGTAGTGGGAGTTTGAGTACAGAGGTTAATTTTGTATGTTTGAATATAAGCAAAGTTTAATTTAGACAACGGATGGTGGTTAGGGAGAGAAATTTGACTTTGCTAGTGGATAAATATATTTAATTCAATGGATGGGGTGTGTGCAGGGCCAGAATAAGAGCCCACTGTACCTGGTAATGACAATTATGATTGGCCTAATTACAGAATCTTATCAATAGAAAACAGTAGAACATTCATACCTCCCAAGCGTCATGGATCTGGTGGAGGTGATGCTGGAGGGACACTTATAGGATGCAGCAATAGTAGAACACATACCCTATGCTAATCTCTCACTTTTATCTCACAAGAAAATCCACACCCACTAACAGCAGCGCCCTGTCAAGCAGAACGTTAATGGGTGGAGTAACATTGTAGGCCTATGATGTAAATCAACCAAAGGGATGGTCTGTGTGAAGAATTGCAACGTCATCCTGGCATGAATGTGTGTCAGGCTGCCCACCAATCATGCAGGGTGGTTAACTAAGGGTTGCAGACAGTGCCCCGAGCTTGTTGCAAATGCGTCCAATAATGCACTCACTCTACACTTTCTGGGGACTGGGACTAGCAGTCATTTGTCCACTCCTCTCAGTACCTTCTTGCAGAAACTCCTGGTATGCAGTCTGGGAAGAGATGGATGTAGTGATTGTGGAAGAAAGGGGAAATGCCACAGTGTTAGAGAGACCAAAACCACAAGAGCATTTGCACAGTGTTAAAAGTCAGCTTTTATCTTAAATAATTTCATAGTCAGCCAGTCCACACAAGTTTTGTTCCCCTACATGCCTCCTAAGTACCCATACTTAATTCCCCCTGCACAAAGCAAGAGCATGTGAAGAGCAGTAAAATATATATATTTATTATCACGTAATATATATATGTATATATATAGGCTTTTTATTTTAATATGTATATATGTTTGTTTGGCCCATTCCATGGGCATGGGCCTGGAACTTCAGCTCCATCAGCCCCTGTGTTAATCCAGCCCTGGGTGTATGTGACTGTAAGGAGGTATGGAACAGGTTAATGCATATTAAATAAGATACTTAAATCTTTATAGATTATCCTGTGAATCTGATCCATTTACAGAGCAGTACAGTGCCATTAGGTATTTTCAATATCTTCAATCCAATAGTGAGACACATTTCATACCTTTAAAAAAATGCTTTAAAAGGCACATTGAAGTTAATGGGTGCTGTCATCAGTTTCAATTCACTTGAGCAAATCAAGTTTAACTGCCTCCATGCCATTAACAAACGTTGGTGGTGCAGTCGGTCCAATCCAATGCTCCTTATAGAGATGCATTGGGCACGTAATGCACATACGCTAAGAGTACATGCACATCAAATTTCGCCATAAGAAAGCATTAAATTAATGCTTTCCTATGGGGCTGCAGTCACATGGCTGAGTTTTACTTAGTTACAGAGCAGGAAGCAACATTGCAATTTCTAAACTACTATGTTTTGCATTTTGGGGTTAAACCTATAGGAATACAGCACCCAGGCCACTTCATTGAGATGTGATATGGAATAAAATATAATAATAATAAAATACAATAACATAAAATAAAATAAAATATGATAACAGGATAACACGGCACAGTGGTTGCAAAATGGAATGGCATGAGATGGAATATATATTGGTTACAGATTCCTAACACAGCAATGTGCAGTAAAGCTTTTTGTTTGTTTGTTTTTCATCAACTGCATTGTGATTTAATAATTTTGCAATGTCTCTCCCGAAACGTAACACTGGATTCGCCCTTTGGGCATGTGAATTTGATTTGTTAATTAAATTAAATGCAATTATATTATATTTGAGGCAGAATTGAGCATATGAGCTTGGCCTATCACTGCTTTTATTTGCAAGTAACAAGGTTTAGCAAGTGAACAAGGGTTAATAGTAAGTGTTCAGCTTTATTAATCCAGCTAGTGTGCTCCTCTCCAACTCTTGGAAGAGAGACAAGTGGGTGAGGGAATAGGTCAAGATGTTTTTTTGCATTTTATGCCAAAGAAATGCATAATATGGCTCACAAAATCAGGATGATGACTTAGGTTAGGTTCCAGACCACCAATGTACCGTGCATATCACTGTAAAAGGTGTCATACTTTTTTTCAGCACTCCAGATGTTGTGGACTACATCTACCATAATGCTCTCATATCATACTGGTAAAGCATCAGGGAAAATGTTGTCGACAAGAACAAGCGTGCCAAAAGGTTGCCTACACCTGCGCTAGGCCAAAAAAAGAAGGCAACATAAAAATAATGAATAAAAAATGCTCCCACTGTACTTAATTCTAAAATTGTGGAGATTCATCATCTGAATATAACAGAAAAGTGATCTTTTAGAGAAAGCAAAGCAGTAAAGCAAGGTATTACTGCATAGCATATGCATTTCTGCACTTTTTGTGCTCATAGTGCACCTCTCAATGCAACATAAACATGCACATTGCAGGCATAACCTGCATTGGCTACAATAATTCCCAGATTTTACTATTAACATGAGGTAAAGTCATGATTTTATTAAAGACACGGAGGCGAGTATTATGCATAACTCTTTCTTTATTCCCTCAGCAGCAAAGATAGAGGAATATAAATATCAAAATGAAAGAAAAAACTGTATAGGCACACAGGCAACCAATCACATAACAGAGGAAGTGACTATAAAAGGCATGTGTCTCCCACAACCCTCCTCTTTCTTGCGAAAACCGTAGACCAGGAAACATGAACGACATACCACTTGGCAAAAACAGAAAACAGAAACAAATCGATAACTTCAAGCTAAAAGAGAGAGAGAAATATGATAATAACCAAACTCTAAACTGAAGACTTACCAAGCAAAATGTCAATAGCTTCTTAGGAATTCATCCTATAATATAGAAAAAAACTATTAGTATATAATCATATAAAATCAAACATCAACAGTATAATAACATAAATACGTAGGTCACTATAACCAGACCAGATAGTAACCTACCTGAAAATTTAACCGCATCTCATCCAATGACACAACACTGGGAGGGCGGGTGGGAATAATACTCGCCTCAGTGTCTTTAATAAAATCATGACTTTGCGTCATGTTAATTGTAAACTCTGGGAATTATGGCTCTAGGCTCCTATTATGCAAGTTTAAAGCTGTGCTATCACTTGAGATGCGATGTGGTTGATCGGTCTGAAATAAAAGTCACGGAAGGTCGACTCCCGAGACCAATCCGCAGCCCGCAGAATATCCTCCAGACAACAGACGACTGTAGAAGCTTTCGATGCCATGGCTCCACGCACTGAATGGAGTGTGAAGATAGACGTGCCCACGCCAGCTAAAGAGAGAAGCCAGCGTATCCAACGAGCCAAAGTCAGGGTGGATACGGGCCGGTATGGAGACCTAAATGATATGAATAACGGATTCAAGTCCAAGGAACGAAGAGGCCGTGTAATATCCAGATATACCTTTAGACACTCTACCGGGCATAATGCCGGATTCCCTGAGAATCTGGGGTATACAAAAGATTTGGATGCTGATTTAGTCCTTCTGGATATGTTGAACGAGATACCCTCAGGGGTAAAAGTAATGGCGTCCCAATCAAGGGCCCTGACGTCAGACACCCTTTTACATGAAACTAAGCAGAGAAGCATCACTAACTTAGAGGAGATTTGTTTAAGTGTCAAGTCTTGGTTTGGGTACCATGACGACAAAAATTGTAGCACCACGTTGACATCCCAGAATGCAGAAAAACGAGTCCTAGGAGGTCGAGCGAGGCGAATACCTTTGAGAAGGCGACACACAAAAGGATGTTGACCTATGGGCGAACAATCCAAACCTCTATGTCCAGCTGAAATTGCTGAGCGGAAAAGGTTGATAGTGCGATACGCCTTACCCGAATTGAACATGTGCGTGAGGAACTCCAAGATCATATGGAGAGGGACAGATACGGGATCCATTGACCGTTCCATGCACCAACCAGACCATGATCTCCATGAAGCGCGATAGGCTGCTCTTGTACCTGGAGCCCAGGCGTTATCGAGGAGCAGGAGAGTCGCTCGTGGAACGTTTGGGACATTCCAAGGTCCCCTGAAAGGAGCCACGCTATCAGAGGCAATTGGTTCTGAGATCCAGAAGGAGTTCCTGATAACCCGGGACCACGCTGTCAGAGGCAATTGGTTCTGAGGTCCAGAAGGAGTTCCTGAAAACCTGGGATCAGCCGTGGATAATCTATCGTCAACTCCATCAGGAGTGGGAACCATGGTTGAGATCTCCACAGAGGGGTGATCAGTGTCAGGGAACAATCGTGATGAACCAACTTCGAGATTGTGTGAGCAATCCTGTTGAATGAGGGAAAAGCATACAGGCAGCCCATCGGCCACTCCTGAAGGAAAGCGTCCTTCGCCACCGCCGCTGGGTCTGGTCTCAAACTGTAAAACTCCAGTAACTGGGTGTTCAGGCGGGATGCGAACAAGTCCATCACGAACCGTCCCCATAACCTGTCTAGGCCTCAAAACACTGAAACGTGCAAGTGCCAATCTCCCGAGTCTCTCAAATGTCTTGAATTCCAATCCGCCCCTGAATTGTCCAGACCCAGGATGTGCTCTGCTGTCACAGAGACATTGTTGTACAAACAAAATTTCCAAAATTCTTTCGCCAATAGAGCCAACATCTTGCATTTGGTTCCCCCCAAGTGGTTTATATAACGTACTGGCGATACGGAGAACGCAGCAATTCGCCCGACCTGGGATAAGGCTCCGAATCGCGAAGGCCCCTGCCAAGAGTTCCAGGCAGTTGATGTGTATGGATCTCTCTATCTCAGACCATCTGCCTCCTATGGAAACATTGCCACAATGCGCCCCCCAGCCGTGTAAGCTGGCGTCGGATTCTATCACCACGTCCAGTATGGAACCGAAAATGGCTCTTCCGTTGCAATCCTCCATGTACGCCAACCACCACACCAGTTCTTCCCTAGATTCCTCGTCCAGCCGTATTCTGGACTCGTAAGAATGACCTGAGCGGAGATGCGACCCCTTGAGCCGTTGGAGGGCTCGGTAGTGTAATGGACCCGGAAAGATCGCTTGAATGGAGGCTGCGAGTAGACCGATAATTCTTGCCAACTTTCTGATGGACAAATCCGACACTCAAAGAGCTCGCCGAAGCTCTTTCTGGATGGCCTTCATCTTGGATTCCGGTAGATATAGGAATTGTTGAAAGGAATCCACCTTGAAACCCAATAATTCCATCGATTGAGCTGGGGTCAGGATCGACTTGTCCCAGTTGATCATGAATCCTAAGTTCTGGAGCAGATTGACCGTCCATTCCACATGTGTCTGTAGCTGACCTCTGCACTGGGACATGATTAGAATGTCGTCCAGGTAAATAATCAGGCGTATGCCATGCGTACGAAGGAAGGTCACCACCGGTCTCTTGATCTTGGTGAAGCACCGAGGAGCTGAGGATAGACCGAACGGTAGACATGTAAAACGCCACCGTCTCCCGTGCCAGGTGAAGTGGAGGTAGTCCTTGTGTTCCACCGTGATGGGTACCGTAAAATATGCATCCTTCAGATCTAGCTTGGCCATCCAATCCGATGCACGGAGGAGGTCTCTGAGGCAATGTATGCCCTCCATCTGAAAATGTTGCTATCGGAGGAACGCTTTGAGGGGTTGGAGATTTATCACCGGACGGATACCTCCCCCTTTCTTTGGTACCAGGAAGAGGTTGCTCGTAAAGCCCGGGGTGGCAAACGGCAATTCTTCTATGGCGCCTTTTGACAACATCTCTCCGATTTCCGCGGAAATCATCTCCTCCTGTTCCGAAGGAACAATTCTCTGGGGACAGGTAATTGGACAGGCAGAGATACAAACTCGAGGTGATAACCCTTTACTGACTGTAACACCCAAGCATCCGAAGTCACAGCTGCCCACTCCTGGCAGAATAAGGCCAACCTTCCCACCACCCGTACTCAATCGAGAAGGGAAGAATGGGTACTCACCATAAGGAAGTCTGCCCGCGGGGGTATCTGGAACCCCATGACCCTCCTCTAGCTGGGAAGAAGGGAGGAGCTCTCGGATCCTGGAAGCCCAGGGAGGGGTAAAAGGAACCTCTGTTGGTTCGGAATGAGCCTCAGAATCCCCGGCCGGCTGGACGGCTCCTGCTACGCCCGGCCCCTCCGAAAACCTTAGGTGCAAACATGCATTTCATATTGGCCTGGGCTTTATCAATGGCCGTAAAGGTTTTAACGTATGACCCCAGGTCCTTCACGAAGGTAGCACCAAATAACATCCCATCGTCGGATGAACTTGGTTCCGCCACCGTCATGGCAGCCAATTTTAGCAAAATCGCTTTACGTCTCTCCGTTGAGATAGCGGTATTCACATTCCCCAGAAGAAAAATAGCCTGTTGGACCCATCCTATGGCCTCATCTACATCCAGGGCCGAGTCGCCAGCTCTAGCGGCATCCAGAAGCTCATACAGCTTCGACAAAGGGCCCAGGGTATCTAACATTTTGTCTTGGCACCCCTTTAGGGAGAAGGCCAGGCCCTTTTTCGGTTTCCAGCCTGACTTGTTTAAAAATTGCGCGATCTGGGGGTCAATCTCAGGGGTCTTGCAGGCCAAGCTTGGGAGGGAAGGCCTGGGGCATTCAGCGCGTAATTTATTGCGGCCCGCATTAGAAAGGGGGGTGCGCATGTGTTGCGCAAGATATTGGGCGATATGCCCTGGGGGTTCCCACTCGGCTGACCGGGGGTGACTTGGTCATCTGGATCGAACAGGGGGTTGCCTTGTGGATCCAACAGTGTCGTACTATCCCCAGTGGGGCCAGGTTGAGGACCCTGTGTAGTGGTAGAGGTCCCAGAAGGGGTTACACCCGTATGGGGTAAATCCTCACCCGACTCAACCTCATCGTAAGAGTCGTATTCCATCACGTCTGAGTCAGCCCCCGCACTCTGGTCGGTATCCGACCCTTCCTCGTGGGCTCTAGCCCGTTTCCACAGTGTAGCCTTTTTAGCCCGGCCAGGGGCTCTTTTGCGCGTGGGAGGTGCGCCTTCTGTGACCGCCTCAAGCGTGCCTATCATGGTTTAACCTTATGGGCTCCAGGCATGGCAGGGGCAGGCAGGGGGGTCCCATCACCTAGGAGGGTGGGGGCCACCATAGAGGGTAACAGCATAGCTTGCAAGGACTTTGAAAACGATGAGGACACCGCTCCCATGGTAGAGGCTTCTGCAAGGAAGTAGGGCCTGAAACTCTTGGGAGGCTACATTACCCTCAGGAATATCTTGGGTAAAGGCCTCTGCAAGGCCCTCTGGCCCCTTATCTCTGTCTTGTATATTAGCAGAAAATCACACCCACAATATCAATATAAAATTCCTGAACTAAATTGATTAGGAAACAAGCAGGGTTCAGGAACCCACAGGAGAAAGCAAAAAAACCTGTCTGTTGGTGTAGCCACAGACCAGTCAGAGTGCCCATGATTACCCCTGTCCACCACTGAAAACACCTTCAATGTGGACATGAGCATCAGAACTGAAGCAATGGAAGAAGGTTGCCCAGTTTGATGAATCATGTGTTATTTTAGATCAGATGGATGACCAGTGCATGTACGTCATTTACCTGGGGAAGAGTTGTCAACAGGATGCACTAAGGTAAGAAGGCAGGTTGACGGAGGCAGTGTTATGCTTTGGGCAAAGTTCAGCTGGGAAACTTTAATGGCAGTGGCCTCTTTCAGCAAAATAATGCTCCCTAAAACAGTGCATAAATTGTGCAGGAATGATTTAAGGAACATGACGAAGAATTCAAGGTGTTGACCTGGCCTCTGAATTCACCAGATTTCAATTGGATTTAGCATTTGTGTGATGTGCTGGAACAACAAACCCGATCCATGAAGGCCCCACCCCATAACTTTCAGGATTTTAAGGATCTGCTGCTAATGTCCTGCTGCCAGATACCAAAAGACACGTTCAGATGTCTTGTGGAGTCCAAGCCTCAACGAATCATAATTGTTTTGGCAACACAAGGGTGAATTTCACCATATTAGGTGGTTTTAATATTGTAGCTGATGAGTGTATATTTTTTTTAATGCTAACCCTTGTTCTACGGGAGCAGCCATCTTTAAGAAATCTTTGATTAAAGGCACAACTTGTCCAGCCAAAACATGCTAATCAAGAGTAAACGCACAATCACAAATCCTGATATTATACACAAGAGTCAATCATCTAATAGAACACACTGGATGCTTTCAGAAGTTCAGATTGTGCTTGGTTTGCCAGATAATTTATCCTTCTGACCAAATATGGCTGCCCCCACAAATTAAGGATAAGTCAAGAGATGCACTGAAAAAAGGTAACATATATGTTTATTACACGCAATATAATGTATAATGATGACAGGCTTCCTTTATTATAACACAAAATAGGAGCTATCACTGCCCCCTTTTAAATGGTCTACCTCCATTCATACACGCAAATCCCAGAACAAGTGCAATCAATTCTGATAGAAGGGTTCAAATACACCCACTGCCCCATTTCTAAAATTACTGCAACAGCTAGAGACTGATTGTGGTTCATGTTTACTAATTGTTTAGTCTAATGTATCTTTATCTGGAATGGGGACCAGCGGCTATTTATTTTTAGCATATCTAGCATGTAATTGGAAGTCTTCAGCTTCCATCCTGTTCACTGATCAAATATTTATTGAGGTGACTAAGTGCTGATTTGCAAAAGACATGGGCCCACACAGCATAGTTAATATGTTTCCTTCTGGCTGAGCTATTCCCAGAAGCAATAAATGACTTCATGCACATCAAGCTAAAGATCTGAGCTACTGACAAGGGAAACTCTGCTTAAAACACCAGCACATGTTCATTCTTTAGTGTACAATAGCTAAAGACATGAAGTCAAACTTCACAAGCAGATATTTAACAGGATAGAAGGACAGAAAAAAAGTATTAAAAAAAAATCATTGTAAATATTTACAATTTATAATATGTGTCAACTAATCCAACACTTACATGCTAAACATTGTATTCTTTTAAAAAGTTAAAATGTAGAAATATATGTTTTTATTTACGCAAAATATTTAATGTTTCAATTAGGGATAGGGCTCTAGTCCTGCCCTCAAACACAATTAATTTTAATGCAAACCGTGTATATCCCATTACTGTACAGATCCCTGATTTGCATTCTACTATTGCCCCCAAGTAGAGCAAAACTCTGATGCAGACTTTTCCCATATTTTTGACAGATTATACATGAAATTTTCAGTTTTCAAATCTCATGTTTTCACAGATTCATTTATTGGGCCATCTCCATTATAAATTCTTATTTTTGTGAATGAATGGAGTATCTCTAAGTCAAAAGAGTAATCTAGATATGGTTCCTTTGCTCACTGTGCCTCGCGAGGTAACAGGTATACATCACTAATGATGCCTATTAAAGGTCAAAAGAAGATCGGGGTTGTTGTATCTCTCGCATAGAAGAAGCTTGCCTGAATTTCAGATCTGCACTGCCTTTGTAGGTGGAATTAGTCTGATATGCAATTTGTTAAGGTTCTCCCTGTAATGGCACAAATGAGCTAAACGTAAAGCAAGTGTTCACTGTGATTGGCTCAAAGATTTATCAGACAGACCGTATACTAACCAATGGCTGTTGCTGAATCTTCCCATAACTGAGGCAGCCAGCAATAGCCAATTGACAGATGATCCCAGCATGCATTGCTACAGTAGGATATCAGCTGTCAATCACCCCATGTCACAGCCATCCTATGGTATGTGCAGGGTCGGATTTACCTCCCTGCTGCCCCAAGGTTGGTTTTCCAATGCTCCCCAGCCCATCATATATATGAAACTTGGTGTATTTGATTGGATGGATGAATGTAAGTAGTTTGGAGTATGACTGTATGCTAATTATGACTAGGTGGGTGGTGGGATGGCAGTAAGTGCAAGGTGGGTGGGGGTAGGTGACATGTTATGTGACAAGTGTGTGAATGAGACAGGGTGAGAGGGTATAACTGGGAGGTGAGATGGGATCTGACTGGGCGGATAAAGGAATATGACCAATATGGAGTATGTGGTTAAATGGCAATGCGTATGTGAGAGCATATTTGTGTGAAGTTTTAGTGACTGCATGTGAATGATGGTTGTACTTGTGTAGAGTGCAAGTTTGTACATGCAGGAACATATGTGTTTGATATTTTATTGTGCATGTGTGGGTATTTGGTGTGTATGTATAGGTGTGTTTGTGTATTTTGTTTCCAATCCTCTTTATCTTTCTCCTCCGTCTCTATTTATTTATATCATCCTCACACATGTTCCTCATCTCTTTCCTCAATTGTGCCCCTCTCCCCATAAGCCTTTTGTACTCCAATTGTTCCCCTCTTATTTCCTACTTCCCTTACTTGTACCCCTCTTCTTTATCCCTATCCCTTGCTTGTTCCCCTATTCTTTCTCGCCATCCCTCACTTGTTCCCCTCTCTTTCCCTCATGCCTTACTTGTACCCCTATTCCTTTCCCTATCCCTCACTTGTTCACCTCTTCTTTATTCCCACCCCTCACGTGTTCCCCTCTTCCTGTTCCACCTTCCCTCACTTGTTTCCCTTTTCTCTCCCCCTTTTGCACCTCTGTTCCCCAGCCTCAGACCACTGGCGGATCCGGAGCCTTATCTCGGGAGGGGCACTCATAGATTATTTAAAGAAACAATCCAGGCACAATAACCACTACAGCTCTCTGACAATTTACCTGGGGTCTGCCAGGATAAGGGCTGTAGTAGGGGATAGGGCCTCTAGTAATGTGTGTGTGTATGTGAGTAGGCAGTGTGTGTTTGTGTGTGTGTGTTTGTGTGTATGGGAGGCACTGAGTGTGTGAGGGATGCAGGGGGGTGTACGGGAGGCATTGCATGTGCATGTGCGAGTGGTGCTGTGTGTTTATGTGGGACAGTGTGTGTATGGGGGTGCAGTGGAAGCACTATGTGTAGGAAGGGTAGTGTGTGTTTGTGTGAGGGGTGTAGTATGTGCATGGGAGTGCAGTGTGTATATGTGTGTGGGGGGGGAAGTGTGTGTGGGGGTGCAGCGTTTGTATGGGGGAGCACTGTGTGTATGGGGAGAAGTGTGTGTGGGGTGCAATGTGTGTGGGGTGCAGTGTGTATGGGGATACAGTGGGGGCAGTGTGTGTATGGAGGAGAAGTGTGTGTATGGGGGTACAGTGGGGGAAGTGTGTGTATGGGGTGCAGTGGGGGCAGTGTGTGTGGTGGGGCAGTGTGTATATGGGGGGCTGTGGGGGCAAAGTGTATATGTGGGGGCAGTGTGTGTGGTGGGGCAGTGTGTATATGTGGGGGCAGTGTGTGTGGTGGGGCAATGTGTATATGAGGGGCTGTGGGGGCAGTGTGTATATAGGGGGGCTGTGTGTATATGGGGGGTTGTGTAAAACAGCAAGTCTTGTGGGGTGTTCCAGTATACGGTGATTAGTACTGAGCTTAAAGTGCTGAAAAAACTAATACTGATATAAAGGTGCCTATAGAGCTCATTTGAGCAGGGTCCTCTTCAATCTATTGTTCCTGTAAGTTTTCTTGTAATTGTCCTATTTATAGTTAAATCTCCCCTTTCATAATATTGTAAAGCGCAATGGAATCTGTTGGCGCTATATAAATGGCAATAATTATAATAATAATAACACACAGTGCATCACATTTTGCTGTGGTGGCAGTGTGTGTATGTGGGCCTGTGTGTATATGGGGGGCTGTGGGGGCAGTGTGTGTATGGGGGGCTGTGGGGTAGTGTGTGTATGTTATGGCAGATTAAAACAAATGTGCTAGAGCTCCCAGGTCTTTTCTCCCTCCTGTGCCGGCTGCCCAGCAATGTGCCTGCGGACCGGTGAGGGAGATGATCTCCCCTCCGGTCCGTGAAGGCACTTAGCAGGTTCGGCGCTTGGATAGCACCGGCCCTGTTGCAGGAGAAAGCATTGGCTCTCGGGGGGGGCAATTGCCCCGTTGCCCCCCCCACTGGATCCGCCACTGCCTCAGACAATTGTTCTTCTATTTTTACCCCATTCATCACTTACTCTGCTTTGCTCACTTGATCTCATATGTGCCTTCTCTGCGTCACTCACTTGTTCTGATACATGGTTCTGTGGCTGTGGCCTTGGTGGCCTGATGTTAAAACTGGCCCTGGGTATGTGGGATCCATTGAGAATCGACAGCCATACAAGTGAGGCTCTTCAGTAATAACAAGTATACACCCCAATCAGTGGCTTTACTGTGAGAAAAGGGCTACTGTCACTGTTGTGAGAGCACTTACTGTGCTTCCCAGTAGGACTTGGGAACTTCTGGGGATCGCATGGACTCACCCTACACATCAATCACCTGACCGGGAGATATCCTGAAACACTCTGGGCAGGTATTGTTTAGTCCTCCAACAAATAGGGCTCAATTTAAAGGGGAGACCAGGGAGGTGAGGATGCATCAAAGAATAGCTTGAATCTGAGAATAGCCGCAAGCCATAAAAAATTAAAACCCAGTAACCCGGGTGCAGATTCTCCAGTCAGTGCGCTATTTGGACAGTGAGGGCACTTGGTGATGAGTTTTCCAGACATATATTGTGTGGGTACATTTTGTGTGTTGTGCTTTTAGGACTGGGAGGGAGCGATAGGGAATATATTGTGTTGACTGGGAGGGACTATTGTTCTGTGCATAGCATTATATGGAGGACACCCTGCGGGAAGAAACAACAATTCTCTGTATAAATAGATGTGTTGTGTGCAATAAAGATCAGTCTACCCCCTACATAAAGTCTCGACTAATGTGTGGGGGAAAGGGTATAATCACTCCTTTACAGGGGAGAATGTCTCCTGAGGAAAGAGAGCTATAACTGCTGGTCCAGTGAAAGAGGTCAATAGAAACCCCAGTCAAGCTTTGGCAGCTGGATCTGACGTATTCCAGAGTCCCCTGGTAGCAACAAGGAAGCTGACCTGGCAGAGGTTCTCAGTCGGGGTACAGGAGCTCTGCCACAGTTCATTTATTGAAGATCCCACAAACAGGCTCTGCATTAAGGTCATATTGAACACTTCTCTTGGGAAACCTTCACATCGCTATTCCTTTAATGCCTTCAAACTGTCACGTATTCATCCGCTTATAAAAATGTGGTTAATGGCATTTACTGTCCACACATGAAAAGTTGTGCCGAGCAGCAACCAAATCCACAGAAGGGTTAATGCTGAGCAGCAGTTATGCAAATGGGAACCTGGTAACTGCCTTTGGGGTCAAAGGCCGGTTACAGCCTATCAGATCTAGAGGAGGGGTATTTAGGCCCAGTTCTCATCCTGCTCAGTGCCCTGTCGTGGTTTCTTTTGTGGTTGTCTGAGAGCGCGTTATGGATTTTGTTTATTCTGGTTATTTAACTTTGGCATTATTTTTGACTTCCCTGTTTTTTGGCATGCCTGACTCCTGGCTTTTCCTTATCGTTGTGTCTCTTTCTGTATCCCTTGACCTCGACTATTCCTGACTATTCTTTGTTACGTTAGTCTGGCCATTCTAAGGTCCGGTATACGTTACCTATCAGTCCTCTGTGTTACACAATTCTACGTGCTGGATAATTCTGTGATCCTGACACAAACAACCACAATACAGGTACAGCAACCATCACAAAGTGCTTACATTATGTACTATACCATGTAAAGTGACCCTCACGAAGGTATCCATTTATTTATTTATTTTGTCACTTTTTCTTTAGATATCAAAGCTGTCTGTTACAGTGATTTTCTTCTTAAATTATATTTTATTTAGCTAGAGGTTTCCTTGTAAAAGCTTATATTTTCTTTTCTTTTTTTAATTCCATTGATTCAGTGCATTTAATTGTTAGCTAGCTATAAGTGTGATATAGTTATCGTAATTCCATTACAAAAACTGTTTTGGGGTGAAAGGGGTGTGGGGTTGTGAAATTATTTTATTGAATGATTTTACAATAAAATACAGTTGCAATATCAATATATGTGTTGTGATCATTATTTATTGTTATAAAAGTGTGCTTACAATATTCACAATGGTCAATTAATATGCATACAACAAGTTCAAGTGTTCAAACGTCACATATGATGTAAGGAGATTTATATAAAACAAATATTATGAATTAAAAAAGGAAAGGAAAAGAAAGAAAGAGTAAATAATAAAGAAAAGAAGAGAAAAAACACTATTAGCAAATTATATACTCACATAAAATAGACATTAATCTAAAAGAGAAAATTAATCACTAATATTTTGTTTAGATTTCATCTAAATAAGATCTCTAAATGTGTAAATGTGCAGTTTGCACTGTGATTGAATAAAGAATGCACTGGTGTACTTGATTGTCGTTTCAGAAGACAGTGAAGAAGATTATCTGTCTTCTTTCTCTCGATAGAAGACCTCAACTATTTTTTTTTTTCAACATATATGTTCAACTGCTTTCTCCAGTGCCTAGTCTTTTGGCTAATAGTACTGGTGGCGAAGGAATAATTTTTAGTGTCTTACAGTTTATGTAACTAGGATATAGTTTATGAAACCAGGATATAGATCCTACAGTTTCTGTGCTGTTACCACCTTGCCATCCCTTCCTGTAACCTCATGGACAGTGTACCAAGCCAATAAGGAAGGGGAGGAGCAGAAGCTGATGAGGACAAGAAGAGGCTCTGTGGTCTGAGCTAGGCCTGAGCTGCACATGTCTGTAACTGTGCTCTCAGAAAAAGTGACTACAGCAGCTCTTAGAGCCACCCTGTACCGAAGAGTTTTTTTTTTTTTTCAAATTCACCAGGGACGCACTGCCTACACTAAGGGCCCAACATCGTGCACCAACCATCTAGTGGGACACATTATATAATTTATCAAATCCATTGATGAGCGAGGGTGTATGCTGAGCATATACAGACTGTGTTTGTGCTGCAGAAACTACACTGCAGTGAGACATTGCAGAGGAAGAGTTAGCTATTATTTTGCATGTTTATTTGCATTTGTGTGTTTATGGTAATTCATTATATTATCTGCACGTATATATTTAATTTACCCTCTGTATTTGAGCCATTTCTGGACTGTCAGTGGGGTCGGAAGTTGAGCATTCCATGTTCGTGTGTAGTTTATTTGCATTTCTGTGTTTATGGTAATTGCATGTTTGCATGCAGGATCATGATGTTCGGATCTCTAGATTTTGGTGGAAACTCAGACTCCCTGTTTGCATCAAAGTTGAAAGACACCGCTGCCCATACTTGCCTTCTTCCAAATTCAGGTAAGGATGGCATTACATTTACTATCCAATTTAACAGCCCAAGTTCTTAAATTGATGCCATGTTATAATTATACACCATAGAATCATGACACTCCTGCGTTGTTTCTCCTTGTCTGTCTGCATCAGTGGTGTCATGTATAAGGTCAACAAGACCGATGTGATTGGAAAGGTTGAAACTGCAAATAATATTGAATATTTCCAAATCTATTGAATGCTAAAAGAAAAGGACAAATAGATTGACAGTAACAAGGTGTGCTCTAAAGGGAGGCCAATGAAAATGGGGTGATGTGTGTTTCTTTTCATTCACCGGAGAGGTGGTTACATAGGAGCACGATATTACCTAGAGATTAAGTTAAAGAATATGACGAGAGCAAATTATGCATAGCTGTACCTCTGACTAGGTGCCATGTAGTAGTCATTTAAGCTTCCACAAAACGTGTTACTGAATGAACTGATCCTGCCATAACAAATAACAGTGTTATTTACTAAATTGTGAATTGATCAAAAGTACAAAAACAAATTATATTCTGGCAGCATATTAACTCTTTGGATATATCTATCCAGTTCAAATAAAAATATACTTTTGAATTCACAGACTTGAACCTTACTAGGCTGATAGCGGGTCGACCCCCGATTGTGGTATGAAATATAAAAATGTAATTCTCTGAACTGGGCCACTCTTGCTTAGCATCCCCCATGTTCCTTCGGCCTCTAATTGTATTAAAGCCGTGTTTTCGCATATTATGACTGTACTGTGTGTGAGGGAGCATGTTTGATTTTATTTTGTTTAAATTTATTTTGTACTGTTCTATGGCAATATTTGTTTTCTTAAAACGGTTTCTTGTCCTATTCCTTTTTTCTTAAAGAAAATGTTGTGCAAGATATACAAGTCACTACTTTTGTTCAAAGTCTTGCTGGCTTATTATGATGTATTTGTGTCTTTCATGCTTGTCCTTTTTCAACGAACCACGACAGGTAAAGTGTGAATTAATGAGAATTCAAATTACCAACTTGGAAAACTTCTCCAAGTCAGCTTTGTTTCCAATTTGGCTTGAAATTTTCTTTGAATTCACTTAAAATTAATTAATCTTGAATTTCCAATAATTCACACTTTAGTGAATGGCCTTGTATATTTATAATGGTAATTCTTTCTGTACTTCCTTATGTGCTTAATAAATATCGTTAAAAACAAATAACATTGAAATTATTTCATGTAGCTGCACCACAAAGTACATTTATGCCTCTCTTTTTTTTTGTTCTATTTTTTTCAGGAACAGACAAATTGCATGATTTTTGGTAAAGCTAATGTACGCTACCATCTGGTAGATGTCTTTATTCATTATAGTTTATTCAGCAGTTGTTCACTACGTGAACCAATTTGTTGGATGCAGTGTAATGAGTTGGTTATGAATATTAATCAGGTGTTTAATGAACATATGTGTACACTGCTTATGCCAATCATTAACCCCTTCCTTCCCCAAAGTCTGTACACTCTTTAATTCAACAAAATGTAATCCATAAAAAAATTTTGCAGAGGGATTGTTGTTGGCAGCCATCTTCCTTCCCTCACATTCTCTGCAGGCCACATTTTCAGGATGCTTTCTAGAAATTATAGATGGTAGAGGGGGGATGGAGGACTCAGAACATACTGAACACACCATTGGGGTTACATGGCAGGCTCCAATAGCAGCTTGCAATACTTAACTTGGAATATATATTTTGTTCAACTGTTATTACAGTATGTAGGCATTATGATATGTACAGGCATCATTTTAAAATTCTGTTGGCATTTTGATAAAGCTTTTTTCCCCAACACACCATCAGCTTCACAGTATCAGCTCTGGGATTGGAAGCCAATTAGACACAGATGGGATCGTCTGATTGATACAGCCTACATGGCATCCATTTTCTCCATTATGTAGGTCTGGTTGAATGAAGGTCAGTAGACTTCATCAGCAGCAAGGTGGCAAAGGATGGCTGCAATAGGAAGAAAATTTGTGGCTGCAAGTATAAGGAAAGGCATGTGCCTCAACCTGTGCCAGAAACTTTCTTACCGGGAACTACTCTAGCTGTGCCTTCAATGGGCTCATTTCTATGCTTGTCACAATCATGTGCCAACAAGTTGGTAAATGTTAACATGGCTGTCATCATTAACAATTACTAGCTGTTTTTTTTTTATGTTGCAAAGCTTATACTTTAACAACTGGCAATTAATGGCATTGTTACAAGGTTTGAACCTTAGACATCAAAATCTGTCACAGTTATATAATCATGAAGAAGCAAGTGTGGGTGAATTTAATTCCATATTCATTGATGATTCCTTTAGTAGGGCGTGCTTTATTATAAGAAAATGACTTTTGTAATTATAGAAATATAGGGCTAATATTGACAAATTAGAAAATGACTCGCAGTGGTGTTTCAAGTGTCTACCCTAGGCTGGAACCCAAAGTGGGCTGCTGAAAATGCCATGGGTCTGAATTTTAATTGTGAGCTTCATTAGCAACTAAAACTCCTGTTTTGCAGCTGGCTGGGGGCAGTGGAGGATAATTGGAGACGTATTTCGATGTCACTTCCCTGTTCTCTGTATTTCCATTCTCTCTGCTGTGGAGAAAGAGAGTAGTAATGGGAAGAAATATCATGCTCCCACTGGATTCACACAGTGCATTCCAGAAGAGTTTTTACGGCTTTGGAGTAGCAGAGAAGACATTACTGGAGCCTGAGGCTTGCAGTTTAGAGTCTGAGGTAAGAATATGAAGATGGAAAGGAGAAATATAAGGTTATGTCTAATATTAAGCTAAGGTGACAGGGTCATGTGCAAATGGAGTGCTGGGAGAGAAGAGGAATGTTCCAACAGAGAGCTGGAGTGACGGAGGGCATGTACAAATGTAGAGTTGGGGACTAGGTGGCATAAAATATGGATTGCTGAATCGGTAATATAGTATATGAATTGTGGGGAACATCCAACATAGTACATGGATAGCTGTGATGGGAAGTCTGACAGGAGATATGGATAGCTGTGGAGGATATATGGCATGGGTTAAGGATGGCTTTGGGGGGAAATAGAATGGGATATGAAGTGCTGTGTGGGGAGATATGTGGCATGGAGTTCTCATTATTTCTTTTTTGCTCTAATTCATTAACTTGGCTCACCCCAAGTTAAAAGCGTAATTCAGACGTGGACCCCATGTTTACTGTTCCTAGAGGGATATCAGCAACACCTTACTGACGAGGCCCAAAAGAAGGCCTAAACGACCGTCTGGGTTTGCTGTATCTCTCGTGCAGAGGGAACTTGCTGGCATTTCGGTTCAGGACTGCCCGTACGGGTGGGACCAGTCTGATAGGCTTCATATATTTTCTCTCTGTAATGGCACAAGTGAGCAAAAAATATTTTGAGACCTAAGCGGGGATGTACCGAAGGGCAAGCTATTGAGTATCTCTAAGCATTTGTCCATTCTTTGAGTTCTCATTATTTATTTTTTGCTTTAATGCATTAACTTGACTCACCCCAAGTTAAAAGGGTAATCCCGATGTGGATCCCGTGCTCACTGTGCCTTGCGGCTAACTGACAAGCCAGGGCGGGCGGGTGGCGCTGGCGAGGGAGCACTGATTAGTGAGCTCCCTCGCGCGCCGCAGAGTGATGCCGGTCACCTGGAGCCGGAATATGACGTCATAACCCAGCTCCTGGCATCACTCTGCGGTGCGCGAGTGAGCTGAGCAGAGAGCTCACTAATCAGTGCTCCCTCACCAGCGCCGCCTGCCCAGCAGCCCAGCAGCCACTGGACCCCAGGGAAAGGGAGAACCCCCCCCACCCCAGCATTTCTAAAGGTAAGGAGGTCTGAGTTTTGTCATGCCTAGGGCAGCACAAAACCAGGATACACCACTGCCCGTACGGGTGGGACCAGTCTCATAGGCTTCAGATATTTTCTCTCTGTAATAGCACAAGTGAGCAAAATATATTTTTGAGACCTAAGCGGGCAGGTACCGAAGAGTCTCTCTAAGCTTTTGTCCGTTCTTTGAGTTCTCATTAATAATTTTTTGCTTTAATGCATTAACTTGGCTCATCCCAAGTAAAAAGGGTAATCCAGACATGGATCCCGTGCTCCCTGTACCTAGAGGGATATCAGCTGCACCTCACTGACAAGGCCCAAAAGAATTTCGGGTCTAGACTGCCTCTATGGGTGGGACCAGTCTGATATGCTTCAGATGTGTTCTCTCTGTAATGTCACAAGTGAGCAAAAACTATTTTGAGACCTGAGTGGGAACGTACCAAAGTTCTCAGAGTTCTCATTCTTTCTTTTTTTCTCTTTTGCTTTAATGGGATAAGGCGAGCTGTGTGGGAGGATATGGCATATTACAGGGAGGGCTTTGTAGGGATTTGTGGCATTGGACATGGATTGCTGTCGATGAACATGTGGCATGGGATATGGAGGGCTCTGGGTAGATGTGTGGCATAGGATATGGAGGGCAGTGTGGGGAGACATGTTGGGAGAAGAAGGGCCTGGGTAGAAATCTGGTATGTGGACATTCATTGTGTGGATGTTTGACTTGAGGGAGGGGTCTTACTCCCAATGCACACAGTGCCACCTTAGCAACTAGGAGGGGGGGCAAAAGGGTGATCAAACATCAATCCAATTGCCCCCCAAAACAAGGACAGAAAGTGCCTCTAGCAAGTGTGTTAAAAAATGATAAGCTTAGAGTCATGTCTACAAATGTTCGCAGTTTAGGGAATAAGATCCATTAACCTTTGCAATAATGACAACTGATAGCGTAGATTTACTCACTGTTACTGAGACATGGTATAATGTATTCAATCACATGGGAAAGGTGTTTTACTTTCCTCTTGATGCAATGGGCCACTTGACCGGATTTGCCCCACAGGCATAAGGCTGCCAGCCCTTCCCTGGTAGGGAGGAGTCAGGCAACTATAGGCCAGTAAGCCTTACTTTAGTAGTGGGGAAAGTAATGGAAACCATGTTAAAGGATAGGATTGTTGAACATCTAAAGTCACATGGATTTCAAGATCAGAGACAACATGGGTTTACTTCAGGGAGATCATGCCAAACTAATCTTATTTTTTTTTTTTTTTATTGGGTAACTAAAGTAATGGATCAGGGTGGTGCAGTAGACATGGCTTACCTAGATATCAATAAGGCTTTTGACACTGTTGCACATAGAAGGCTTATCAATAAACCCGCCATCATTATGTTTGGATTCCAATATTGCTGAATGGGTAAGGTGTTGGCTAAATGACAGGCAATAGAGGGTTGTAGTCAATGAAGTATATTCAAAGCATGATCTTGTTATCAGTGGGGTACCTCAGGGATCTGTACTTGGACCCATTCTCTTTAATATTTTTATTAGTGATATTGCCGAAGGTCTTGATAGTAAGGTATGTCTTTTTGCTGATGATACTAAGATATGTAACAGGGTTTATGTTCCAGGAGGGATAAGACAAATGGCAAATGATTTAGGTAAACTAGAAAAATGGTCAGAGCTGTGGCAGCTGACATTTAATGTGGATAAGTGCAAGATAATGCATCTTGGACATAATAACCCAAGGGCAGAGTACAAAATATTTGATAGAGTCCTAACCTCAACATCTGAGGAAAGGGATTTAGGGGTAATTATTTCAGGTGACTTAAAGGTCAGCAGACAATGTAATAGAGCAGCAGGAACTGTTAGCAGAATGCTTGGTTGTATAGGGAAAGGTATTAGCAGTGGAAAGAGGGAAGTGCTCATGCTATTGTACAGAACACTGGTGAGACCTCATTTTGAGTATTGTATGCTGTACTGGAGACCGTATCTCCAGAAGGATATTGATACTTTGGAGACAGTTAGACATGTGCAATTCGTTTCAGTCCAAATTTAAATTCATTGCCGAAGTCCTGTATTGCCGAAGTCCCGATTTGCAGAAGTTCCGAAGTGCTGAACCGAACCAAACTGGCGAATCTCGGAAGTGACGAAGTGCTTCGGATTTCTGAAAAGTGGCAAAACAGGAGAGGGAGGTAAAATTAAGGGAATAGTGATAGGAATCTAACCCTAACATTACCCCTAACACTAAACCTAACCCTAACCCTTACCCCTTACCCCAACCTTCCTCTAACCCACCCCTAACAGAGTTAGGGGTAAGGTAATGTAAGGGTTATGGGGTAAGGGGTAGAGGTAAGATTAGGGGTAGAGATAGAGGTAGGGTTAGGGTAAAGGTTAGGGTTTTAGAGAAAGGTTATGTGGTCTTAAATTAGAGAGGCAAAGGTTTAAAAATAATATCAGGAAGTATTACTTTAATGAGAGGGTAGTGGATGCATGAATTAGTCTTCCAGCTGAAGTGGTAGAGGATAACACAGTGCAGGAGTTTAGGCATGAGTGGGATAGGTATAAGGCTATCCTAACTATAAGATAAAGCCAGGGAGTAATGAACTTATTTAGAAAATTGGGCAGACCAGATGGGCTGAATGGTTCTTATCTGCCGTCACATTCTGTTTCTATCTTTTTATGTTTCTTGCTACTGCCACTCTGTAAGCAGTGACACATTAATGGACATTGCACACAAACTCACATACTGACACAGCATACAGTGTATCCAGACATGCAGTCCCAGAGACACACAAATCTACCAAATATAACCAAAGTGACACAGCAATTAAAGTTTAAACACACTCACAGCACACACGTTTACAGCCATGGCAAACTGACAGAAAAATGCAGCCATGTTTGCACAGGCACATACAAAATCAAGTATGCATAACTAGATGCAAACACCTGCACGCAATAGGGCTTAGTGTTGAACATAGGATATTGTGTAGGGTATTTGAGGGGCTTAAGCTTGTATATGTGGGAGGGGCAATACAAATTTCCCATGGGCAGAAACTTCTGTTCTTTTTGCAACTTAGCAACACCCTGGGCAGCCAGGATAAATGCAGATAGTTTTCTACAGGCCTGTGTACCAACATTAAATGTGCATTCTGAAAACCTAATATGATTAAACTAGGATTTTCCTTATAAACCATATCACCTCATAGAAGCGGGGAGAGTTTAGGTCAAACACCCAGTCATTAAAATTGGTCCACCCAGGAAGTCACCTTTAACAAGGCTACATACCACTTGCATATCACTTTCATTCATCTATGGCAGACTATCCTGATACTTAAACTTTTCCCCAGAAGAATTATATGCTGTCTCCCTGGTTCGGTACCTTCCCTTCTCCCAAACATATATTACCAAACGCGCCCTTTCTGGCAGTCATTCAGTTGTACAAACTCCCAAACGGTTCACAGCGGTACTTAGCCGCATACTCCCGGGAACTCGGCTACGGCTATTTGACTTCATGGCTCCCGGTCACCTTGACCCAATGTGTTAACCCCCTTGCTGACCTGCCAGGAGAACACTATTTGGAGGGAAGGTACTATATACTAATTGGAACAATCGCTCCCTGAAAACCAGGTGGAGCCCTCTCCATTTGACCGTAGGAGCGCCTCAAAACCTTACTCTGGTGGCGATTGGACAATTCTTCATGGATCCGAGCACTATTTTGCCAACTTGGGTGCTCAGACCAGAGCTGTCCAGGGATGTATTACATGTGGGGTTCCTGTTTGTGTTTTTACTGTGTTTTGGGGGTGTTTTTATGTTAGGCACTTTCAGGGCCGGTGCAAGGATTTTTGCCACCCTAAGCAAAAAAACATTTTGCCGCCCCATCTGCTCCACAGGTGTCCTCTATGTTTAACACCACCAGATAAAACATTGCCTTACCTTGAAGGGTTAAACAAGCCTCTAGTAGCTGTCACACTGACAGCCACTAGAGATGCCTCTGCTACAATGCCATTTTGAGAAGCATTGGAAGTGCATAGCGCTTGCCACTGATGCACATCAGGTCCCCAATGCTCCTGTATGAAGAACATTGGATTGGACTAGCGTTGTCCCATCAGTAACATGGAGCGAGGTAAGGAGGCAAGCAGTGCAGAGGGGGGGCTTAAATCTATGTATGGACAGAGACACTGTAGTATTTGCAATACTGGTTTATATTCCTAACACTATAGTGTTCTTTTAAAAGTATTGATTTAAAAAAAAAAATATATTAATATTGAGCTTTTTGCCCAAATGCAATCACTGATACATACATACACACACTCATTCACTCACTCACACTCAATGTTCCACACAATCAGATCAGTGACCAAGGCACACACACACGATCCAAGCAGACACACATACACACACACTGATCCAAGCAGACACACACACACACACAAACATACTGACTGAAGCAGGCTGATATACATTGTTTAAATCACACACACACATACACTATTAAGTCCCGCTCTTGCCTTCATTTGATGATAGCTCTCCATGGGCCACAGGTTTGTAGACTGCACCTGGCTTCCTTGTCTCCTTCTCAGCTCCTCCCCTCAATATCCTCCCACCAACTTGACCGCACGTTCTGGGGAAGGGGCAGAAGCAATCGTAAGATGTGCCCGTACGCTGACACCGGCATATGAGAGGTGTGTAGGGGGGGCGGCTCTCTGATCTTTGCGAGCTGAGGTTGATGGCACCTGGGGCTAGTCTGTCACTATGTAAGTGCTCCCTAGTGTCCGGTCTTATGACCTGCGGGATGCAATTTGACCCGGCGCCTACCCTGATAGTACGCGTCGGCCCTGGGCACTTTGACCCAGCGCCTAATCTGCCTATAGGACGCGCCGGCCCTGGGCACTTTGTGTTTCTGGGAGATCATTGATTTAGCGGTCAGCAACTCAATTATCTCCCGGAAACAGCGGCGTCTGGACGGGCACTGTATGTGTACAAAGGAGACCCCATGTTAGGGGTTTGTGTATAAAAGACCAAGCCTGTGGAATAAAAATCAGTTGTACTCCCAGAACTATGTGTCGTCTAGTTACTGGGGGAAAGAGAGATATTCACTAAAGATTGCTTCTATGAGGATATTCGGCTGAGATACCCAGTTGGGGTATTGGAACTCCGCTACATCCTCCATCTTTGATTTTGTCACTTGTTGGATGGCATGAAATGCTTAGTAAATATGAACTATGAAAGTGTTGTTATGCCAAAAATTAGAAATACCGGGGGGCAGGGCCTGAGCTTTATGGCGGCTGGACGTTCTTTCTGTGAGCTCCAAGCTTGATCTTGCTTATCCACTCAATCATCTTATCACCAGCCTGACCAAACAATATAGATCAAGACTTACCTGTTCCTGGTGCCAGCCAAGATCCCCTGAATCACTTCTGTGGTTGGCATTCTGCTTCTTTGACGGCAGTGTCAGCAAGGCTTAGCAGAACCATCAGGCAGGTGAAGTGGCCGCTCCCCCGTGCTGTACCACGCTCTAGGTTATCCCGGACCCCACTGGCTTGCTACACACAACAGCTTGAACACTTGCTGCTACATCGGCTGAAACCCCTACGCAGCTTAACTCCACAAGTTGATGGCGGTGAGTCCTTCAGGTGGCCTCCGACTAAAGCAGCCTGGGCTTGCATTCCCTGATCTAGTGGCACAATTCCTGAGGAACCTCGATTACATCTTTGTCCACTTTTGGGCCTCCCTGGCAAAACGGCAAGCAGCCTTACTGTTGCGGCTTGCCGACACCACAAGCTTACCTGCTCATCGGCGAGCCGGGAGCCGTTCCACTGCCTTCTCTGGGCATCGCATGGTCGCGTCCATCTTAAGCTGCGCCCCTCGAATAAATACAGACATGCGTGTGACGTCACGACATCAGCGCACGCGCACATTCTGGGGCCAGAGGTCACCCTCTGACCAATCAGAAGCCATAGAGGGATATTTAAATCCTTAATTCACTTTACTTCCTTGCCCTGTCGTGGTTTCCTGTTCCTGGTTCCTGAGAGTGTGTTTATTTTTGTGATTTTTACTTCCTGGTATCCTGATCTTGGCTTTTCCCTGGTTATTCTGAATTCTGGTTCCCCTGACTTGGCTTGTTTAAACGGTATTTGAGTATTTCTGGCTTCCTTGACCTCGGCTTTCCCTTTGACTATTCTCTATCTCTAGCGTATTAGTCCGGCCATTCTAAGGTTCGGTTTGCGCTCTGTCCTTTTATTTTCCTTTTCTTTTGTATGTATATATTTACATAGTTTCTGCGTGTTGGACCACACTAGCTGCCGTGACACTTACTGGCTCAATCCTGGGAGAGAGAATGTGAAAGCAGGAGCCAGGCAGTGATTGGGCCCCCCTCGGGCACTTACCTTGATCAAACACCAACACTCCTCTCTACTGGCCTGCCCAGGCTGAGGGCCATCAAGGGCAAAGCCCCATTGCATCGTCCAGACAGACGGAAGAACACCCGCCACCAGCGAAGGCGCACCATCAAGGCATTCCATTCCTCCCCTAGTGGAAAGGACTTGATGACCAGGATCACCCAAGTCCGTGGCATGAAGATGCCGGCCTACTACCCGGCCTGAGTCTGGAGGGATGCCCTGCACCGCACCCCTGGCATAGCTGCCTTGCAGACCCTTCACAGATATGAATCACATTTTATTAGCCTGGGAATAGGCTGACGGTCTGTTCCTCACCTGGGACAGCATAACCACTCTGGGATTTACCCGTGAGAAAACCGCTGCTACCCAGACCGTACCAACTCCACTTAGCTCACATAAGCTTCAATCTAGTTGTACCCCCTTATCTTTGAGTTCATCTTTGTGTTTTGTCATATAAGTTACATTTTGGTACATGCATTTAGCAGTAAAAGGCAGCATTATATATATGTACTGACGCCCAGTGGCTCACTTATATTAAGGTCTGACCATATCATGAATAAAATTCATAGGCTGAATACACACACATTGCTTTTGAAGTTCACACTGTCCGCCTATTTAAACCTACTCCTTTAAGAATTGCTATCATCTACCGCCCCCCGGTCATCCTAGACTATTCATTGGGCACTTTTCTTCCTGGCTTCCCCACGTCCTCTCTCATCTAGAACTCCTTCCTTTTCAATATACCAATCAACAACCCCAATTGCACTAATGCCTCTTGTCTGCTCTCTGTAACCTCCTCCTTTGGCCTTACACAATGGTCCAATTTAGCAACCCATACAGCAGGAAACACTCTTGATCTCGCTTTCACCAATATCTGTACTGCCTCTAATCTCTCCAATATTCCTCTTCCTCTATCTGACCACTATCTGCTGACTTTTGACATCAGCATACCTAAGACCCAATTGACACCACTGTCTGAACATCAGTCTAACATAAACCTCCAATGTCTTGACCTAAAGCAGTTCTCCACTAATCTCCAAACTCTTCTTTTACCTATCTCAAACCTCACCTGTCCTAGCTCTGCAACCTCCTTCTACAATTACACCTTCTCCTCTCAACTAGACATCATGGCACCTCCTACATTTAAACGCAGCAAGTGCCCCCAACAACAACCTTAGCACACCAAGATGACTCGATACCTCCAAAAATGCTCCAGAACTGCTAAACGCTGTTGAAGAAATTCTCACTGTGCATCTGACTTTCTCCACTATAAATTTATGCTGCACTCGTACAGCTTGGCTCTTTCCTTTTGCAAAAGTAAATTACTTCAATACCCTCATAACCACACACAACTATTTCACACATTTAACTCTTCTTCGCCCTATTGTTCCTCCTCCACCTACTAACTTGACCGCCTCAGATTTTGCAACTCACTTCACTGACAAGATCTCTACAATCAGGGAAGCGATCTCATCTTTCATCTTCCCCTTACATCACTTCCCCTAACCTCACTGCCTCTGCTGTTCTATGTTCATTCGCACCTGCTACAGCGGAAGAGATTTTTGCTCTGCTCCAGTCCTCTCTCCCCACCACCTGCTCCCTAGATCCAACTCCCTCGCATCTCACCCGTACTCTGTCTTCTTCTCTTTCTCTACCTCTCACTAAAATTCTCAATCTCTCTCTCTCCTCTGGTATATTTCCATCGCCCTTCAAACATGCAACTAAAACCCCAATTCTAAAGAAGCCCAACCCTGACCATAACTCCCCATCCAACACCATCCTATCTCGCTACTGCCTTTTGCATCTAAGATCCTTGAAAGAGTTGTGTATGCGAGATTAACAGACTTCATCGAGTCCAACTCTTTGCTAGACCATCTTCAGTCTGGTTTCCGCGCTAAGCACTCTGTGGAAACGGCACTGACCAAAGTATCCAATGATCTACTTGCTGTAAAATCTCATGATCACTACTCTATCCTAATTCTCCTTGACCTGTCTGCGCCTTTTGTCACTGTTGATCATCAACAGCTTCTTTTCATCCTCCACAATATCGGTCTACAAGGTATTGCTCTCTCCTGGTGCTCCTCGTACCTCTCCCAGCACTCTTTCAGCGCTCTTTCAGTGTTTCTTTCTCTGGCTCTGCTTCTTCTCCCGAACTCCTCTCTTTTGGTGTCCCCCAAGGCTCAGTCCCTGGTCCCCTACTCTTCTCTTTCTCCCTTGGTAAACTCATTAGCTCCTTTGGCTTCCAATATCATTTTTATGGGGATGACACGCAAATCTACCTGTCCTCTCCTGATCTCTCCCCGTCCCTCTTGACTAGTGTCTCTGACTACCTCTATGCTATTTCTAACTGGATGGCTGCCCACTTACGTAAACTCAAGTTGACCAAAACTGAAATTCTGGTCTTTCCTCCCTCAAGTGTTTCTACTCCTGTGTCTGTCTCCCTCAAAGTCAGCAGTGCTACTATCAGCTCCACCACGCAGGCTCGCTGCCTAGGTATTCTTTTTGATTCCGACCTCTCCTTCACGCCTCATGTTCAGTCTACCACCAAATCCTGCTGCTTCCATCTCAAAAACATTGAGCGCATCCGACACTACTTAACGCAAGATGCGACTAAGGTGTTGATCCATTCCACTGTCCTTTCTCACCTTGACTACTGTAATCCACTATTCAGTGGTCTTACGTGCTCCCAACTTGCGCCGTTACAGTCCATAATGAATGCGACGGCGAGGCTTATCTTCCTGTCCGCCCACACTTCCCACGCCTCACCCTTCTGTCAGTCCCTACATTGGCATCTTGTAAGATATAGGGCTCAATTTAAAATTCTGGTTCTTGCTTTCAAATCTCTACATAATGCTGCTCCAACCTATTTATCCTCCCTAATACACAATTATGTCCCGTCTATGCCCTTACACTCTGCTGAAGACTTACGTCTATCTTCTGTCTGTACTCCCACCTCTGATGCTCGCCTTCAAGACTTCTCGAGGGCTGCACCGTTCCTGTGGAACTCACTTCCCTCCTCTGTTAGATGCTCACCCAGTCTCCACTCCTTAAAAAAATCATTAAAAACCCACTTCTTCATAAAGGGTATCAATTAACCTATTAATACCTCCCGACTGATTCCTCTCTTGCAACTGTCATTAGTCTAATACTATCCTTACCTTTTGTGTCACTTTACCCCACTCCCTCTAGCATGTAAGCTCATTGAGCTTGGCCCTCAACCCCTCTGTTCCTGTGTGTCTAACTTGTCTGGTTACAACTACATGTTTGTTCGTCCACCCACTGTTAAGCTCTGCGGAATTTGTTGGCTCTATATAAATAATAACATAATATTAACATAATAATAATAATAATAATAATCGCCTGTCTATGACCTAGACGTAATTCCTATTTAAGTGTTATTGCATGGCAAGACCACTTACTATTATCTCACATATATATTATTATTAAGTGTTCTTGCATGGTAAGACCACTTACTATTATCTTACATATATATTATTATTATTATTATTATAGCCAAATTTACCACCCTAACTCCTCCCACAGTTTTTACACTACATAGACAGTAATATACCGAAACATGTGGATTGTTCCCGATTACTTTGTGGAACGTTTCGCCGAATGGTTCACAAAATATCAACGTTTTTGTGGCGAAATTGGTCCCATAGGAATGAATGGCATAATGTTCAAAACTAGAGTGGTAGCTGACAAAAGCTAGAGTGTGAGCTGAAAAATCAGGACATGATTTCTAAACTGCCAGCACTCCCTCATTTTCAAGCCCACCTACACAAATCTTATATCAAAATGTTCAGCTATCCCTGCTGCCACTAAAAATCCATGGTTAAGCCATAATCCTGATAGTTTTCACAATATGACCATTTGTTTGCAACTCACACCGTCCATTGACATTCATTGAAACTCCACTCTAGCCACCTCAAATTTGAAGGGCAATTTCTAAACTGCGACTGTGCCTTCATTTTTAATATCTCAGAGACATACTATGCATACTCTTCGCTGTGGGATTTATAGTTTTTAAAACTGCGAGCATTTGAAGATGGCAACCGCCAGTGAAGTGAGCAATTTGGAGCAGTTTGTTTTTAACCGCTCTTCTCTGCCCTTGATGTAGAGTGAGTTGCCATAGGAACCCAGGTGTGTGAGCAGCCAGCAGAGTGTTCCGGAACACAGAGGCTGCTAGATGAAACACATTCTCTAAACTGCTGTCATTCCTACAGTTTTGATAACACAAAATTGAGCACTATCACATTTAATAAATATATTTCCATCTTAGTCAATTTGTTATACCTGTAACAGAAAAACAGTAACATACAATGTTACAACAACAGCTAATCAATGTTTCATAAAGTTACTCTGCCCAGTCCACACTTTCCACAGTTACTCCAGCCACTACAACTACATAACAGTTACTCAAGCCACTCCACCCAGTTACTCCGCCCACTCCAGTTGTAGACTACTGGTGGAGGCAAGAACACTTCACACAATTTCCCTTAGAAATTGTAGCTTTTCTAGTTAGAGTATATACTCCTCGAGTCTCACTACTGTCTAGCTTGTTACAGACCCTATTTCACTCAAAAGCTTAGATTAACATGTTCCACAGTTATCAAAATTAATTTTCCTAATTTCTAAGTAATTCTGCATATCAAAGATAAACCTACCTCTTACCTAACAGGTGGACATGTCTGAATAGCTTGACACTGTTTAAAGGGACACTATAGTCCCCCAGACCGCTTCAGCTCAATGAAGTGGTCTGGGTGCCAGTTCCCCCAGGTTTTAACCCTTCAGATGTAAACATAGCAGTTTCAGAGAAATTGCTATGGTTACATAGCAGGGTTAATCCAACCTCTAGTGGCTGTCTTCCTGACAACCGCTAGAGGCACATCTATGCCGCTTGATGCGAAATTCGCATCCAGCGTGCAGAACGTCCATAGGAAAGCATTGAGACATGCTTTCCTATGGACTGTTTGAATGCGTGCGGCACTTCCGCTCCACTCGGGAGCTGACGTCGGCGGGGGAGGAGAGGTCACCAACGCCGAGGGAGCCCGGCACTGGATTAAGGTAAGCTGCTGAAGGGGTTGGGGACCCTGAGGGTGGGGGTATACTTAGGGCACTATAATGCCAGAAAAAAATGCTTTGTTTTCCTGACCCTATAGTGATCCTTTAAATTACTTTTAAAAAAAAAAGTAAAAAAACTTTTACTATGCCATGACAATGTATGCCATGTATGTTTGAAATACTCCTTTTGCTAATCCTATAATGTGACACTATATATATCTTCAATTTGTAAATTCTATTGGTATTTAGAAATTGATAAAATAAATAAAGGCTATATTTATTTTAACAAATGTTTTTCAGACTTTAATTCATTTCAACAAAAACAACTCAGAGAGCTTCTGTTGTGGCTGGTAGCTGTTAGAAGAATTAGTATTTTTCAAAACATTTTACAAACCATGGGGATCTTGGACAATTATTTCCTGGTATTCTGGCCAGATCATGAACATAAAAAAGCAAGCTGTTCCATAGTTACAAATATACGATAAACTAAATACATTTGTGCAACAGCAGGGAAATGGAGAATTGCTTTCTGACATTCTTGGCATATAGTTGGGAAAGCAGACTGTTATAATACAATCAATTTTCTCAGAAAATGAATCACAAATTATTTTGACTTTGCCATTTGATGGGAAAACGTACTAAAAAAAAAAAGTATGAAATTTTCATTTCTCATTTATTCATTTGCATCAACTCAGACAAAAAACATTATTATGCTATTGTTTTTAAACTCTCAAATATTTACTTTTGATTTTACATTAATTAAAATGCCTACTAGACATATTTTGCTTTATACAGAAAAGTGCAGGTATTGGGCAATTACAAAGTTAATCACATGCAGGCATGACATGGTGACAGATCTCTCTGCAGGTACAGAGAATAGCCTGTGGTTTCAGTTATTCAGTAGAATAACATTGCAAGCAGGATATCAAGAACTATTCTTCAGAAAAACATTGGTAATGATGCATCATATCATATGTTTGAAAGTGCTGAAATTAATTATATTTCATAATAAAAAGGAAAATTCTCGCCACATATGTGATGCAATCAGGATACCTAGATCTGATAAAATTCTGGAAAGTGGATATTAATTAGTACTACATTCTACCAATGAGCCGCCAAGACTACAAAAAGAGCATTTATTACACAAGAAATAATAGTCAAAGGCATTACAGAAGATCAGTTTTTGATGTCAGTAAATAGCCAGGATCATGGGAAACAAAGAGAGCGATGGTAAGCAGAACAAAGCAAGAATACATAAATTAATCACATGAAGGCAGTCAGTACCACTAACCTTGATCAGCTGAATGATAGACAAAAAGAAGGATAAAAAAAATTAAAGAAACCCTACCACAACACAGAATTGTGTTCTGTTTTGCACACATGTAGTGCTATGATGCATTGCACAGCCATGCGCAGAACTCCTCACTGCAACTATCCAAGCAGTAAAACACCCACAGCTGCATGGGCACTACTATCCAAGCAGCAAAACACCCACAGCTGCATTGACATATAGCAGAACAGAACAACATATGGTATGCCACTGGGGTTCACATTGATTAGAACAATGAGTAATGTTTAGTTAAAGTGATTCTCTGCTGGCAGGGGAGAATGCGTGCACGTGCATTAGACCTCCCCATAGGAAAGCATTATTCTTCATTGCTTTCCTATGGGAATTCCAGTGTAGCATAGCGTGAGGACGTCCAGCGTTGTTTAGCTGAACAAAAGACGTCTAAGAAGCCAGAAGTCCTTCTAGTGGCTGTCTGCCCATAGAAGGATCCTTCAAACTGTATCAGGCTTCCATATGGATTTTTGGAAACGACCCTTTACAAATGGTTCCCCCTCATCAGCTACACATCAGCAACCAAGCGGACAATGCGACCCTAGAGGCCGTGCTCAACGACCTTGTCGCCAAAGGCGTTATAGAACATTCACTGTCACCTCACAGATTCATAAGCAACATGTTTCTGGTCCGAAAACAGTCAGGAGACTTTCGACCAGTTATCAATCTGAAAGACCTAAACAATTTTACTGTTTGCAGGCATTTCAAGATGGAGGGTATCCATCTCTTACGATACCTAATCTGCATGGAGACTGGTTCTCCCGTTTTGACGGATGCTTACCTCACAGTGCCTATAACACCAGCCCATCACTGTTTCCTACAGTTCAGATGGCATCAGGATTTATGGCAGTTCACATGTGTCCCTTTTGGACTGTGTTCTGCACATTGGTGATTCACCAAGTGGATGAAACCAGTCATAGCTTTACTACACTCTCAGGGGATTCGCTCCATCATATATCTGGATTATATCCTACTTATGGCACCTGATCCAGACACGCTACACCTTCATAGAGCTATGACCACGGCCCAATTACAGAATTTAGGGTTTGTAATCAATGTGCAGAAATCCGTCCTTATACCGTCTCAGACGGTTTAGTCCATCGTATTTCAAATAAACTCCATTCTGGTAGTCTTACAGCTCCCTTCAGTCAAGATCAAGAATATCAAAAAAGACATCAGGAAACTCCTAGCGTCATCAAATATCCATCTGCACGACTTCACATAATCGGACTGAACTCTGCCTCTATACAGGTGATTTTCTCAGCTCTTCACTATCGGGTAATGCAACGCCTGAAGACCCGCTCTCTACGTCACTCCGCATCTTACAATCAACTGATCTTGCTGACAGACGAGGTCTGACTCAAGCTGAACTGGTGGCTTCACCAGATGGATGCATGGAGCGGGAGAGCCATTTTCGGGTCACAACATCCTAGAGTCAGATGCCAGCCTTCTTGGCTGGGGTGCGACATGTTCCGATGTCTCTACCGAGGTCTTTTTTTTTCTTGAGTTGATTGCCAGGTTCGTTTGCGATTCACAACTTCGCAAAAGACACTTACAATACTTCTCTATTCCTAAGGATGGACAACATATCAGCTGTTCAATACATTAATTGCCTAGGGGATCCCGTTCCAAGATACTCTCAGACCTCACAAAATACCAATTTTGTCTAGATAGGAACATCTTCACTTGACAAAACTTGACAAAAGCTGGAGTGATAGCTGTGAGGAAAAAAAGGCATTATTTATGGAGGCTCTCACAGTTACTCCATAGACATCAGTGCTGTGTGACTGAACAAGTACAGCACTGACATGGGCTCCTGGCAGATGTAGCACCAGGAATTGAAGAGGATCCACTGGCTGGTTATCAATAACTAGAGTATACATGAAGGTGAGTGAGGCTTTATGGATTAGATTTTACATTGCAAAATACATGAAAACAATGTTTACACAACATTGATATGGAAGGGGTTAAAAGGAAACCATAGTACTAGGGGAAAAAAGTTGTTTCCTGGTACTATTGCTTTCTATAGTGCCCCGCCTCTTGCAACATCCGCTCCCAGTTGTGCTGATGGGGTTAAAAAAAAACTACTATATCACTTACCTGATTCCAGCACCAATGTCCCTTGGAGATGGTTCAGGCTTCACCTCCGCCCCTCCCCCACCAACATCTGCCGGCACCGCAATCGCAATAGGATTTCCTCCATAGGAAAGCATTGTATAATTTTTTTTTATGGGGTTTTGGGTGATGCTGGAGGTGGAGTTAAACCTGGCAGGTGATAATTAAAGTGTTTAAAGTGCTTGCAAATTGTCTTCTATTTGGAGGATAACTTTTACTGCTATCTGTTGGAATATTTCATCTCTCCATAGTGCTGTATAATAAGCTAAGTGACTATTCTGCCATTGTCAGGTCAGACAAATGCAATGCAGGCCATTTGTCACACAGCTTTTTAATTGAACACAGAAAAAAACAAATGATCCAATTGATATTTGTTTGGTAAAATCCACACCATGTATAAAAATATTTTAGATGCTGTTTTTTAAAAGTAGCATGCAGTTTTTTATCTGAATGCTGTCAGACCTAACTGAACTAATTATATGTGTGTTGGCACAGCATTTTGAAATGTTATCAAGTGATAATAGCTTCAGCCATTTGTATGGAGAAGATAATCAATTTACAAAACGTGTCACGTAAAGCGCGCAGTATTTTTAAATCTAATAAGGTGGATGTAATTGAACTAATAAGTTACATGAGCCAGAAGAAAAACACAAATAAAGAGAAATATTGCAAGCCTGTTCTAAATCCTAATTCAACACAACATTGTGTATATGTATTATTTACTTATTTAATGTGACTATATAGACACAATTTTATTAAAGGACATGGAGGCTCATATTATGCTTATCTCTTTCTTTATTATACCTCAGCAGCAAAGAAAAGGTATAAACATTCATAGAAAAAAAGTTTTAACAGGTTCTCCAAGGGTTAACCCAACATCATACCCTTAACCAATAGGAACAGTCCCTCTATCTATAACTATTCATGTGACCTTTCCTCTTCCTCTTTCTTTGCTGCTGCCTCAGCTAAGTACCATCTAATTTTTGCTCTCCTCAGAGCACCCTTTTGAATTTATATTGTATTTGTTTTGTTTCTGTGTCTTTAACCCCTTAAAACCGGAGGACGTACAATTACGCCCTCTAATAGGCGGCTCTAAACGCCGCCGGGTAGTATGCGCCCTCCATTTTTCTTCTTTCACCGGTGCGCCCGGCGGTCCCGCGCGGCGTCATGATGAGGACTCCAGGGGTGGCCCAGCGGCCGCGTCCGTCCTCGTTGAAGCCCCCCGGCCATGTGAGAGTGGGGTCCTAGCGGGGACCCCACAATCACATGGCCGGGTATAGCTGGCTTCTGTATTGCCGGCAGGGGGGCTGCCTGTAATGACAGGTGGTCCCCCTGCTGGCTGAAAATAAAATAAAAATAAGTTAATGGTGTAAAAAAATAATAATTATATATACTTAGATCATATATATATATTATATATATATATGATCTAAGTATATATATACACATATACATACACACACATACACCGTCTAGGTGTATTTTACTATTAATATATATATAATTATATATATATATTAATATCAAATTACGTAGACTGATACTGATTAAATATATATATAATTATTGTTATATATATATTTATATATAATATAAAAAAATAAAAATGTAAATACGTTAAAAAATAAAATTTAAAAAATAATTAAAAATAAATAATTAAAAAATATATAGATTTGTGTTATTTCGTTCTAACTGTTTTGTGAAATTAATATATATATATATATATCAAAATACACGTAGAACGAAATAATATATATATCTATATACATAAATATATACATATATATCACTATATATATACCTATATAAATAAAAATATTTTAAAAATTATATATATATATATATATATATATATATATATATACATATATTAATTCTACATATATATTTATGTAATATTTTTACACATAATTAGGTATCTTAATTAATTACAATTAGCAGGACCTGCCTGACAACCCACATGCAGTAAAAGGGAATTTAATTTGCTAGCACTATATTTAACCCTATAACTTTCCAAGACACCATAAAACCTGTACATGGGGGTACTGTTCTACTCGGGAGACTTCGCTGAACACAAATATTAGTGTTTCAAAACGGTAAAATGTATTACAACGATGATATCGCCAGTAAAAGTGAAGTTTTTTGCATTTTTCACGCACAAACAGTATTACACGGACAATATTATTGCTGTGATACTTTTTACTGTTTTGAAACACAAATATTTGTGTTCAGCGAAGTCTCCCGAGTACAACAGTACCCCTCATGTACAGGTTTTATGGTGTTTTCAAAAGTTACAGCGTCAAATATAAGGCTTGTGTTTAATTTTTTTCACATTAAAATTAGCCAGATTGGTTATGTTGCCTTTGAGACCCTATGGTAGCCCAAGAATGAAAATTACCCCTATGATGGCATACCATTTGCAATAGTAGACAACCCAAGGTATTGCAAACAGGGTATGTCCAGTCTTTTTTAGTAGCCACTTAGTCACAAACACTGGCCAAAATTGGCATTTTTTGCATTTTTCACACAAACAGATATGAACGCTAACTTTGGCCGGTGTTTGTGACCAAATGGCTACTAAAAAAGACTGGACGTACCCCATTTGCAATACCTTGGGTTGTCTACTATTGCAAATGGTATGCCATTATGGGTGTAAATTTCATTCCCGGGCTACTATACAGTCTCAAAGGCAACGTAACCAATCTGGCGAATTTCAATTTCAAATGTAGCGTGCTATATTTGACCCTGTAACTTCCCAAAACGCCATAAAACCTGTACATAGGGGGTACTGTTTTACACGTGAGACTTTGCTGAATACAAATATGTGTATTTTATTGCAGTAAAAGCAAACAATATTATGACACTGACCGTTAAAATGTCATGTAGAACTAAAAAAATCAAAAAAAATCTTATTTTCTCCCATTTTTTCATATTAAATTATGTTTCATAGCTAAATATTTGATATTAAATGAAAGCCCTGTTTCCCCTGAATAAAATGATATATAATAAGGGTGGGTGCATTTACTATGAAAGAGGTGTATTACGGTTGGACAGACATGTAGCGCAAATGCCAGGTTTTGTTTACATTTTGTTTTGTTCACAATGTGTACATTTGGCTCCGTCCTTAAGGGGTTAATATTTTATGTGTTAGGTTTGTGTGGGTTACTTAGCCGGTTCTTAGAGCCGGCGCCTGTCTGCCTTTAGGGCAGATAGACGTTTTCACTGGGGTTCCCTCCCCCCCCCCTGCGGCGGTTACCCCCTCCCACACCTTACCGGGTAGTTTATTACCCATTCTTTGTTGTCCTCTGAGAGCCGCGGCGGCCGTTTCGCGGCGCGAACGCTCTGAATCCAGAGCCCGCTCACGCATGCGCAATAATGGCCGCTCGGCACTGCGGCCATGTACAGTAAGCCGGCCGGGCTTTGCCGCGCTTTTCTCCGCGCCCGCCCTGTACCAGAGGGCGGGCGTTCTCTGATTGGCCAGCTGCATTGGCTGGCAGCTTACCAGTGCTCCCTGGCGGCCATTCCGGGGGGAACACTTGGTAAGCTGACAGCCTTTGTTTGTGCCTGCATCCTCCCACCTGCACTGTTCTCAGAGCCCACTGCCCACAGTTTGGTTTACTGTTAACCCCTGCACAGGGTCACTAGGGGCATTTTTTCTCTCACACATTGGTACCAGTCTGGTACAAATTTCTTTGTGTCACTTGGTATCCCAGCCATTTAGGTGTCACTGCTCCCACACCCCAGGTGCCTTTTGCTACAACCTACCTGTCATGCAACACCTTAGGGACCACGGGGTTGCCACCCCCACTGATACCAGTAAGGACACCATTCATCACGTGCCACAGATACCACGTCCATGCTCGCCACTGCGAGAAGACGTGGCATCCATGGATCAGTTAAACTCGGAGGAGTTTCACTCACTCCTGGATGCAACCATGACCAAGTCGGTCACCCAAGCTATAGTCACGGCTATGGGGGAGATGTCTGAGACCCTGACACAATCCATTAGTAATGCCGTACTGGCGTCTAGCAGCCATCCCAGCGGCCCCCGCCCCATGACCCAGCCTGACAAACCTGTGCCCCCCAGCGGCCGTAAGGCTACGCAGAAGACCCACCATAGGGGCAAACACACCTCCAAAAACAGCACGACGGACAGGATACGCCCTGTCACTACTGAGGACGTGGGGCCCCCACGCAAAAGAGCCACCCACCGGGCAAAAGCGGTGAGGACGTGGAAATGGGCAAAAGCCCAGACAGAGACATCCGACTCTGGTTCGGACATAGAGGAGGTAATGAGTGAGTCCGAGGAACTCGGCTCGTTGGAATCAGGGAACTCTTCCCCTGAGCGCAGCCTGGCAGTCATACCAGCTAAGGGAAAAGCGCCCACGGATGATTCCATCATCCTAGATCCCCAGGGCGAGCCCCTATTCAACCCTGACGACCTGCAGCACCCCAGGTCCACAGACTGGTTCCCAGCTGACCATGTGGCCCAATATATTGCGGCCAGAATAAGGAAGCCCCTGGATAAAACAACCAGGAATAAGTTAAGGGCAGAGTGCCCACGCCCGACGGTCCCTGATATGGCGTGCGCCACGCCAGAGGTGGACCCCAAGATTGCCCAGTTCCTGGGTAAGGCTGGCTGGAAAGCCAAAAAAGGGCTAGACTACTCCCTGCGCCACTGCCAGGATAAGGTGCTCGACTCCTTGGGCCCTAGCGCAAAGATCTTCGACTTGGTCGAAGAGACAATCTCAGGTGGCGCGCCACTAGACCCCTTAGTGATCCGAGAGTGGGCACAACGCTCTATCTGCCTCATCGGCAACTCAAATGCCGCACTTAGTACTGAGAGGCGGAAGGCAATTCTCATGAAAATAGACCCCAAGCTGGTCAACATGGCCATAACCGAGCCTGGACCCCAGGCAAAAGGCCTCCTTTTTGGAGACAATTTTGTAAAGGAGCTGGGCACCTACGTGAGCACATTTACAGCCCTGGATAAGGCACAAACATACCTAAAATGGGTGTTCTCCCCGAAGGTTTTTGGAGGGGCTGGCAGGTACAGGGGCCGCCTGCCCAGCCGCCCATCACGGAGCTCCCACCAGGGCTACCGGGGCCCCACGACACCAAGAGTCCCACAGGCGGAGACCAGAACCCCCGCACCTTTCTTCCCGGTCAGGGGCAGATCATGGCAGCCCAGAGGTCACAGGGGTGCCACATACGGCCAACGACCTTATGGTAAGTGCTTTTCCTTTTCCCCTCTCTCATACCTCGCACGTAGGGGGCAGACTTTCCAAATTTATCGGGGCATGGCACAGACTCACGTCCGATGCCTGGATTCTCGACACAGTAGCGGGGTACCATATAGAATTCGTCACACACCCAATCCAATCCACAATGCCACGGCGGATGGTGTTCGCCCCTCAGGACAGGGAACTGGTGTTGAAAGAAATCATAGCACTGGCGGAGAAAGGTGCGATCTATCAGGTCGCGCCCCACTCCCCAGGGTTCGTGAACAATCTGTTCCTGGTCCCCAAGAAAGGCGGTGGGGTAAGACCGGTGATCAATCTTCGCCCACTCAATACATTTGTACGATATCACCACTTCAAAATGGAAGGGATTCATTGCCTGCGAGATCTTCTCAGGCTGGGGGATTGGATGGTCAAATTAGACCTCCAAGATGCATATCTCACCATCCCCATTGCAAAGGAGTGTCAGCATCTCCTACAATTCAGTTGGGACTCCCAGACCTGGAGGTTTCAGTGCCTTCCGTTTGGCCTATCGTCAGCACCATGGTGCTTTACAAAACTGCTGAAGCCAGTGGTTGCGCTGCTGCGCAGCAGGGGCGTCCGCATGATCATATATCTGGACGATATGCTGATCATGGCCCAAGACACCCTACTGCTACAACAACATTTAGATTGGACAGTAACTTTACTACAGAATCTGGGATTCCTAATCAATTGGGAGAAGTCGGTACTAACCCCTCCCAGTCCTTAGAATTCCTAGGGTTCAAAATAGGGTCGGTCTTAGGGACCCTAAGCCTGCCACCCACAAAGATGAAAATCATCAAGAAGGAGATCCGCAGAACATTGGCTAGACCAACACTTACGGTCAGACAACTAGCCAGGATAATTGGACTCCTTTCCGCTTCCATACAAGCGATCTTCCCAGGGCCTTTACACTACAGGGCCCTACAGCGACTAAAAGCAGCACAACTGCACTCAGGACACTCCTACTCAGACTCTGTGCCACTCGATCACACAGCCAAGGAGGAGCTCAGGTGGTGGCTGCAGCACATGGAAGCGTGGAACGGCAGAGCAATCTTCGGCAACAACCCAGATTGCGTAATAGAATCAGATGCCAGCACACGGGCCTGGGAGCGCGCTGTGGACATACCTCCACGGGCGGAAAATGGTCCCAAGCAGAAAGGACACTACATATCAACTGCCTGGAATTAATGGCGGGTTCGTTTGCACTGAAGAGCCTCCTGGGTCCCGCAACACATTGCTCCATCATCCTGAGAATGGACAACGTCTCAGCCGTCCAGTACATCAACCGCCTCGGCGGCACCAAGTCCAAAATTTTAGCAGACTTAGCCACAGAATTTTGGCAGTTTTGCTTAGAACGCAGCATCACAGTACGAGCCGAATACATCCCGGGACTTTCGAACACCGTGGCAGATTGGAACTCCAGACATCTGCGGGATACCAGCGATTGGCGCCTGAACCGAGAGACGTTCCTACGATTGCACACTCTATGGGGTCCGATGTATATAGACCTGTTTGCGTCTCGGTTGAATACACAACTCCCGGAATTCTTCAGCTGGAGACCGGACCCAGACGCGTTAGCTACGGACGCATTCCTACAACCATGGCCGAACAAACGATTATACGCGTTCCCACCGTTCGCCCTACTGGCACGAACGCTAGTGCACCTCGACCGCACACGGACGTCCCTAGTCCACATAGCTCCATTCTGGACTGCACAGCCTTGGTTCCCTTTACTCATGGAGATGTCCATAGATCTCCCCAGAATGCTGCCCGAGGATCCACATCTCCTCTCAGACCCAGATGGGAACCCACACCCTCTGATGGCGCAGGGACAACTCAGGTTGTTAGCGTGGCTCCTTTCCGGGGTCCCTGGGTCGTGCCAAACGTTCCGCAAACAACTCTCGAACTCCTGGCGGGAGCCTGGGCTCCGGGAACACGACGATCCTACTCTAAAGCTTGGCACATCTGGAGTGGTTGGTGCATGGAACAACACGTGGATCCCGTATGTGCCCCTGTAAACCACCTGTTGTGTTTCATTACACACCTATACGACCAAGGACTTGCATATCGGACCATCAATGTATACAGGTCAGCGATCTCGGCGGGACACAATGGTATAGAAGGATTTCCAGCAGGCAAGCATCTGTTGGTATGCAAGCTCTTACGCGGTATTCGATTGGCAAGACCACCGCGACCCCGATATAGTACGGTATGGGACGTGAATGTGGTCTTAAATCTTTTGGAACTATGGCCACAGAACTCTGACCTCACATTGAAACAACTTTCAGCGAAACTGGCCATGCTCTTATGCCTAATATCCTGCAAAAGAGTCTCGGATGTCCGGGCATTGGACGTCGACGCACGCACATTCACTCCAACGGGAGTAACTTTCAACATTTCCAGACGTACAAAATCAGCGACAACATCAGTGTCATATCCAGCATTCCCGCACAACCAAAACCTGTGCCCGATTGCCTGCCTCAAGGAATACGAAACACGGACACAGGCATTTCAAAACTCGGGACAACATGAACTATTTCTGGCCGTCAATTCACCACACCAGCCAGTATCTTCCATAACGATAGCCCGATGGGTGAAGTGGATAATGGCCTCTGCAAACATTGATACTTCGGTATATGGGGCACACTCCACTAGAGGAGCTATGGCATCTAAAGTATTCAACTTGGGATGCAGACTGGAAGATTTGTTACGGACGGCAGATTGGTCTCATGAATCCACATTTAAGGAATATTACTTTCACCCTACAGACCACGTAGCATCAAGAGTCATTGCACAGCTTTGAACTAGCATAATTTGAGCCTCCGTGTCCTTTAATAAAATTACCAGATTTTACTAATTACATGACGTAAAGTCATGATTTTATAAAGGACACGGAGGCGAATATTGGCCCACCCGGTAAGTATATCAGGCATATATCAGCGAAAGTAGAGTGACATGCCCACCCAATAAACAATAAAACAAGGGTCATTGTGGTGTCTTATTTCGTCTCGATTTAATTCGTTTTTTATTTAAGAAAACTGTACTAGTGAATCTGTAGTACATCAGGCATACGCTAAGATTTCGTCACTAACGTTGTGGCAAACAGTTCCTCAGACCACATTTTACCATATTTTTTCTCTATCCCCTTACAGTTTAATTCGCAATACGCGACACCCGGGATGACCAGTTGTCACCGCAGTTTACACAGACAAGTTCTTACAAGTTCGGGATATGGGAAAGTTCGACACAACGGATGAAGTGTTTCCAGTGTCTCCTCAAGTTATGATACAGCTTCGGCATGACCAAAGAAAGAGGAAGAGGAAAGGTCACATGAATAGTTATAGATAGAGGGACTGTTCCTATTGGTTAAGGGTATGATGTTGGGTTAACCTTTGGAGAACCTGTTAAAACTTTTTTCTATGAATGTTTATACCTTCTCTTTGCTGCTGAGGTATAATAAAGAAAGAGATAAGCATAATATTCGCCTCCGTGTCCTTTATAAAATCATGACTTTACGTCATGTAATTAGTAAAATCTGGTAATTTTCTGCCAAAGACTTAAACCATATGAATTATTGGCTCAGAAATTAAAACCAGCCTGTCTATTAAAATGTCACAAGGTCACATTGTTAACATTTCCTTCTCAAATGAACCAAGTGTTCACCAATTATCGTCATGCCTTGTATGAGCTTTCTCCCTCCCATTCCACTAAAATAAATCCTTCTTTCCCCAGATCCATTTCTTCCCAACCAACAGTGAGCTGTGCTCATTAGATTTTGATCAAGCCAATTGCCTTGACAGACCTATTCCCCGTTTGGTATTAAAAATGGAACCAGATAGGGCTGCCTCTTTTGTACCACTTCCTATAGAGCCCTTGCAACAAAGAATAAGGGACTGCAAACGTTTTAAGGTCCTATAAAGTGTCTGTAAATGCAAATTATGTCCTCTTATCAGTTCCTTTTTATTTCACATCTAACTTGTACTCTTAAATAGCGGTGGACACATGGATAGGGGGTGAGTGCCATGGAGGGCAGTGACGCATGGGGGAGCGAGACATGGGGGAGAGGGAGACATGGGAGGGGGGCATGGGGAGAGAGAG
>OW240912.1:102995941-103044770 GCA_933207985.1 Pelobates cultripes | reverse complement strand
CCGATTGGTAATCCATATCGGTAGTTAGTAGAGCGTCATTAAAGCTCCTTTCCATAATGGGCCAATAGGCATCCCCAGCCTTGATCTCACACAAACTATACAGATCACGCCAAGCTGTTGAGTATGTCTTACGAATCTGGCCAATCCTCTGGAAGAAGGGCATAGGCTGCTTCTCAGGGTCGGGAGGGAGGTTACCAGGGTCACAGCCTGGGATGGGTTGAACGTGACGTACATTGGGGGAGCCCCGTCCACTAGTGGTAAAGCAGGGGTTGCTTGTCTCTGAGAAACCCTATTATTTGAAGGGCGGAATTGGCTAAGCCCTTGAACATTGTCATCCTCGGGGGGACCATGGTAGCTAGCAACATCTAGTGAATTAGGGGCTTGAGTGGTGGAGCATCGGAGCCGGGAATACCGACAGCGATGGCCTGGGGAGTAACTAATTGGGAGGTAGTAGGATGGAAACCTCACGTGGCAGGGGAATTCCCTACAGCAGGGGGCTGTCCTGAGACGATAGATTCATTAGACCCAACGACCATGATTGGGTAACTGGGAGTGGCCATGGAAGAGGCAGGAACAGGAGCCGGACTGGGTGAGGGGGCGGGCTGAGTAGGCTGAGGGAGATGAGGGGAGAGGGCAGAGATGAGTGATGAACGGTCGAGGGGGGGAGGGGTAACAAGTTTGGAGGTGGGAAGAGGAGGGGGTCTGGAACGGGGACAGAAGGGGTGGTAGAGATAGGAAATGGAGGGGAAGGAGCAGGAGTAGAGGGAATAGCAAGAGAGGGCGGAAATGAGTGGCGAGGAATGACAGGGGAAGATGGGAGAGGGGTGGTATCAGAAGAAGTGATGGAGGGAGGTAGGGATGGAGGGATGGCATCAGTAGTGACAAGGGAAGATGGAAAAGGGCGGAATCAGAGGGAGGTGGGAGGGGGACAGGAATAATGGGAAGGGTGGAGGTAGGCCGGAGAGGGACGGGCTAATAATAGGATCCATCTGCCCCGAGAACGGTGTACAGAGGGGTGGGGACAGGAGGGCTTATGACAATTGGAGGTGGCGACTGGGCGGTGTCTGGGAAGGAGGGCGAGATTCAATCACGTTATTCTGGGCGCCATCATAGGGCGGTGGCCGGGGAACATCAGGGGACGTTTCATCATTACAAACATTTCTGTGATATACATATATCCTTTGTCCTGCAAAATCCAATTCTTCCTCTGACCAACACATACTAACACACACACATGGACATACTGAAACACAGAAAGACACACACACACACACACAAATCGACATTTTCCATTTTAATTCTATTCCACCCAGCCTCCCTACCTTTGGGAGAGCTAAGTGGACTATCCCTGGGGTCCAGTGGGGCTGCTATTCCTGTGTGAGAGGGAGCAATAATCTTCGACCGGCTACTCTGTGCTCTGTCGCACTGTCTGCATTGATGCCAGGGCCGGAATGATGTCATATTCCGGCGCCCGGCATCATTACACAGCACGAGGGAGCAGAGAGGAGCCGCTGGAAAATTGCTCCCTCGTGCGCTGCCCCAGCCTGCCGCCTCCATGCAGTTCAGGGCGGCTGCCTCCTCGTTCCCTGAGCCGGCCGCCTCCATGCTCCGACCGGCCAACTCCATTGTTCCCCCATTCTGCCTTTAGCTAAAGGGCTCCAAATCCCAGGCGCCAGGGCAAAATTTCTAGTCGCCATGGCGGCCGGGATTTGTTGAGCCCTGTTGTAATTGTCTCATTTATTATTAAATTTATCTTTTTTATAATATTGTGAAGCACTGCGGAATAAGTTGGCTTTTTATAAATAGCAATAATTATAATAATATCAGAACATATAATACGCTTCATTTTGATTGCGTAACCAGTATTAATAAATCATGCACGTACAGTTAATTTGTTTACCACTAGGCTGTGCTATTAGCATCTTTAAAGCAAAGCTTTTCTTTACATAAACATAAATTCATATATTAATATAAAGTAATCAAATTAAGAGACTCTTGCCCAAACACTGATTTTGTGTATATGACGTGCAAAGTTTCCAAACCCAATGCATTAAAACAAACCCTCCAACCTCCAAGAAAACTTTAATGCATTTGGTAGGCTTTGGCCTCATTAATATGCAGAGTTTTTTGCATGTGCAAATTTTTATAGTATTTGCACAACAAAATAAATGTTTGCAGAATGCTGAACCATATGCCTGCCTCTTTATCCTCTCCCTTCACAAAACAGCCTGCATTAGAAGGAGAGGACACTGAGTGACAGGGCTGGTGCAAGGATTTTTGCCGCCCTAGGGAAAAAAAAAATTGCCCCCCCCATATGTCCTGCCATCACGTGACATCACAATGCTCCGCCCATATGGGCCAACACCAGTTCTGCACAAAGTGTCTTTTATCTGAAAAGGCAGTGTGTTTACATTAAAAAGCCTGCAGGCACCGCTTTAGACACCAGAACCACTACATTAAGCTGTAGTGCTTCTGGTGACTATAGCAGCCCTTTAAAGTGAGGTAAATTAGAGATTAGTGCCACTAATAATATACTGGATTGCCTATTTACCACCAGATGAGGGCACGAGGATGATGATGGGCTCAGGCTGCAGTCTGATTCCACAGGTCTGGTGCAGAAGAGGCTCTCTGGAGACTGAGTGCTCACAACAATTAACGTACAGATGCAGTTTCATTTTTTGGGGCACCTTACACAGCTCAAGGTCTGGGTCCCCAGAGCCTGACCATGAGTATGCCTACAAGCCCCACCCATAAATCCACCTGCATGGCCCACCCATGAGTTCTCACACAGGGAGTGGAGTGTATGTGTGTAGGGGATGTAATGTGTGTGTGTTCTTATGGAATGTAGTGTATAGGGATACCAATTTGTATAAGAGATGTAGTGTGTATAAAGGGGATGCAGTGTGTTTGTGTGTAAGGAATGCGTTGTATGTTTCTGTGTGTGTGTGTGTGTGTCTAAGGAATGCAAGGTGTGTTTCTGTGTATGTAATTTAATTCAGTGTGTGTCTGTAAGGGGTGCATTGAGTGTATGTAAGAGATGCATTTTGTTTCTGTGTGTAAGATATATGGTACAGCATTATGACTAGGGGTGGTGGTGTGTGTGTGTGTTTGTGTGAAACTACAAAGATTTGAGCTTGAAGAAAATAAATCTAATGTATTACAGTTGCATCGGTGCCCAGAGTGTCCCTTTCAATCTTGAATGCCTCAGGACCCCATTACATTTGCTGACATTCACTCTCAAATTCAGTGCCAAAGACTACGTGATGAGCCATCCTTTTAGGTCACGGGTAGGCAACCTTTTAGTAGTACTGTGACAAAACAAGATTTTTACAAAAAAATAAATAAACTGAGGTGTGCATATTGTCAGATTGTGCTTGTGTTGCTTTGTAGGGTTGTGTTTGTGTGTATGTGGGCTGAGGAGTTTGTGGTATTGTATATGATACCTATTAATGTGTGCTGTTTGTGGAATTGTGTGTGTGGATAATATGCCACATAGTGTGTAGGGTTGGGGATGATTGTGGTATTGCATTAGAGAGGCTGCTTGCAGGGTTTGTGTATGTGGACTGTCAGTGGTGTTGTTTTGTGGGGACTGTGTGTGTGGGCTGTTTGTATTAAGTGTATGAGAGGGAGGCTTATTCTGCAGCTCTGTGTACGTGTAGTAGAGTGGGTGGCTTCTCGGGGGTCTGTGGACTGAGCTGGCCAGGCACAGGGCAAAGGTAGGAGCTGCGATAGCTGCTGCAGGCTGCTCTACTGCAGCGTGGAGTCCAGTTTCATCGTCGGCGGAGGTCATCTCCAAGGGAACCGGTTATTTGTGTTGGACTCTCAGCGTACATCAGGACATTGTGCGCATGCGTGTGCGTGTCCTCCCCGAAATTAGTGTAACAGCGCGCAGACATGTTGCCATAGCAACCCGCTGTTAGGGAGAGCACCGTAGAAACAAGGATAAACAGTGTGATATAAATGCATCAGGGTGGTAAAAAATAGTATATCTAAAGATCTCAGTCCCCAGACATATGAAATATGGTGTGTATTATTATAAAACAATGTAGGTTTAATATGCCCATATTGCCCAAAAGTGAAAAGTATGTGCAATGTATAAAGTGAAACTGGTGCATACAACTTGATGAAATGTCAAGTAAGAACAATTAATTGCATACAATAAAAGTGCTGAACTGGTGCAGATATATAAATTAAAGTGCATATATTATTAAGAAAGTGCATATATACTCTAAAGTGTGAATATTGTAAAAATGCGTATTGTAGAATAACTACATTAAAATGGTACAGTGCTTTTAAAGAACTGACTGTACATTGTGAGACAATATAAATGCAAGTACGGTAAACTATATATACAGAACGTTACTGAGGGCTAAATATTTAACGAAATATTCAATTATAACTAACGACATACAGAATAATCTGTTGTATGTATATACAAAAAAAAAATAAGAGACTTTGAAAAAATATCTTAGAAAAAAATCTAAAAACATGACCAAATAATTTTATGTGGCTTAATTATATATAGGGGTGATACGTTATCAATTCGTTCAAGCCATGAGGTGACACTGTATCCAGTTCATTAATCCAAAATGTCTCTTTCTTTAGTAACATATTACCATGATCTCTGCCTCGTTGGGGTTGTAGTATATGATCTATACACACGAATGTAAGTGTTGTGAGAGGATGTCTGAATTCTAAGAAATGCTTAGCTACAGGTTTGTCAGTACAACCATCTCTGTATGCCATTCTTATGTTTGATCCATGTCCCTTGATACGTTCACAGAGTGGGGTTTCGGTTTTGCCTATGTAGGCTAACCCGCAAGGACAGGATATCTTGTAGATGTCATATGGTGTCTTGCATGTAATTTTATATCATATAATATAGCTTTTGTTTTTGTGTGTATGGTTAAAAGAGCGTGATGGCACCATATGTCCACATGTCACGCAACTGAGACATCTAACACAGCCTCTTATCTGTATCTTCTGAGCCTGTTGATAGCTCCTTACGGGTCAGTCTGCACTAGCATATCTCGCAGATTTCTGTTGCATCGATAAAAGATCATAGGTGGTTCCATAAACACTTTTGGCAGTGTATCATCACAAGATAGCATATTCCAATTTTTCTTCACAATATTGGAGACCTTGGGAGCCATGCTATGGGAAGTCATAGGAAAGACCATCCTGGGGGCCGACGTAGAAACCCTTGGTGGGTGTGCAGACTTTGCTTCATTTTACCAGGGTATTTTTCCTATAGCCTCATTCCAGAAATTTGTTTGTCATTGCTATGATTTGTGTTTGCATGTTCTTGTCATCAGTTATTCCGTATGACTCTGAGGAATTAAGCACAAGGTATTGACTCTATTAAAGGACCACTATAGTGCCCCCACCCTCATGGACCTCCTCCCGCCTGGCTCTGGAAAGGGGAAAGGGGTTAAATCTTACCTTTTTCCAGCGCTGGGCGGAGAGCTCTAATCCTCCGATCCTCCTCCGTTCCTCCTCCTGGGCTGGCTGCGCGCGCATTCAGCCAGTCACATAGGAAAGCATTCATAATGCTTTCCTATGGACGCTTGCGTGCTCTCACTGTGAAAATCACAGTGAGAAGCACGCAAGCGCCTCTAGTGGCTGTCAATGAGACAGCCACTAGAGGATTAGGGGGAAGGCTTAACCCATTCATAAACATAGCAGTTTCTCTGAAACTGCTATGTTTATGAAAAAATGGGTTAACCCTAGCTGGACCTGGCACCCAGACCACTTCATTAAGCTGAAGTGGTCTGGGTGCCTAGAGTGGTCCTTTAATGCTTTCGGATGAGCACAATTGTGGTGTAATATAGTGTTCGATCTGTTGGTTTCGAGAAAAGGCTATGGACAATTTTGTGATATGAGACAGCTATCTCCAGATCCAAAAATTGCACTTTTCCTGTGCTGATATGGGCTGCCATCTTCACCGATGATGGAAGGTGATTGAGGTATTCAATCATGGCATATGCTTCCACAAGATAAACACATAATTGATATAGCAAAAATAACTAATGATGTGTCGTTAAAATAATGTCAGAATGTTGTCAATTTCAAAAACATACATGAATGCATTGGCGTACATGGGTGCCATAGCTGCACCCATGGATGTGCCTGCCACCTGCATATACCAATCTTGCTCAAAACAGATATAATTGTGTTTTAATGTAAATTCCAAAAGCTCGAGGATATATTCGATGGATGGACCTTGATAGACTGAAGAATGTGTTCGTACTTGTCTCATAGCCTCTATACCTAGATCATGTAGAATGATGGTCTAGAGCATGGGTCCTCAAACTATGGCCCCCCAGATGTTGCTGAACTACAACTCCCATGATTCTGTGAATTAAATAGATAGCCAGAGAATCATGGGAGTTGTAGTTCAGCAACATCTGGGGGGCCGGAATTTGAGGACCCATGGTCTAGAGGCGACTGATATCCATAGTAATAAGTACAGGCTGCATTTCCTCTATGTATAGCCTTTTAAACTTAGATAGAAGAGTAGGAGTGTCCTTAACACATGTATGTAAACCCTCCATTGTATCTTTAAATAGAGCATCTAGCCATTTGGCTACTGGTTCAAGGATCCCACCAACAGCTGACACGATCGAGCGTCCGGTTGGGTTGGTAAGATTCTTGTGTATTTTCGGGATAGTGTATATTATAGGGCTAAGTGGATGTTGTTGAATTAAATAAAGATATAAGGTTTGATCAATATAACTAGCCCTCAGTCCCATAGATAGGACTGTTTATAATTTTATTTTTTTTTATTTTTATTTCCTTTGTTGTACTGGAATCATGGAGTTGTAGTTTAATTTCTTCTGCATATTGGTGATAATCCATTATGACAATGCCTCCACCCTTATCGGCAGGACTTATCACGATGGAGGGATCTTTGGCCAGGTTGTCTATCAGTTGGCGTGGTCTTTTGGTAATATTGTGTCACCTAAGGTTTGGTTGTTGCATAAATTCCGTTGTCTCATGGTGGACCATAGACAGGTATGTTTTGATATTAGCTTTATTCGTTTGAGGGTCAAAGCTGGATTTGGGTCTGAATTGTTTGTAAGATTCTTTGAGCTCCTGGATCCATGATGACAATTTATTGAACTCTTTTAGTCGCATTGTTCTCCCAAACTGGAATTCCAATGTAATTTGTTTGGAGTTGCTGTGGGGACAAATGAAAGTCCTAAACTTAGGATTTGTAACTCTTCAGGGTTTAAATATACACATAACAGGTGATAAATATATTCAACCATGACAGCTGCATTCTGTGCGGAGGTATATTGTCGTAGATCTCTTAAGGACATGTGACATGTCATGATTCCCTTTTATTCAAGAAGTTTAGTCCTTAAGGGGTTAAAAGATTTTAGATTGAATAAAGATTTGACTGTGTCCCTGAGGTTATTACATAATTGCGGTGCTCTGTAGAAAACGAGGATCGAGCCACTTTATTTTTGTATTGCGGTATGCTAAATATCGTGCTAGTACTGGATCGGAGGTGGGAACAGCTGGGAGAGCATTCTACTCAGGTAAGGTGGGAGCTTCCCAGAAAAGCTCTTATGCACAAGGCTGGAAAGATGAAGAGTGAGTCAGGATTCCAGCGATAGCCAGTTTAACTCTTTTAACATGTCACAGTGGTGGGTAAAGTAATTATATTCTAGTACAAGGCGGCAGAACAAATTACACAACGTATTACGTTTATTAAGGTGGGTTTGCGGTGCGGTAGCACACACTACATCTCCATAATCAATGACCGGCATTAGCATTTGTTGCCCTGTTTGCCTATTGAAGGGCTTAGGCAGGGCACCTAGTTTTGGGTAAAGTTTTGAAGAGATTTTTGTCAATGTGAAGGCCAAAAGATAGATTGGGGTCTATCAACATACCTAGTTATTTAAAAGAGCAGACTGCTGTCAGTGTGCTATTTGGAACTGTACCCAAATTACGTAAACTACAAAATCAACAACTGTGTATCAGAACAAATTCAAAGATCATTGTAACAGTTTTGTCAATGTTTACGAAGAGTTTGTTATCTGCTATCCACTTTTCTACCTCAGTGAATGTGTTTTGGAGCACAGCCTCAAGCTGCGGTAGAGGGGGTTTACTAGCGTAGATTACAGTGTAGTCTGCGAACATGTGTACAGTTGAGAATTTGCAGATGTAAGGCAGTTCATACATAAATAATGTGAATAGCAGGGGCAGAGTATGGAGCCTTGGGGAACAAGACACGTGACTGGAAGGAGGGAAGCGCTATAAGAAATGGCAACATATTGCAATCGGTCTGAAACATATCACCAGGTTAGCGGACGATCACCAATGCCTAAAGTTTTTATGTTTTTGCAAAATAATGCCATGGTCTGCTGTGTCAAATGCCTGGGCAAGGAAAATAGCTCCAGTTAAGTCTCCTTGTCCCATGCCAATTTGGATGTCATTGCAAACTTTTAAGAGCTCTTCAAGATAGAGATCCATTAGTTCAACCTTGGTGCTAAATGAACTCCAAGCCTGATGAGCTAGTTTTAAAACAGCCAGTGACAGAGGATAAACAATGCCTTACAGAGTTGCCAGTTTTCGTTCTCTCATGTCCACACTCCAAGAAACTATAGCCAACCAATCCTAAATGACTTCAACCTCGTAATTCAAATAAATTCCCCTGGGGATAGAGACACTCTCAGACACAACATGTGGGCAACAATGGATGATTTTACAATGCATTTTTTTTGAACCAATTAGTAATATCAGATATCAAATAAGGATATCAGATTAGCAGGATTTTAGTAGTATTCTGTACTAATTGTATCGTTGTCCCAGTTTCTTGTATGTAATGAGAAGGCTTTGTTAAAAATGTGTACCTCCTGGGGCTGCTCCATTGCAAAGAAGGTTTTATCTATTTACTATCTTAAATATCTGTGCATGTATTTTACAAGTCCAGTTTCAGCTAGTAACTACCAACCATAAAAATTACTCTAATAAAAAGGAACACTGAGAACCATAACTACAACAGTGTGCTGAAGTGGTTATGGTTTTAGGGGTGCCCTGGTAATTTGCCAATGGTTTGACTTCTTACCTGGGGACCTCTGGTCACTGCATCCTGCCCCTTTCCCTTCTGGTCCTGAGAACCGGGAGCTACTACTAGGAGCTTCTGTTAGCCCTCCTCAGCGAATATCTGCAGGGCTATCTTATTGCTTAAGGGCCACGAGCCAAGCTTGTACTGCCAGGTTTAGCTCTGGCAGAGAGCTTCTGGTTCTCAATGAAACAGGCCAAAGCAAAAAAACAAAACAAACAAAAAAACTATTTAGCTGGTGGGGGAACATAACCTCCTCAGAGAGTAGTACTGGTTTTGGTGCTTAGAATGTTAATGTAGTTTTCAAACCATATGTGTTGTTCATAGGGATGGCCTTGGGGTGTGCCAAATATATGACCGCACTGGGTGCCATGATAACCAGACACAGCCAACAACAGCAGCAGCAGCAGACTGACCCAACAGGCAATGGATCAAGGGGCCAAAACTGGGATGGTGCCCGTCAGCTTGGCCAGTGTGTCACCAGGTGCAAGGTTCTACTGCTGCAGGGGAAGACAGCCTGGCAGCCTCTGCTCAGCACTGCTGCCAAATAGGACATAACTGCACCACTCTAAAATAATCTAATGCAACAGATTAATAGAGCACCTGATTACTTTGAGCTGTCAGCTTTGTTCTGTGTCACTTTCCAAAAAGCAGACTCCTAGTTCTTGTGCTTCCACAGTGTGGTCTTTGAAGCAACAATTTCTGCTGAAACAAGCAGTGATATTTTTCTCACATTGCATTTTTCACTGTAAACGTCATTAAACAGTTACTCCAAGCACCAGGACCACTTCAGTGATTTGAAGTAGTCATTGTGCTTTGAGTCTGTATATGCTGCATTTCAGTTTGAAATGCTGCACGTAAACCTCAGGCAGCATTGGGCTGTAACACTAACTCCATTTTGGTCTGCCTCACTTGTTCCAAACTTGCTAAATCTGTGCCTATTTGGCATAGCATGCTTGTGACAGACAATTAATGGCATCAATGCCCCCTCCACCCCACATCCTGCCAAAGTCCCTCCTCAGCACATCCTCTGTGGTATCTTTGAAGTGATGGGGGAGCAATGTCACCAGGGAATGATCAAACTGCAGAGAGTACATTGCCTTAGTGCCCAATTGAGGTACATTTACTGTAACCAAAACCATTGGGTTTATATAACAGCTAATAGGGGAGAGCCTGGCTCTAATCTGAAGTGGACTGAAACCTGTAGTATCTATGTGCCTATATGTGCACAAAACATTTGTAAAAGGAAAACAAAACACTATTTTGAGTATGTAATTGAAACTTTATTATATAAATGTCCATTTTTTTCCTTAGCATTACAAAACTGATTAAGAGAAATGTACAAGCAGTGATTACGGTTTAGGATTGATCATGTTCAATACATGTTAGCGTTAGGTTAGATTTATTTCTAGGTATGAGATAAAGTACTTTTTTTCTTTAATGTACTAGGACATAATTGTCTATGGAAGCATTTTTTAGCATCTTCCAAATGCTGGGCACAAAAAGGATTATTTCAGAATTATTATTCAAGTATCATAAACTTACTGACATGCCATGCTAAATAATCTATTATAAAGAATGATTGTACAGAACGGTAGAAAAATATTCTCTATGATTTGCCTTAAAAAAACCAAAACAAAAAGAAAAAAAACTGAACAGGACCTTGCAAAAAGATACCTGCTAAATAATTACATCCCTTTGTGTACATTGTCCCTTTAGTAAGGATGAGGGTTTCGGTGATAAAGCTCATGTACATCGCTTTTACAGATTACTTTTTGTCATCAGTAATATCCTCTTGAACTTTAGCTTTCAGTAATTACTGAATAAGAAGAGAAAAAATATAAACAAATTTGTAAGCTGTATAACATTAAAAATCTGGAATCATTATGTATCTATTTCAAAAAATACAGTAAAAAAGAAAAATGAATATAAAAAAAAACTCTCTACAATAAAATAAACAGAAACTAACTGAAAACAAGAATTACTTTATCTTTCCGTAAATGAGCCCAGGAGAATTTCTAACCATTGACAGTCTGAATTCAGATGTAGATATAAGCAACACTGCTCCTCAGTGGCAACAGAAGGATTGTAGGGGTCAGTTGGGTATCTCCACCAATGATTCACCGGTTACATCTCTTCTTACTTTGATTCCCTGTCCAGAGCTTAATCAAATTGCTTATTCCATTTACTTTAGAACAGATCAATGTTTATTTGTTCCAAATAACAGTACTTATTGACACACTGTATATATGCTGAGAAAGCTTGCCCATTGTCAGGATTACACACTGCTTCTTAAGTCATTTCAGCAGGATCGGCTTAAACACAAGTGTTTGCAAGTAACTCAAATTTGATGGAGCTACAGATTAATCCACTAGTGCAAATTGGTGGGTGTTTGAGGCAGATTACTTAATTCCCCCTGCATGAGAAGATGGTTTAAAGTGGTTAGTGACCCACACTACGAAAGCGCGATGTATGTGACAACGTTTTACACTAAACTTGGCAAAGGAGCACAAGCCCAATGGATTGTGAAACATCAGACTAAGCATAATGTAATCTGGTACTGTAGATTTAACGGTTTATTTGCTGAACTAGCTTTAATGTGACATTGCCTGCAAGCTATTTAGTCGGGTTTGTTGATATCTAAAGGAGGATGTTCTTTGTCTGATCCTCACCCACATTACATTCGCAACTATTTGCATAATAGAGCTGCATAATCAACCCTCTTGGCTAGACCACTATCCTAATATACATCTGACTAGGACTGAGACCAAGACAAGGCAGATGAAAAAACAAACAAACACAAGGTGAAAAGATGTACAGGGTTTAAAGTACAAAAGGTACATAGGCAATGACTTTAAATGAGAAGAACAAAGTGGAGTGGCAATGCCAAAATACAAATGCAAGAGATACAGAATGGCACAGTATTTAATTTAAAGGAACAATTAGCAGTGATAATCTGTAAGTGCTCAAAATAAAGAGTGATTCTACAACCCATTACATTGGAAGGCTAATTTATTTCTATAAAAATAATGTTATTATATGTTGGAAATGTAATTTCAATGTTTTCTTCATGCGAGGGAAGAGCAGGGTCGTTTTGCTTTCCCGCTTGGAGGGTGAGTATATACTTTGCTTTACAGACTTGTCAAGAGTCAGTAAGGTAGATGGGTTGCCATCAACAATTTAAAGAGAGAACAGACAAAAGCAGCAGCATTGATGATGTCTGGCAGGAACACACAGCATGTGCTTCCCGGAGTGTCTTTTTTGATATGTGCTTTCTCTGTTGGCTTGGTTTTGTGCTGTCGATCTTCAGCTTTAGTTCTGTCGACAGGTGAGGTCACTATCACAGGGCTGTTGAAGTAATCTTCTTTATACCTCTTCGCTGAGCAAGGGTTGACCGACCTACAGGTTCCAGAACAGGAGACAAAGGATTGAGGTTCAAAGCAGAATATGTGGCTGCCATGGCTCCCTGAAAACAAATAAAGAATACAATTAGTAAAGCTGTAAAAAACTGTAAGCACTTACTGAGATTACCACACACACATTAAAATTTTTTTTCATCTTGACAGTATTGTACAAGTTGATATTGGACTCCTCTGGAAGTTAAATTAACATTTCATATAAACACAAAAACACAAACTGAAAACAGCGGATCACAATTACAAATTGCAATTTTGACCTTTAGTTCAGTTTGGCCCTGTATGTGAATGCGTTGTATTCAACTAATGCATCTTAATGTTTTGTCTCTTTTCCTGTAAATTTTACTGTGCCTTCATTTGTGATGATTCTTCGCATTTTGCAGCACATGCATCTTTCTATGTATATCCTGTCCCTTCTTCCATGTTTCTTCTAATCCTCCCTCCCAATCTCTCTTAACAAACGTTACTTCTTGTGTATCTCTTAACTCCCCCTAACCTCTTGCCTATTTTTATTTTATCCTTTTTTGTGTCCTTACATACATACAATAAAACATAAAAACATAAATGCACTTACAGTCACGTATACACTAAAATAAACATATAATCACACCGCTATACACACACAGACGCACACAATTAAACACATGCACTGTAATTTACAGTCACATACAGTCAAACACACATGCACATACACCTTTACATATAGACACATGCACACAGTTACAGAGACAGTCACCAAATTTCCCTCTAACTTAGGAGGGAGGGAGTAGTGACTTCTCCCTGCTTCCACTCGGCATACAGTTAAAAGGCATCAAGTGCAGGTGGCATATAGCTGCCACCGCTGCCTGTATCAGTGAGACTGCCTCCTCCCTGCTTGACCTGAGTAGAGGATAATGAAATCATCTACCCGGTCTGGGATGGCCACGCTATATGGAATGATAGGCAGGATAGGGGTACACCCCCCCTTTAGTATGCAAGAAATAAAGGTGCAATTGTGTGGAATAATTTAGCTGCTACCACATAATACAAACTGTGTTAAAATGTGGTTTACATTAATACTGCTTACTTTTATAGTTTTCAACTCCAATTTAAGTATTCCGAATCATACTAGCCTAAACTGACCTGATCATCTATTAAACATGAGTTTACACTTTATTTTTAAACATTTTATGAACCCTTACCATGCCAATTGCAAAGGTGTGGGTATGATTACATACCAAATTACAAAGTGCATTAACATCTCCAGACTCCTATATCTGATGGCACGACTAGCAAATGCCAATAAACCAAGTGACTGCACTATAAATGAAAAATCCACGCATTATAACCCCGGCAAGCTACTGAAGTGTGCTGGCACCTTGCCACATGAAGCAGTCAAACAGTTTTAGAATGGATTATATCGTCCCTGTGGCAGCAACCAGTCTTCATCAGGAGAACTGGATTGCTCTATAGCGTAAAAAAGGACAAACAGGCTGTAGTGGTTATGGTGCTTGGAGTGTTCCTTTAAACACCCTACTAGATTAATTGTATATTGATTAGAACAGTTAGAGGATCTCCCAACCAGTGTTAGAAGCCAGCCAATTACTGGATACAATGTCATGGGAGACTCCGTTTGCTCTCACCTGCTGTGTTGCACAATGTAGGGAGAAGCAGAGGAACAGATGCTTCACGCTGCACAGAAGAACCAGACAGCATATAACATGTTGACTTGTCTGATAGAGGACATTCCCTCCTATCCAGCTGTATCTATTTATTCCTTGATTATACCAGAGCTGTAAAAGCTTCAACTATGGTGTATGTATGGATATTTTACCTGCAATTTGTGACTATACTTTTGTGTGCATGGGTGTTTGACAGTCTGAGAATGCGTGTGTGTGTGTATTTCTGATTGTGTTTGAGTTTTATTTTTTATTATTCATGTAATCAACATAAAATAAGGGGGGTACGGAAGAAAAAAAGGGGAGGGGGAGGACAGCAGTACACACAATGCAACAATCTATACATATGCGTCATTAATCAGTTTGTACACAGATTTAGATATTAGTAACAGTTTGGCTATTTGTCCTGTGTATTTCGTAGCGGTGAAAATCTATACAGTTTTTTACCTGTTCATATTCCCTGGCGCAAGCTTTGGTACCTTTTGTCCTAACTGGGTAGAGGGTGAGAGGGGGACGGGGGGGCCGACAGCATCGGTATCCTATACCAGCTGGTAACATCTTGTTGATTTGTATTGCACTAGATATCCCTTCTTATTAGGTAACCTTGGTGTTGTAATGTGGTGCCCATAGCCCCTATTGTGTCTCGCCGTACCTATAGTCCAACCATCCATGCCACCTCTCATGTTTGTTTTGTCTATCATTTAGTCGACTTGCCATGCGTTCATATGTATATGTAGAGTCTATTCTGCCCAAGATCTCTGGTAGAGTGGGTGCCTGTGTGGTCTTGCACCTGTGGGCAATTGCAGTTTTGGTTGCCATTAAGCAGTGGATCGCTAGATAGATCTTATCCTCAGGAAGGGTGTCTGGGAAGATATGTAATATAAAGCATTCTGGTTTCAGTGGTACCCTGATCCCTAGGTTTTTGCATAAAAGTGTTTGCATGTCCCGCCATAATGTAGTGGTCTGTGGGCATGTCCAGAATATGTGATAGAGGGTCCCCTCTTGGTTTTGGCATCTCCAACATAACTTGTTTGTCCCTGGGTATATGTGAGCCAGTTTGGTAGGGACTAGGTACCAACGCATGCTTAATTTGCAGAATATTTCCCACTGGGTAAGGCTATGGGAGGCCTGTTGTTTTCTTTTGAGCGTGGTGCCATGTTGCTGTTGGAAATTGCTTCCCCATATCCGTTTCCCATTTCGTCATGTACGAGGGTTTTGCTATTTTATTTTGGAGTAAAAGTGAGTTATAACAGAGGGACATTGCTTTAATTTTTGGTAGTTTCCCCATACATTTGTGGATAAATGGTGGTAAGAGACTGGGTTCCCTCAAGCTAAGCCTGCACTCCTGTATTATATTCCTTATTCTTAGGTCAGAGAATATTTCCCGAGGCGGGATGTGATATTCCCTGGTTATGTCCGGGAATGGTTTGATACCCTCTGGAGTCAATAGGGAGCGTACATGGTAGACCCCTTGTCTTAGCCAGTTATCTAACTGCAGGTTTGTCGTTCGGGCAGCCAGGGCCTGAAGTGGCGCTGCAAGGAGTAGGTCATTTTCTTGTTAAAATAGAGGGGTAGCTTGCTTCCACATTTGGAGCAGTGTTTCTGTGACCGGTAGCAAGGTTGTGGACTTGGGGAGTTTTGTACCTGCCCAAAGGGTCAGTGGGATCGTGCCAGTGGGTAAGCATGCATTCTCTAATGCTAGCCATACCGGAGGAGATGACCGCTCAAGGATCGTGAGGCCTTGTGCCAATATTGAAGCTTTGTAGTACTGTTTTATGTTGGGTATGCCCAATCCTCCTTTGTGAATGGTCGCCAGAATGAGTTTTGTGCTATTCTTGGGGGTTTCCATTTCCAAATGTGTGCGTTAATTGTAGCCTGAAAGTTCTTTAGTATGGGATTTGGAATTGTAATGGGCAGGGTGCAGAATAAGTATAGGATATGTGGTAATATTTTTATGGTGTGGATTCGCCCTAACCAGGAAATCTCTTTGTCCTCCCAGGCCTTAAGTAGTTGTTCTAGTCTGTGAATGAGCGGTATATGGTTTTCCCGTATTAATGCTGGCAGTTTTATGCCCAGATATGAAATAGAGGTTTTCCGCCAATCGAAGGGGTACAGTGTTTTCAGGTGTGTTAGAAAGGTAGGTGTCAGCCCTATCGCCAACGCTTGCTTTTTTTTTTAGCGTTGTTCTTATAGTAAGACATCTTCCCATATCTCTCTAATAAAGCTAGCAAGTTTGGTAAGGACGTCTCCGGGTATGTTAAAAACAGGAGAACATCATCTGCGAAAAGGGCTATTTTTTGGTCCCCTAGTGGCGTTGCTAGGCCCCCAATAGTTTGTTCACTTTTAATATGTCTGATTAGGGGTTCCATGCACAAAAAGATTAATGGAGAGAGGGGGCACCCCTGCCTGGTACCATTTGTTATTTGGAAAGGTCGTGATAAAAACCCGGAATTAAATATTTTGGCTGCCAGTCTGGAGTATAGGACCAATATGCATTTCAATAATTCTGGAGGGATAGCCATGGATGTCAATACAGACGCTTTTTCCGCGTCTAAGGCTAGTAGCATACCTTTTTGGTTAGTATTCTGGACCCATGTGATTAGGTTCAAAAAGTGGCGTGTGTTATCCCCTGGTTGCCTGTTCGGAACAATGGGTTGTAGGCGTGTAACTAGTAGCCTGGCATATAGTTTTGTGTCTGCATTTAGCAGTGAAATGGGCCTCAGGTTGGCACATTCGGTGGGTGGTTTGCCTGGCTTAGGGAGCGTAACAATATGGGCTAGCAGCATCTCCTCCGGTATGGAACCTGATTCCCTGAAGAAGTTAAAAAGATCAGTAAGGTGCGGTGTTAGCTGTGCCTCGAATGTGGAGTAAAAGTGATTGGGGAACCTATCCGGGCCCGGGGCTTTGTGTTTGGGTAGTTTGTGTATTGCGTTTTGTACTTCGTCTTCTGTGAATTTAGCTGTCAATATCGAACTTTGGTGGGCAGTCAGACGTGGCAGGTTCGCCTCTTTCAGAAAGGTATCTATTTCTGACTCTAGTGGCTGGTGCAGTGTTTTGTCCTGTGTGAGATTATATAGTCCATTCACCAGTTTGTCCACTATGTCTTGTGGGTTAAATAATTTTGTCCCTGTGGCTGATGTCATATATGGGAGTTTTGATGGTATATATCGGGATTTTAAGCGTCTTGCGAGCACTTTGCCCGCCTTGTTCCCTTGCATATAGTAGGAGAGTTTCAGTTTGCGTAGCTGCCTTTCCATAGTTATTAGGGACAGTGCATGTAGCTTTTCTCTTGTCTTTTCAATTTTTGGGGATAGCGTTCTAGTTGGTCTTAGTTTGTTGTCCCTGTCTAGTGTTTTAAGTTGTGAGCAGTTTGTCTGTTTCGTTGTATGTCTTCCGATTATTTATCGACCCTGCTTGGATTAAAAGGCCTCTCAATACAGGTTTGAGGGCCAACCATTTAGTGTCTATGCGTGAGGGATCTGTCTGGTGGTTTTCATAAAACGACTATGTTTATGCGTATTTTGGTGTCCGTGTCCGCGTTATCTATGAGGGATTCGTTCAGGCGCCATGCACTCCGTCCCCGAGCCGGGTACATGGCCCTGAACGTAGTGATTACTGGCGCATGGTCGGACCAGGTCCTGTCACCTATTTGCACTTCTATAACATTCGATATTGAGCTCTTATCTACCCAGCACACGTCTATGCGAGAGTATGTGTGGTGTACCCGTGAAAAATAGGTATAGCTTTTCTCCTTCGGGTATAGGGTACGCCATGTGTCAGAGATCATTCGTGTGGAGTAATGTGCTAAGGTCAAAGCTCACAGTGCTGGCTTGCTGTAGTGGGTGTTTACTCTCGATTCGTTTGATGTCTAATTCGGGGTCCAACATGCAGTTTAGGTCTCCACAGATTATAGTGTGACCCGCACGGAGGCTAGTTATCTTGTTTAACTCTCTTTTTATGAAGGAGGTTTGGGAGTTGTTAGGTGCGTATATGGATGCACTCGTGAGTTGCATTCCGTTCAATGAGCCCACCACAATTAGGAGCCTGCCTTGCTCATCTATGTATGTTTTGTTAAGTTGGAATACCCAGTCTACATGGAACAGTATGCCTACTCCTTTTGTTTTATTTGGTGAAAGGGCATGGTACACTTGGTGGTATTTAGAGGATATTAGGTTGGGAGGGTTTTTCTTACACATATGTGTCTCTTGAAGACATACTATGGCTGCCTGAGATTTGTGCATTGCTTTAATCACTGAACTTCTTTTGAATGGACTGTTCAGGCCATTTACGTTCATGGAGAAACATTTAAATTGGTATGTCATTATTAATATGTAAATTTTCGGAACAGCTCATCTGACGTGGGGCAACATGTGTGAGCGAGTATTACCCCTATGATAGACTGCGGTATGGTGGGTATCTGGTTGTGCCCTGGTGTCTGGCGATATCTTGTATGGGTACCTGCTGTTGCCGATGCATTGGCTAGAGGACCAACAGGGTTAAAACAAGGGATACAGAAAAAAACAAAAATAAGTATATACAATGTCTCTCGAACTTGAGAGTTTAGCATGGGATACAATGGGGAGCCTTTGCGCTCCATGACCATTGAAATTCCCGTGGGGGGGGGGGGCGTGCGGAACGGTGCCAGATTTTGTTAATAGACTGCTCTGTTATAGGTAGTTGTCGAGGGGGGTTATGATTGTTGACAACAGTCCCTCCTTCGTCAAATGTGGGTCAGAAAGGTATTGCTGTAGGACGTGATCTAATTTACGATGGGTTACTTAGTCAGGGGTGCTTTTTTTTTTTTTGCAAGCAGTGCTCGGATCCTTATCTCCAACCCATAGGAATCGCCACAGCTATCCCTAGTGCTCTGCTCTATTAGTGGAGGGATAGGTGTTGCTCTTGCCTGTGGTGCATTGGTAGCCTAGCTGTAATGCTATGGTTATCAGTATCGTCTGTGCCCAGCATTAGTAACGCTTTCATTTTGTCCTAATACAGAGATGACACCTAGCCCCTAACGTTATCAACAGTTTGTGCATTATGTACATTTCTCATCTAGCTACACTATTAGGTATGCAAATGCGATTTGTCTCCAGTTAATGCTAGACATGCAATACAGCATTTTGGGGACCATTGTTAGTGCACGCATGGGTCTAAATATATCGTCATGGGAGGTAGCATAGTTATTTAAAGAGCAGTGACCATGGGAGTAAACAATTGTAGGGTCACTAACGCTTAAGATGTATGCGAGTTTTTTTTTTCTTCCCCCCCTCCGATAATCTATTGCACTAACGTGGGCCCCCGTTTAAATACCACTCTCGTCGGCTGGCATCATCGACCATCATCGCTGCGGTAGAGTGTCCGCTTTGGGTTTGACTGTGAGTCTTTCAGGTTCCAGTCTGTGGTGATTTAGCTAATGTCCTGAGCAAATGCAACACCAGTCAGTTAAGATGTCTTCTTGTGACGTTGTAGAACTTGTTGGTTGAGTCCAGAGGGCTGTTGTCAACGTCCATGTCTTTAGTGGGATTGATGGCCAACCATCTTCCATTTGGGCCAGATCCTCTTCGGGAAGGCCACTGTGTCCGCCGTTGTCTGGATGTTTTCCTGTGCGTTCCATAGGCCCCAATTTTTCAGTGTAGTCAATCCTCCAATCGGGTCATCTATGATGTGGAGCTTGTTGTTCCTCCACACCGTTAGTTTAGTGGGGAAACCCCACCTGTATGCCTGTTCGTGATTGCGTAAAGTCTTGGTAATATAGGAGAATTCTTTCCGTCTAGCCATAGTTAGGGCTGAGAGGTCGGCACATATCGAGATAGTGCTATACGGTTCAGGTAGCGATGGCCTAGCCCTGGCTGCCTTGAGAAGTGCTTCTTTGGCTTTGAAGTAATGGAAGCGAACGATAATATCGCGTGGGACTTCTGCTCCGAACCTAGATGGTTTTGTTAAGCGGTGGGCCCTGTCTAGTTCCCATGTGATACCAGATAGATCAGGGGCCAGTGCAGAGCTTAAAGCTGTTACATATGTGGGAATCTGTTCTGTTGTGATGGATTCCGCGACCCCCCCGAATCTCTCATTGTTCCGGCGGGATCGATCCTCCATATCCGCCATCTTGTACCACAGTTTTGTATTGTCGTCCTCCAATTTCTGCAGTTTGTCTGCCATTGTATTATGTGCTGAGCAAAGATCTTCTGTCTTTCGTTCAATCTGATCTGTGTGATCTCCCAGTTTCTCCAATTCCTGGTGTATGCCAGACACAACGGTTGTAAAATCTTCTTTAATTGTGGCTCTCAAGTCCATGAGCATTTGTTTTAAATAATCCTTCGTAACTTGGCCGTCGGCCGCCGCTTGCTGTGAGGGCATCTCATTGTAGGCGTCAGGCTCCGGGGACTGGGCTCTGCTAACGGCGTCATCTTGGGCCTGTTTCTGTCTTTCTTTTTTATGATGTCGGACCGCGTCCGTTAGTTTTGTTTGTTTCGAGGGTGACATGGGATCCCTCTTGGACTTCACCTCTCGATTGTGAAGCTTGATTTTGGGTTTCTGTGAGGTTTCGTTGGTAATCCGGCCCGGGTGAAGTGGAGCTCCTACTCCATGCGTCTGATCGTGCCGGAAGTTGGACATGCCCCCCCGAGAGTGTAAATTTGAGTGTCTGCAACGGTGTCTCAATACTCTGAACCTGATATATCACCTTAACCAATGTATGCTTTTATTTACGTTTAGCTTTTCCTTTCTGTAACGTAATTAAAGCGGTCTCAATAAAAGAAAGAATAAAAAAATAAAGTACGTACAATTATAAACCATAAGTCTCCTGGTTAAAGTACAAGAATAGGTGTGCCGTGGACAATTTTTGTATCAAAGAAATGTGCATCTGGTTGTCTAGAATTCCAGATTTATTTTTTTTCTAACCAAGTTGACCATCTAATAATAAAAATACCATCTGATAAGAAATAAAAATAAAGGCTGAGAATAACAAACACATTACCTTGACTAGATGCGGAGTATCCTGCCTGTTCAGTTGGAACTGAGGCAACTGGTCGCAGTGCACTATCCAGGGGTGTTTCAAAACCTGCGCAGCAGTTAATCTCTGGTGGGGATCAACATGGAGCATCTTTGATACCAAGTCCTGCATTGTATAATTAAAGGTTTCTTACAAATAAATTCAACACATATATAAAACAAGTCCACATTACAAAAATGCTGCTTCAGAAGATGTATAGTTATTGGATGTGAGAATATACATAAAGGTTATAAACATATGGGGTAGCTACGGGCATTTTGTTGGTCTACAATTTTTTAATTTCATGGCACCTAGTAGCTAAAAACAAGGACAATCTCAGAACTTACATGTAGCATTATGGTGATCTTTCCTTTACAGAGATTTATCTTAAAGTTAAATATATCGGACCAGTGTGGTGAATAATCATACAGACCAGTCTAGAGTCTACGATTATCCAGCAGACAAGAATCAATAAAATTGTGATTTTACTCCTTGTAAACAGAGTGTAAGCAATAAATATATTTGGGCTGAGCAGATTCCCATTAATTTGTACTGTTGTACACTCAACGCTTCCTTAAAAACAAAAAAACGGTTGTATCATCGATTATTGTGAACTCCTTTACAATAATATTTTAACATAAAACAGGTTATCAATCAGTTCTTTTTTTTTTAAAATGTATTTTATTTTCGGATTTTCACTTAATATGCATATTGTGCAAAAGATGGGTAACGTGGGATGGGGTACACGGAGAGAAAAAGGGGGGGGGGAGGGAAAGGGAGGGCAACATGCATAAACATTGTATCATAGCCATACAAAAAGTATTAGTAATAACATCTATGCATAGAGTTGTATATTCGTCATTAGACACAATTTACCAGCTTCTGACTATAATACATATATACAATGGCAGTTCTATTCAAGTTAGCCTGATACATTCTAAGGCACTAATTTGCATCTGTCCGCCCTAACTTTTGGACCTCCGGGGCGGGAGGGGAGAATGGTGGGGGATTAGCGAGGTTGTGCTATGGCATAGAGTATTTATTATATTGTGTTGGTGTTGAAGAGAAGGGCAAAAGGGAAAATGGTCAGTTAGAAGCTGTTACACGGTTTTAGCTTGGGAAGCCCTTTTTTACTGAGGAGCTTGGTAGAGTGTCAAAAATGCCGCATCATCTTTCATGTCTTTCCATATCTATAGTCCACCCATCTACGCCACCTTGTTTCATGTCTACGCTGCCTCTCAGTGATACGGCTTGCCATGTGTTCGTAATTATATATCGAGTCTAATCTGCCCAGAATTTCTGATAGCGTGGGCACCTGTGTGGATTTCCACTTTTGGGCAATCGCAGTTTTAGTTGCCATTAGGCAATGGATCGTTAAATAGCTTTCCTCTTCGTGAAGCTTGTCTGGGAAAATGTGTAATAAAAAGCTTTCTGGTGTCAGTGGGACCTTGATCCCTAAATCCGTACAAAAGAGTGTGTGAATAGCCTTCCATAATGATGTGATCTGTGTACATGTCCAAAATATATGATATAGGGATCCCTCTTGATTTTGGCATCTCCAGCAGAGTTTGTTCGCATCAGGGTATATGTGTGCCAATTTTTTGGGGACCAGGTACCAACGCATAGTTAGTTTACAGTGGGTTTCCCACTGGTTGAGGCTGTGTGAGGCCTGCTTTGTTAACTTCTGAGCCTGATGCCATGTGGCTACTGGGAATTGTATTCCCAGGTCCAGTTCCCAGTTTGTCATGTAGGAAGGTTTTGTTGCCGTATATTGGGTAAGAAGTGTATTGTAGCAGAGGGATAGTGCTTTAACCTTGGGAAGTTTCCCCTTACACTTATGGACAAATGGTGGTATGAGGTTATATTCTTTCATGGTAATCCGGCTTTCCTGAATAATATTCTTTAGCCTCAAATAGGTGAATAGTTCCCTGGCTGGGATATTAAATTCCCTAACAATTTCGGGGAATGGTTTGACGCCCTCTTGGGTTAGCAAGGAACGTACCCCTGAGATCCCCCGGCTAAGCCAGTTTTCTAGCTGTAGGTTCGTCGTGCGGGTGGCCAAGGCTTGAAGTGGGGCCTCAAGGAGTAGGTCATTCTCCTTGAGGAATAGAGGAATAGTTTGTCTCCAAGTCCGGAGCATTATCCCCGTGGTTGGGAGCAGATTTTTTGATTGTAATGGTATTGAGCTAGCCCAGAGGAACATTGGAATCGTGCCAGTGGGCAGACAAGCGTTTTCCAACGCCAGCCACACCGGAGGGGACTTCCTCTCAAGGATCGTGAGACCCTGTGCCATTAATGAAGCTTTGTGGTATAATTTAATGTTGGGTACGCCCAGCCCGCCTTTTGTGAATGAACGCCAAAGAGAGTTTTGTGTTATTCGTGGGGGCTTACGCTTCCAAATGTGTGCATTGATCTTGGCCTGAAAGTTCCTCAATATCGGGTTCGGGATTGTAATAGGCAGGGTGCGAAAGAGATATAGAATGTGTGGTAAAATCATAATTTTAATGGTATGAATGCGCCCAAGCCAGGAGATTTCCTTGTCCTCCCAGGATCGGAGCTGTTGATCTAGTTTATGTAAGAGTGGCGTATGGTTTTCCTTTATTGTCAATGTGTGTGAAATTGGCAGTTTTATGCCCAGATATGAGATGGAGGATTTCCTCCAGTCAAACGGGTACAGTGTTTTAAGGTGTGAGAGGAGGGTATGGGGCAACCCCAATGCCAACGCTTGTGTTTTTTTGGCGTTATTCTTGTAGTAAGACATCTTACCGTATCTTCCTAGTAATGTTAGCAAGGATGGTAGTGATGTCTCAGGGTGTGTTATAAAAAGGAGAACATCATCTGCGAAAAGGGCTATTTTTTTGCTCTCCTATAGGCGTTGATAGGCCCGTAATATTGTGGTCGGATTTAATATGTCTGATTAGGGGTTCCATACAGAGAATAAAGATTAGAGGAGAGAGCGGACACCCTTGTCTAGTACCATTTGTTATATGAAAAGGTTGTGATAGGAATCCGGAGTTGAATATTTTGGCTGACGGCTTGGAGTATAAGACCATTATGCCTTTCAGGAATTCTAGAGGGAAGCCCATGTAAGTCAGTACAGATCTCATGTATGTCCAATTCAAGCGATCAAACGCTTTTTCCGCGTCTAGGGCTAATAATAAGCCCTTCTGATTAGTATTTTGGGCCCAGGTAGTTAAGTTTAAAAAATGGCGCGTGTTGTCCCCAGGTTGTCTGTTCGGGACGAAGCCTGCCTGTTCCAGAGAGACCAAATCCTGTAGAATGGGTTGGATGCGTGAGGCTAGTAATTTGGCATACAATTTTGTGTCAGCATTCAGCAGCGAAATAGGCCTTAGGTTGGCGCATTCCGTAGGGGGTTTACCCGGCTTAGGGAGTGTAACAATATGGGCTAGCAACATCTCTTCTGGCATGGAGCCTGAGTCCCTAAAGAAATTGAAAAGGTCTGTAAGGTATGGTGTGAGTTGTGCTTCGAATACGTGGTAAAAGCGGTTGGGAAACCCATCTGGCCCCGGGGCTTTGTGTTTGGGTAACTTTAATATAGCTTGGCGCACTTCATCTTCCGTGAACTTAGCTAACAATGTCTGCCTTTGATGTACAGACATGCATGGCAGATTTGCCTCACCCAGAAAGGTGTCTATTTCAGGTTCTAGTGGTTGGTGTAATGATGTATCTTGTGTAAGGTTATATAGGCTTCTATAAAAGTTCGCTAATTCGCCCACTATGTCCTGCGGGTTAAATAATTTTGTGCCCGTGGCCGAGGTCATGTATGGGAGTTTTGTTTGTATGTACCGTGCTTTTAGACGATTTGCTAGCACTTTGCCTGCTTTATTGCCTTGCATATAGTATGTCAGTTTTAGTTTACGTAATTGCCGTTCCGTAATGAGTAAAGACAGTGCATGTAACCTCCCTCTTGTCTGTTCAATCTGTTGGGACAATAATCTAGATGGTCTCACTTTGTTAGCCTTTTCTAGTGTTTGGAGCGATGCAAGTAGTGTGTCATTTTCGTTGTGAGCTTTTCGTTTGCGTACTGACCCTGCTTGTATTAAGAGGCCTCTGAGTACAGCTTTGAGGGCCAGCCATTTGGTGTCTATACGGGAGGGATCTGTTTGGTGGTTCTCATAAAACATTTGTATGTTCCTACGTATTGTGGTGACCGTGTCAGTATCGTCTATGAGGGATTCATTCAAACGCCACGCATTCCGTCCTCGAGCTGGGTATAAGGCCCTGAACGTAGTAGTTACTGGTGCATGATCAGACCAGGTTCTGTCACCTATATGCACTTCCATAACATTCGGGATTGTGTTCTTGTCTACCCAACACATGTCAATGCGCGAGTATGTGTGGTGTACCTGTGAGAAGTAGGTGTAATTTTTCTCATTCGGGTAGAGTGATCGCCATGTGTCATACAGGTCGTTCGTGTGAAGCAGTTTACTGAGAGTGAGGCTCATATTGTGAGCTTGCTGGAGTGGTTGTTTGCCCTCTATACGTTTAATGTCTAAATTGGGGTCCAGTGTGCAGTTTAGATCTCCACAAATAATAGTGTGCCCTTCCCGGAGGCTAAGTATTTTGTGCAGTGCTCGTTTTATGAACGTAGTCTGGGAGTCGTTAGGGGCATATATGGATGCTATCGTCAATTTCATGCCATTCATTGAGCCCACCACAACCAGAAGTCTGCCTAGCTCGTCTACGTATGAATTGGTGAGTTGGAACACCCAATCTACGTGGAACAGTATTGCCACCCCTCTTGTTTTGGTTGGGGAAAGAGCATGAAACACTTGTTGGTATTTGGAAGATGTTAGGGTGGGGGGCTTGTTTTTACACATGTGTGTTTCTTGGAGGCATATTATAGCTGCCTGTGATTTGTGTATCGCTCTAATCACCGAGCTTCTTTTAAAGGGGCTGTTTAGGCCATTGACATTCATAGAAAAGCATTTAAATTGATATGTCATTACTAGTAAGAGGGATGTTGCTGTCTCTTATCTTGATACGGAATGTGCCCAAGTATTGATCTCTGGGCCGCTGCCATTCTAATGGGTACCCTACTATGTCTTAGCGGTAGGTGGAGTTTTGTGTATGTGAAATTTTTCTCTGCTGCCATACTAATGGATAAAGGGGTGATAGGTAGTAAACAGGGGAAACGGAAAACTAAAAACATAAGTATATACAATAACTCTTGTCCTTGAGAGTGTACGTTGGAGTACACTGTGGAACCCTCGTGGTCCACGGTTGTATTCCTGTGGGGGGTCGTGCGGAACTATACCGCACCCGAGCCAGATTTGTCATATGTCTACTTTGTTAACTACATCTTCTAGTGGGCCTGGGAGCCAGAACAGCATCTCCATTGTCATCCGCTGTAGGTCGGGAAGACATTTTTGCTAAGGGGTCTAGAATGTGTGGGTCGCAGCCTCAGGAACTGTAATATGTTTTTTTTTTTTTGACCTTTTAGTTGGGTTTAGTGACCTCTTGTTAGTTTAAACAACTTAACTCTAGCATATCGGGATCGTTCGAGTCCACCCCCAACCTATGCAGGACATACCGACTACGTATGCTGTGTGTGTACTGTTGGTATGTGGGTATGTCTTTTATCGGTATTGATGTACAGTGGGGACCCAGCTAGCACAATGCAACCTTCCAGGGCAGTGTTAACCTATATGGTATCCTCCCAATTGGGGTACCATCCCATATACTACCTCAGCAGCAATCCACCCCTGTTGGGAATATCGCATTGTGTGCTAAACTCAATTTCCTCCCAGCAAAGCTAGCAGTAAAGCCAATGCGTCTAGCCCGAAACATTCCCCACAAGCATTACAGTAACTTTGTACATGGCATAAGGTCAGTTCTTATCTCCTTGGGGACTCATGTCAGCACCTACATGGGTCTATGAGAGTAGCATGGCAGTAACCCAGGTAAGGCTCCATGGTTTGCAGGGAGTTAGGGAGCCTGTCATTATTGTCGGGCCATTGTCATACAATTTTTTTTTTTTTTTTTTCAATTCAACTTAATGCTAATATTCCTTGCACTGACGTGAGCCCCCATATAAATACCACTCTCAAATGTCGTTGTCTCCCGCTTCCTCCAATACGTTAAGGCGAGGGGAAGGCCGGAACGTGGATCCCATAGGTCACAGTTCTAGATAGTGTCCTGAGTAGCTGCTGCACCTTCAGTTAGTCTGTCTTCTCCTCACGATGTACGGCATGATTGCCATTGTGGCTTCAGGCTTAATGTCACTATGTGGGTCGCTTGCGTGGGGATTCTCCCACCATTTTCCATTCGGGGCGGGTTGCCATCGGGGAGGTTCCTGCGCTTGTTGTCAGATGTCCACTTTCCAGCGTGTTCCAAAGGCCCCATTCTTTCAGCATGGCCATTCCACCTTCCAGGTCCTCTATAGTGCGCAGCTTGTTGTTCCGCCATACCAACAATTTAGTGGGGAAACCCCATCTGTAGGCCTGATCATGGTTTCGCAGAGTTTTAGTTATAGTTGAGAACTTTCTTCGCCTAGCCATAGTTAAAGCTGAGAGGTCGGCATATATGGAGAGAGAGCTATATGGGTCGGGTAGCGTCGGTTTGGCTCTAGCTGCTTTTAAAAGTGCCGATTGGCCTTGTAGTAGTGAAAGCGCACAATAATGTCGCGCGGGACTTCTGCTCCCAACCTAGGTGGCTTAGGTAGACGGTGGGCCCTGTCCACTTCCCACGAGAGTGTAGGGTCGGGGACCAACGCAGCACACAATGCTGTTATATAGGTTGTAATTTGGTCTGTAGTGGTGGATTCCGCAACCCCCCGAAACCTTACATTATTCCGGCGGGAGCGATCCTCCATGTCCGCCATCTTGTGCCACAGTTTGGTGTTTTCATCTTCCAATTTCTTTAGTTGATCTGCCATTTCGTTGTGCGCTGAGCACAGGTCCTCCGTCCTCCGTTCCACTTGATCAGTGCGGTCACCCAGATCTTCCAGCTCCTGGTGTATACCAGATATAGCGGTCTTGAAATCTTCCCTTATTGTGGCTCTGAGATCTGAGAGCATCGATTTTAGGAAGTCCTTTGTAATTTGGCAATCCTCTGTAGATTGGTGTGGGGATCCCTCATTGAGGACATCAGGCTCTGGGGACTGAGCTCTGCTGGCGGCGCCATCTTGGGCATGTTTCTGCCGCTCTCTTTTATTTGGGCGGACTGCGTCCGTTAGTTTTGTTTGTTTCGAGGGCGACATGGGGTCCCTCCTAAGCTGCCCCTTTCGATTTGGGCTCGATTTGTAGACTTAATCGTCGTTTTTCGTCGCTTTTGTGGCTCGGGTGAAGCGGAGCTCCTACTCCGTGCGTCCGATCGTGCCGGATGTTGGACACGCCCCCCGGTTATCAATCAGTTCTAAGATGTATACATACACAGAAAACACAGACTTGTAAAAACAAAAGCAGACAGACCTTGGCAATATCTGACACAGAATTCCAGTAACCCCCACTCAAAGAAAACTTTCCGCTTCCTATCCTTGCCAATATTTCTTCCGGTGTATCATCTGGCCCATTTGCAAATGGAGTGTACCTATGTAAGAAAATGAAATTTCATTTTAAATGACACATTGGTACATCTGATTACCATTAAGCAGCAGCTAAATATATATATGTCAAAGGAGTCAGCATTGGATTAAGCACCCAAAATACAATATCAACTTTATGGATACAGACGATCTCATTTTCAAAGAAGCGACAATTTTCTGTGTTACGATTAGTTCCTCTATTATACTCCATCAATCCATATGCCCTACACAGATTTAGGATCACTTCACACATGTAGTTGCCATTTACACTAACACAGTTGCATTCAACAAAATAACTATCACTTTTGTGATGAAATACTGAAAAGCTGGGCCTCTGAACACTAAACAGTATCAGGATCTTAGATTGTTACTAGGGCTACTTATACACTTGGCAATGTGGGGTCATCTGCCAATGGTAGGGGGAAAAAGGTTGGCGTTGGAGGGATTTAGGGGTAAACAAGTGCCATAAATTATATTTAGTTTCTTACCTTATAAAAACATCCTGCCATTTACTGGATGCATTACAAATAGAACTGCTTAAAAACCCTTTATTGGGAGTTATTTACCCATGTTCTCTACACATCCAGCATTGTGGATAATTATTTATACTTTTGAGAAATCTGTGTTATAAGTACTTTTTACTTTATAAATGCAAGCACACAATTTTTTGTGGTCAATCCTGGAATGAGCAATGTACCAAATAAGCTATAAATTGCCATTTTATAATGATATATTGTTTCTACATTAAATATAGATTTTTGTTTTAAAGCGGCATGGTCATGGCCGAATCCAGTATTTTTTTTTATATAAACCCTACTCCCGACTCCCGCGCAGACTGAGCTCCACAGGGCGAGGAAAGGGTTATAAAGCCTTCCCATGCCCTGCAATGTGACTTAGAGCACTCTGATTGGTTGATTCCAAGCCAACCAGAGTGCTCTGACAGGTAAATAAAGAGACAGACAGGTAAATCTCTTCATTTACCTGTCACATCACTGATTGGTTGGCTTGGAATCCAACCAGAGTGCTCTGTGTCATTTTACACAGCGTGGGAAAGTTCTTTGGAATTTATCCATGCTGTGTAATTTGACTCCTAACACTCTGATTGGTTGCTTTCAATCAAAAGGAAGATAACTAATTCACACTACAGTGTTACTTTTGGCCAACTGTAGGTATGCAAGTCATCTCACACTAATCCTCCACAGGCAGTGATATGCCCCTCAAATATAGCACATCATGAATTTTTTAAATGTTCCCTCGCTCATAAACATTTCTACCTTTATATTAACACCAGCTTTAAAATAAATGTTATATTTAAAGACAGATTAGTTAATTTCCCCTTAGTGTTCCCCTTTAGACTCAGGGCTGCCATATTTTTAATAAAAAATAATACATGATCCAGTCCAATGCAAGTCACAGAGAAGCATTTATGTTCTATGTTGCATTCCAATCGCCATGCTGAGCCAATACAATGCTTAAAGTAATCAACACTGAATGTCAAGACTTCAACGAGCACCTCTACAGACTGAGTCACAGATGTGGACAAATGTGAATTATGTGAATTCTAAAAAAATGGCAACATTCTACAATGTCCAGAAAAAACAAGATCTATGCATTAAACCACTTCAGTAAGATATCAAGGTTTTGGAACTTAAAGAGTTTTGTGAATATAAAGATTTACATGGACTTACCCAGTAAGCATAGTATAAAGAAGCACACCCAAACTCCAGATATCGCATGCAGCATCATACCCTTGGCGTTTTAATACCTGAGGCAATGATAAAAACAAATTAGAAAGAGACAGCTTTTTAAAAGTCACTTACAAGATCTGTTAAAAACTTAAGTTGAAGTCAAATTATAAGGTTCTAAACACATTAAAAAATGATATAAAATGCATGGAATTTATTGTTCTACACAATTAAATGACATTACCTCTGGAGCAACAAAGTTAGCAGTATAGCATGGAGTCATCAGCAAACCATTTTCTGCCCTGAGCTGCTTAGCAAAGCCAAAATCACAAATACGAATAGACTCTGGATTCCCAGATTCATCCACATACAGTATATTGCTGGGCTTCAAATCCCGGTGGACAACCTAAGACAAAAAACAAATATAAAAATCCACACTGCTCTATTTAATTCTGTCCTGGAATGGATCATCTCTTTCTTGGCTCCTAACACTCTGATTGGTTGCTTTCAATCAAAAGGAAGATAACTAATTCACACTACAGTGTTACTTTTGGCCAACTGTAGGTATGCAAGTCATCTCACACTAATCCTCCACTAAACACTCTTTTTTAAACATTGAATATAGTTTGTAAAGGTAAAGAATACAAAACAACATTTCAGTTTTTCTTCCTCCAATGGAAGGTGTGTTCTGGCTGTGCCTAGACTGAACTGAATTGTGGTGTCAATTGCTATTTAAAAAAAAAAAAAAAAAAATACATTTAAAAGAAAATTTAGCATAACATGCAGTGAAAACGTTAACAAGTTACAAGTGATTTTCAAGGTCTTATACAATGGAGTAATTTGCAGAGAAGTGACCCTTTTAAACACAAAATCATTAACAAGAAAATATACAGATACCAAGGTGGAGATTTATCAAAGATTGTCATCTGAAAAGTAGCAAAAAAAGTCTAAGTGGTGCAATCCAATGATCTACCATAAAACATTTAGCACTTGTAATGAGTACAAAATAATTAATCGCTTGGAATTTAGAATGCTCACTTAAAATTACATTTGTTATAATGAAAGTTTGACTCAACATGTTCTAGAATAATTTACCATCACTAGAAGTCAGTCTTTGGTCTTTCATGTAATGTATTTATGTGCTATTATTAAAGGGACACTGAGGACCCTTTAACAACTTCATCTTATTTAAATTATAGTGCCTGCAGCCAGACCCTTTCCTTCCCCTTCTTACCCCCTAAAACTCAATATTAAACTAACAAGAATGATTGGAAGCGTGGTTTCAAGCCATAACTCCATGCCCTCTGGGTATTAGTGCTGGGAATCTTACTTCCAGACTCATACCATAATATACAGTGACATACCCGTGGCATTACGTGAGCAGTGCCACCACGGTCAGCCATAGAAAATAAATGAAAATAATGATCATATTCCCATTGAGGAGAGCACCACACATGTCTATGTTTCTTAACGCTCTATGCACCACACCACACATGCCTATGTTTCTTAATGCTCTATGAGGACGGGATTACACACACAAATAATAGAGCTTAATCAGAGCTGTAGCATTAGAAATAGAGAAATGTATTTCTAATGCTACAATGTTCCTTTTTAGTCTGCTAGTCTACACCCACCCAGGCAATTTAATCACCCTTTTTTCCCCCCACTGGTCTTTTTTTACGTTAACCATTTTTCAAACCTGTGCTTTCATTTATTCTCTCACATAGCTGCACCACCTCTCTAGTTGTAAATGCTCACAGACAGCTTTCTCACTGTTTGATAGTTGTCCAAATGTTCCACTCCAATAGTTGTCCTTACCTTACCTGTGGTTACTCCCTGTAAGAGTTACCCCTCTTTGTGTAGTTTGCTTTTTCCCTCCCTCCCAGAGCTAGTCCCTCATCTCTCTGCATAATAAATATAGCAATAGCACAGCCTAAAATCAAATCAAGTTGTTTGTGTTTCTCACCCATTGTGAATGGAGGTATTCAACAGTTCTTGTTATCGTGTGCAGTACAGCGCTTGCCTCTCGCTCTGAAAAGAACTTCTGTCTGAGTATTTTGTCTAAAAGTTCACCTCCTTTCATTAATTCTGTCACTAAATATACATATTTTCCATCATCATATACCTGCAATGCAAAAACAAAATAAAATTTTAATAGCAATTTTGTAACAGATAGTTTTTCAAATTTCTGAAATATATTATAAAGAATGATTTCTTAAAAAAGTCTTAAAATTCCCTCTCGTTCCAAATGGGCTGAGTCAATAGCTCTATAGTTTTAAATAGGTTAAAACAAATCTGACATCCACAAATTAAGTGGTAGGAATAGTTATAATGTATACAGTATGCTGGGGAAATCACAATCAAATGTACAGATTAACATATGTATGTATTCAATAAACTCTCCCCTACACTCCAAGCATGATGTTCCTTTTAAGTTTTATAATCCCCTCATGTATTAACTTTTAATGAAGTGAATACAGTTTTGCGAGATTTAATTTACAAAGACCGTGGCATTTAATTACATATGACAATGATATAGCGGTGCTGCAACTTACTTTTTTATTTGGGTTAAGGAGCAAGGCAAGTGTGAGAAACTAGGTTATCATCAATCTATATTGGCACAGAGTCTAAAACATTCCTTGTTGTAAACATTGGTAAAATGTTGGTTAGGTTCAGCATTAAATTCCCATCTAAACAAACTCTCTACATTGAAATAATTATTTAGCAATCCTTGTGCATCAGTAAGATCTTCTTTCTAGGTAAGTGGGAATTTGCTGAATGTGGCACAGAACGCATGTGTAGTGAAGGGGAGAAAAAAAAAATAGATCCTGGCATTTTAATTTGCATAAACGTATAAACTGCAATGTACAGAATTAAATACACCAAGCACTATTAAAATTAAAGTCTGCTGTGCAACTTCCATTTTATTTGAGGTTTGTGTTTTTTTTTTGTAAATATAGTTTTTTTTTTTATTTGTTTTTCGTTCAGCAATGTACAACGAGGCTCGCAGGCCTCAGTTTTGCATGATTCATATGACTTAGGGTTGCAGTAAGTTAAGTTTATGTACAGGTATGTTCAGGCGCGCAGGCCCACATGTTTGATGAACACGCAGGTTCCTAACATTTTATTTTCAGGAGTATAAACCTTTGTAGGACGACCTTTGGTCTGGGTCTCTGTCTACATTTTCCCTTCCAGGGATCTCGCTTTCTTTCCTCGGTGGTCTGGTGGGATAGAACCCTCCCTGTCTGTCCCCCTGTCTTTTATTTTGGGTTCATGGGCCCTGTGGCAGCTAGGCTCACATAGGTCCTTGTGGAAGCTCTGTGTTTGTGGGGTTTTCCGGGGGGCTATCGCCGTGGCACCTGTGTTGTATTCTATTAGGTCTCATCCCCTTCTTCCGGTCTGTATCTGCATGTATTGGAGGTTTGTGGTTTTTACCTTTCTTGTTTTATTGTTTAGTTTTTAAAATGTTTATTTATATTAGCAGTATATAACATAATACAGTACATTAGAGCAAACACAATACATCCATAAAAAATCATTAGTACAAAGAGGAAAAAAAAACCCAACTAAACAAACAAGTACAACACAGAAAATGAAGGCACATAATAAAAAGAAAGGTAAAATAAAAAGATAAATACGATAATTATATTACGCTGTCAATCCACAGAAAAGTGTAATTTAAGATCTAGACTCGGTCTAGCGCTACCTATTCTTTAAACTCCAACCATGGTCTCCACACATTACAAGTGGTCGAAGTTTCACGAATAATGGATTAATTTAACCATCTAAACATTATCTTCAATTTTTGTTTTGCAACTTACATCTTTTAACGTGATAATATTGGGATGCTGTCCATAACGCAACAAAATTTCTATTTCCTCCGTTGGATCTCGCTTACTCTTGTCAATTATCTGAAAGGAAAAAAGTACTACTTCAATTCAGTGTAAAAAATAAATAAATAAATTTAAAAAAATTAAGTTTTATTGTGGTGGCTTCAGCTGGTGCATTTAGTTATTTTATTTAAAAGAACAGTCCGGGCACTAGATTGAATTGCATGCAAAATGAAGAAAACATTTTGAAAAAAAAAATCTTTAACTGTAAACTAAAACAAAAGCACTAGAAGAGTAGGGGTCGAGTGGCTACTAGGGTTCACGGTTACAAAAAGGTGGCACAAATGAAGACATGAGGGGCAAGAAAAGTGGCAAATGTAATTGAAGATAACATGGCTGGTCACACAACTTTTCATCAGGGAGAAAATAGAATGTATATTAATTGACATTCAAGTAGTCTACATGAGGGCATATTGGCAAAAAACAAACAAATAAAAAACAAAACAAAAACAAACACATATCATGCAATGTATGTTGTATTGTAGAACGGTATAACCCTACTTTAGCTATCAAGCTACAGTAATAGCATCCGGTGAGCCCTTCCTAGGATCATGTTCCTGATGTGTGCCTGACCTACAACTAGAGCAAGAAAGTGCTCTGTAACATGTACTTCTTATGGCACCTCAAGTGCATTGCCCATACCTTTACTGCATATTCCATGTTGGTCCCCTTGTGAATACACCTTTTGCAGATAGAATAGGAGCCCACACCAATATCTTCCTTGAGATCATAACCGTCCGTGAACTGGATGCTATTCCGGTGAAGCTGGAATAAAGGCATATGGCTGACACATCTTTCAAGAAAATGCTAATGTTCAATCAAATGTTTAAAAGGGACACTACAGTCACCAAAACAACTTTGTATATAGAACATGCCTCTGATGTTTCACTGGTCAATTCACTGACATTTAGATGTTAAAGGGGCACTATAGTGTCAGGAAAACAAACGTATTCCTGACACTATAGTTCTAATATTACTATTTAGGCTCCAGCCCTCATGTCAGAAAAGTAAGCGTGAAAACTCACCTTTTTCCAGCACCACATGGGGCTACCTGCATTTGGCCCTTCCCCGACCCGCCTCCTAAGCTGACTTTATAAACTAAGCCAATTACAATGCTTCCCCATAGGAAAACACTGGATGGCCGAGATTGTCAATTCTGATGAGCTCAGTCAAGGAGGTGAGGCAGAACCAAAAACCACTCTAACCAGTCAGCATCTCCTCATAGAGATGCATTGAATCAATGCATTTCTAAGGGCAAAGTTCAGTGTCTCCATGCAAAGCGTGGCACACTGAACACTGTGCCACACTGAACACTGTGCCGCACTGCCCCAGGGAGCACCTCTAGTGGCTGTTTGAGGAGTGGCAACTAGAGGTGTTCCTAGGCAGTAAAGTAAAACCTTTACATTAAAAAAGGCTGCACGGACATGCTACACTAAGTTGTAGTTGTTCTTGTGACTATGTGTGTCCCTTTGTTTTCTGTAGTCCTAGTCACACCTCCCCACACAGCCTGTATGAAAAAAAAATGGTTTAATTTTCAGTAAAATGTAACTTATTTTAAAAGTTTATCTCCTGCTCTGTAAGTTGAACTTTAATTGCATACAGGAGTCTCCTCTAGGGTTTAGCAAGCTAACACCAGAGCAGGAGACCAGTAATTCTAAAATAAAATTTTTTTGCAATAAAGGAAGTGTAAACATTAGATGACTCTTTACAGGAAGTGTTTAGGAAGGCTGTATAAGTCACATGCAGAGAGGTGTGACTAAGACTGCATAAACAAAGCGATTAAACTACTAAAAGGCAGAGAATTGAACAGTGAGACTCCAGGGGCATAATCTATGCAGCAAAATTGCTATATTAAGCTACAGTTTTTGGTGACTATAGTGTCCCTTCAAAACATACAATATATCCTAAAAACTTTCTATATAGTTTACACACATTCAATGTTTAATGTCTTAGCAGTAACAATTATATAATTTTTTTAAATGCAAAAAAAACAGATTAAAAGAAAACTATAGTGTCAGGAAAACAAAGTTGGTTTCCTGGAACTATAGCTCCCTGAAGTAACACCCTATAGGTCCAGCCCTGCCCCCCTGTGCTCCAGAAACCTGAGTCTAGCGCTAATATCCCTCGGTGCTGGTTCACACTCAGCTGGCAGGGGAGACCTAATGCACATGCACGGCAATGGCCAAGCTCGCATTTGTACTCTCCCATCCCCCCCCTTCCAAAGGCTTACAATGCTCTCCTATGGGGTCTTGGGTGGCACTGGATGTCCTTATGCATAGCGAATAATAAGTCACCTTACAGCCCGAAAGTCCCTCCAGTGGCTCTCTGGTAGACCGCCACTAGGGGTGTAGTTATCCCACAAAGGTAATTATTGCAGTTTCTTAAAAACAGCAATAATTACTTTTGCAGGGTTAAGGAACCTGGGACTATGCACCCAGACCACTGCAATGAGCTGAAGTGGTCTGGGTGCCTATAGTGTCTCCTTAAGGCGATAAATATCAGCAAAATTACCAGTGGAATTAGTTAAATACATCTCTATCTTAAATTGATATAGAGTATGTAAAACTTCAAATCCAGTTTACAGAATAGAAACTTTTGTGTGCATGTCAGAGACATATTATTCCAAACTGATGCCACTAGCCTGCCCCAGAATATATAAACTTACCGGAACAATTCCATGAACCCCAACGGTTTGTATGGTCTGGTTTTCTTCCTCAGAAGCAATTGCAACAAAGCTAAACCCCCGGAAGAGCTGATGTGCATTGGCACTTGCAGGGATACCGGGTGAATCTGTGTATGAAGAAATGCTATGAGAAAAAAAAAATATGACAAAAGAACAACCCCCAGGCATATAACAATATAAAAACAAACAAACATTTAAAACCTGGAAATATTCAAACACCATTAAAACAAATGCTGCACTAAAAGTAAGGAGAGGTTGTGGTTTGTTCAACCATAATCTTCCTCTCTTCTGTACACATTTTGTACAGTTTTCCTGTGCAGTACATGGACATTTTGTGCTATTTATTAAAGTATCACAATAGGGTCAGGAACACAAACCTGTATTCCTGACCCTATAGTGTCTAACCCACCATTTAGGTGGCTTGCACCCTTTAGCCCCCCTATAAAAGTTTAAAACTCACCTTATTTCCAGTGCGAGTGTGGCTCCGTCCCCTTTGTGACATCATCAAAATGTCTGATTAAAGGGACACTGTAGTCACCAGAACAACTACAGCTTGGCATAGGCGGGTCCAAATGCCGTTTTGGCCAATCAGAACCTCCTCATAGAGATGCATTGAATCAATGCATCTCTATGAGAAAAATTCAGCATCTCTATGCAAAGTGTGTGGACGCTGAACGGCAGGGCTGCTTACTGTGCAGCCCTGAGCAGGAAGCACCTCCAGTGGCCATCTAAGGAGTGGCCACCTGGAGGTTGGAGGTGTCCCTAAGGGCAAGGTAAACACTTCCTTTTCTCTGAAAAGGCAGTGTTTACATGGAAATGCCTGAAGGTAACCATTATACTCACCAGAATAACTACATTAAGCTGTAGTTGTTCTGGTGACTATAGTGTCCCTTTAATACATTTACCTGCACCATCAGACTGCACAGTGCAAAAGAGTTGATAATAAAAAAAGTCCCAGTCTTTCAATAAAGTATTATCACAAAGTCGCTACTTTGTGCAATTGATACAGTCTATGGAGATATAATTTGTCTGATGGCTCCAGCTATTGACACAGCTGTTTTTTTTGTTTTTTTTAACAGGCTATTATATTCAAGTAGCATCAGTGTGTTCTTGAGCTGTGTCAATCCAAATATTTAGTACTAGGATTGAAGTAAAAATTACTTTTAGATCATATTTGGTGATCTTAAGTACCCATACCTGTATAGTTTGTGCAAATATATAGGATTTACTTATTTGGTCTGTATATAATTTCCCACTGTTACACCAAATAAAGAATTCTAATATTTTTATTTACTGCCTCAGATTCAATAGTATACCAAGGTTCTATTTCTATTTTGTCTACTTGTAATTTGTACCTATGACCAATAAAATTAACATAGAATGTGTGCTTAGTAATGGGAAAAATTAAACCTCCTTTGTGATATTTTTTTGCTAAAAGCATTGAATTTACTCTTGGTATATATATCTTTCGTGCAGAAACCTTTTATCTCATTTTCTCTAATCCCAATGGCCAATGGTTCGACTGTGAGAATCTAAAGTAATGGAGACAAGGGGCAAATCGATCCATCCTGCACATATGTTTGCTCCTATAGTTCTGGCGGAGGGATTTGAATATAATGCCATTATAGCACCATGAATCCATCCCTCAAAACCGAAAGATCTTAACACATTATCGAGAAAGCCCCAGCTGACCTTGTTAACAGCCTTCTCGGCATCTAAGGACAGGGCCAGAAGGGGCCGTCCACTTCTACTAGCTTGATCAATTATATCTATAATTCTTCTAGTGCAACTGTTGGCAGACCTACCCAGAATAAATCCTATTTGATCCAGGTTTATGATTTTCTCTATTATCAGTTTCATTCGTGTTGCTATTATAGAAGCGTAAATTATTATATTGGTATTTATAAGTGATATAGGTCGATAGTTACGCATATCTGTTGGATTTTTAATTAATTTTAATATCAGTAACAAGTCCACCTGTAGTAGCTATTTAGGCGTATTTGAATTATTAACTATTTTATTGTATAGGTTGGTCTTGTTTGAAAATTTTATAAAAAAACATTAGTATGAATTGTTGTGAATGTATTGTGCTCGAGTTATTTTATACGTGTATTGAAAATTTGAATAAAAAAAAAAAATAGATTAGTATATCCATCTAGGCCTAAAGTGTTTTGTATACATCTAGCTTTTCTATTTCCCGTTCCACTTCATTGATGGTAATCAGAGTCCTTAGTGATTGTAAATCGGAGTTCGTTATCTAGGCAATGTTAAAATTTCTTAAGTCGTTTCTTATTCTATCTTCATCTGTAAATAAACCAAGATTATAATGTTTATTATAAAAAAAGTCATAAAATTTTTGGCCAATTTTCTCAGGAGTTGAAAAGATTTCCTTGCCAACTATAAATTTTATCTATTCTATTTTAAGATTTAGGTTTTTTTGGTCAAATTTTTACTTGCTCTATTCCCCGTGTAGTAATTGTTTATTCTTATTTTATTTAAAGTAAGATTGATTTTTCTCTTGTGTTTTTAAATTAATTTTATTTTCGCTCAACTAAATTCGCTAAACTTTATTTTATTTTGATTAGTAGGGTTCTGTTTGAGTTTGATAAATTACAAAATTGTATATACAAATCCGCCAGGTCATTATTTTTATTTTTATTTTATCGATTTTAAATTAGATAACCTCTTATGACAGCCTTAGATGTACACTATATTGTGGATTCCTTTCTATACGGTGTATTTTCCTCATAAACAAATGTTGTTACTCTCTATTTCTTGTATTACTATTATACCATTCAGTTTTAACAATAAATGATTCACTTTTACCATTAATTCCTTATCTCCCCTCTTCTGAATACAGCCAGTTTGAATAGAGTTGAGAAATATGCAGGAAACTTTGTGTAAGAAAAATCACCCATTTTTCAGTCTTCAGGCACTTTCACTACTTCTAGCTTGTATAAATCCTTAGCTCTTACTACCTCGTTGAGCGTTATTATTGAGCAGCATTGATTTAAGCCGCATGGATTCTTTTTTTGTAGCCTCACGTGGCACAGACCTCGACTGTTTTGTCGCAATGTAATGTCTGACTCTAGTTGAAATTTATTCCGTTATCAGTCAGCTTGATTACCGCTCTGTTAGTCTTGTGGGTTATATCTGCAAGCGTCTGTAAGCATCTATCGGATTGCTGTTACTCAAACTCCGAAAGCATAAACCGCTCCATTCCACTCCATCACAACCCTCCTTACGGGACGTGCGCGATCACGTACTGACTTTGTGATAATACTTTATTAAAAGACGGGGACTGTTTTATTATCAACACTTAACATTGGGACTATCAACCTGTTTTATATACTAGTAAACAAATATTGTTGTTATCCAGCTTTTATATTTCTTAAAGGTGTATTACAAACACCATAACTACTCCTGGTAATCCTTTAGATCCAATCTAATAATTTTCTTTTACTGATTATACACACACCACAAAACCATAAAAATAAATTAAAACCCTTACTAATAAAAAGTTTGAGACTTAACCAAAAGTCTCATGATAACAGCATAACAGTAGGAAGTGTGGGTTATCATCATGAGACTTTTGGTTAATCCTCACAAATTTTCGATTTATTTTTATAGTTTTATGGATTGTATAATAAATAACAGTGTTACACTATACACTGTGTTTAGGTTTCCTTTTAAGGTGCTATTATGTTAATGTGATGACTGGATACAGCTGGAAGCGTACAATTGGATACAATATATAATACGATCACAGTTCCATAGAAGGAAACGTGTCTTATACCGGGTAAGTAAAGAGCTATATTTATTTGGTTTAGTTTACTTATGGAGTGCTCTTTTTTTATTATTATTTTTTTTTTTTTTTTTTACTTACATACCTTGAATTTTTTTTACTAGATAATTTATTTTGAATGCATAATATTTTACCGAAAAAAACTTACATAATAGTGTTAGTTTCAGGGTAAGAATATGCCTAAAACCTACTTTTTTGTCAGTACATTTATTATTGGCCATTAAAAACACCAACCACCAGGAAGTTGCTTGTGTTTATTTGGTTGACTTCAATGTACTAAATATGCCCAAACCAACACAATAGAAGCAGTTCAATGACAGAGGAGTTTATACCAAATTTATACCACCCAGAGCACACTGTACAAACACATGCTGATCACACCCTATAAATACCTCCAACATACACCTGGAGAGAAGGTGATTTTATCACAGCTGCTCAACAGTGCTCCCCTGGCACAACATGGCCACCACCAGCAAATACCAGGGAAGACCCCAGCATCATGCGAGCAACGGGCAGGGGGAGGGGAAGGCAGAGGGAGCTATAGTGCCAATGATTACCCTTTATGGAGTGAACACGTCAAACTTTTTATTTTTACCTTTTGGTGTTTTTGCAGTGAATTCAGGATCAAAATAAAAAGTATCTTCTGGTCCCCCGGTTGCTGGTTTAAAAGGTGGTTGAATTTCTCTCCTATATAATTTCTGAAATAGAAAGATTTTTTTTTTATACATAACCTGTTAAGGATGATATTGCATATACAGAAATATATACATATGTAATACACGTGAAGGGGTGCAATTACTTTCCACATGCCCACTAACATTGTATCACACAGGAAATGCATTACAGGAGGGGGATGTGAACAGCAATAAGTGATGCACACTGTATAGCTTGTCGTTCAGCTTTGCTATCAATTAAAGTAGATTGGTGACACCCTTAATAAGCAGGCTCACCAAACTAATGACAGGCTCCCTGGGTTGAAACACACCATGCACGGTCCTAGAGCCCGCTGCAGAGCACCTAATGATGTGCTAATGTTTTGCTGCAAGGGTCAGTTCCCAGGTGTCACCAATCATGACTGTTGGAAGGTCTGTACATAGGATGTTAAGTACTTAAGGAGTACTTAACATCCTATGTACTCTTCAAACTTCACATGTCCTAAGCACCCCCTTGCCCAACCCTAAATTTAACCCCTCTCAAGCTTTTAATCCCAATACTATTATAACCCAACTCTGAAATTGTCCAGTCTCTGACCCCTTTGCTCTAATCACTTTTAACATTCTTTTTTTTTTTCTGTGCTCAGCTTAAACACGCTTGTTATGCCACAACAGCATGAAGAGGCCTCTCAAAACACACAAAGTCATGGCATATGATATAACAGCACATTTTTGTATTAAAGTAAAGTAAGAATCAAGGCATGTCTACAGCTGTATTAGGAGGTGTGAGTAACAGTGGGGATGCAAAGAGAGACATGCATGTTACTTGCAATGCGTGCAACAATGAGGTTATGAATAACATGTATTTCCATGCACGGTAGTAAGTAGGTAAGTTATGTCGATCTACCACTGAATGTCGCACACATAATAGGGAAATGGCCACTTGTACTGGGCATTACAACAAAGGGTCATATCTAGCCTTATAGTAGTTCACAAAATAATAAAGTATAAGTTGAAGTCAAATTAAAAAAAAAAACAAAAAACAGTGTGGGGGCAGGGCCGGACCGCCGAGCTGGATGGTCGCCAGTACGAGCAGATCCTGCCAACTAACGCTCTCTAAACCCTCAAAAGCATGATTTTTAGCGACTTCAGACCGACAGCATGGGGACTCCGTGCACAGGAGGCACTGGACCCAGGGCGAGGCTGGCTCTTCGAGCTCCCGTTCCCTGGAGGGGAATTCTTCTCTGCATCTGAGGAGGCCTTCTCCGGCGGTGAGCGGGGCAGACGGCCACTGCCCTGCTATCCTGCCCAGCAGCACCTGGCCCGAATCGGTGAAGACCTGGCCTTGTCGTCCCCTTCCCCGGACAAGCGGGGGTGATGCCGGTCCCAACTCTGAGGCAAGTCATCCGAGGCACAGCAGCGCTGCCACTAAGATCGAGCCGGCAACAACACAGCACTGGCAACACAAAGCACCCACAGACACAAGCTAGCCTACTACCCGCAACACCTGGAGATTAAATCACATTAAGGGGCCCTGGCACGACATCAGCCTTCTGAGACGCATTACTGTATCTCGGCACCAACCCGAGGGCAGGCCCGAAAGTGGCGAGAGAGACAGGGCACAGCAAACCAGTAACCGCAGCAAAACGGACATTGAAGGCAAAAAGCCAGCAAAACTCAGCCCTTGGATATGCAGGAGTGCCGGTCTCCCACATGAAACGCTGCACATCCTCTCACAGCCAACACAGACGAAGACGCAGTCACTACGTCGGACGGTCCGCGGTGGGGCCTCGTAAAGCCCCCTGAGGGCGGCAGAACAGCAGAGACCCAAGAAGCCACACCGCTCCACTACCTCACAACCATCTCATCAGCGACAGGTCCAGAAGCGATAGACTACTCTTTTAAGCCACGACGTGGCGCAGGACGAAGAGTCCGTGAGCATACACAGGACATTTGTTGCTGGACAGTACACACATGGAAGCGGAGCGCCCAGTCAAGGCATCGGTTGACTCCCCAACTATAGTAGCTGGCTGTCATCCAAGCCACATCCGCCAGGGACTCTCGCTTGAGATGCAACAGATCCAGGGGCACACAAGTGATGACAGTTATGTTATATGGTTTAATTTTTCCTTTATAATATTATGTGTTGACAACCTGCCTTACTTCGTTCACTCTAACACCCATATTACGCTGCCCAAGACAGGTAAGGGTACAACCTCATACCACTTACTTACATAACCCACACCCTAGTCTCTTCCGCCACTGCTCCGCATGGCGGCACTAACACCACTCTGGCCAACTTGATAATACTGGCGGGCTAGGCACCTAGGCAAAATAGCGCTGACACAAGTCTTACGCCCCAAGGTGGCTTCTTTTTCACTAACAAATCAAAAAATGGCACATCACATCTCACTGCGACTGTACTGTAGCCATCCACATATCGGCGCAAGCATGTCATATAGCAAAATGTGAGGGAGAGAGAACCGCTATAATGGGCAATAGCACGCTGAGCGATGACCTTGCCTGCAATGCAATAAGTTTAAGCCTGCATGTATATAATTATTAAATAATAGGATAGTCTACTCTAGCATGTAATCTAAATGTGGAACCTTATCCTACAATACCACAGACAGTACGAAAAGCCTGTATCCTCTGACAACGTTTTGCCTCTCCACTGTCTTTTCATCCTATCATTATAAACAAAACATTGTGCTGTATATCTGTACGCCATCTCATGTCCATAATGCTTGTACTTACTCTGATTGTGACTGCTATTGTGGCTAAGCAAGTCTAATGTTATACCATGCACAACAAAAAATTAAAGAATTTTAAAAAAAGAACAGTGTAAAAAAAGCATAAAAGTAGGCCTTTATTTAGGTATTGCTGGTTATCCCACTTTAGCACTAGTCTCGAAACGCAGGGCTGCAGCACCATGTTATCTTGGAAATCAGGCTCCCATAGAGGCCTGTGGCCATGTCCACAGATCCCTCTTTCCGAGATAGTAGGATCATAGGCCCGTAGATTAAATGATTTCCGGATCAACCCCATGGAATGTAAATGGCAAGCTGGAGGTATCTCCGGGAGGGCCCCCATCCCAGAAGAACGGGCAGCGGAGACATCACTCCAAGTCAGTTGCGTAGCAGGATGTTCGAGTATGACTCTGTAGTATACACTGTGCCAGAGCTTTTGGCATATAGCATCAAATTTGGATTGGAAAAGCTCTCTCCAACACTGGCCCAGCAGGCCTGCATGGTGTTGGTGAGGAACTTGCAAGGCGGCCATTTTGCTCACGCCACTCGGCTACAAAAGGCCGCTGGATTGTAGGCTCGAGAGCCACTGTACTGTCCAAGCGAGGACCGGGATAACCACACACACCAGCCCTAGTAGGCTTCAGGTAAAGTACCGGTAGCTGTATAGCAGGATGGCTCAGTCCGGTGTTAAAGTTGGTGCTGGGCTTGCTCAGCAATCTGCTTGTAGCTTGGGATTCCCTATAATAGTCTTTTTTTGCATGAAATTGCTTGTTTTTAGCCCGATGTCTCAGGAGCTGGTGGAAAACACACCTGGCCATCTTGGATTGCCTAACATTTTTAACCCTACATGCATCACACAGCTGCACAAACTCACTATGCTTACAGATTCAAAGAATTACTAAATTGAAATATATATTTTTAGATTTTTTTTAGATCTACAAGGTTCAGTTAATAAATTAATCTAATAGTATGTTTTTTGGTTTTTTTTTGGGTGGGAGGTAGGTGCTCCTTAAAATACTTTGCCTGCAAGCTTCTGACATGTAGATCTGGCCCTGAATGCAAGGAGGCCCCCTGTTGAATCTGTGTGCAATTTATGAACATCACTCTAGCTTTAAGCCTGCAATTTGGCATGGCAAGATCATAGGAAGAATATATATTTCCACCTCTAACCATACAAATATTTGCGTTGTGTGGATGCACACTGTGCAAGAACCCACGTCTCTTGTTTAGAAAGGACTAAAGCTGCAGCTATGCACATGGACTGCTCTGGCGAATACTACGTACAGTTCCTTAGAACAAATTGTGAAAGGGGCTGGCAACAGGTATTCAATTGTTCAAATCATAGGCTCAGATTGGTGGAACTTAAAAGTTAGTTGAACTGCATATTCCAAAAACCTCTGCAGGACAGAAATTTTGGGACAAAGTCAGACACTGTACAAACAGCAGTTTAAAAATACTTTTCAGCCTAGACTTAATACGAATAAATGAAACCAGACTTTCTACAGCAACTTTATGAAAGGCAAGTCTAGAGGAGTGGCAATTCTTTTAAACTCTGATTTGAACTTTGCCCAATCAGATAGTAAATTGGATCGAGGAGGCAGATATATCTTCTTAAAAGGGAAGCTCAATTACCAAATGATCACGCTTGCAAATATATATGTGCCGAATGCTAGCCAAGCATCTTTCTTGAAAACATGTTTAAGGAAACTGGAAGTTTTCAAGGAAGGAGTTTTGATAATTGGTGGGGATTGTAATATGGTGTTAGATTATACAGTGGATAGTTCTTCAAATGTTTCGAGAGAAACACAAAAGAGTCAGAGGTCGTTAATCCTAAAAATTTTGCACTCCTACCAATTGATTGACTGCTGGCGTATTTTCCATCAGTGTGAAAGGGATTACACTTTTTATCAGTTGCAGATAGCTATTCTAGGATAGACATGTTTTTTTGTAAACCATAGATATCTACATTTGGTAAAAGGAGCAAAAATAGGAAATATTACATGGTCTGAGCATGCCCCCATTTTCCAGGATATTGAACTGCAAGGCGATGGGAAGGGTAATAACATATGGAGATTAAATGAGTCTCTTCTTCACGACCCAAGGGTCACCAAGGATTTATCAGATACGCTTTCTCAATATTTTTTTTTTTTTTTTTTTAATTTGACAATTTTTATTTTGTTACATAAGTTCAAAGGGGGTACAGAAAAAGAGGGAGAGGGGGTTCAAATGTGGTACAGTACTTACATCTGTTTGTACACAATGGGTGCAGTTAGTACATTCGGTGCAGAATGCGCCACTTGGGTGGCCTCTACGTCTTGCTACCTTCCTGATATGAATGGTCAATATATAGAATGTGCCTTGCGTCCTTGAACAACATTGTAGCGTTGTGTTTTAGTGGCATTGTGAATGTTCTTTGTCTATTGTTTTTTCTGATTGATGGTTGTACAACTCTAATCCTCCATGAGGGTACAGAAGGCAAAGAGGAAGGGTTAATGGTTGCATTCTTATCAGTCTAACAGTGAGCGACAGATTGTGTTGTCGTGCATACTTAGTTGCCCATGAAAGAGGATGCGTTACAGCAACGTTTTTCGCTCGGTTTTGGCTTGTTCACGCTTGTTACCTCTATTGCCTCCCTGGGACTCCTTTTTACGGGGGATCTCCTGTCCTCAGAGTGTACTTGTATTGGTTTTGGGCGGTGCGTAGGGTAGGGTGCGGGTTGAGGGGGAAATATTCAGCTTTTCCTTGTTAAACCTCAGAGTTTTTCTCATCCATTTTCCTCTGGCCTTGACCTTGCTCATTCTTATGCATTGCTTGTTCCTGTTATTGGAACTTAGTGCCTGTACATGAGGGATTGTGTTTGGTCTAGGTGTCTCTCTGTAGATGCGTTGGCATCAGTCGAAAAACTATGTACAACTGTATATAACTATGTACAGTGTGGGTGTCCACTCTTCTGTCTCTCTCCCCTAAGGGTTAGTGTGTTAAGCTTTGATTTTTGTCCACTTACGTCTCTCTCTTTGTTTAGTCTAGTACAGTGATGGCGAACCTATGGCACGCGTGCCACAGGTGGCACGCCGGGCCCTTTCTGTGGGCACGCGCCACAGGTTCGCCATCACTGCAGAGTAGGCACCTGCCTGCCCGAAACGGCAGGCGCCTACTCTGCTTCCGGGTCGGGAGGCAGGGGGAGGGCTCTGTGATGCAGCTCCCCTGTCCTCCCGCGCGATGCTGTGTGGAGCGTTGCCGCGCATTACCATGGCAACGCTCCACACAGCATTGCGCGGGGGGACAGGGGAGCTGCTTCCTGGAGCCCTCCCCCTGCAGTTCTTACCACCACCGGACCACCAGGGATGGCTGTGTGTCCCCCCCCCCTACTTCATTAAAGGTAAGAAGGAGGGAGGGGGGGTATACTGACACACAGCACCCTTACCCCCCCCAGCAGTACCCCCCCAGCAGTAACCCCTAACCCCCCAGCAGTAACCCCTACCACTCCCCCAGCAGTAACCCCTACCCCCAGCAGAACCCCTAACCCCCCAGCAGAACCCCTAACCCCCCAGCAGAACCCATAACCCCCCAGCAGAACCCCTACCCTCCCCAGCAGTACCCCTACCCCCCCAGCAGTACCCCTACCCTCCCCAGCAGTACCCCTACCCTCCCAGCAGTAACCTTACCCCCCCAGAAGTACCCCTACCCCCCCAGCAGTACCCCTATCCCCCACACACAGTACCCCTACCCCCCACACACAGTACCCTACCCCCCCAGCAGTACCCCAACCATCCCAGCAGTACCCTACCCCCCTCACACAGTACCCTACCCCCCCACACAGTACCCCTACCCTCAGCAGTACCCCTGCCCCCCACACACAGTACCCTCCGCCTTACACATATGCTTTTACACACACAGCACCCCCCCACACACACACAGCACCCCTCACATACAACACTCACACACACACGCACCCCCACCTCAATACAGTGTGTGTATTCAGCTGTCTGTGTTTGCGTGTACTCAGCAGTCTGTGTGTGTGTGTGTACTCAGCAGTCTGTGTGTGTGTGTACTCAGCAGTGTGTGTGTACTCAGCAGTCTGTGTGTGTGTGTGTACTCAGCAGTGTGTGTGTGTGTGCACTCAGCAGTCTGTGTGTGTGTACTCAGCAGTCTGTGTTTGTGTGTGTGTGTGTCTGTGTGTGTGTGTGCACTCAGCAGTCTGTGTGTGTGTGTGTGTACGCAGCAGTCTGTGTGTGTGTGTGTGTGTACTCAGCAGTCTGTCTGTATGTGTATTCATCAGTCTCTGTATTCAGCAGTCTTGTGTGTGTGTGTATTCAGCAGACTGTGTGTATGTATTCAGCAGTCTGTCTGTGTATGTATTGCATTTGTTGGAGATACTAATAAATATAAGCTTAATTTTATCTATTTATATCATTATTTAAAATTTGTATCATTGAACTCTCTTCTTTTAAAACAAAAGTTATTAGTTCGGACAACAGTACGAGTTGTTTTTTTCTAAACTTAAACCTCAGTATTTGGGTTTAATTGCCGTGTTGGCACTTTAAGGAGAAAAAATGTTGGCATGTATTGCGGTTTGGGCACTCGGGCTCAAAAAGGTTCGCCATCACTGCCTTAGACTGTTAACCAATTGATGAATGTATACTGTATGTTAACTGTGACTCTGTACATGACGTATTTCT
>OW240912.1:102970253-102995841 GCA_933207985.1 Pelobates cultripes | reverse complement strand
CAGCAGTCTGTGTGTGTGTATTCAGCAGTCTGTGTGTGCGTATTCAGCAGTCTGTGTGTGTGCGTATTCAGCAGTGTGTGTGTGTGTGTGTGTATTCAGCAGTGTGTGTGTGTATTCAGCAGTGTGTGTGTGTATTCAGCAGTGTGTGTGTGTGTATTCAGCAGTGTGTGTGTGTGTATTCAGCAATCTGTGTGTGTGTGTACTCAGCAATCTGTGTGTGTGTGTACTCAGCAATCTGTGTGTGTGTGTACTCAGCAATCTGTGTGTGTGTGTACTCAGCAATCTGTGTGTGTGTGTACTCAGCAATCTGTGTGTGTGTTTACTCAGCAATCTGTGTGTGTGTTTACTCAGCAATCTGTGTGTGTGTTTACTCAGCAATCTGTGTGTGTGTGTGTGTGTATACTCAGCAATCTGTGTGTGTGTGTACTCAGCAGTCTCTGTATTCAGCAGTCTTGTGTGTGTGTATTCAGCAGACTGTGTATGTATTGCATTTGTTGGAGATACTAATAAATATAAGCTTAATTTTATCTATTTATATCATTATTTAAAATTTGTATCATTGAACTCTCTGTGTTCTTTTAAAACAAAAGTTATTAGTTCGGACAACAGTACGAGTTGTTTTTTTCTAAACTTAAACCTCAGTATTTGTGTTTAATTGCCGTGTTGGCACTTTAAGGAGAAAAATGTTGGCATGTATTGCAGTTTGGGCACTCGGGCTCAAAAAGGTTCGCCATCACTGGTCTAGTAGCCTACTCTTGTAGTTTATTGTATCGTAATGTCGCTCCGTTCCTCCCCTCTCCCTTCCAGGAACTCATCCCACTCTCGTTTGGCTAGCATTTTATAGTCCTGTAGTTTATGTCCTGTGTGCGTATTTGTCTCATAGTCTATATTTGTGGTGGCTTGTTTGGTCACTCTCTCTATTTCTGGGGTGTCGGTCTGTTTCCACGTCTTTGCTATGTGTAGATTCGCCGCAATCAGTATGTGGAAAATTAGGAATGCTTGGGTTTTGGTGAATTGCTCTAGAGTCATGAAGAGGAGTCCGCATTCGGGTTCTATCTTCACTGTTTGGTCTATAGTTTTTGAAATTATGTTGCCTACTTCCACCCAATAGGCGGTGATGCGGGGGCATGTCCACCATATGTGGAACATCGTGCCTGCTTCCTTCCCACACCTCCAGCAGCAGTTGGACGTTTGGGGGTATATAGACGCTAGCCTGGTCGGTACCATGTACCATCTGTACTGTATTTTGCGCATTAGCTCTAAGTGTGAAGCACATCTGGATCTACCTTTGTGTGCTATGAATGCCTTCTGCCAGAGCTCTGTCTGTAGAGTCTTTCCTATATCTATTTGCCATGCTTCTTGGTATTTCTCCAGTTTCTCGCCCTGAGGGACTATCAGCAATCTATATAGGTTAGATATGATTTTTTTCGGTATGATTCTAGCTTCACAGATTTGTTCTATGATTTTCGCTTCCCTATTTGTTGCTTTCTCTGTGTCGTGCTCTAGGAGTGATTTGAGTTGGAGATGGGAGAATAGTGAGCAAGGTGGCAAATTGTATCGGCTCTGGAGGTCCGGGAACTGCATCAGGGCATCGTTGTGGTGTAAGTGTTTGATCAATGTGCAGCCTCCTTTTTCCCATGGCCTGTGGTCGAATGTGGGGTTGGCCATATGTATGCTTTGTAATGGGGTCACTAGGGACCATGATTTAGTATGTCCTAATTGTGATTTGACTGCATCCCACGTTCTCAATAGTAGAGACGTGGTATCTGGCATCTTTGGTGTTTTGGGGCGTAGTTTGTGGGGGATCCAGAATAAGTAGTGTAGTCCTTTTGGGCTTGTCCCTGTCGATTCTATGTCTACCCATTGTGGTCTGTCTTTCGCTTTATGTGCTAGGACCGCTGTGGCCAGTAGGGTCGCTTTGTAGTATGTGCCCACGTCAGGTATACCTAGTCCCCCTTCTGTCACTGGTCTGCTCAGTATTGTAGTTGCTACCCGTATTTTGCAATTTGCCCATATGAATCTGTTTATGATTCGTTGGAATGTGCAGGAATATTTTTGGTATTGGTATCTGTAGTGTGCGAAATAGGTATTGGAGTTTGGGCATCACTATCATTTTGACAGCTGCGATCCTTCCCACCCATGACAGGTATTTGTCCTCCCATGTTTGTAGGATGTCAGTTATTTCTCCTCTTAGCCTTTCGTAATTGTGTTCATAGAGACCTGCTATAGTCTTGGTTATTCGCAGGCCTAGGAAGGTGAGGTAATCGTCCCTCCAATCTAGGGGGAATGTAGCTTTCAGATGAGCTATTGTGTGGCCTGGCACTCCCACTCCCATCGCCTGTGTCTTGGTGACATTTAGTTTATAGTATGGCTGGTCCCCATATAAGCGTATTTCATTCAATAGGTTCGGCAGCGATATTTGGGGTTGTGTAAGTGTAAGCAGGATGTCGTCGGCAAAAAGATTTGTTTTGTATTCTTTTCCCCCCACTCTCACTCCATGTATGGATGTGTTCTCTCTAATTTTAATCGCTAGGGGCTCCAATGCCATCACATATAGTAAAGGGGAGAGGGGGCACCCCTGTCGCGTCCCATTTGTAAGTGTGAAGGGGCTTGACAGGAACCCCGAGTTCAGCACCTGTGCAGTTGGGGCGCTATATAAGGCTTTTATCACTGCTACTATCGTGTCTGGGATCCCGAATATCTGCAGGACTGCCTGTAGAAATCGCCAATGTAGGCGGTCGAAGGCTTTTTCAGCATCCAGGGAGACTAGTATACCTCCCCCTGCTTGTGTTTGTATCTTGTTCAGTATAGATATGACCTTCCTGGTGTTGTCCGACCCCTGTCTTCCTTTAACGAACCCTACTTGGTCGCTGTGTTTAATGTGTGGCAACACGGATCCTAGTCTTATGGCGTATAGCTTTGCAAGTAACTTTGCGTCCGTATTAAGAAGTGATATGGGCCTGAAGTTTTGTGGTGGTGTTGGCGGTTTGTTCGGTTTCGGGAGTGTGACAATGTGTGCCAATAAAATTTCCTTGGGGAGGGAATGGGTGGCTATCGCTTCATTAAAGGTTTTAACCAGGTGGGGTGCTAGGATCTCCCTGAATGTTTTATAGTATGTGCTGTTAAGGCCATCTGGGCCTGGGGACTTCCCGTTCTGTAGTGTTTTTATTGTGGCAATCATTTCCTGTTCTGTAATCGGGTTGCTGAGTGCTTCCCGTTGTAAATGCGTTAATGATGGCAGTGGAACACCGTCTAAATAGTCCGCTATATTATTTTCCTCTGGTTGCTTAGTGGTTGTGTTACTTTTGATGTTGTAGAGATCTGAGTAATACCGGGCGAAGACTTCACTAATATCTTTTGAGGTAGATGCTTTTTTCCCCTTACTGTCTATTAAGTGATGTATTTTTTGGTTTGCCTGTTTGAGTTTTAGGCGAAGTGCTAGTTTTGTACATAATGTTGTAATGTTGTTGCCCTGTACATAATGTGTTGCCTTTAGTTTGTTCATGTGCCTGTTAACCTGCTCTATAGCTTGTTGGTGTATGAGTCTCGTTATGTGGGTTATACGTTGTTTTGCTAGCATTGTCGGGGAGATTTGGTTTTGTGTATTTAAGTCATATAGTTCTCGTTGCCACTCTAAGTTTTGTTTGTGTGGTTCTCTTGATGAACGCTGCTCTCCTAATCAGGAGGCCTCTCATCACCGCCTTATGGGCTTGCCACACTGTGGCAGTCGTTACCTCCTCAGTGTCATTGTTTTCAAAATATAGCTTTAGCTCTGCTGTGAGTTCCTCTGTGAAGCTCTTGTCGAGCAGCAGGGAGTAGTTTATTTTCCAGGGGCTACGGTGCCTGAAATCATAATTGTCCTTAAGCTCTAGTAGCACTGGTGCGTGGTCGGACCACGTTATGTGACCGATTTCGCAGGATTTTAATTGGTTCGGATGGGGGCCCGATATGAGGAGACCATCTATTCTAGAGTAAGAATTATGCACTGGGGAATAGTGTGTATATGACCTTTCGCTGGGGTGTGTGAGTCTCCATGTATCATAGAAGTGATGCGTGTGTAGAAGTTTTTGTATGGCCTTGCATTGCCTTTTTAAGGGGCGGTGTCTGCGGCTGTGTTGGGGCAATGTAGTGTCAAGTTTAGGGTCCATAATGTGATTCAAGTCCCCGCAGAGCACTGTGATGCCTTTTTGTATGTTCGCGATTTTTTGGAGGATTTTGTGTAGGATTTTGTGTAGAAAATTTCTTTGATTAACGTTTGGTGAGTATATGTTTGCTATTGTGTATAGCATGTCATTTATTGTGCCTAACACAATGGCATATCTGCTGTTGGTGTCTATATCTTGGGAGTGCAGGGAAAATTTGACCTCTTTGCTAATCAGGATGGAAGCTCCTTTCGACTTCGAGGTCGAGTTGAATTGGTGTGGGAAGTTGCTGAGCAATGTCTTGGTAAAGTCATCTGTGCGGTAGTGAGTTTCCTGTAGGCAGAGGATGTCAGTGCGTGTGGTCCTAAGGTCGCGGGCGAGAAGGTGTCGTTTTGCAGGGATATTCAGTCCCCTCACATTGTACGTGCATATCCTCACGGTGGTTGTCGTGTGTGAATTTTTGTGTGTCTCATCAAAATCACTATAAGTGCGAGGGCCCTTGCTCTCCCCAGCCATGTCAAGCCGAGCAAGAGGTGTCTCAAGACTCTTCAAGCGTCTCCTGAATGTGTCTGAAGAGAGTGGACTTTGTCTAGTATGCTCTTTGTGTGGTTTGCCGTGTGAGAGTAGTGTGGGGCTACCCACGTGCCCCTTGAAGCGTTTTGCAACCTTCGTACAGTAAACATAACATTTAACCAAAACAGTATACAGAAAATTAAAGAAAAAATGGAAAACCCGTTTAGGTCTATAACTGTTACTATACATGCCACGAATATGGCTAGGCACTGCTTGTACGTGCCGTGGGGGTCGAGGTATTTACCTCTTGTCCTGGGGGGAGCTCTCTCCCGCGAGTGCTTCTAGAGTGTTGTTTGCTAGTTTATGGGGTATGGTGTCTTTTTTTTTTTGTTTCTTTTGTGGGTTTCAGCGCCTCTTATGCTAATCTCTCCCGTGTGTGTTTGCTCTCTTGGACCTAAGTTTGGCTCCTAGTGTGTCCCTCTCCAGTTATGTCTCAGCTAGCCCTCTTTTTTTTCCCCCTCTTTCCTCCCTCCTGCGAGAAGCTCCTAATTGGGGTCGCCATCCAAGCAGTCGCTTCTGGATGTTATATGTGGTGTGTGATAGGAGGAGATATTCCCCTCAGTAGTTGAGGCCTGCCTGGGAGGGGTCCCTTTTACGGGACTCTGATTTATCTCTAGGTCCCAATTCCCTTGCTATCCCTCTAAACATTTGTACACACTCCCTCCCGTTAACATAACGGTACATTACCCAACTGGTGTATCAGCATCCTTCTTATTAAAAAGAGTTGCTTATAGTGATAATGTCTCATCTTTTTTTTCGTTTTTCTCCAGTCTGGAGCGATTCTGGGCACATCTTTGCTCGCGTCCAGGTTGTGTGGTATAACAATGTCCCAGGTTTTCAGAATCCTTTCCCCGTCTTCTGGAGTGGCAATCACCGCCGTCTTTCCACCTTTTGTGACCAGTAATTTGGTGGGTTATCCCCAGCGGTATGGCAGTCTGTGGTGGGTCTGATGTCCCTCCTCCTCCGTTTTAGGGTGTAGGCTGAGATATCTGAGAATATTACGTGGCTTTTATATTCAGTTGGTAGAGGTTTGCCTGTTCTGTTCGCCGCTAGTATCGCCTCCTTGGCATGAAAAAAGTGGAGCCGAAGGAGTACATCACGCCGCGTCTCTGGAGGCAGGAATTGGGGCCGCGCCGTGCGGTGGATCCTATCTAAGAGGAGTATTTCCGCAGGTAAGTCAGGGGCTAAGTGTCGCAATAACCCTGTGACATGTGCGGCGAGGTCCGCAGTGCTTACGGTCTCAGGAATGCCTCTGATGCGCAGATTGTTCCTGCGGGCACGGTCCTTCATGTCCGCCATTTTGATGTCCTGGGCTGTCACTCACGCGGTCAGCCTTTCTAGTTTTTCCGCCATGGAGTTGTGGTCTTCCGAGATTTCCTCCATTTTGTCTTCTATATGGGACGTTCTGTTTCCCAGTTCTTGTACATCTTTTCTAAGATCTTTCAGTGCAGCATCTAGTTTGTGGAGAATTTTCTCTGACATCTCCTCTAGTAAGTTTTTCATCAGGCTGTGGGTAAGTGGAGGCGCTGTCTCTAGGGGCTGTGTAATAACCTCATGGTCGTTTTCGGCGCCATCTTGGGCCTGGTCTGGCACTGCCAGTGCTTTCCTTGGCCGGTTCTAGATGTAAAGAAATTAGCTTTTTCGTTCTTCTCCGTCGTCCTTTTGCCTTTAGGTTGCGACATGTTAGTGCTGGAAGGCGTTTTTCTGCACTTTTACCCTGGTTTATTGCTCATATGAAGCTGGCTCGAGCGGAGCTCTCAGCACATGCGGCTGGTGCGGTCAGCGTCCACGACATGCCCCTCTTCTCAATATTTTTTAGATAATTGTACAGACGGTATTAATGAATCATGGATATGGGAAGCGCATAAAAGAGTGTGATCCGGGGGGGTCTTAATTAAATGGGGTGCCAGATGTAAAAAGGAACGAGCCGAAGAAATACAAAGGCTCGTAAAAAAATTGGGTACACTGGAGTCTATGCATAAGCAAACTCCAACCGAAGAAAATTTTAAATGTTAATTGGCAATTAGATCTAAGCTGAGGTCATTATTGACTTATGAGGCCCAAAGAGCAGTCCTAGTTGACACAAAGTACAATCTACACACATGGGGATAAAAGTGGGAAACCTTAAAAGTAAAGTTACAAAAAACATATATACCCAAAATTAAATATAAACAAGGGAAAATTTGCAATACTACTGAGGAAATAGGAAACACTTTCAGGAATTATTACAAAGACCTTTATAATTTAAAGCTCCCTGAGAAGACCCCATATGAAAGAGAACAATATCTCTCTAAAAATATTCCATTAAAAATTTCTAAAGAAACATCAGCTCAATTGGAGGAATTGTTTTCCCTTCAGGAGCTTTCGGCAGTGCTAAAGGCAATGCCTCTTAATAAAAGCCCTGGGCCAGATAATCTCTCGGCACATTATTATAAACAATTCCATAATATACTTGAGCCACATTTTCTTAGAACTTTTAATGGTCTATCTCCAACTATGGACATTCCGCCATCAATGTTGAGAGCAGTAATTGCTTTGATACATAAAGCAGGGAAAGATCCAGAAATATGTAGTAGTTATAGACAGATTTCTCTTATTAATGTGGACTTAAAAGTATTTGCAAAACTCTTGGCAAATAGGCTTAAGCCCCTTATGCCTGGACTGATCCACCCTGATCAATCGGGCTTTGTCTCTGGCCGCGAAGCCAGAGAGAACACTACTAAAATCTTGAATGTAATACATGGAGCTATAATAAATAAAAGTCCTATGGCTCTGTTAACTATAGATGCTGAGAAGGCCTTTGACAGGGTGGATCGGTCCTATCTGTTTGCTACTCTAGAGGCATGGGGGCTTGGCCAAAGATTTTGCAATTGGGTACAGACATTGTATAGAGGCCCTTCTGCTAATGTCCGTGTTAATGGTCAACTTTCCAACCCTCTTTTTTTTTAGCAACGGCACCCGTCAGAGCTGCCCATTGTCCCCTCTTCTTTTTGTTTTACCTTTTTTAGAAGCCATACGAAAGAATAGGGACATTAAAGAATATAAGTATACTGGAGGAGAGGACAAAGTAACTGCTTTTGCCGATGACGTGTTATTTACGCTTATAGAACCCCGATATACATTTCCTTATGTCCAGGAGGAATTGGAGAAATTCAGTGGCCTATCTAATTTTAAAGTAAATTCATATAAGTCTGAAATACTGGGAGTGGGGATAAATACAGGAATTAAAGAGGAACTACAAAAGCTATATAAATATAAGTGGACAGACGCTAGTATAACATACCTAGGGACACAACTGACGATACAGTTAAAAGATTTATTTAAATTGAATTATGGAAAATTAATGAGAAAGATTGAAGAAGATCTAAAAAAATGGAATCAGGCCTCTCTCATTGATCGGGAGAGTAAATATAAAAATTATGATTTTACCCAAGATATTATACCTATTTCAGACATTGCCGGTCTCACTGCCGAGAGACTTGTTTAGAAAACTGCGATCTACATTCCTTTCATTTACATGGAATCATAAAACTCCACGTATTGCGTATAATATATTGACACTACCTGTTGAGAGTGGTGGCTTGGGCCTCCCACATATCTATAGATACTATGTTGCGGTATTATGTGCGCGAATTAGAGAATGGACGGCTATAGATAAGGGGAAGCCTTGGTATAAGATAGAACAGGATTTTATTAAGGTTAAGTTGGAGACACTGCCTTGGCAGAACTGTAAAGTAAAATTACTATCACCCTCTAAACACCCAATTATAAACCACACCATACAGATTTAAAGATAGATGGGGATTATCCCCGGGACTATCTGTATTCTTTCCAATAGCATCTAGTGTGGATTTCCAGTTTGGGTCGGGTCATAAACTGTGGAAAAGTTAAGAGGAGATGCAGACCCTTCAGTTTCAAGTTTAATTACAGATGAAACACCCAATAGACTAAGAGAGTTCCCTTCATGGGACAATATGACAGCTCTTATAGATAGAATGGGTATTATGTACTTAAAGTTTTTCATAAACCAAAAAGTGTTACCGTATTGGCAGACGAGAGAGAAAACAGAGTTTGAGTCACTCTGCAGTCCTGGAATAGAGAAAAAAACGTTACCTGTCCAGTATATATAGTTTAATTCATAAGGGAGCTATGGAGAAGACTGTCCCTTCATTCCAATTGAAGTGGATGAAAGGTTTGAACATCCAAATGACCAACAATGATTGGTCATTTGTGTTCAAAATGGGGATAAAAGCCCAGGTGAGCACTCCTAGGAAAATTATATTTTTAAAAAAAAGAGTCACTAGATGGTACAATACTCCAGATCGACTTAAAAAATATGGTGCACCGGCTTCGGATGGCTGTTGGAGATGTGGCGAGAGGGGGGCGAATATGGAACATATTAGGAGCTACTGGTTACAGGTACTGAGTGTCATTTATAAAATTTTACCAATGCCTGATCAATTATCTCCATCCAAGATTCTATTGGGATGGCCAGCTTCCTTTAAGGAGAATAACAAACAGATATTGCTGAGTTTATTATTGAACAAGGCAAATGCTTTGATCCCGTTATATTGGCTTAAATCTAGTATTCCGACTAAAGAACAATGGATTTTTAGAGTGGAAGCTTTGAGAGAACTTGAAGTCCATTGGGCCATTCAGGGGAAGAGAGATCATTATGATAGGATATGGGAACTCTGGCGAGCGTATTGGGCAGAAACATCATAGCAAGAGTACGTTAAGACATACGGAGGATGAGTTAATAGACCACTTAGAAGCTTAGAAGTATTGGCAGAACCCCCCTCTTTTTTTTTTTCCTTCTCTTCTTCTCTCTTGGAATGTTTTAAGCATATGATGATATGGGACTTTGATAATGCTATTTGATAATGGCGTAAAGTAGTCCCAATATCTGACGCAAAACAAACAAACAGCAGTGTACGATTTTGGTCTTCTTGTCTGTGATGGTGCTACTTACATTCCAATCTATCGTAGAAAAAAATGGATGTCTTTTAATTTCTTCAACGCCATCTGGACCAGCTCCTGAAATGCAATTATATATCACAGTTTAATCTTAAAAAAAAATCAATAAAAAAAAAAATCATCACAAGTTAAAAATATACAGATTTTCAAAGGTTAATGGGTTCCCTTTTAATATTCAGCTATTCAGAAACCATATGCTCAGAATGAAAAGCGTTAAAATTTGTGGATTCGCTCACCTAAACGGTTAGTGGGGTTTCTCTTGAACAGCATGCGCAGGAGACTCTGGGCCTCTGGCGTTAGAAACTGTGGCATTCCAAGCTTGGCTCTAAATAGTAGCAAACAAGTATACATCAGGAAAACAGTGTAATAAACAGAATTCTGAGTAGACAAAAAAGTAGTGTGTAAATATATATTAAAAAATGATAAAAGAAACCCCACCTCAACCCAACTCACATTATTATATAAGGAAAAAAGACTCTGCACTCTTTGCATTACACATTATTCCACCACCCCTTTAAAAGGACATTAATCGTTCTGGTTTCAGTGATATGGCCCTTTCCAAAGTATGCTATTTAACTATGCATCCCAAAATGAATAGGGATTCCCTGGCTTCTGTTATTCGAGGATGTAAATAAAATCCAGCCTGGAGCGGTGCATGGATATGAATGTTTTGCTTTATATGAAACAAAACAAAACAAAACAAAAAGAACCTTATATTATAAGCACTAAGAAACCATCTTGTAGTTTACAATATGTAGTATTTTCTCACTTCAGAATCATAGTCATGGTCTCCTTCCTGTCCTTTCCTTGAAACGGCAAGGTACCAGTAAGCATTTCAAACTAAAAGTAGAAAAAAATCATAATAATTAAAAGAATTTTAAAAATTCTTTAAAAAAAATAAAATATCACAAACCACAAATTAATGCATTATCACTGGTGTTAAATGATTACGATAGGGTCAGGAACACAAACATGTATTTCTGACCCTAGTGTTAAAACCACAATCTAGCACCCCCTGGTCTCCCTAAATATAGTAAAATCTGCCTTAGTCTGCTGACATCATCAGAAGTGGTAGTCTGAGCCAATCACAATACTTCCCCATAGGATTGGCTGAGACGGTCAAGGAGGCAGATCAGGGGCAGAGGCAGCACAAGTCAAACACAGCCCTGGCCAATCAGCATATCCTCAGATATGAACTGAATCAATACATTTCTATGAGGAAAGTTTATTGTCTGCATGCAGAGGGTAGAGACACTGAATGGCAATGCTGCTTACTGTGCAGCACTGACAAAAGATGCACCTCTAGCAGTTATCTAAGCGAGTCATCACTAGGCCGTAATGTAAACACTGCATTTCCTCTGATAAGACCATGTTTACAGCAAAAAGCGCGAAGGGAATTATTCTACTCACCAGAACAAATGCAATAAGCTGTAGTTGTTCTGGTGACCTCGTGTCCCTTTAATAGTTAATCAGTGCATAAATGTTTCAAGTTCCAAAACATGCTCAGTAATAGCAGTAAAAAAAACATCCTTCCTTTACAAAGCCATCACTCCTTTAATGAAGATTAATACTCTGAATACATCAGTTTCTAAAAAATATGGTTTTAAACAAGAGAAGCAAATATTGGCCGTCAGAGCACTCTTATTGGTTGGTTACTAGCAAACCAGTCCGTGTGCTCTTGGTCATATTGCAAAGCATGGGAAAAAATTTCCCACGCTTTGTGGTAGCTGCCATAGCATGGAAAGCCCATAAAATGGCTTTCCCCATTAGGAGAGCTCATTCTGCGGTAGTTCCTCCATGAGTGAAGAAGGATAATGATTTTGTTATTCACAAGGTGCCCCCCCCCCTTTTTTTATAGAAATATTAGTGTCCCCACCCATTAGCCTGATTGGGGGCAGGAGGCTCCCATATTATACTTCGTAGGGCCCCACCTGCAAGCATTGGTTTGGTCTCAAAGGAGGGTACAATAGGCCCTTCCCCATATTATATTTTTTAGGGCCCTTACACACCAGCATGGGTAGGGGCCGGGGAGGGGACAGTAATATGTATAGTATTCCTCACCAGACGGCCACAGGTGGAGATATGGGGGAATTTCTCAGGCCCCATACCTATGACATACCAAATGGCTGATAGGGACATATGGAGGAAAAATCCACCATTGTAGCAATATGGGGATCTTACGGACCCCTAGTGCATTTTTACAAAAAAAAAAAAATTCCAATGCCGGTGCTGTAGATTGGTTCGGATGAGTTCAGTGATTTCCTCATCCGTACCAATGTTACAGAATTGGTTGGACTGATCAAATTCTGACCGCATTTGGCTTTATTTAAGCAAGACAGAATAGCTAATGCACTCACACTTCAGACCAAGAACACTCAGGGAGATGACCGATGACATCACTGCTCTGAACGGGGATTGTAGCAAGATCCTAATGGTTGGGATTCTACCTTAGTCCAACCAAAGGTGTATGAATCTGCAAGAGGGATCTAATGTTCTGTGAAAGTAGGGGCCAGATTTTCAGATATTTTTACATTCAAGTAATTTAAAACATAAGTAATTTAAAAAGGAAAAATTATTTTAAATGCTGCAAAGATTCTTATAATAAAAAATTAAATATAATCTAGTGACAATTGTTCTTAAAAAAATAAATACAATCTACAACAAGAGCTGATATTAAGTGAATTAATGTTTGCGTGGAAACGTACCATTAGAACACCAAAAGACCACCAGTCTGCGCTTTGCGTGTGGCCGCGTCTGTTAACAACCTCTGGAGCCATGTATTCCACTGTACCACAGAATGAATATGCTTTCTTCTCATGATCAATAGATTCTTTACTAAGACCAAAATCTGTAACGAACATTAATAATTTATAATACAATTTTCCAGTAATATTCCAGACAGTGCAACTTGACAACATTCCAAGTACCATTTGTAGAGTGCCCTTCAATATCAAGATGTCTACTTATTTATTTTTAATCTAACTTGAAACAAGTTGTAATATGTACCAAAGATACACTCAATTTAACTAAAGCTTTCTTCAACTGCAACAAACTTAAAGTGTATTCTTTTGAAACAAGCACTGCTTTTTTCTTATCTAAAATATACTTGGTTATTACAATAGGGACCTCTTTCAAAGCCAAATATTAAACAGGCTCTACTATAGGGCTGTGAGCCTTTTGGGATTTAAAGGTTTAACCCTTTTGTGGACCATTGCAAAAATTGATCTAATGCTTTTCAGCAACAAGCAATATGTTCTCCTTTCATCCCTCCACCCTACCTATTTACTAGCCACTGTGTGGTTTTACTGTGTTTTTATTTTTTCAAGGTTACTCTTGTGCATATTTGTAATTGCTCTTTGTAGATAAATATTTTAATATTTATTTTGGTAATTTTTTGGGGTTCAGTCCCATGTAGACTTTGCTAGGATCGGTGGATGTAGGGGATCCATATATAAATTTCTAGAATCTATGTCTATTTTAACAGGAATTTGTATTTGTATGTATTTGTCATGCTTAACTCATACAAATGTGCTGTAAGTTTAGAAACCTGCACTGAAAAGCTATGGAAGGACTAGTTATAAACACCTCTGACAAGGATACATGAGCATTTACTGTGCTACACTAGAATACGATTACAGGTCACGAAAGCAGAGCTATTTAAGCTATTCTAAAGAACCGATACTATATTTATGTAATGAACAAAAAGAGTAACATAATAAGCCTGTGTTTTTCTATATTTTCCCTAAACAGAAATCTATGCACAGCATTGTTACTTTACCTATGGATTATGTTGTGTCCCCCCTTTATCAATGCACACTAGCGAATTTGAAACTAGTAATAGTGAAGGCACATATTTCACCATCTCCTCCCAAACACACATAGGAGCAGTGAAGCTACAGCAATCTCTTTTCCCCTGTGATTGGGAGGACATGGTGAAATAATGTCATGCAAAACACTGCTGTTTGGCAGGACAGTAATGTTTCCTTAACATATTGCCTGTCATAGTTTAATCCCCATTAACCAAAAGCCCCTAAGGGTGGGGGTGCTCTGTGGACCACAGGCTGGAAACCACCAACCTATCAAATGCATAAACAAGAAAAATAACACACTTATCGGTCTCCTTAAAGTGTAAAAAAAAAAAAAAAATACGCTTTTTAACTTATGACCTAAGTGTAAAAGGACTGACGTTAGAGAATTTTTTTTTTTTAATTTTTTTTTAAAGTACAATAAGCAGGAGAGTAATTAAAATTAGGTTCCTTAAAACCTCAAGTAACCTAAAGGTTTGCTTCCATAGAAGTATAACTTTAAATATTGCACACAAACTATAGATAATCTGATTTGATATGATTGATTGCAGGTGTATGGGGCAGGATTAAAATAGTCTTTAACTCACACAGTACCTTTGGCTATTAAATGATCACTATAGAGTCAGGAAAACACATGCATTCTGAACCCTATAGTGCTAAACCCACCATTTAGGTGGCTTGCCCCCTCCCACCCCCAGGCCCCACTTTAAAAGTTTAAAACTCACCTTATTTCCAGCCTGAATTACGCTGTAGTTATTCTGGTGACTACAGTGTCCTTTAAAGGGTTACTTCAAGCACCATGACAATTTTAGTGACTTAAAGTAGTCATGGTGCTTTGAGTCTGTAAGTACAGTGTTTCAGTTTGAAACAATATACATACAGAGGTTTAGCATATTTCTGAAGGAGGTGTAACTCCTCCCCTGGCAGAGTCTTTAGCAACTCTAGAACGAGAGTTCGAGGCTGGCTAATGTGAATTCTGTACATAAAAGGCATCTCTGGTCAGCACGCATAGCATGCTGCTGCCAAAGATTGCAAGTGTGTTGCCTCTAAATATCCTTCGTTGCCTCTAAATATCCCTTTTCTATAATTGTAAAGCCCTTTCTATGAATATAAAGGATCACTGTATAAAATAAAATGATTGAGATGTACACACCTGTTAATTTAATGTGGCCTTCTTCATCCAGCAATATACTAGAAGGACAAAACACATTTAAATGAATCAAGAGCAAAGTATTCTCATGCAGGTGAGCAAGCACAATCCACATTTAATAAGGCAGTTTACATTAACAAGGCATTTCCAAACCATTGACAAAAAGATGAAAAAGGAAATCCTAATTCAGAGAAAAGTACAGATTTTAAATGCATTAGATTTTTTTCTTTTTCAGCGACATGCAAACTCAATCTATAAGAATATATTGTATGTTCCAGATGTCACGATTTTGGCCCCCTGCCCCCTGTCCTTCCACTTACAGTGAAGCGGGAAACAAGGCTCCAAAACATGTGGAAGTGCATAAGTTATTGCAATTTAGCAGTGTTACACTAGGTCAGAGCACTTGGGAAGCACTATACACATGAGCAGACATATGGTGGTGGTGGTGGCAAGCCAGAATGTTCAAGTGCTAAAGATTCAATCAAGTTACAATGGGACATTGCAAGCTTAATAATCGATTGTGATACTGGCACAGGATATGGCAGAAGAAAATCCCTGCACCTGCCTGTTTATGGTTTCTGCAGTTAGATCTCCACTCCCTTAGGCAAGCATAGTTTTTCACCGACTCATACAATATCATGTGTAACATGTGTGAATAACTTTCTACATAAGAGCTTGTACAGCACAGTGGCTTTCAATGATGAAAACACATCAACTGGCAGATGCTGTTAATATGCCAATCTCTAAATTATTATTTTATGGAGAATATATTTCCAGGTCTAATGCATGATGTGCAGACTTCAACAGTAGTCTGACAGCTGTTGAAGTCTGCACATCCTATAACCCCTTAACATTGATGTATTCATGGAAAATGCATACTACTTCCAATAAGATTAATGGAAGGATTGAGACTAACTGAAAATCTGGTCTCAAATCTCAGAATATGCAGCAAACTAGGTACATTTCTATAAAGTATTAAAAACAAGATCAACTAGAGCATGGGTCCTCAAACTTCGGCCCCCCAGATGTTTCTGAACTACAACTCCCATGATTCTCTGGCTATTTATGTAATTCAAAGAATCATGGGAGTTGTAGTTCAGCAACATCTGGGGGGCCGGAGTTTGAGGACCCATGAACTAGAGTCTTCTCCAAGTGCAAGCAGGATTTAAGCATGTCTATTAAAATATCCACATAACATTACATTTGAAGTGGGACACAACTAACAATCTAATAAATACAGTTCTGGTCTGGTTTTGCAGAAATTGAGCAAATTTAGCATTTGTCTTCAGCATATTATTATTATTATAACTGGTATTTTTATAGAGCCAGCATAGTCCGTAGCACTTTACGTTATCAAAGGGGGAGATTTAACAATAAATGAGAATAAGAAAAACTTACAGGAACAATAGGTTAAAGAGGCCCCTGCAAAAATGAGCTTACAGTCTATCAGAGGTGGGGCGCATAACACAACAGGACAGGAGATAGCAATCAAACAAGGTGGAGTGAAGCAAAGCTGGAGGAAAGAGTAAAGTGCTGCCCTTTAAGAGAGAGCAAGGGACAGGCATGTGAGGTAGAAGATACGCTGGGAGGCCATAAGCTTTCCTAAAGAGATGGGTTTTGAGGCACTTTTTAAAAGATTGCAGAATAGGGCAGAGCTTGATGGTTGTAGGCAGACTATTCCAAAGGAAAAGAGCCACCCGCGAAAATTCCTGCAAGCGTGAGTTGGCTATATGGGTGCGAGCAGCAGACAGGAGGTGATCATGGGCAGAGCGGAGAGACTGAAAAGGGGCATACCTGCGGATCAGTCAAGAGATATAGGAGGGGCTAGAATTGGTCAGTGCTTTATAGGTGGGGATTAGTACCTTGAATTGACTCCTATAGGATACAGAAAGCCAATGTAAAGACTGACATAGTGGAGAGATGTGAAAGGAGCGACAGGAGAGGAAAATCAGTCTAACTGCAGCATTCATTACAGACTGTAGCGGGGCAATACGGCTCGTGGGAAGACCTTTTAGGAGAGAGTTACTCCATACAAGAGATTATTAGAGCATTGACAAGCTCCTTGGTAGCATCTTGCTTAAGAAAGGGGCGGATGCAGGCTATGTTTTTAAGGTGGAATCTACAGTATTTGGTAACAGACTGGAAGTGAAGATCAAATGTGAGGCCAGAATCAAGTATAACGCCAAGACAGCGTGCTTGCAAGGATGGACTGATGTGGGTACCACTAACTTGAAGGGAGTGTGAAAGAAGATTATCAGTATTAGGAGGAGGAAAGACAAGGAGTTCAGTTTTAGAGTGATTGAGTTTAAAAAATCGGGAGGACATCCAGTCAGAAATGGAAGAAAGGCAAGCAGTGACATGTTGCAGGACGGCAGGGGAGAGGTCCCGGGAGGAGAGGTATATCTGAGTATCATCATCGTACAGGAGGTATTGGAATCAAAATAAGGTCATAAGTTTGCCAAGGGAGGCAGTTTAAAGTGAAAATAGAAGAGAACCAAGTACAGACCCTTGGGTTACTCCAACAGACAGGAAGGAAGGAGGAGGAATCATTAAAAAAGCAGACACTGAATGAGTGTTGAACCAAGAGAGGACAGTGTCAGAGACAGAGTGACTGAAGAGTTTGGAGAAGGAGAACATGGTCAACAGTGTCAAAGGCAGCAGAGAGGTCAAGAAGAATTAGTATGGAGTAGTGCCCTTTGGATTTAGCTGTGGTTAGGTCGTTAGTAACTTTGAGAAGTGCAGTCTCAGAGTGGAGGGGGCTAAAGCCAGACTGAAGAGGGTCAAGGAGAAAGTTGGAATTGAGGAAACAAGTCAGACGGGTAAAGACAAGTCTTTCCAGAAGCTTTGAGGAAAAAAATGAGCAGGATATTTTGACGATAGTTAAAAGGGGAGGAAGAGTCAAGAGATTTTTTATTTTTTATTTTAAAGATGAAGAAAATGTATTAAAAAGGGTGATATATATGCATTTATTAATCTAGAAAGCTCTTTTAAAGGAGACCATTAATACAATAATAGAAGGTTACCTTCATTGACTAGATCACCTGACATTTTACATTAAATTGACATAAAGATGCATTTGTCATAATGGCTTACTTACTTTTCTGGTTTAAGGTCTCGGTATATTATTCCAAGAGTATGAAGATGATCTAAAGCAAGTGCCAATTCAGCTAGGTAGTATTTCACATCTTCTTCTGTAAACATTACCTAATATCATTCAGAGAAATGACGTTGGGAAAATTTTAATCATAAAAGGTGGCTAACCAATGAAAACACTTGTAGAAGATGTCCTAGCACATTAGAAGACAAAACACAGTAGAATGAAAAGGGACACACAGAGTACCATAACAGGATATACTTGGTGCACAGTTTACGTGTAAAGAACCCCTCTCTTCCTTGCATGTGTATTGAACACCAAACACAGCTAAGCAAGTCTATAAATTAAGTCAGTTTAACTATATTTAGATATCCATAGCACAATTACAGGGTGCCTGTTATTTGCAAACATTTTAGAACTTGATCTAAACATCCTTTCTAAACCAACCTAATTTGTAAAGTGCTGCACATGAAAACACCCACACCCCTGAGCAGGAAGAAGCTCCACCGGTCTTTCTTGTTCGTATCCCATAAAACCAAATCAAAGCTTCACTTATCACATGGGACGAGTATAACTGCACAAAAAGTTGATACTGCAGCTTTATCAACAGTGAGTCAGACATGACAATATCTCAATAAGGGCACTAATGGTAGGTTATGTAGGATATTCTGAACTATCAATGCTCCTTATGATCTTAATGTCTATAACTGTGTTTTAACGTTAATCCTGCAATAAAAAGAAGCACAATTACCTCTTTGGATAAGCGTGTAAACAAATCTCCACCCCTGAGAAAATCCAAAATTAGGTACAGCTTGCCCTCTGTTTGGAAAGCTAAAAAAAAGCAAGAAAAAAAAAAAAAAGAACAACATTTTAGGATATCTACACACATAGGATTTTAGTTGACTGGCAATCTATCAATCTTAAAAATGAATGTGAAAAGTCAGACAAAGTTCCTAAAAATAGGCCTCTGTCTAAGGACTAGATTGTGGTGATACCAATGGAAGTTTTTTTATTTTAATTTTAAGAGATCAAATGGCTTAGGACAGAAAGGCATCCTACTTGCTCATTTATCAATTACCTACTCAATACTGGTATAAAAAACAAGATCTTTAAAAACATGGCGTCAGCAATTTATGGCACGTGGGGAACCTTTGCATTGCATGCGAGGCTGCTGGAAACAAACAAGCCTGCCGGAGAAACTGCCTCGGCACCTGGTGTGCAAGGGAGTATGTGGGCTTGACCTCTTGCATGCCCAGACAACTCCTGGTTACCATTGCAATGTTCTGTCGCAATGGAAAAACACCATAGCTTAGACAAAGGGAAGAGTGGTCTGCACCCTAAGAAGGTGCAGACTGCTAATGCAACCACTGGACTAACATTGAAAGAGGAGAATTTATGCCCCCCACCACGGCAATAAAAAAATAAATAAAAATAAATAAAATTTAAGTGAAACAATATTGCTTGCATAAAGATCTCTGCTAACATCTCTCCCACTCACAAAACACATGCAATCCTCATGTAAAACTGCAGACAGCCAGTCCCCCAAAACACACAATGCCAGACATCCCACACAACACATACAACTGATGCAAGCAATCTACACAGACTTATAAAACATCATACTTAAATGTTACCTGCATCCTAAGGGAATTACCTTGCTGTACTGGCATAGATTTTTACTTTTACTGGCATCTTTGCAAATTATGCAATAAGGTCTTGTACCCGGGGGAGGGGGAGACATGAGTTTTATGTACCAGGATCTGTCCATCATGGGCGCCACCATCTTGGTCCACTGCATCTTCTACTGACACTTTAGCTAAGAACCAGGACATGAATACAGGTCTATGGAGGATCCCAAAAGACAGAAATGCCAAACTTGACAAAGTTCTGCCTTTTGTCAAGTGGAAGAAAATTACTGAGACAAAGGAGTCCCAACTTTGTCTTAGTATATCTTTTGACTAAATCTAAGATCATTCCTTTGCAGGTAATACATTTCAGGTTTTAACAAGCACTTATAATAAAAGAAACTCACCGTAGTGCAATTTCACAATAAATGGATGGTTAACTTCAACCAAAATATCACGCTCCATTTTAGTTCTAACACGATCTCGAACTGCAATAATAAAATTTAAATCAGAGGTTTGAAAAACATCAAAAACAGATACAATGCTCACATACTGAAAAATAACAGCCTTTAGAACTAAATATGTGTGCCTGTCAAAAGGGTTTCGCCCATATTCACGTAAATTTTTCTTTTGCCTATTCAAAACTTTTTTGGGGACAAGTTTTCCTCTAATAAATCACTACACTACTATATTTTTTTAATACTTCTATTAATGATTTTGAGTTAACGGTCAACTTTGGGGGTTTTAAGCTCAACTGCTATGTTTTATTTACAAATCACATTTAATGGCACTCCCAGCTCTTATCGTGCTAGTGGTATCTGCCGGTTTGCACTATAAATTATATATTTAACTGATAAAAGCATGCACACGTGCTAATGATTCAACCAGCCTCTCACCAGTGACTGAGCTAAAGCCACTGACCAATTCTACAAAATACTGGAGTTGCAAATGATCATTTGCATTATGAGCAAAACCTATCCTTCAGGGGTGGTGCACTGTTATGTGGAATGGAGACTATTAATCAAAGCAAATTAATCCAACCACAAATTTCTTTTCAACAGTTGATGCATACTTACATTGATTAGCCACACCATTAAAACAACCTGCATAATATAAATTAAGTCCACCTCGTGCTGCCAAAAACTGCTCTGATGCATGAACTCCACAAGACCTCTGAACTAGTCCTATGGCATCTGGCACCAAGACATTAGCAGCAGATACTCTAAGTCCTGCAAGTTGGGCAGTGGGGCCCCTATGCATCAGATTTGTTGCTCCAACATATCCCAAATATTCACAAACTGATATCTGTGGAATTTGGAGCCCAAGTCATCACCTTGAACTCTGTCATGGTCTTCAAACCATTCCTGTACAATTTATGCAGTATGGCAGGGTGCATTACCTTGCTGAAAGTGGTAAGTGCAATTAGGGTACACCGCTTCCATCAAGGGGTGTACGTGGTCTGCAACAATTTCTAGGTAGGTGGTACGTGTCAAAGTAACATCCACATGAATGCCAGGACCAAAGGTTTCCCAGCAGAATATTGCTCAGAACACAACACTGCCTCTGCCGGCCTGCCTTCTTCCCATAGTACATCCTACTGCCATCTTTTCCCCATCCACCTGATTAAAAAGAAAATGATTTATCAGACAAGGCAACCGTCTTCCATTGCTCCATGGTCCAGTTCAGACGCTCACGTCCCCATTGAATGTGCTTTCAGCAGTGGATCAGGAAGCAATGAAGTCATCATGGGCACTGACTGATCTGTGACTATGCATCAACATGCGCAGCAAACTGCAATGTATTGTGTGATTAGCCTTCCCTCCCTCCCTACATGCGTTAATGAGCCTTGGGCACTCGTGACCCCGGTTGTCCTTCTTGAACCACTTTTAGTAGGTACTAACCATTGGATACTAGAAGCACCCCACAAGACTTTGGAGATAATGCCATATGCAATATGTTTCCCCATAAGTCCAGTTTCCAACACATGAAATTCAAGAACTTAACTTGCTGTTGAATACATCCTACCCATTGACAGGGGCCATTGTAACGATATAATCAATGTCATTCGCATCACCTGTCAGTGGTTTTAATGTTGTTGCTGATTACTTTTGTAAATCTCTAGTCATTTACAATAAAGAGACACCAAAACGGTGTAGGTAAATTGAAAATCTAGTAATGCTGACTATGATCCCAGAATGAGCTGTGCCACGTGTATTACTGTACGATTAAATATATGACTTAAAATAATTCCCAGTTCATTTTAAATATATTAGGTTTGCCTACTGAGGAAAATGTCTCAAATAAAAAGTCTCTCTGAACATGTCAGTTTAGGCAAGTAACACTACGTAATAAAATATGTAAACCGCAATACCCTTTCTTAAGATTTTAATAACTGATCACTCAAGTGACTGATATCAAAATATATATATTTACCTGTTAATAATAAAGCACACTTACATACATTACAAACTGAGAAGAGAATTGAAAATGTTAGAAAAAAAAAAATAAAAAAAAATTGCTGACTTGTAGTCTGCTACTTAAACATACTTACTATACTGATACGTTTAACAAATGCATTTACCTTTAAGTGTAGCTTTTTTTAATACTTTCATTGCATACAGTTGCCCAACATCAGATCCTGAGATTTTCCGCACTAAAAATACCTGCATTGAAAATGTTAAACCAATGTTATTAAAAGCAAACAGGAAAATGCCTGAAGATTTATCACTCAAATGACATTTCTAGTAACCTCCTCTTGGGAGCACTGCAAAGGTAAAGATTTGCTTTGCTAAATTCTAGAGGTTTGGGTTAATGACATTTTTCCCCCTGGGGAATGTAACAAAATTACCAGCCAGAAATGGTGCACATTTTAAAGGATTGATCTGCTTTGCTAAGGCTGAATCCTGAAAGGGATACTGTAGGCATTGTAACTGCTTCATTTCATTGAAATGGTTTTAGCGTCTGGAGTCTCCTGGCAATGTCTTTGTATTAAGCATTAACCCCTTCAGGACGGAGTCAATAGTGCACGTTCTGATCAAAACAAATGTAAACAAAAACTGGAATTTGCGCTATATGTCTGTTCAACCGTAATTCACCTCTTTCATATTAAGTGCATCCACACTTACTATATATCATTTGTTTCAGGAGCAGCAGGGCTTTAATTTCCCATAAACTAGTCATATATGAAAAACAACTTAAGCATAAAATAAAAAAAATTAAAAAAAAGTCAGAAATATTTTTACAAAAAATTTGTTGTTTCGCTTGACATTTTAGCTGTAAATGTCATGATACTGTTCACTTTTACTGCAATAAAATGCACATATTTGTATTCAGCAAAGTCCAACAGTACCCCCCATTATCAGATTGTATGGTGCTTTGTAAAGTTACAGGGTCAAATATTGCACATTCCATTTTTTTTTTTTCCACATAAAAATTTGCCAGAAAATTTAAATTAGCCCAGAAATCAGAATTACCCCCATGATGGCATACCATTTGCAAAAGAACACAACCTAAGGTATTGCAAGTGGGATAGGTCCAGTCTTTTTTAGTAGTCACTTAGTCACAAACACTGGCCAAAGTTAGCGTTCATAATGTTTTTTTGTAAAAAAAGCAAAAAACAAATATTTGGCTCAATGAGCTTACATGCTAGAGGGAGTGGGGTCAAGTGACAAAAGATTTACTATTAGGGAAGTAGATTGACAAAATAAGGTAAATGCACAAAATATACATGCCACATGAAGTGTTTGTGTAGTGTGCATATAATGCAGCGTGTGTAGTGTGTGCATATAATGCAGCGTGTGTGTATATACTGCAGAGTGTGTGTATATACTGCAGAGTGTGTGTATATACTGCAGAGTGTGTGTATATACTGCAGAGTGTGTGTATATACTGCAGAGTGTGTGTATATACTGCAGAGTGTGTGTATATACTGCAGAGTGTGTGTATATAATGCAGAGTGTGTGTATATAATGCAGAGTGTGTGTTTGTGTAGTGTGTGTATATAATGCAGAGTGTGTATATAATGCAGTGTGTGTGTTTATGTAGAGATGTAATTTGTGTAAAATGGGGGGGAGGGGCATTTTATTTTATTTTATTTTTTAATATTTAAAAAAAATTTTAGTACCCCCTCCCTGCTTCTTACCAGGGAGGGGGGATATAGTATTCCCTGGTGGTCCAGTGGCTTAAGTACTGTGGGGGCCAGCAGGAAGCTGTTGCCTTCCCAGCAGCTCCCTTCAGCTCCCTGTGTAAATCTTAATGCCGCACGGAGCGTTGCCATGGCATATATAATTTATGGTATATGGAGATACTGATGATAATGGTAAACAGGTATCTAGGTAGACAAAAATTAAATTGTAGTAAAAAACAATGGAATCTAACTGCTTCTCTGCAGGGTCGGTCAGACCAGTTTGGTCAAATTTGGTTCCCCTCAATTATGTTTCTCTCACGATATTCTCCTAATGCTTTTTAATGGTTTGACACAGTTTGCATTTCGGGATCTACCATTTTTCTCTTTACATCTCTTATTCATACAACGCATGAATACTTTGAGTTGTTTCTAATTATTCTAGTCTTTGACATTTGTTAACGTAAAGTTTCCCTAAACGTATCAGATCATAAACAATTCTAGTGTTTTTATTCTAATTATCCATAAATTTATATTTTATATTTCTGTTTTACAAATTTTTAATCGCATCCTTTTTTTAAAAATAGAATTATATTAACATTTTTCTATAATTCAATCTTTTCTGTATTTATTAATTTTTATTTTTTTTTAAATTAAAGGACCACTTCACCCTCTAGTTTTAACTCTGCAGCTGAAAACATAGCAAAGAGGTCAATCCAGCCTCTTGTGGCTGTTTCACTGACAGCCGCTAGAGGCGCTTCCGCGGTTCTCACTGTGAAATTCACAGTGAGAAGACGCTGGATGTCCATAGGAAAGCATTGAGTAATGCTTTTCTTTGGGCGGTTTGAATGTGCGTGCGGCTCTTGCCGCGCATGCGCATTTGGAGCTAACATCGGCAGAGAGTTCCCCAGCGCCGAGGTGGGACCTAATGACCCTATAGTGGCAGAAAAACAAGTTTGTTTTCCTGGCACTATGGTGGTCCTTTAAGCATCAAATTAGATCTTATTATTCAAGTATTTTAAATTATCTATTCTCCTATTATCTCTTTGCCATATATTTAATTATGTTATACATTGTGTACTACATTTGTTTAATTGTATTCTGCAATGTTATTCTCCGTTTTTAATTGTGTCATTGTAAATATATATATATATATATATATATTTTTTTTTAAATAGATTTAGTCCATTGTCTCGGATTAAAATCCAATTCCATGGACGATTTTTGCCCGAAATTAAGATGGCGCATTTTAGACTTCTGGTATTTCCATTTACAGATGGCAATCCAGTCATTATGCTATGACGCGGTTACGTAATCGCGTCATCATGCAAAACATAATGACGAATGAATGCGGAAAGGACCATGGAGCGCTGAAAGGCGCAAATTTCCAGATATATGGAATAAAAGCCAACATAGAGAGAAGTTCAATATGTATATCCGAAGAAGACCGAGAAGGTTGAAACGCATTGTGTTTATGGACTTATGTGTTAGTTATTCACAGCTTATGTAGCTGCTGTTTTTTATTCTTGTTTTATTTGAATTAAAATTTCTTTACCTGCCTCATTGGATATCTTCTGATTTACACCTTACCTGAAAATAAGTATATGAAGGAGTGGAGTTGAAAGCCTGATAGCCTAAATAAACTATATTATTTAACTGCCAACATAGCCAGAGCCTGCTTAAGGCTCTGGAAAGTGTGAGTGACCCGTTATCTATATCAGTGATGGCGAACCTGTGGCACGTCGGGCCCTTTCTGTGGGCACGCGGCCATGGGTTTGCCATCAATGCAGAGTAGGCACCTGCCTGCCCAACACGGCAGGCGCCTACTCTGCTTCTGTGTCGGGAGGCAGGGGGAGGGATCTGTGAAGCAGTTCTCCCGTCCTCCCGCGAGCTGTGTGGAGTGTTGCCGTGTGTTACCATGGCAACGCTCCACACAGCATTGCGCGGGAGGACAGGTGATGGCTGTGTCCGTCCCCCCCTTCATTAAAAAGGTAAGCAGGAGGGAGGGGGGATAATGATTTAGCATACCTTCCTTTTTTTATCCACTCCCTCCCTCCCCACACAGCACCCCTCCCTCCCCACACACACAGCACCCCTC
>OW240912.1:102951993-102970153 GCA_933207985.1 Pelobates cultripes | reverse complement strand
TCACTCCCCACACACACACACAGCACCCCTCACTCCCCACACACACACACAGCACCCCTCACTCCCCACACACACACAGCACCCCTCACTCCCCACACACACACACAGCACCCCTCACTCCCCATACACACACACACACAGCACCCCTCACTCCCCACACACACAGCACAGTACGTGTGTTCAGCAGACTGTGTGTGTGTGTGTACGTGTATTCAGCAGACTGTGTACGTGTATTCAGCAGACTGTACGTGTATTCAGCAGACTGTACGTGTATTCAGCAGACTGTACGTATTCAGCAGACTGTGTGTTACATGCATTTGTTGGAGATACTAAAAAATATAAGCTTAAATTTATCTATTTATATCATTATTTACAATTTAGATAATTGAACTCTGTTGTGTTGTCTTTTAAAACAAAAGTAGTTAATTAGTTTGGACAACTGTACGAGTTATTTTTTCTAAATTTAAACCTCAGTATTCAGGTTTAATTGCAGTGTTGGCACTTTGAGGAAACAAAAGTTGGCATGTATTGCGGTTTGGGGACTTGGGCTCAAAAAGATTCGACATCACTGATCTATATCATGATCTATGGTGTTTATACAGTATTATGCTAAGTTTGTTTTTATACTGTTTTTAGAGGTCTCAGATGAATTAGTATTCATTTATGTGTACTGTTGTACAATTCTGTACCCCCCACACTGTTTGTTTTTGTTTTTTTAATTTTGCTTGTATCCTTTTTATTGCTCCGTTTATTTTTTTTTCTTTTACAAAATGTAAAATTAGAGACTGTAAAAATAAAAATTCGGATAAATTTAAAAAAACGGACTTGCTTTCCTGGCAGTGGTAAGTTGCTTTAATGTTAATGTGTGCAAAAGCACTGTTCAACTGTATTTTGCTAAGACTTTTCAAGGCCTATACTTTGACAAGTCCTGCAAGTTCCCCTCTTGCCTCTATTTGACATAATTTATACGTCAATTATCCCCATTTTATAAGGGTAAGGCAGCATGTAATATGTAGGCACTAGATACATAAACGCTCATCAAGTTTTATCCACATCCATACAATTAACAAATCATAAGATAAGGCAGTCAAAAAAAAAAAATGTGTAACTTAACTTGCCATGTTTGGGAACAAATGTGGTCTTCATGGAACATTAAAAAACAAAAACTATGCTTTAACACATTTAAAAAAGAAAATTTAAACTCACCTTTCCAAATGAGCCTTGGCCAAGTACTTTCAAAAGCTCAAATTGTGAAGGATCCGCTTTCTCACATCCTTCCTTTACATGGTGAGTAATAGCAATTTCATTTATATTCCCTTCATCCTTTAAATAAATAATGCATATTTAACAGTCAAAATTAAAAAGGTGTCAGTGTGCTTTAACATAACAGAACATTGTACAGTATAAACATGCTATAATCAGCACAATACAAGTTGATAAAAAATATGTAAAATCAAAATATACAATTCATAAATCTCTGCAACAAAATAAAATAATTAACATTTGTGCTGTACCACAAAACAAAAGGTCTATGAAAAAGCTGAATTTGTTATTCGGAAGTTATTTTGTGATCAGTGGGTTACTGATTGTGTGGTCTTTACATAATATGATCGTGAATACACCAGATGTTAGAAAAATCTAAATCCCAAAAGAATACGTGTTAGAAGTACTAGTTGTGCTGTTGTAAATAGCTGCATACATAAACCATTAAGGGGAACACTATAGTCTCCAGAACAGCTAAATTATTGGTCTGGTGCGTATAGCCTGTCCCTGCAGGCATTCTTCAAGTAAACACTGCCTTTACATTGCTGCCTAGGAACACCTCCAATGACAGTCACTCAAACGGCCACTAGAGGTACTTCCTGGGTCAGTGCTGCACTGATGTTCAGCGTTGGCAAATGATTCAGGTAAACTAGAAAAATGGTCAGAGTTGTGGCAACTGACATTTAATGTGGATAAGTGCAAGATAATGCATCTTGGATGGAAAAACCCAAGGACAGAGTATGAAATAGTTGATCAAGTCCTAACCTTAACATCTGAGGAAAGGGGTTTAGGGGTAATTATTTCTGATGGCTTAAAGGTAGGCAGACAATGTAATAGAGCAGCAGGAAATGCTAGCAAAATGCTTGGTTGCATAGGGCGAGGAATGAGCAATACTGGAGACCATATAGTAAGAAGGATATTGATACTTTGGAGAGAGTTCAGAAAAGGGCTACAAAACCAGTTCATGGATTACAGGATAAAACTTACAAGGAAAGGTTAAAGGAACTTAACATGTATAGCTTGGAGGAAAGAGAAGACAGGGGGGATATGATAGAAACATTTAATTACATAAAGGTAATCAACACCCCAACTCTGCAACCTCACTCTACAACTCCACCAGACATTATGGCACCTCCTACATTTAAATGCAGCAGGCGTTCCCAATTACAACCCTGGCACACCAAGCTGACCCAATTTCTCAAAAATTGTTCCAGAACAGATGAACGCTGTTGGAGAAAGTCTCACTCTGCACCCGACTTCCACCACTATAAATTTCTCTCCTCGCCCATCTTGACTCATGTCTCTGACTGCCTCTTTGCGATTTCCAACTGGATAGCTGCTCACATCCATAAACTCAACCTGTCCAAAACAGAACTTCTGGTCTTTCCTTTCTCAAGTGTTGCTACTCCCTCTTCTCCGTTAGACTTTCACCCAGTCTCCACGCCTTCAAAAAAATCTTTGATAAACACACTTCAGGAGAGCATATAATTTAACCCCCCCACCATTCCCTCTAGCATGTAAGCTCATTGAGCAGGGCCCTCAACCACTCTGTTCCTGTGCGTTCATTCTGTCTGGTTACAATTACGTGTCTGTTAGTCCACCCATTGTACAGCACTAGAGAATTTGTTGGCGGTATATAAATAATTAGAAATGTATTTAGATGAAAGATTAGATGAAATACCACAGTAAAGGAGGAGACTATATTTAAAAGAAGAAAAACGATCACAACAAGAGGACAGTGTTAAATTAGAGGGGCAAAGGTTTAAAAATAATATCAGGAAGGATTACTTTACTGAGAGGGTAGTGGATGCATGGAATAGCCTTCCAGCTGAAGTGGTAGAGGTTAGCACAGTAAAGTAGTTTAAGCATGCGTGGGATAGGCATAATGCGATCATAGCTGTAAGACAAGGCCAGGGACTAATGAGAGTATTTAGAAAATTGGGCCGAATGGTTGTTATCTGCCATCACATTCTATGTTTCTATGTCTCAACGCTCTGCATGGAGATGCAATGATTCGGAAAGCATTGGATTGGCAGAGATAGTCAATTCTGCTATCTCAGCCAAGGAGGCAGGCCCAGAGCAAGCAAACCAACACGATGATGAAACAAAGGTGAGTTTTTACCCTATTTATGGATTGAAAACTTACAATGTTCAGAAAACCACTCTAATCTCATTGTTATTTTGGAAATCTATAAAACACACTATAAACACATTTAATGTAATTTGTTCTCCAAATAGGAGTAATTCATCTATTAAACTATTAATCACCTTGCAATAATATCAGTTTAGATTTTTATTTCACACATAAATCATGACTATTTTAACTTTAGTGAACCATCATGACAATTTAAAATGTTGGAATGTCCTAGTTCTGTAATGGCAAACCCATGGCACGTTTGCCATCATGAGCATCCAGAGGCCACTCTGGTGGCATGCATGACACTAGCACTCACCTTAGGTTACAATAGCAGGGTGTGCAGTGGTCAAGATGATAAATAAATGATTCCATGTTGGCCAGGTAGTGGAGTGCACTTCAGTATGGTGCAGATCCATGTTAATTGCTCCCTTGAATTTTCCCCTGTGCAATGACTTCCACACAGAGCACCAGACCAGAAGGAGAGATTAAAGGAAGAGTTTGGGTACCATAACTACTTAATTAAAATGAAATTGTTATGGAGGTCCCAGGCGCTGGCTTACCTACAGGGGCTAAACTGCTCACAAATGGTTTAACCCCAAGGTTTGTGCTCCAGCGCCGGATCTCTCTGCCTCACTGTCCATCCACTTTCTGAAATTCTTCTGGACAGATGACCAGAGCAGGGGAGCTACTGACTGGTCTAGAGCAGTCAGCTGATGCTCTAAGACAATCAGTAGCTTTCCATTAATAAAAATGGCTTGAAAAAAGTACTTTAAGGCAAAGAAATCTGGCACTTGGTCACCGACTGAGGTAAACCATTCAGAAGTTTAACCCTTAAAGGACCACTATAGTGCCAGGAAAACATGCTCGTTTTCCTGGCACTATAGTGCCCTGAGGGTGCCCCCACACTCAGGGTCCCCCTCCCGCCCGGCTCTGGAAGGGGGAAAGGGGTTAAAACTTACCTTTTTCCAGCGCTGGGCAGGGAGCTCTCTGCCTCCGATCCTCCTCCGTTCCTCCTCCTGGGCTGAATGCGCAGGCGCGGCAAGAGCTGCGCGCGCATTCAGCCCGTCGCATAGGAAAGCATTTACAATGCTTTCCTATGGATGCTTGCGTGCTCTCACTGTGAAAATCACAGTGAGAAGCACGCAAGCGCCTCTAGTAGCTGTCAATGAGAGGATTTCTCTGAAACTGCTATGTTTATAAAAAAATGGGTTAACCCTAGAAGGACCTGGCACCCAGACCACTTCATTAAGCTGAAGTGGTCTGGGTGCCTAGAGTGGTCCTTTAAAGTTAAGCCAGGAACCTCCTGGCACCACAAAATAACTGTCACAGGATAAAATAATTATTTTCATCTGTTTGTTAGAAATTAAAACAAACACCCAGTACACATTTCACACACAATCTGACTTTGGCTTTCATGTTATTGCAGTGTTGGAACTTTGAGATAAACAAGTTTGATTACATTTGTTGTTTGGGCTCAAAACAAAAATTTACTATCACAGACCTAGCCAAAGTCCAGACCTATATGAGACGTAGCATGCTTGAAACACTTTCTGAGCCAGGTGGTCATGGTGACACACATGGGATCTAACACTGGGAATTTAGTCTTACTGGGCTCCCTTTTGATGCAGAACATGAATGTTTCTACAGTGACCAAGACACATTTAATGCTTGTGTTTCTAGACCGAATATCAAGTCCTCCAAGAGTTCAAACCTGTCTAAACAAGGACACAGCTTGAGTTTGTTAGTGAGTGGCAGTGCCAGTTTTGTACATGAGTAGCGAGTCATGTGTGGGCATGTATGCGTATCTCTAGATTGCAAGTTTGTAGGTATTAACGAGTGGCTGGTTATGCAAGCATGTATAGAAAATTAAATGTGGGTGTTGTATTTTAATCTTGTGCTCCTCCATTCGGCACTGGCATTTTACAAGCACTAAAAGCAGTTGAGTGTGGAGGTTTGAGCCAAAAACTTTTCCGTGGTATTGTGAGAACTTTATAATTAATGAAACTTTTTTGCACATACTGCTTCTAATAGTGGTGTAACCAGTTTTCAACCTAATTACTACATGTTGCATAACTTTGGCAAACAAAATATCAAACTTAAAAGGGTGTTCACCTAGTTTTCCTTTTATGTTAGAGAACATTTCGATTGAAAATATGACTGTGGCAAAAATCTGCAATAGTGTGGACTTACATTCTATATGAATATTGTATACCCCACCCCCCAACATACTCCAAGAACAGAAGTTACTGTAATGTTACTTCCTCAGAGAGAACAGTATGTTGGTATGTTATTTTAGTTCTTTACTGATGCCCTTCTTCAGATCTTTTGAAAAAGTTGTATTTTAAATCAGTTTTTTTTTTAAACCCCCTCTCCCAACTCCACTACATCTGATTCTCCCCCCCAGTCACCTCCAAATGCCCCTAGTCCCCCTATATAAATTTTTTTTATTTTTCATCTTTATTTTGTGCCCGGACCTAGGTGCCGCCATCTTTGTGTGGGCAGATGAAGTCCCTGTGGGATAGGTCATCTGCCCACACTAGATAGCGCTATGAAATTCCCATGCATGCCCAGTTAAACACTTGGGCATTCGCTGATGTCCGAAATTCAGACGTGAATTTCATTTATTCAGTCATTCGTCAGAAAGACGAATGAATGAATAGAAATTTTAGGTGAACAAACAAACACCGAATATCGGTGTTAGTTTGTTTAGTTTATTACAAGGAGGGAGCTACCGGCTTGCAGCTCCCTCCTTGGAATATGCAAAAATAGAAGCGGCAGGGGGCATTGCTCCCTGCCACTTCCTAAGCCCCCACATGTCCTCCCTCACTCTATGGGGGTAACTTGCAAAGCTCAAATTTACCTATCAGGGCACTCTTATTGGTTGTCTCTCTCTGAGTTTAATTACAGGGCGAGTGAAGTCTTTATAAGTCTTTCCCTGCCCTCCGTAACTCAGTCTGCGCGGTGCCCTCCCTGAGTGAAAATGCTTTTTTTTTTTTTTTTAAACAGTCAGGTATTGGCTTTTTTTGTTGGGTGCTTGTGTTTTATTTTAAAAGTTCAACAGGCTTTCTGAATTTTAATTTGGCCCTTTTTGGGGGCTGAACAAAAGACTTTTAGAAAAAAGAAGACATCAAATGGTAAATTGAATTACAGGTATTTAGTTTTATTGTGTCCTCCCTCACTATTTTTAGGGTGAGGGGGGTATGTAGGGCTTTAATTTTTGAGTGGGCAGTGACTAGGGGCTTGGCCCTGACCGCTGACATTTTTGGCAATTTAGTTAATTGGGGTAGGTGATGGGAGATTGGGGAGTTTAGTGTTATGTTTGTTTTGGGTTAAAAGAAAAACAAAACATGATTTTAGTTAAAGTTCTTGTGTAAAAGTTCGAAATGCTTAGGAAGTGACATGCTGAGGAGGTTAACAGAATTCTGACCGCGAATTCAGATGTGACAGAGTGCCTCAAAGTTTTGTGCAAATTAATGTGGGGATTAATTTTTCCCTAATTCCCTTATTGTTGCCGGTGACAAAGATGACTGGGTATTTTTGAATAATTGTACGCCAAATATTCCCCCTTTCACATCAAATACTATGCACTTGTGCAGATTACCACAATTAGAAAAAGAGAGCGTACTCTGTGTGCTTTGGATTATATGATATATTGTTATTTACTTCATTTTAATTTTCTCAAAAACCTCATGCAAAATAGGCTAACCGATAAATCATAATTTTGTCGCTTTCAAAGTACTATCTGTGAACACCTCAATTATTCCTCCTTGCTTCATGACAATAAAATACTTTAAAAGTAAAAATAGATGTGGCCTTTGAGAGGTAATTTGCAATCAAGAGCTGCTAAAATGCTCTTAAATGATTCATAGGCAAAGCAACAACTTTGGAAAAATATGAAATTGGTTTCTCAAACTTTCCCTTTTAATAGTCCATGTACCCTAAGATGAGTACTTTAAAGCAGTACGGTCACCCAGACCCCTGAAACATTTGTATTTAAAGGGACACTGTATTTACCAGAATAACTATAGTTTATTGTATTTTTTTTCTGGTGAGTAGAATCATTACCTTCAGGCTTTTTTCTGTAAACAGTCTTTTCAGAGAAAATGCAGTGTTTATATTGCCCCATAGGGACATCTCCACTGGCAACTCCTCAGATGGCTACTTGATGTGCTTTCTGGTGCTGTGCTGCACAGAGACATTCAGTATCTCCACCCTCTGCATGGAGACACTGAACTTTCCTTACAGAAATGCATTGATTCAATGCATCTCTATGAGGAGACGCTGACAGTGTTTGCCCTGTGCTGGCTCTGCCTCAAATTTTTCTCTTTGACAGTCTCAGCCAATACATGCTTTCCAATGGGAAAGCATTGTGAATGGCTTTAATCAACGCTGCAGATGATGCCAGCCAAGTATGCTGATCAGGCGCAGAGCCAGCAGCAGCAGACCAGAATAAAAGATTTTAATATATATATAGAGGATAAGGGTGGGGGTGTTTTTAACACTATAGGGTCAAGAATACAGGTTTGTATCCTATGAAATACTCATTCTGACTGTGTTGGAATTTCACTGATATTCCAACCCAATCAAGAGATATACGGAGACAAAATAGGGACTACATCTATACATTTCCAATGCCTGACACACTGCCATCTAGAAGTGTCAATCACACAAGCTGTCACCAGTAATAGCTACAGGGAATTGGCTTCATCTGTAGAGGTTCCACCGGTTTCGCAAGATCCTCCAAAGAACTTCATGCTGTACTCTCTCGCATGCACAAGAGTTCAGCATTGATGTCGGCACCTGGTACTGAAGCGACAGAAGCTAAAGCAGACCCACCAGGAGAAGATAAAAGAACCGACCCACCCCCACTCCAAGAACACCTCTTTTATGCACATCTTTTCTTCCATAGCATGTTTTCAGACTGCAGAACATGTGTGTCCCCTGTGAGAAGCCAGTACTGTATGTAGACCAAAAAAAACACAAAACCCCCCACCCCAAAAAAACACATGACTGAAGCCTTCCTACCAATAGTAAAAAAATATTCTATATAACTTCCACTTAAAGGGAATCTCCAGTGCCAGGAAAACAATCCGTTTTCCTGGCACTGCAGGTCCCCTCTCCCTCCCACCCCCCCATCCCCGGTTGCTGAATGGGTGAAAACCCTTTCAGGTCACTTACCTGAGACCCCTGCCGATGTCTCTCGGCGGTGGTTTCTTCTCGCCGCCACTCCTCCCAGTGATTCCGTCAGCCGGTGGGAGAGACTGATCCCCGCCAGCCGGCTGAGGAAAACTAATGCACATGCGCGGCAGTGCCGTGCATGCGCATTAGAGCTCTCCATAGGAAAGCATTGAAAATGCTTTTCAATGCTTTCCTAAGGGGAAGTGAGGGACACTGGAGGTCCTCACACAGTGTGAGGACGTCCAGCGACACTCTAGCACAGGTTTCCTGTGCTATGATCCAGGAAGTGCCCTCTAGTGGCTTTCTAGTAGACAGCCACTAGAGGTGGAGTTAACCCTGCAAGGTAATTATTGCAGTTTATAAAAAACTGCAATAATTACTCTTGCAGGGTTAAGAGTAGTGGGAGTTGGCACCCAGACCACTCCAATGTGCAGAAGTGGTCTGGGTGCCTACAGTGTCCCTTTAAAAATGAAAACAATTGGTAAAACATGTGTTTGAGGGTGTCTCAGTACACAAAAGCACATACCCAGATTATGTCAGGATGGAACGTGTAAGAACAGATATAAAAAAAAATTAGCAGACTCCCCGGAGCCTAGAAACAGAAGGGAAAAAGCAACAAATAATACTGCACACATAAGCAGGAAAGATTGAAAATAGTGAGAGAGAAAAAAAAAAAAAAAGAAAAAGGAATTACAGAAATAAATTTATGTTGGGCAATAGACTAATTTGTCAAAAGAGTAAACCCACATAAGAAGGAATACAACCAGAAGCCAAACTTGTGCTTTAAATGGGCACTAAGCAACACAACCACTGCTGCCTGCTCACTTCCGGTATTACCAATGAAACTGTTTTTGAACAATTTGACACTTGCCTGTATCACTTCAGAGACAGTGGTCACTACTGGATGCTACTAGTTCTACATTGGTAACAATTTTGTACATGTTTGCACACAATTCATCAAATGAGAGTCAGCTGACTCTCAGCCAGTGGAAGCTGTACAAATATGGACAAATATATATCTAATGTAGAAAGGGAACTTTAGCTTTAACTACCGTATATCTTTGAAGAGGTGGAAAAAGGGGGTGGGGGTGGGGAGAATGGAGGCCACAGAAGGACCCAGGTAAGCATCAAACTTTTCAAGAACAGTTTGACTTAACAGCGGGAGCATGCCAGGTGCAGTGTGCCCTTTTACATACGCCACAAAATTTCATTCAACTCTCATCTTGTCATCTCATGAATTTCAAAAAGCTTTTAGAGAAAAATTCAAATGCAAGATTTTTGTTGTTTGAGCATTACATGAAAATTACAAAATAAAAGGCCTTAGATTTTTTTATTTTTTTTATTATTCATATACATTTCAATTCACACCTTTTCCTTTAAAGAAGATTCATCGTGAGCAAAGAGGAATTTGTTTCCCCGTTTGGTGCACGTCTAAGCTTTTGATTATTTTGGTCTCCAGCAGATTTTAATAGATTCCACAACAGTTTTGTCATTGAATGAACTGCCTTACACGACTGTGCTCTCCCTTTAATGACGCCACCCACACAGCTATAGCTTTCGGATTTAATGTAATCCGTAAACCCTGCAGAGTAACACACTATCATTCCTAAACTAGAACAAGGCAAACACAGATTAAAGAATGCAGACTTTTTTCTTTTTTTTTTTTTTATAAACAGCCAGCAAGCAAATACTTCAAAGTTGGGATACATAACTTGTCTGAAACTTTTAAGAGCGCTTTCCACTACAGTCCTTTAATTAGCAAAGCAAACTTTTCAGTGTTAACATCAAACACAGAACAAAAGCAGCAAGCTGAAAGGGTACATCAAATCAACAGGAAATGTAAAAGAGTAAAATAAAAAGTATATTCCTCACAAGGCAAGATTTGCCCCTTATAATAACCACTTATTCCATACTCTCCCACCATACGCTTAGCACGTCCTGTGATTTATCAGCTGCCAAATCAGTTGGATTAGCAATTATTCAGCCCAACTGTTATTTTATCAAGCCTGGAAGAATTAAAGAGTAAATGACCATGGTTAGGAACCTACATCACTGAGATTTCACAACAATGCTCCAAACTACTCAAATATATATGATTGTCGTTCTAAAATGCATTGCAGGCAAACTAAAATAATTCTTAAAGTGGCCCTGACTAACTTTCATTAAGTGTAATAAACTTAAATAATAAAAAAAAAAAAAAAAATAGAAATGCAATGACAATCATTCATTTGAAGGGACACTGTAGAGGCACTATGTCCATTTTTATAAGGGTTCCTGGCTTCCCATAGCTCCACCCCTTCTGGAGGTGTGCCTAAGGCAGAAATTACACACTTCCATCTAGTCATATTGATTCATACCAGAATAGGCACTGTGATAGGCTGAAAAGGGATCGGCAGAAACTCTCAGCCAATCACTGCCCCCAATGCTGCTCAGCCTAATGTTTCCTCATTAACCTAAGCAGAACAGAGAGCATGGGTTGCTGTAGCTCACCTTCATCATAAAATCATTAGTAAGGGTTTAACACTGAATGAAAGGATGGCGTCAGGTGAATAAGATGAAGCAGTTACAGTACTTACAGTGTTCCTTCAAGAAGTAAGAGTGCAGTACTAACAGTGCATGGTAAATACATGTGGTGAGGGAAAGACTGTCACAAACAAATAGGGGAACTTAAGCAAGTGTCTTGAGTGTGACATTTTTAATCTTAAAGGGACACTCCACTGCCCAAATTCAAAATAAATAGAACGTACTGTTTAGTAGATATACCCTAAAAGAACTTGCATGAATTTATTGATGCATTCTTTCAGTAATATCTAAAAAAAAACAGCGTGTTAAACCTGCACCTCTCGTCTGCTAACTTTGCAAGCTAACCCCATTCTAGCCCTGCTCAGACTGTGGCTATCCAATCACAGACTTCTCAATGCAGCTCAATAAGAAGTCTTTATAAGTCAGGTGCTCCGGGCAATTGCGGTTTCGTTAGTTCAGTGCAAATAAGCTAACCAGACCAGGAAGTAACAGGATCTATTGCCTGCTTGAAAGCTAAGGGGTGTAACCAGGTTAATTTATAAAAGTGTCAATTTCTATTGAAATCTGCACTTTTTCCAAAATGAAACAAAAGAGGACACACTCTTCACACAAAGCTTTTCAGCAAGTCAAATTGCTTTAGGGATCTGGAGTATAAAGTATACTCTTAGACTGGTTTTCAGACATTTTCCCTTTCAATGGCGCTTGCCACATTAATCATTAGACAAGTGCTTTCCCATAACAGAAAATGAAGTCAATCTGTCTATTCCTAGAGTGTCAAATAAAATCTGAATAAGGGTAGTTTATTAAATAGCTGGGTGTTGCTGTGACAACAAGGCTGCAATCCTCTAATGCTCATTAGTTCATATGCCATGACACAGGAGAAACCGGTGCTTACACAGAACAAATTTAGATTTGGACATCTTCTCGTGGGCCCAGTTAATTCTTTATTAAAAACAAAAACAAAACAACAACAAAAAACATTTTAGGTTTTTAATTTTTTGCAGGCATCTTTGTATTTTGGATATTAATATAGTCAACTGGACTGAAACAGACAGTGGGTGGAATCCCCACTTACAAAAAGATTTCAACAGAGGCTACAAATAATATGTTTTATACACTGATAGGCCAAAACATTAAGCCACTGACAGGTAAAGTGAATAACATGGATTACATAGTTACAATGGCAACTGTCAAGGGGTGGGCTATATTAGGCAGCAAGTGAACAGTCAGTTCTTGAATTTCAAGTCTTGGAAACTGAAAAAATAAAAAAAATAAATAAATAAAAAAATCGGCAAGCCCAAAAATCTGAGTGACCTTGACGATGGCCAAATAGTGATAGCTGACTGGATCTCTAAAATGGCAGGTCTCGTGCTTTGTTCCTAGTATGCAGTGGTTAGTACCTACCAAAAGTAGTGCAAGGAAGGACAGACTTTCTGTGTGTCCCCAGTTGAAACAGCTTCAGGGTCATGGGTACACTGATGCTCATCTAGTCCGATCACACAGAAGTGCTATTGTAGCTCAAATCACTGAAAACCTTAAAGGACCACTATAGTGCCAGGAAAATACTCTTTTTCCTGGCACTATAGTGCCCTGAGGGTGCCCCCACCGTCGTGACCCCCTCCCGCCAGGCTCTGGAGAGAGGAAAGGAACTTACCTTTTTTCCAGCGCCGGGCGGGGAGCTCTCCTCCTCCTCTCCACCTCCTCACCTCCCCTTCAGCTGAAAGCGCATGCGCGGCAGGAGCTGCGCGCACATTCAGCCGGTCACATAGGAAAGCATTTACAATGCTTTCCTATGGACGCTTGCGTCTTCTCACTGTGATTTTCACAGTGAGAAGCACGCAAGCGCCTCTAGCGGCTGTCAACAGGACAGCCACTGGAGGCTGGAATAACCATATTATAAACATAGCAGTTTCTCTGAAACTGCTACGTTTATTAAAAAAAGGGTTAATCCTAGAGGGACCTGGCACCCAGACCACTTCATTAAGCCGAAGTGGTCTGGGTGCCTAGAGTGGTCCTTTAATGCTGGCTATGATAGAACACACTGTGCAAAGCAGTTTGTTGCATATGGGGTGTAGCTGTAGACCTGTCAGTGTCCATGAAAACCATTGTCTACCACTAAAGTGATTACAATGGGGATGTGAGTTCAGAACTAAACCATAGATCAATGGAAGAAGGCTGCCTGTTATGTTAAAATAACTTTTCTGTTAGGTCAGATGGACAGCTGGGTGTGTGTGCATCATATACCTGGTGAATAGATGGCAGCAGGTCAGTGGAAGCAGCGTTATGCTCTGGGCATGGTTCTGCTGGAAAACCTTATGTCCTGGCATTCATGTGGATGTTACTTTGACACGTACCATCTATCTAGAGATTGTTGCAGACCACCAAACTCCTTCTTGGAAATGGTGTTCTCTTAAGGCAGTGGCCTCTTTCAGACAGATAATGCACCTTTTTATACTGCAAAAGTTGTCCAGGAATGGTTTGAGGAACATGACAGAGTTCAAGGCAGTGGCGGCTCTCTAATTATAGGATACACAAGTAGTGGCCAGAAGTATTTAGTATAGGGTTCAATGGCCACAAAAATGAAAGTCAAATTATACGGAGCCAAAGTACAGCCATATTGCCAAGTAAGTTTCAAAGTGCCGCATTATGGCTACATATAAAAGGCCAGGTAGATGCAAGTACAACTAATGTATTACAGTACATTTATCATATAGCTGAGCAGGGCAGTCTATGTATATAGAATTAGGATCCCAAGAACCATAAAGAGGAGGTGCCATCGGGGCGGAGCCGAGCAGCCTAGCAAGACGGACGCACATCGCATGGGCTCCGTGCTACACAGAGAAACTACCAACGATAAATACGATGACTTTTCAGACTCCTCAGGAGACTCACTACTAGACAGGGAGAAACCCCTAACACTGCTTCCACATCATGCCCAGGCAGTACCTCTGAGTGCTGACACCCAGCCTGTGACCACGGCCACATTAAAAGAACTTTTTGCAGGCCTCCAAGAAATGCTTCAGGCTGATTTTGCCGCAGTGCGCTCCGACCTCGCGGGCCATGTAGGCCACATAGAGTCTGTGGAAACGGCAACCAAGCAGCAATTTATACAGTTCGGCTCATTGGAGGAAGAAGTGAGGTGTCTTAAAAGGCAACAACTAACCTTTGAGCAGCGCTTTGCCCTCCTGGAAGATGCACGGCGCTGCAACAATATCAAGGTATGAGGAGTACCCGACGAACTACCAGTGGCAGAACTCCCACACATGATACAGAGATTGCTCTGTGCTTTACTGACCCCCAAACAGGCCAAGAACATTCAAGTAGAGGGGACCTTCCGAATGCCGAAGCCCCGGAGAGCACCAGAGCCTGCCTCAGGCGTCATAGTGGTACAACTTACCTGCACCAGGGACAAGGCGACAATAATGGCGGAGAGGGAGATCACCTTACCAGTTTGAAAATATCTTGACATTTTACAATGATTTCTCAAGAGAAACACTCAAATGGAGAAACTCCCTGCAAGCCTTCACGGCGGCACTTAGAAATGGAGATATTCCCTATTGATGGCGCTCACCTTGGAAACTACAGATCATGCAGGACAATGTTGCTCATGAGGTGCGAGATCTGGAGGGGGTGGACGCACTGCAAGCAACCTTTGGCCTCCCGCCGGACGCTCTGACCAGGCCTGACACGCGAGGCACCTCGAAACCACCACATGCATGGACATAGCAAAAGTTACCACATTTGTCCCAGCTGACAGACGTGCCACTACCGCAACCTGAGCGAGCACACCGCTTACGATAAATTACTTGTTTTACTAGTTAATGCCTGTTTATGCTTACCATGAATTTGACACCTAACAAAGCCTTCCCGCCACCGATAAGGGTCAGTATGGCCCGAAACGCAGTCACACTCACCCCCCCCCCGACTTTTAGAAGATCCCTATGCCACTTAACTTACACACAGGGGAGTTAAACCAATCAAGCCCAGAATACTACCCAGGCGACAATAGCACGCCTTAAGCGGCTCTACCATGCCCCCAGCCCATGCACTATTTACATTACTATTCCCTGACACCGGCCTCCCCACAACAACCCCCCCCAGCTCCACCACCTTAGAACTGATCACACAATTTAACTAAATACAACCAGAGGAAAGTAACGTTGCCCAGTCCGAGGCCACTACTAAACTTGCACAGGAGGCGCAGGCCCAAACCTCCCCACAACTCTATATGTTAATGCCACTAAGTGCATGCTTAAGCACAACATGCTTTTCCAAACATTACCTTGATCACTCCTTCATGACAAATAATGTAAAGTATCTTATTAAAATTTCTCAGCATAAGTGAGACACCAGCCCTAGCTGTAACAGAACAGTGTAAGCCTTTTTTAAATTTTTCATAACTGTGCCTTCCACTACCTTAAACTTACTTACCTACACTCTCTCTTATGCCGCCCTCTTACATGTCTAGCAAACTTCACAGTTTGATAGTTAACTACCTGCTCTTAGCCTAGTTGAGTATATCCAACCCAACGTGAAGCTTTAACCATATGCCCTTACCGGTCTAGACACTGATATTAAGCTTGTATATCTCCTGTGGAACGACCACCTAGTCACATTAGACTAGCATGCTGTTACTGTAAAACTGCGCCGAGAGCTTATTGCTTTTCTTATATATTCTATACTATTTCACAAAAATGTGCAATGTTGTATGCTATACCACTGTTTCACTATGTTTACTGAACTGCATCAGCTGTTGTGGCAATGCAAGACTTCTCTAAGATTACGCCCCCATCTCACTGTCATAGAGAAGTGTGCAGGGATGACCTGATGGACATGTTAATCATGATGGAGTATGGGCCAAAACCGTTCAAGTATGCCTTTGACTGCATACCATCCTACATCAAAGTTCCCTATAAATTTGATCGGTTCTCTAGTTGGTATGGTAGGCAGAGGTTCCTTTAGAAGGTACAAGCTATCCGACAGGAGTGCCTTTTTGTATGCCATTTTAAGGCATCTGTTCGGATAGTCTTTGCTTTTGAACTGGGATTGCAGAACCTTAGCCTAGGTCTTGAAGTCTTCCATAGACGAACAATTGCGTCCTAAACGGAGTTATTACAACTACCGGTATTCTTTTCTTCAGAGACGGAGGGTGGTAACTACTCCAGTCCCAGAAACTATTGGTGGTGGTAGGTTTACGGAAAAGGGTGGTAGTTAACCTATTTTCCTTATTCACATAAAATGGTGATATCAAGGAAGTTAAGTGCCTGTCCTAGCTCAGATGTGAGTTTCAGATTTATGCTATTCTTGTTCAGGAGATCGACAAATTCAAGGACGGCCATCTCAGTACGAATCCAAATGATAAGCACATCATCGTTAGTTATATGGGTCCACTTGTGCAACCCATATTTATTCACAGAGAATCCAAAGTTCCAACATTTCGGGCACTGAATTAAATGTGGACTTCTTTATCCCCAACAATATGTCAAAGAAACAGCAGAGGTGCTGTTGCCAGGCATCATATTTTGTAATCAATATAAAAAGGTAAAGGATTTGATTTAAAAAGAAGAAAAGCCAAAATGTAAAACACAAACATGCTGTTTACTCAGTGTACTTTAAAACACAGAACAGCCGGGACAAGTAGGAAATTGATGCAAAATAAATAAAAATGTTAATAAAATAATTTTATATATTTTGTATCAATTTCCTTCTTTCCTTCTTGTTCTGGCTTTTTTGTCTTAATACATTCATACATATTCTGATTTAATCAAAACTGAAACACATAATTTTTTTTTTTTTTTAAAAACACTATAAAAAAAACTTTATGTCCATGACTACCCAAAGCAGAGATTCTGAACTTTGCCACCTCTGAGGTTTGTGAACTTAATTTCCCTTGAAGCTCATTATATGAATATTTCACTTTGCTTTAGCTGAATGAAAACTGGCAAAAGCACAGCAATCACACGGTTCAGTAATTTTAAGTCAGAAGTAAATCTACAGATTTATCAAAAGAAGAATATTACGTTCTTCATTCCAATGGGAGCCACATGGCTTATTTTAAAATACACTGTGCAGCTGTTGAAGACATTTCATATGATACACATAGTGCCAAATGTCACTTCTCTAAACTCATCATAATATAGTCACTGGAGCCAAACGCCACAAAGCTTGATCTGATTCAATAAGCCAGTCAAATGGAACCATGGGGGCCTTTAATTAACAATAGAAGGCATGCTCTAAAATCTCAACGTGTAAAGCACGTTAAAACAGGGGTGGGAAGGCGGGAACAAGGCTGGGGGCTTTGGATCTAAAGAGCAAGTAAGTCTTGTGACTGAATGACAGACTACTTCCTTTTGCCAACAGTGGATCTTTGTAAGGTGTACCAACAAACAAAAAAAAGTCACATGGATAGTTATATATAGAAATTGGTGGTTTTGCTTGGAAGAGAAAAATAAATGCATTGTATTGTAACAAACATTGCATTTTTTTACCCACACCAAATAATACATTAAGTGAACTACTTATCAGACCAATAATTACATTCATGTGTAGGTAGGACACTGTGGTCATATGAAGGATTTTATTTTATTTCAAACTTAAGCCAAAACACAATAAATTACTGAATAATTTACAGAGGATTTGTCTAGCTGGAGGTCTGGTGGCCAAATAAAGTAAAGTTCTGCTAAAATGGTGAATTGGACTATAAAATTATCACTACATTAAAGCTATATTTTAAACAGCTTATAAAGTGCGACAAGAACAGACCGTGAAAGGGCGGTGTTTTGTTCAGGAAACATAGAATTTTAAGCAGGATTTGAAAGCATCAGAGTTTTGGAGACATAATGACCCAATTCGTTAATAGCAATTCTTTTCTTTTACAATATCACAAGTAGTACATCAATAATGAGGCTTTTCGTTTTCATTTCCTCCAGAGAAGAGGCATATCCCTAGAGTCCATAAAAAAGTCCTAAAACATAGGTGCCAGAAGTTATATTTTTGTGCTCCTAGGGAACAACGGTCAGTTCTTTTTCTGCTTTTTTTGACCTAGGTGCCACCATATTA
>OW240912.1:102894493-102944493 GCA_933207985.1 Pelobates cultripes | reverse complement strand
CAGAAACACTCCATAATGAACATGTTAAAGGACCACTATAGTGCCAGGAAAACATACTCGTTTTCCTGGCACTATAGTGCCCTGAGGGTGCCCCCACCCTCAGGGTCCCCCTCCCGCCGGGCTGGATGGAAAGGAAGGGGTTAAACTTACATCTTTCTCCAGCGCTGGGCGGGGAGCTCTCCTCCTCCTCTCCGGCTGAAGAGCCGCGCGCGCATTCAGCCAGTCCATAGGAAAGCATTCTCAATGCTTTCCAATGGACGCAAGCATCTTCTCACTGTGAAAAATCACAGTGAGAAGCGCAGAAGCCCTCTAGCGGCTGTCAATGAGACAGCCACTAGAGGCTGGATTAACCCATAGGTAAACATAGTTTCTCTGAAACTGCTATGTTTACAGAAAAAAGGGTTAATCCTATCTGGACCTGGCACCCAGACCACTTAAGCTAAAAGTGGTCTGGGTGCCTATAGCGGTCCTTTAATATCTATGTATTTAGAAAGCAACATCATAAAAGTCCCTAAAGTCCCCTAAAAGTCACCTTGATGTAATGATCAGGTCACCCAATACGTTTCCCCTTATAGTGTATTTCCCAATTCTTTACAACTATAAAAACTAAACCTACTGGACTGTTAGGTCCATTGGCGTTTAAAAAAAATAAATAAATTAAAAAAAAAATCAAAATTAACCCAGTTGGGTAAAATGACGTTCAAAACCTCCAGACCCCATTACAACTTAATGATATGAAGTTGCTATGGGGTGTTCCTTTAAAGTTGTGACGAGGTACTCTGGTAAATATGCTCTAAATGCAAGAGACAGACAAAAGAGTGGAAATGCAAAGCTAATTAAAAACCTTGATCGGTCAGAGCGATTGAGTAATCTGATGGCCTGGAAAATGCAGAGCAAACATTTCTCCACCACATTGGAGGACATGACTATTTGCATTAGCTTTAGCACATGACAAAAACTTCATAGCCCACCAAGGGCCATGGTAAGGCCTTTTCTTTTTAAATCAACCATGATGCTTACAGAGAAAGACACAGTACACTAAATTGCAGCACTTTACAAACGCAATTTCTCAAGATCTATTTTAGCATGATCTCAAGATAAAGGTGAGCAATACAACTCTACCGGAAGTAAGCATATTGTATAGCAGGAGGTGAGAGTCAAGACTCTTAATATGTGCCTCTCGCCCCTGATAAATCAACTCACCATATGACATTCCATAATATACTAATGCTTTCAATAGGTTTCTCCACTCCTCAATTTAAGGCCTTAATACACTAGTCAAGCCTTCAAGTCATAGACCAACATTCTATCAACAAAACATCATGGAACTTTCATAACATGCTACTAGCCACCTTTAAGTAGTGTGATACAGAGGTCTGCTGAGACGTGCAATCCAGATGTCCCTAATATTAGAGTCAGACCTCAGATTCATCATACATACCCCTTAGGTTGGCCATTCATTACCCATAAACATTTTTAGCTCTAGATTATAGGAACATGCATCAGTTTGTAAGACTGATGCTTCCATTATCACTTGAGATAACTGGATGTATAACATGTATAAACTCACAAATATAGAATAACTGGGATGTTCAAAATTTATAAATGAGTATCACCAACGATTCAGAATTAATTTTAACATTCCAAAACATGAACATGTCACTCTTTATTGAGCTCTCTTTAAAGCAGCTTTGCCATATCAAAAATAAGTATTTCATAAAGATCACTTTTTTATTACATGCTCAGATTGACTGTATTGGAATTTCTCTGAGAGTACAGCACAGACACCGGCTCCCGCAAGTGGATGCGCCAAAAGCCGCAGAAGAGCATGGCAGCACCAGTGTGAGACATGTTCAGCTAAGTAAATCTAACCTTCCCCTCTCCCCCATGTCCACCAGACCCCAAGCAGCGACACCACTGTCGGGGGTGTTTACAAATTATGCAAAGTCCCCACAACATGAAAGAGAAGCTTCAACTGAAGGCACTGAGGTTTATCACTCATTTATATCATATACTTGCTTTCATTTTGTTCACAGACTTGCAGACTGATTATGAAAAGAGCAAAGAAACATTGTAGCATTAGGACAAGACACTTTATAAAGTGTGAGTGCAGAGCGTTATAGCCAGTGTCATGAAGTCCTGATGCCTTGCTTACACACACAAAACAAAAAGTGAATGTGATGCCTGACTTCCAACAACAAATTAAGTTTATGGTCAGTCTTTCCCAAACCATTCCTATTTGTAGTTTAGTTAGTGAACAATGGCTTGTGCTATTTTGCTAAAACTGGTTGTATAGGTCCTTATCTCAAGTTCATGCTTGCCTACTTTTTCTTCTTCAAGCCTAATCAAGAAATAGATTGCCTTCTATATAGTTATATCTGTGTTAAAGCAGCATTGTCATGGTTTTTTTTCCCCCTTATGCACTTAATACCCACATTTGCACTTGTCTTTGTTTATTAGTATCTTTTCTTCCAGGTGCTATTATTTTATGGGAGATTTTTTTTTTTTTTTAATGACCAGACCATTTTACAATTTTCTTACCATCAAGGACATTTTACATTTCTGCGGTGTTTGTGTTTAGCTGTAATTTTCCTCTCATTTACTGTACCCACACATATCACATACTGTTTTCTCGCCATTAAATGGTCTTTCTAAAAGATACCATTATTTTCATCATATAATTTACTATAAAAAAAAATAAAAAATAAAAAAATTATAAAATAGGATGAAATTTTTTTAAAACAAAAACGCATTTTCTAACTTTGACCCCCAAAATCTGTTACGCATCTACAACCGCCAAATAACACACGTGCTAAATAGTTTCTAAATTTTGTCCTGAGTTTAGAAATACCCAATGTTAACATGTTCTTATCTTTTTTTGGAAAGTTATAGGGCTATAAGTACAAGTAGGACATTGCGGTTTCAAAATATATATTTTTAAAATGTACCATCAGTGACATTGTAACACTTATCTGTCATAAATCTCTGAATCACATCTCACATGTACATTTTTTTATAAGTAGACAAGACTGGACATACCCCATTTGCAATACATTGGGTTGTCTTTTGCAAATGGTATGTCATCAAGGGGGGAAATCTCATTCCTGGCAAATTAAAATGTGAAATTTCCCCCCCCAAAAAATCAATCCTTATATTTGAACCTGTAACTTTCAAAAACACTATTAAACCTGTACATAGGGGTACGGTTATACTCAGAAGACTTTGCCAAACACAAATATTAGAGTTTCAAAACAGCAAAACGTATGACAATGATATCAGCGAAAGTGCCGTTGTGTGTGAAAAATAAAAAAAAGTCACACTTACTGACAATATCATCGCTGTGCTATGTTTTATGGTTTTTAAAAACTAATATTGGTGTTTAGCGAAGTCTCCCGAGTAAAACCGTACCCCCCCCCATGTACAGGTTTTAGGGTGTCATGGAAAGTTACAGTGCTAGCAAATTAAGTTCTCTGGACTTTTAGCCTGGGTTGTCAGGCAGGTCCCTCAAATTGCAATCAATAAAATTACTTCATTATGTAAAAATATTACATTACAGAATTTAAATATATATTCATACACTTTTTTTTTTTAGTGTTCTAATTTTTTTATATTCTACAGCAGCAGGGAGACCGACAGCACAGGCAGTCCCCCGACAGGCAGATACATGGACGCCTATTGCAGCCATGTGACTGCTCTTTCAGAGTGATCACATGCCCACGGGGGCCTAATTTGCCGAGGTGGGACTGTCTGGGCTCTCAGGCATGTACCCCCAGACCAGAAGCAACCACACTTGCATCGTTTAGGCTTGGCTCCTTAAGGATGGCATAGAACGCCCGCCGTCCTTAAGGGGGTTAAATTATGGATAGTGGGGTAAATAAGCTTTGCAAATGAAATGATGCTTAAGCTCTGCAAAATTCCAATGGAGAGACACACATACACGCAAAAGTAGACCATACTTTTTCTTATACACACACACACACAACTGAAATACAAAAAAATTCTCCTTATTTTTATCATTCACCTCAAGGACAAAAAGGAATGTTTTAAAAACAAATCCTATAAAGTGACAGTGCTGCTTTAACACAATCATCAAATGTGTCTAGCAAAAGATAATAAAGTTATGAAAACCAATAAAACTGAATTGGAATTTATTTAAAAATGGATATACAAAGGTTACGGAACTTAACCTAGTGATGCAACAACTGAATAACACATTAAAATACACTGGGTGAAATTAGTTCATGGCTTTGTAGATAACTAAGGTACATTACACATCCATTCAGTAATTTATAATTTAGCCAAAAATGTATAAAATAAACAAAGAATGCTGTACTCTGGCAAAGTTAGATGAGGTTTCTATGGAAACAATGTTTCACAAGATTGGCATAATGACAGTCAGGAGGGGATAAATATTATTTGCAAAGTGCATTATTGCAGGTTTCTAGTGTCTCCACCTCAAATCCTTCATAAGTGTAAAAGCTTGTCACTAGAAACGAATGCTAAAGATAAAAAAAAAAAAAGTGATTTATCTAAATTAAGTTGGCACACTCTTGCCTACTTATTGAACCCCATGGTGAGCCTCCAACACCGATCCTAAGGTCCCCCCCCCAGGACTCCCCATTCATACAACTGGCTTGAAAAAGGTCAATATTTTTACCGATAGAATACCAAATTTGATTAAAACAAACAAAAAACAAACAAAAAACACCCCACTTAGGCATTTGCTAATAGATCAGTAAAATAAATAAATGGATGACATTTTCTCTTAAAGCGGCACTATATAGAGGCAGTGTTTACATTACAGCCTAAGGATACCTTTAGTGGCCACTCCTCAGAAGGCTACTAGAGGTGACAACGTTACGGTTCCTCTTTGAGCCTTTATCAAGTCAAGTAGACTTGCTAAAGGCTCAGAGAAGTGAAACGTCTCTACTTCCTTGTTTCCAATAAAAAGACTGCCTTTTAGAAGCTCAGGTGTGCCTGGACATTTCTTTTTTTCCCCCATTTGATGTCATGGATTGGCCCTCTCTTTCTGGAGCACCCTGCATTAAGTATTGTCTAGTTTTTGTGCATTTTTCAGTGTGTGCATTTTATGCTTGTTTTTTATAGAAACCTCACTCTGTCAGTAGGAGTACTTTAGTGTCCCCAAGCTGATAGATTGTATGATAAACAGAACCTCTCATATTCCACTGGAAATAATGTGGCAAAATGAATATGGCGGTCGGGGTGGAGGGGAGCCCCAGGGTTCAAATAAAGATCTCCCAATTGTCAGATCACATTTCCAAATGCTATGTAATTAGACACACAAGACAAGAGAACTCAGCTAGAAAAAAAAATAGGGGGAACAGTGTGCATCTTCCCCAATGTTTAGTACTGACAGCTTACAGTATACACATCTCATAACAAAATCCTATTTTTTACACATGCATTTCCATCTGTAATTTTTGCTTTCTTATTGCTTGAAGCCAAACATATAGGACAGTAAGATTATATATCAGGTCTTGTGCTGCTAGTCAAACCTTTAAAAAAAACGAGAAAAAAAAAAGTTACTCCGCACTGCAGAAATGGAGAGGTGCATAGTGCACTCAGCACTAGCAAAGTTCAGCCTGCCAAGGCTAGGACTTTAATTAGCCAACAGCATGTACGGCTGAACGTTCTAAGAAAGCAAAAAATTGCAGTTGGACACGTATGTATAAAAACCATTCTCTTTTATGAAGTTTGACGATTGCATAAAGTGTTTAACAGGCACAGCTCCCCACCTTTTCTACATCAACCAGAGAGCCGGAAGCCGGAGATCCCCTCGATCAAACCGTGCAATGCATGGCTGAGCTCAGACAGAGAGCTTCCAGACCCCATATTAGAAGTCAATCTATTCTAAAAAAGTGTTTGACTATTTATAATTGGGGAAGTGCCAGGGCTGTACTGTAGTGGCTATAGTGCTTGGAGTGTTCCCTCAATAAGTCCAACGAGAACAGTATTAAAAATAAAGACGGCTGATGCAACTAAAAATACAACATTGTCAGCAAAGAGTAACTTGACACTAAAGTCAATTTGAAGTTCACAAGCAATAACTATCAGGATGCCACAGAAGTGCCGGCTTAAAAATGTTGACAAATCTTTAATGCTGCATTTTGAGAGCACACATTTCACAAATCAGAAAATCAAGACAGATCTGAACATTTGGAAACCACTCGTATCAAAGGCCATTGAAATAAAATCTATAAATTATTGTCAGGAGTACAAAAATAAGACTGGAAGAGGCAGAATATATACGATTGAACATGATCACATAGATATGGCCACATGACATGCTCAGCATTAGAGATGCTGACTGTCAGACTTCCTTGCCACCCACTCATGCACTACTAAGGTGAATAGGAATGATTCACTGAAAGAGTATATAGATGAATAGAATATAAAACGGGAACTTGAAAAAACAGTGGGAAAGTGGACAGTCTAACAAGATAAAGCATAATAGTATGTTTTATCTATAGGCACCCAAAACACTTCAGCTCATTGAAGTGGTCTTGGTGCAGTGTCCCGGCATGCTTAATCTTGAGCAGGTGATTATGGCAGTTTTTAATAATAATAATACCTGCTAGGGTTAACGCCTCCTCTAGTGGCTGTCTACCAGACAGTCAATAGAGGGACTTCCGGGTGGTTAGGAGACTTTTGGTCACCCTTACGCTATGCATGAGGACTTCCAGAGTCCCCAAAATCCCCATAGGAAGGCATTGGAGGGGAGGAGGGGTATGGGTAGAGGGGGAAGGGGAAACGAGTAGCTATAGTGCCAGGAAAATGAGTTTTCCTGGCACTAGCTTCACTTTAATGTTTATATCAAAACCAAACACAGCAATAACAGTTAAAGCTTGAAACAGAACTTTACCCCTCTGTTTGTAAAGAAGTAAGAAATACCTCCAAGTGCCCCTATGAGGGGCCCAAATTACCCTTCCCCTCTTTTTTATCCCAATGTCCCTCTTTTCTAGAATTTTACATTGCTGATGTGTCTGAATGTACAACAAAGCTCCACAGCAATAATGCTCACAGTAACGTGTCTTTAAACTACAATAAATGTGTTTAGAAATCAGTCAGTGGAAATAAGATTATTAGTAAATCACCATCAGTAAGAGGGATAAGACTGATATGGTCTACCTGCATGCTTCTCTGCTCCGTATTCAGTACTGGATATTCCAGATGCCCAGAAATGATCACAGTTTGAGGAGCCCTCTGTTGAGTGAGAGCTGGGAAATCCCAAGATGTCAGTGCGGATGGTTGTAGAGGGAATACCTCAAAAGGTGGAATTAAGGGGTAAGAATAGGTGAAAAGGTATACATGTGGGGTGTCATTGTACTTCCAAAAAGAAGCAGAATTCAAATATGCGGTGTCTGCAGCAGTTGTAAAAAAACAAACAAAAAAAATGGTTCTGGGAATTTTATTCATATTTAAAATTGTGTTATGTATAAATATAGCTTGACCCAATTTCTCCTTTAAAAAAAAAAAAAAAAGTTTTATAATATGTACGGGTGCACTGAAACAGAAAGGGGAAAGTTGTGGTAGAAATGATACCTATTGTACAGCACTATGGAATTTGCTGGCTCTATGTAAATAAAATAATAATGAACACATGGATGAAGTGCCAAAAAGGCCTTGGTCACAAACATGTTGCATCCCAAGACAGCCTGATCTATAAGGGAGTTAATATAGGATCACCAATGCAAATACGAGGTTTTAGGAGTCACTGATGCATTACTGTTACTTTAAAGCATTAGATTTTTGTAGAAATTCAATGAATTGAAGACAATAAAACAGATACAGTGATCAAAACTGTAATCTAAAAAAAAAAAAAAAAACTTAACTGTTCTAGCAACCTACTTTTTTCCCGTACATGAAATACAGTCTTCCTGTACCTCTTGAGCCACTTTACTCCACTCCCTCTAGTCTAGAATGTAAGTGCATTTGAGCAGGACCCTCAACACTAGGTGTCCAGCCCGTCTCGTTGCAAATACAGGTTTAATAGCCCACCTATTGAACAGTGCTACGGAAGTTGCTGGCGCTTTATAAAAAAAAAAAAATCAAAGCAAACACCACAAAGTCCTGCTTGGACTTTTAAAACTAGAAAATGCCAAATAAGTAAATAAAGAAAATAAAAACTAATAGATCATAATAAAAGAAATGGTTCTCAAAAGTCTTCAAAATGAAAAAAAACAAAAACGAAAAAAACAAAACAAAACACAAAACACAAAAAGCCCACACAAATAAATTTAGATTAACTAAAGCTAAATTCTACTAATGTAAAAACACACCCAAAAAAGGTTTATGTGAAGGACAATACCCTGCCCCCCCAAAAGAGGAAAAAAAATTTATAAAATATATATTTCAATAAATAGAAAATAAACACGTGAGAGTGTATTTACTAAACCCCTAACTGCAGCAAACAGCAACTTTGAGGCCCCTAGAGCTTATGGAATATTTGACAGTTTGACTACGGAAACCTGAGTTATCTTTTCAGATTTCAATTCGCAGCAGTTTCAAGTTTAGGGAATAAGCCCCTGTCATCTACTAGACCTATATGGACTTTTGTCTGAACTATGCTGTAAGGGCTATAAAAAAAAAAAAAAAGCCAATGTGTTTTTTTTTGATTAAACAAATGTCGTTTACAGAAAACAAAAATTGACAAACTGAAAAAGTGCTTAGTTAAAGCATGACCCTTTTATCCTAAATACTGCAACTCCGTTGTCATGTCATGTCACAATTCAGTGTTTAGTTAATAAACCCCTAAGTCATGTAATGCAAGGATTACAAAGCGCATTTAAAAGTAGAAGCTTTCTTGCTACTCAATATAGTGTGTGGTGTAAGGGTTGTTGCTAGCTCATGCCTAGGCTGAACAGCTGATTTGTGAAAAAAAGGAGAAGGATTTAACTCTTCGAGTGCTTTCAACAGCAACTAAACGCTGCTTTACTCTAATACACTGTTCTGTGCTTGCAAAACGTGCAGGGCATTTTAGCCAAGTCTGGTATGAAACATCCAACACACAGAGCAAAGGAAATAACAACCAACAAGTTCCAACATGTTTATAATCCACTGTACAATAGCCAAATCTACTTTAATAACTTGTATCCACTTTTACGACGCTTGCCAGTCTTTTAAAGTTCTGGAAACAAAAGGAATTTTAAGCAGATCAAACTTATTAAAAAGGTATGATAAGAACAAAAAAAGAAGCTTACACTATATCAAAAACTTCCAGTATTACTGTTGGACAAGAAAGGATAAAGCTGTATAAGTTTTATATATTTAACAAAAGCTTACCCGAAATGAACGTATTCGCAGACCCCAGAATTTTAGCATGGCCATGAAAGCATATTGCTTTCCTGTACAGACATCTGACAAGTAAAAAAAAGGAAGGCCAAACCCCTGAAGTTCTCTCTGCTACCAGCTGTTCCGGCAATTAGAAAATTTCCTGTGAGAGGAGAGTCAGAGATTGCAAGCAAAGGAGGCCTGATCCTTTTCCTCTAAACCCCCCCCAAAAAAAAAATATCATCTCAGCACAAAAGAAAAACAAAAACTAAAAGACTGCATGTCACACAGGAGAGCTAAACAGGAAACTAGGATCTGACAAATGGCGGACAGCAATGCTCTTTCACAGACGCTTACACTGTAGTTAGCAGGAAGAAGTGACACATTGTATTACAAAGTTGACATTAAGCAAATAAAACAACCAAAAGTTCTGAATCACTGTATTCAGTATGATACGTTTGGGTACTTTAAGAGCTTTATAGAACTATCAAAGCTGAAAGTTAAAATTATCAGATACACAAAAAATTAAAACCAATCATTCCCTGCTATAAATTGGAGTTGTCAGATCAGCCATGTTTTCTTCGACATGCTGACTTTACATATGTAAAACGCATTATTTATTTATATAGCGCCATCAGATTCCGTAGCGCTGTACAAAGGGTCATATGCAGCAGAAATGAAATTTATTAATTAGCAATAAATTCCTAAAGGACTACACCTTAACCAAAATCCCAGATTAACAAATTCTACATAATACAGGATAGCACTTTTAATTTATTGCACATCAACATAAAGATGTTAAGTTTGTCCAGGAAGACAGCCATATTGAATGCTTCACTGTAAGGATCTTAGCAGGTGTGTGTATAATGTGCATTCAATACTCAGCACACTGAAAAAGAACATTAATAAAGTCATCAATATCATTTAATAACCTGTTCTTTTCTGTACATGTCTGCACATATCTATCACTCATTTATCAGTCCTAATTTTCAATTTATATGGGTGAGGTGAAGCAGCTACTTTGGCTGGTATGTAACAGAATAATTTGTAGAGATCATTGAGGTTGCCATATGTTCTCTGCCTGACACTTGAAATATCTGCATTCGGTTTAGTCATGCCCTGCAGTATGTGACATTTATAAGTGCCCAAAGTTAAATCAACTGAATACTCCAAGCACCATAACCACTACAGCCTGCTGTAATGGTTAGGGTGCCAGATTTAGAATGGTGTTACAACGTACCTGGAGAAGTAGTAATGCTATGTATACACGCCCTTAACATTGGCAGGTGCTGATAGAAGGGGGTAATGAGGGTGGGGAGTCACTGGTTCTGCTAAATGGGGTGGAGGGAGGCAAACCTGTCCAGGAAGGGAGGGGAGTCCGAATTTACTGGCTGGCCAGCCAGGTGTGAACACAGTCCAGGCTGTCTGCCAACCAAGCAGGCCATCCCCATGAGGGCAGGACTTGCAAGAAGCCCTGTTTCAGTCCGCTCTGCAGGGTCCTAGTGCCCTGAATGCAGCGCAAGCATGTCTAATGATTTGCTCGCACTACACTTTTTGTGGAAAGTTCACTGATGTCCCCAAAAGCAGGAAATAAAGCTGGGACAGAACTCTAAAATCAGGGCTGTCCCATCAAAATCGGGATGGTTGGGAGGAATGCGTTTGGGTGTCCAGGTGACCCAGGTAAGATGTCAAACTGTTCATCGATGTTTTGAAAACTGACACTATGAAGGTTCCAAGCACTCCTGGCAACATAACTATTAGCCCAAGTATCATGACATGGATACGTTTCAAACCATTGTAGCATTGATATCAAATGTTCTAAATTTGTGTGGACAATCTTTTAAAAAGAGAAATGAAATCCAGACACTGCACTGAAATAGGATGTACGATTGGCTAAATATGATGTGGTGCGTTCACTAAACATTTTACTAAAAATATACCTGAATTGCAACATTTTGACTAATGTCACTTTGTAGATTCCCCCCCACCCCAATATGACTATTTTGACCTAAAGTGCATATTGGATTTCAGGTCACTATAATCCACTCTTTAGTGAATAAACCCATAATGTTTCGCATTCATACTGGAAATACTATTACCTACTTATTAAGGAAATAATCTCCAGCTGCTTATGACCTGTTAAGTGGGTTATAATGAATGTAAAGTATTTAACTGCACTCCAAGAGTCCAACTAAGTGATGCCTTGGATAAAACCTACGCTTGGCAAGTGTTGTAAAAATCACTAATAGTGGAAAGGAGCGGAAATGCATTCTAAATCAAAAGATTATGGGGCCAAACACTTCAATTAAAAAAAAAAAAATCCTAACACAAATGAAATGCACGTCCATTAATCAGAAAACCAAACAAGGTGGTGCAAAATGTAAAAAAAAAAATAAAAAAAATTATTGGACGCATTTAATTAAATGATTTTCATTTGGCAACTGCTATTAATGGTCAGAAAAAAATTATATTTATTGAAGGTAATTATAGTACAGTACATAAAATAAGGATGCTGCTGGCGGGGGTTAAAAATAAAATAAAAAGCTAGCCTCATTAAATGTTAAAAAGGAACGGTCACAAGAAGTAGTAATTCCTCATTCCTTCATCCCAATAAACACTATCTCAGCATTTGCTTGGGTGAATAATGCCGTATAGATAAGTAAATTATAAAATACATTTGTACTAACTTCAGCTGCAATGCCATACTGCAGCATTTCTGCTGTCCCACGATGCCTCAGGCACAGACACACTAGTGAACTCTGGCATCTAAAGGAGATATTCCTTAAGAGTACAAATGCACTCAAAGTATTTCTACATTAGTGCTGTACACATGCAGGAGCAGTTAACTAGTTAACTCACTGACCTATTCACATTGGCCAGAAAAGTATGTCAGTAAAACCATAAAAATATATAGAGAAAAAAAAAAAATTAAAAATAATTGTTAACTATTTGGTTGTGTTAAATATCAATCCATTGAAAGTTCCTTTTTCATCACAACTTATAGGATATAAGATCGTGCCCATTTTAATAGATTATGGGAGTTGCACTTCAAATGTAGATCAACTGGTTGACCACTTTCGACCACACTATATAGTAGGCACAATCTAGAAGCTGTATGGTTTAGATCAAGATTAAGGAAATGCACCATTCCGAGATTTTAGTATGTAACTAATAGTTCAAATAAAATGTTTTGTTTCCTTCTTTTAAGACATGGCTCTTAAAGCTTACTGTATCAATTACATGACAATGCTATATGAAGTATATATAGACAAGTTTTTGGATACTTTAAAAAAAATGGATACTTGTTAAAAAAAATATGGTTTCAAAAATCCCTGTTTAATATATTTGGCAACATGCATTGTAGAGATGCACATCTAGTCTATAGGAAACTTTAGAAATCCAACAGAGAAACCCTCTCGTAATAACAGTTGCACATGTTCTCTACAGTTCTGATTTGCGGGAATATATTGGATCGCAATATGCTATGCACAATTAATACAATTTAGAATCAAGGAGGGCATGTTCAGCCAATATACTGTAGTTTGGGATCCTCCCAAAAGTTTCAGGGATTTGAGTGGTGTGCGTGTGAATGCAGACACAAATCAACAGGCCCATAGATCCCATCCACAACAAAACTTCAGGTAAAGAGAGAAAAAAAAAAAAAAAATACAGATCACGAGGGCCTATAAAGTATACTAAGGGCCAAACCGGAATAATCCTCCTTTGTGGACTATTTATATAAAGGATCCAAAACTCATTCAAGAAAGTTTACAAAAATGTACATTATATAACACATGTAGATATAGATGAGCAGAATTTTTTTTATTTTATTTTTTATAATATCCAGAAACAACTTGCTAAACATACTTTGAATCTTAATGGCTAATGGATTTCCAGGTTCAATAAAAAAAACATGTATACTTTATTGTTTTAGTTTGTGAAGCATACACTTATACTGTAGATATGGGAAGTACTGATGCTTCCCTGTACTCAACTGCACCAATCTGATGACATATAACTAATTGGGAGGGGGAGAAAGAGGAGTCCCATATATAGCAAGCTCTGGTGACAAAAAACACACACAAAAAATAAAAAAATATTTCTAATGGTGGAATTCTTTCACAAATAAGCCAATATATATTTACAGTACAGCCAAACCGCAAAGCAGAACTTTGTAGGGCATTGCTCTAGGATTACTTAGTGTGACTATATTAGCAATGGTGTCCATGTTAAGCAATGTTTCCCACAGTGAACATTCAGCCAGGCTCTGCAGTGTAACAAGACTGGCTTTGATGAGAAATTATTAGTAACACACACAACACACCATACCACCCCTCTGTTTGAAAAGAAATGCAAGGCAACTTATCCTTTTGCACAGGAAATGATTTATTTATATCCAATACAAGATGCAGGATATGCAGAGACAGAGGGGAAAAAAGAAGTATGTTTGAAGCAATCAGGGGCTAAAAAGCTTCTCTAGATAAATATGTTGCACTGGATGCTGAATCAGCAGTCTAAAAGGAAGGCTATTTCTAGATATCTACCTAATGGAATAAGCTGTAGTTTGCTGAACATGTAATGGCCTATTGATTTTCTTTCCACAGTGTTATATGTTGCTACATTTGCCTGGACCACCAATGTTCCATTTTTGAAATCTGATAATCATTACATGGTATAAATATATACTGAGCTTAACAAAAAATAAAATTGAGATTTATCAAGGCAAGGAACCTTGCCGTACGTGGTAATTTGTTTCCTTCCCTATTGTCGTGCATTTAAATTTCTAGAGAATTTCATAAATCTAGCGTGCTCTATTATAGTAATAACCACACATACAATGTTTTTTGCATTAGCGGAGGACAAAATTGAGAACCATTTGCATTTGGACCGACTGCTCTGAACCATTCAATTGAGCTTTCAAAACAGCAGATTTATTCCTTAGCTAGATTTTTGAAAAGATGTAGCATTAAATTATAAACATGCCGTTAATTTAAATGAAATTGCCAGGCCCATGCCTACTTTAGATAAAATAGCAGGACTTAAAGGGACACTGTAGGCACCCAGACCACTTCAGCCAATTGAAGTGGTCTGTGTGCTGTGGCCCTTTTGCACCTAGTGTTGCAATGTAAAACATTGCAGTTCCAGAGAACTGCAATGTTTACATTGCAGCTCTAAGTCTGCCCTCTGTGGCTGCTTCCGGAATCCAAACTGACTTTTGGTCCGTTATCTGACGCTGGACATCCTCACGGACCTCCAGCGTCAGTTTTCGCCATAGGGACGCATGCACATTATGTCTCCCCCGCCTGCATCAGCGGGGGAGGAGTTCGGACGGTGCCTGACCCAGTGCTGAGTGACATCGGCGCTGGATTCAGGGAAGCCCTGCGGGAGGGAGGGGGCCTATTAACCATATAATGCCAGGGAAACTGCTATGTTTTCCTGGCACTATAGGATCCCTTTAAAAGGTCACTACAAGCATTATAACCACTACAGCCCGATGTGGTTATCATGCAAAATAGCTTAAACCATTTGCCAGTAATGAGGTAAACTATTTTGCAACAATTTGGCGTCTTACCTAATTGGCCGGTGGCCAGAGATGCAGAAGCCGGAAGTTTCTCTTGCTGGCCATCCATTGACTGAGCGCATCACCTGGCCGCCCTCAGGCAATGAGTTCAGTAGCTTGCCTAGGAATATGCACACACTTGATATCAGTCAGTCTGGAACTCTTGCGCTGGGCTGTAAATGACTGCCCTATGACTTTCTAGAGAGAGTCATGTCACTGGCAGGAAAGGGGTTAAAGTTTGTATGTGTAGAGTTTCACTTTGAAACTATGCAAATTCAGACTCCAGGAACCATGACCTCTTTAAAATCACTAAGAAGTCATGGAGCAACATACACACCCACCCAAAAAACAAACAAACAAAAAAAAAACACAACACACTTTTGGCATACTATATGCAATTGGTGTTCACATTGAATATTTGATGAATCCCTGTCATTATGTCTCAGCAATATGCAATGTTAGCGTTCTGAAGTGCTCTGTGCATGGGCTTAACGCCAGGACAGCATAAAAATATTTTTGGTAAAAACAAGAAAAATGTATTTACACAGCAGGACACCATCTTAAACATATTTTTATTTACAGTCATTTAAAATTCTGAAAGTGACTTCAATAAAAATAATAAATTTCACTTGGCAACTAGTGGCAGTTTGATGTCTTTTCTTTTATCTGTTGTCTATTTTTTGTGCAGTTTACGTGACCAGCTATTAAAGTGTTTGGAACCTGCTAGAACAAGCTTTGTCACAGTTTGTGGTTGTGTAATAATGAAACATTCCAAGGCAGTTGGGATGAAGCAATGGTTGCATTAAACTTTTTTTCAAAGAATTTAAATTGTGAATTAAAGCTCTGGGAACCTTTTTGATCTTTACATATTAACAAATAAGAAACATTTGTTATTTATTCCTACATAAAGACAGTTCAAAGAATTACATTAAAAAGCTAACATTTGATTTTTATTTAATTCCATACCAAGAAAGTGTTGGTAAAGTTTTAAATGTGTATACTCTTACAATAAACAATGCTGGTGTAAATGTAATACCACAAGACAACCCTATGTAAACATACCTATGGTAAATATTAACAAAATCCATCATAAATATTGTTTGCTCAATGACCATCTGTTAAAATCTGCAATCTTGCAGATTAAATTTTTTTTATTATTTCATCCCCACATCTATTTGAAGTTAACCATATTACCAACTAATCAACAGAGGAATGATGTGTTTTTTTTTTTCCCACCTGGAATGTTGTGCTTGGTATACATATAGGATGTCATATGAAAGCCCTTTCTCTCAAAGGTATGATATTGGGGCACTTTAAGAGAAAACCTTAAATTTACAGTGGAACAAACCTATAGCTCAAATTCAAGGTTTTCTTTTGATTCAGAACTTGGACAATTACCTCCATCCTTATGGGGTTAAAGAGGTAAACTCCATAGTAATGATCTTACATATGCAGTTAAATGTATGGGACAGACACCAGTAAGAAGGAGAACGGAAATCAGAGTACTAAAGCATAACAAAATGCATTATTATATTTGGTCCGGTTCCAAGCACAGCCCAAATCACAGGATATATGAACATCCGCTAGAAGGCTAAAATTTGTTTGGTCAGTGATCATGATGAAAAATCTCTGTGGCCAAATTTAAAAGCAGTCGGGCAATATTGAGCTACTGGTACTGCAAAGCTCATTTTAAAGCAAAAATCAGTCTACAAAATCATAGCATTAAATGTATGCAAACTTTATTTACAATTAGATAGGTGCCACATTCTTTACTTCAAAAGTCTCTCAAAGTGTTGGGAGAGAAGCATGGAGTGAAAAAAAAAAAAAAAAAAACAAGATAGGAGGTGGGGGGACAAATTCCTGTTTCATTAAAGAAAATAACGTGTTTATAACCATTATTAAATACTGTTGCTTCTGTTGAAATGTCTACTCCACTGCTAAATGTAATATTGTGCATCTGACAGTAAGTATCATTACATTGAGCATACCATCCTACCTGTAGATTGTGCTAGCAAGCCATATTGCTAGCAAATGCATAGATAAGGAGAAAGGTTTTTACTCCTAGCCGTCAGTCAATGCCTTGGTGTGCAGAGGCATTGACTGACAATGGAGAGCAGAAGAGACCTCCCACACAAGGGCCTCCCACACAAGGGCCTCTGCTTTCCTGCCATGCTGCAGTGCATGCGCTGTAATTGCCATGACTCCCTAACCGGTGTGATGTCACACATAGCGACACAGTTGAAGCAGAGGACAGTCAAGAGGTAGGAATTACACAAAGAGGTGCTGGAACGGAGGAAAATAGAGTAAATCTTTGTATTCCATATTGAATACACCATGTATCTTTATGAATATACAGAAAATATTTAAATCAAGGCTCATTTTAAATTAAAGCGGCACTGTCATGCCGAATCCTGTTTTTTTTTTTGTTTTTTTTTTAACCCCCCTCCGGCCTCCACTACATCTAACACACACACTAGTCACCCCCAAATGCCCCTAAGCCCCCCCCCACATTACCTATTTTTTAATCCTTATTTTCTGCCCTAATCTTTATTCAGGGCGCCGCCATCTTTGTGTGGGTAGACGAAGTCCCTGTGGGACACGTCATCAGCCCACACTAGACAGACTGAGATTCCCGCACATGCCCAGTGAAACACCTGGACATGCGAACGGGAATTTCATCTATTCATTCAGACAGACGAATGAGTGAATGCTCCCCACCACTTCATAAGCCCCCCCCCACACTGTATGGGGGTCAATATGACCCCCATAATAGCACAAGGGAGATTAAAATCTCCCCAATGCCCCTACTCGCTATACCGCGAGTAGGGGCATGTCCACTAAACTGTAAAAATAAAAAAAACTATTGGCCCCCACCCCTAAACGACAGGTGGGGGCCCTAAAGTAAGATAAGGGGAGAGACCTAATGTCGTCCCCCCCCGGGCGGCGGGTGGGGGCCATAGTGAGAAGGAGGGGGGGGGGGACCTACTGCCCCCCCGGCCCTCACCCCTGGGCGGCTGGTGGGGCAATAATGATAATGAGGGGGGGGACCTACTGTCCTCCCCCCAGGCCCCCACCCCTGGGCGGCGGGTGGGGGCCATAAAGATAATGGGGGGGGGACCTACTGTCCTCCCCCCCCCGGGCGGCAGGTGGGGGCCCTAAGTCAATTCCCCCCACCAAGGTGGGGGAATTGACTAGCCACAGGCTGCTCACTGTTTACCAGACATGCCCCTACTCGCGGTATAGCGAGTAGGGGCATATAATTTACTAATACTAAGTAATTTTTACTTAGTATTAGTAAATTTGGCTGAAAGACCAATTTAGGTCTTTCAGCCTTTTAGTAGATAGCTCCCTGATACCGTGGGAATTAGGGAGTTATCTACTAAACGGCTGCAAGATGCAGCCACAGCATGAATAGGATCGGAGTTTCATTCATTCGAATGAAACTCCGATCCGAATAAAGTGCCGAATTGCGTTCTAAAGAAACGAACATACTGTTCTCATTCAGTTAGAACGCAATTCGGCAGTTTTGTGTAAAGTGACAGGAAGCATCGTGGGAACACAGAGAGAAGGTGAGAATCATGGGAAAATTGCTCTGACCAGTGGAAATGAAGCACACTTTGCCCCTCCGCTGGTCAGAGCTGGTCAAGCGGAGGAATCCTCCATAAGGCAAAGAGTCCCTACTTTGTCTTATGATTTTTAAGAAAACTAAAGAAGACAGGAAGAAAAGAAGAACAGATCCTGAGAGAGGGGGAGAAGAGGAAGAGATTGAGGAAAGTTAAGTTCGGCATGACAGTGCCGCTTCAAGCAGATAACGACAACAGGAAATGCTCTTGTTGAATGAAGTGATCAGATCAAAGTCAGGTAAGTCTAGTTAACAATTCCGCTCAAGAGACCCATCACCCCCTCACCCTCTCTCCCCCCCCCAAAAAAAATCTTTGTTTATAAATATTTAAGTGCCAAATTGTTAGCTTAGCACTAACATGGGATCAGGCAGAGAAATGATTACAAGAAGTTCTATTTTAAGGTTATTGTGAATGACATGTTTGTGTCTGTTTTTCTTAACAAGTTTCCCAAATTCATGCTTCTTCATTCTATCTAGAATAAATACAGTGTACGTAGCTCAATAATATTTACAAAAAGAATAACTGCATTCCATTTTCAAAAACAGTTACCAAGACATGTTGAAGATGTATGAAATGTTATACAGTACTTTTCTGTATTTTAAAGTGGATCTGTCACTTTTCAGTGACAGCTGTGAAATTCAGGCATTGATCTATGGTGGCTCCAGTGGTCTCGCAGGATCCTCCATAGACCTCAATGCAGTACTTAAGTGCGAGAGAGTAAAACACAGACATGGATCCTGGCATATGAAGTGCCAAGAGACGAAGAAGACGACCAGGAAGACTATGGCGGAGGTTGTGAACGTCAGCTTCAGATAATTAAAACCTCCCTTTCTCTTGCATTCCTGGGCCACATCAGATCTGTCACTTTTGGTAGCCTTTGCACAATATGCTTTATATTTTAAAATACAGATTTTTTTTTATCCTTAATTTACATCATTCAATATGCAAAGTTATTGCTAATCATTTCAGTTTGTATTAGAGGAGTACTGGTGTTAATAGGAACCATATTTTTGGATTAAAAATAAATAAAATCGATCAGTTTATGGTTGTATTGGGGGTTAACCAAAATATGTCGAAATTTGATAGCAAACCAATATAACCATTGGAGGTCATTGAGCGTATGGTAAAATACTAATAAGTTGTGATAGGGAACCAATGACGTCAGAATTTCTACCAAAGCTTCTATGACAGGAGGGGAAAAACACACAAGTATAAATAATAAAAAATAAATATTGCTTTGGTGAGAATAAAAAGAATAAAAGGTAAATACATGACAATGTCCTACAGTTCTGAAATAACGTCAGCACTTAATGTCCACTTAGGTTGCAGAGCAGCTATAGATTTAAGTCTGTTGATCGCATCATGATTAGGTAGGCACCAAACGGATTATTCCCTTCAATTAGATGACAGAACTGGACAGCCACATACACAAGTCATAGATAAAATGTTATCATTAATGAAACAGTGACATCACAGAGAGAAACCTAGAACGATGTCAGTATTAAAAAAATAAAAAAAATAAAAAAAAATCAAAAAAAAAAATCAAATGAAACCTTGTTTTCAAGGTAAATTGGAACAGGTCAAAGCAGAACTTGTGCAATACTCCGAAGAGGCAGTCAAGTGTTTGAGAACAGTCAAAGCAATTCACAAGTAAAGGCAGATTAAACTTGAACATCAACAAGTAAAAATCAAGCTAGAAGTTTTTTTGGTAAGCATTTATTTTGCTCCAAAGAACAAAGGTATTTTTGAATCACCTGGTACAGACAAGAACTTACTACACCCTTTACAAAGAAAACAAACAGACTCGTGGCAGCAGCTAAACAATATTGCTCTGAAGAATCAGAAAGTCAAGGCAGAAGCATGGTGCAAATTATACCACAGAAACAGAGCATTTCACACTTTGATGAAGAATGCGCAGAACATATGCAGATATCATACATTTCATAGCTTAACAGTTGCTCTGCAGCTCATACTTACAGTCTATTCACAACTCCAGTAGATATATTTCCTAAGAAAATGAGGAATGAGACCGAATAGAAAAACTCATGACACTCAAAACAAACCATTTACTGAGCTGCTTTTTTGCATGCTGAAGTGGTGATAGTGCCAGGAAAGCCTCAGGTTAAGCCAAAGCATTTTAGCATGCAACTATGAGCTTCCAGTAGCTCTACTGACCTAACCCATGTGTCAGCAGCTTTGTGTCTGAAGTAGTTGAGGCAGGGAGAGGTGCCCAGCAGATTCACCGACAAGAAGTAAAATAAATAAATAAATAAAACAGTGGTGCTGGGATAGTTCCTTAAAGGCACAGCCTAAGCAACAAAGATCCAGTGCAGCTGCAAGTTGTTTAGTTTGTGATGACGAATACAGGTTTCTTTCATGCAATCCCCACAGTTCTAGAGGCGGTCAGACAGCTACTCTAGCCTTAGAACAAAAATAGGCTCAGTAATTTAATCTATTTTATATTCAGTGTCAGCATGTGTGCCATCTCTATACCAGATCGTAAGAAATCTGAGAATTCATTTAATGGAGCTACTGCATATATAAACCATGGCTAAAACCGCTACTAGAGCAGACTGAAGAGTCCATGGTTTATTCACTCAAATTTTATAACATGACAGGAGAATTCATATCAAATCAAATATAACCAAATATAACCAAATCAAATATAAGCAGTGACTATAAGAGGCATAGCCAACAGCATCACGTCCTCTTTCTTTGCTGCTCCATCACAATATAAGTACTGAGTGTTTTTCCGCTTTGTACTTTTGCTATTATTCTGTAAATTTTCTATTATTGTTCTGTTAAAAATGGTTTTCTAGTCAATCATCAGTTATTTGTGGTTTATCATTATTTGGGGGCTTGAGGGTCTCCTTCTCTTGTCCCTCAGCCTGCTTCCGGCTCCCTGGGGTCTCGGGATGTCTCCCTCAGGCTTCAAGTTTGCGACGCAGCACTTTCCCTGCGAACACTCAGGCACTTTTGGCTGCTTTCCACCAAAAGCGCCTCTTTCGTCCTGCGAACGTCCACCTAGCGTGAACGTTCGGGACTTGTTTTCTTCTTCGTATGCACGTGGCTTATTTGCTGTGCCTACTTACTCCCAAACGCCTAACCGCTCGGTACCCGTTTTCCCTTTTGGGTTGGTTCTGCATTCGACTGCCGAACACTCGTTCATCTCCTGAACGTCCCGCGGAGATCCCATTGTTCCCATTTTGGCTTCGTAATCTCGAGAGTACCGCACGGCCATTTTAGGTACTCTGGAATCCCCTCAGATGGAGCTGTCTCTTTCTGCTAGTGTTACAAACGTCACTTTGCCTTCCACCTTCATACTGGGACCAGGCAGTAGGTTTGTACCTTGGGTTTGGTTAATACCAGTTGAGATCTCCCTTATCCTGGTTGGGGTGAGCCCCCTTTTTGTGCTGCTGAGCAGACCTGTGCATGCAGTCTTGGATTCTCCTGGGTGAGCCCCAGTGACTTATACCCTTCCCATCATATTGGCCTACTACTGGCAACTATCTGAACAGGCTATCAGAACACCTGTGACAAACCTCCCCCCAGTTCCTAGGCCTCTGCTATCCTAGGGTCTGAGATCACAGTTATTGCCATGCCCACTGAAGAGCCCAATTGTACTTTGGTTTAACTATGGAAGAGTCACAAGCCCCAGTCTACTTGCAGGCCATGATTGCCGCGACGATGGAGAAGGCACTTTCCAAGGAGTTTCCCCTTTCCAAGACCCCACTAAGATAGCCCACCCAATCGAACCCATCACGGGGTGGATTCAGAGAACTGACACCTCCAGGGAACGCTCCTTCCCAGCCAAACACCACTGGAAGGGTGAAAGCTCTACTGTCAAGAAGGGCAAAGACAAAGTTCGTCTCAAGCGCGGAAGAGCCAAGGCGCAACCTGTACAAGGACCTGCGCAGGTTCCCTCCTCGGATGAGGAGCCCACAGAGGCGCTCTCTATTCTGGATGAGGGCCCATGGGACTCGACAACTAGGTCTGACTCAGATTACATAACAAATGTTTCTGGGTGAGCTCCAGAAAGAAGACCCTGTGACTGGCGGTGACCCGGGTTATCAAGATGACACTGAAGTGTTCCTGGACGCTTGCAGTCAACACATGTTTGACCCGCGGAACATCCGCCACCCTCGCTCTGGTGACTGGTCACCTCCAGCACACTTAACCAAATTCATACACTTTTGGCTCCATGAACCCCTTGACAAGGAGGTTAGGAAACGTATGTGGTCAGAATGCCCTCGCAAAGGGGGTCGAATGTGGCTTTAAAAGGGCATAGGATAAACTGATGGATGCCATCGGGCCTCTGTCCCGGGTGATGTATTTGGCGGATGACGCTTATACTTGTGCAGATACTGTCACCTCAGATATGGTGCGCGAGTGGGCACGTGATATGAGGGAGTGTGCACAGAGGTGCTTTTGCTTCCTTGGCAATACTAATGTGGCAGTCTCTTCGGAGAGACGCTGAGCAGCACTTTCCCGCATAGACCAAAAACTAACCGATATCAGTACCAAGGAGCTCGAACCCTCGGCACAGGGTAAGTTGTTCGGAGAGACCTTTCTAAAAAGGAAGAAACACATTAATATATTTACTTCACTGAATAAGGCTTAGTCTTCAATGCAAAGAGTCTTCCGCCATCCAACACCCAGAGGTGTTTTTGGCAGGGCTGGTCGGCAGAGGGGCTGTGCCACCAACTGCTTCTGGCCACCAGGCCCTAGTAAAAACCAGCACCAACCGTTCTACCCGGTGGAGAACCGCCAACGCTTCTATTATTCCAGAGGCTCGGACCGCGACGGAAGAGTTAGTTCCCGCGCAAGATTCACCTCTGGTAAGTCACCAGTTTAATTTTCCCTTCACATATTGTCCAAGTAGCAGGCAGAATTTCCCAGACCCTTTACATTAATCGGGCCATGCAATGCCTCAAGGCACGGTTCATTTGCCGAAACCCTACATACGATCAACCTGTACCGATATTGGACGAAGTCCGCACGGAACTTCAATGGTGGCTGGATTGCATGCAGGCTTGGAACGGTCAAGCCATATTTTGTACTCAACCAGATTTCATCTTGGAGTCAGATGCCAGCCTTCAAGGCTGGGGGGGTCACAGATGACAACAGCCACGGGAGGCGTATGGACTTCCCCAAGAATTGGTTATGCATATCAATTGCTTGGAGCTCATGGTAGGTTCATTTGCAATACGCAGCCTCACGAAAGGAAAATCCGATTTCTGCATCTTGCTCCGGATGGACAATGTCTCAACAGTTCGTTACATCAACCGCCTCGGAGGTACCTGTTTGCAGGCACTGGTGAATCTCACAAAGGAGATTTTTGACTACCGTATCGTGAAACATCACTCTGCTAGCGGAACATTTGCCGGGAGCATCCATTCTCACAGCGGACTGGTTCTCTCTTCACTGGCGGGATGGAAGCCACTGGCAATTGAATCGTCTGGTCTTTCCTGACCTGAATTACCAGAGAGGACCATTTCGACTACACCTGTTTGGATCCTGCAACAACTGCCAAACATCGGAGTTCTTCAGCTGGCTTCCGGACCTGGAGAGCATTGCAGTGGACGCCTTCCTTCAGACTTTGCCACACCACGGAGCCTATGCCTTCCCAATCAAAGTAAAGGTTAGGGTATTTATACTTACCTCTCCCTTAACTCCCTGCCCGATCGTGGTTTCTGTTTCAGTTCCCTTTAGCGCTTGTTGTGTTCAGTTGTGATTTTCGTGCTTGACCTTGGCTTTGTATCTGACTCAGTTTATCTCTCTATCCCTGTTTTGTCTTGTTTGCCGGCTTACTGACTACTGTGTACCAGACCTTGGCTAGTTTTTGTTCTCGCAGTCTTTGTTCCCTTGACCTCGGCTCGTTCTTGACTCTGTCTGTTCTCTACTATACGACGAGTTGGGCCATTCTAAGGTCCGGTAAGACGTATCTGCTCTGTCGATTGTTGGACTAAATCTTGCGTGTTGGGGTAAACTACCGTGACAATCTGATTGCGTTGTCCTCCAAGACCCAAATACTCATGGCTTTGGGACGTCGGGGTTGTCCTCCAGTTTTTGCATAACTGGCCCTCTAAGGAACAACTTTCGCTACGGCAACTTACGGGCAAGTTTGATTTTATAAATAAATAAAATAATGTAAAATAGTCCAAAAGAGTCTCACTAGAGCAACAGTGCTTGATGGAATATAGATGGGCAGACTTTTCAGTATTTAGACGTATTGCACTACTGGCTGCCCATGTCTCCTTGTTTTTCATATATGCGAATACCCTGAGACACAAGGACGCACCACCTCTATTGAAAAGTCTGCCCATCTATATTCCATCAAGCACTGTTGCTATAGTGAGACTCTTTTGGACTATTTTACGTTATTTTATTTTATTTTTTTTACTGGTGCAGCCCCACCCCATTTCTCTGTATTTTCATATTTGTTGAAGGATTTGAGGGGTCTCCTTTGTTTGGGTTGCTGCCTATCGTCATATTGTTTGTTAGTTAGCACAGATTTCCTTCTGTATTTTGTGTATTTATCACTGCATACAGCTTATTTCATTCTAGTAACACTTGTTACACTCTCTTTCAGCTTAATAAGAATTTCCTATGGATTCCCGTCTGTTACTGACTGTCGAATTTGGGATTACTGTTCCTGTATTGGTTTTCTTTCTACTATGTTGCTACTTCTCCGTTTAGATGAACTTATGATGTTGCAGTCTTTCAGGGGAAGTGATGCTGTTGACTACGCCTCTTATAGTCATTGCTTATATTTGATTGGTTCTCAGTTTTCTTATGTATTTTTCTTTGCTGCTATGGAGTGAGTAAAGAAAGATTATGAAAAATATTTGCCTCCTGTCCTTATTAAAATTAAGATTATTGGTACACTTAAACTAGCATAATCTTCAAATTTCGCTTGACAATGGCTCGTGGAGGAGTAGAAAATTTGAGAGAGAGAGACACACACACAATGTTAGGGTAGTAGAAGGACATACAAGTCCCAATCGATTTGGGATTAGTGGGAGCTCAACTTCTGTAAAGCAGATACTGTCCTTAAAAAGGGACACCTTTATCCGACTGAAGTGGTCTGGATAGAAGTTTTACAGAAACTGCATGGTTTCCATTGCAGGCTTAAGACTGCATCTAGTGGCTGTCTGCCAGATAGCCGCTAGAGGCACTTCTTGCAGTTTCACTTAATTTAAAGGGAAAACAAACTAATAGCCCCTTCAGTCACTTACTTCAGTGCCAGGAAAACTAATAACCCCTTCAGACACTTACCTGAATCCAGTGCCTCAGCTCCGCCCATGCTCCACCCCCGCCGACGGCAATGGCTGTGCTCGCATTAGGATCTCCCCATGGTAAAGATTGAGCTGAAGTGGTCTGGGTGCATACAGTGTCCCTTTAACTCTGTGAAAGGACACTGGACTCCCAGCATCTTGCAAATTTGATTTAATGCTTTCCAATGGGGGAAGGACCTAATACACGCACTGCACTTGCCACCCATGCACGTTAAATTCCAGACTGACATCGGAGTAGGTGGAGGCAGAGCCAGTGACCTCAGTGCTGGAAATAGGCAAGTGTTTAAAGGGATAACCTTTTGATTGTTGCGACATGGTGAATACAAATCAGAGGGTCACTATTATGTTAGGAACACAGCTTTGTATTCCTTACACTATACTGTTCTTTTAATTCAGTCCCTCTCTCATTAGTGGTATACTAAAGGTGGAGCTAGACAGTGAGACTCACACTGACTCCTGGCATATCAGCTTCAAGAGGGGACTCCACTCAGAGACAGCGGCTGCTGAGGATGTAGCTCCCACTACTCTTAGACAAGGCAAGCGTGTCCCTGTGCAGCCCAAAATCAAGAACAATGAACAGAGAAAGTCATATAGTTTATTAACGATCTGTCAAAATAAACACACAGACAAATATTTATTTATTTTTACAGACACATACCATTCCAATGTTCTTTTTATTTGCAATAACAAGTTACAGCACAAAATACTAGATCTGGGACACCGCATTAATTGACAGCACGAGAAGAATTAATGCAGCAGAAGTATATCAAAACCTAAACCATTATGTATGTCTGTGCCAGCATACAACCTCTGGTTAGAATACTAAAACTCCAAGATTACAGAATATTTTGGCTGCCACACAGTGGAATCGTCCTTCAGACATTATCAGCTATACCCAAAGCACAGTCTCCAGGCTAACAAAACTACAGGTGTCCTAAATGTAAATCAGAAGTGCAAGAGACAACCTATTATAAAAACAACAGCAATTCTCTCTTTACCAGAATGAAAGACCTATCATAGCCTTATCAAATTCATATTTTCCAGTTATGGTAAACTTCAACAGTAAACCAAATAAAATTCATTGAGAACATTCCAGATAATGTTTTAAGTAGTCAGTTATTTTTCACCTATTCTGAAATGCAGTTTATATGCAAATAATCAAACTCTCGAAATAATACTTTGAAACCCAGGATAACAATTTGCAACAATTTCCTGCAACTCTTCACACCAACACATTCCAAACGATTGTGTCACTTTACAATTATTGGTCCAAGATGACTTTAAATTGGCGTCACAGATTAAAAATGTGTACACTTAAGGTAAAGTATGGGCATAAAATATTAAGACTGTACTGCTAGCACTGGGGTAGGCACCTGGTTACAAACACAGCTATTGGAGAGTAGTTGACTACTTGTCCTATGACAATCAAGTTCAGAGATAAACATTTGTAGTGGCCAAGAGATTAAAGCAGCACTGTCACACCGAACTCTCCTATTGTTTCCTCTTCTCTTCCTCTCTCAGAATCTGTACTTTTATTTATTTCTGACCTAGTTTTCTTTAAAACATAAGCTAAAGTAAGGACTACTTTGTTTTATGCATTTTTCCTACGCTTGACTTTTTCTGACCAAAGGAGGGGTTAAAGTCTGTTCCATTACCTATGTGTCAAGGAGAATGGGGAGTACTTTCTCTGACACAGGAAATGGAACCGACATACTCCTTTCTTTGGTGAAGCGTAGGAAAAATTCTTGGACATTACTATGTTCTAATGAAAACTAGATAAGAGAAAGAAAAGAATATCAGATTCTGAGAGAGGCCGCTTTAATGGCCAAGTATAGAGTAAAACCTGTAAGTGCTTGCAAAAATAATATGAAACCATTTTAAAAATTGCATTAAAAAAAAAAGAGTCCATGTTTTAATATAGGAACTTAATGGATATATTTTTTTCCCCAATTTTGTATCAGGTATATTAAGATTGGAAACATTTCAGTTTACCGACCACTTAGATTATTTGCTTCTGAATAGAAAAAAGTCATTCAGTAAGCATTAAAACGAACAGAAGAGGATCTAAATAAAAGAAGTCTGTCATAGTCAAATTTATAACCATACGGGCATCTTTGTTAAAAGAACACTCCAAACACCACAGAGTGCTCTAGTGGTTATGGCACCAGGGGTGCCCTATACATTGTGCCAACAGATTTAAACATTTAGAAATCTTTATTTTAAAATATTGTAACTCCCCTGTCAATCATTTTCCAGAAGAGCTTCAGAACTGGGAAATTTAGGATTGAATCAGTCAGACCACCTTACCAAAAGGTGTGTCCTTGGGCAAGACAATATATATCTACCTACACCTTTGTCTAATTGTTAAGTGCAACAGAAGATATTGATGCTATAAATATTATCAATATTAATAATAACATCAAGGATTGTATGAAGATGGAGAAGGAGAACCCTCCTACAGTCAGTTTTCTTGTTCTCAGATATTCCCCCAACAAGCATTTGCTGTGTAAATATAGAAATATTGTGACCAATATGACTCTTTTTGGGTGCCAATGTGCTTGTAGTTAAGACAGCATGTTGGTATCATGGATGATAATTGAGGAAGTGTCCCCTACGTAGAGCCAAACCCTTCAGAGAGGCAAATGGGGACCATTAAAACATGCAGGGTGCAGGGTGGGAGCCCTTACCTTGGCCAGAACTGTGGCATGTCCCATACCTGGAATTAGTGGACGTTACACTCCCAATTGGTACCTCTGCTATATTAAAGCTGGTTATAATGGTTATGCGGCCAGCTGAAACCTCCCGCTAACAAAAATTCTAAGGAGGAGTGCCGTTTTAGAACAATAATTTCTTAGTTTGAGTCTTTTAGCGGATTGCTTAGCTCAGAGAGCTTTCCATCGGCAGTAGTGGAGGTGAGGAGCAGCGCCTACTGGATCCCAAGTAGGAAGTCAAACCAACTAAACACGTATTTATATTATAAGAGTACTAATGCACATGGACAAAAATCCTTCCTTATGTCCCCACTTAACTTATTTGGGGCATATATACATAACTGAGCAGCCAGACTCCCTCCCCATTGGCACTGCATTGTACAAGTCTAATAAAGGGGAATGGACATGCCATTATAAACCTCTTTAGTTTAGGGGCTTTATAACCCGCCTCTCCCCCCAAAAATCCAAATGAGACCATTGAGAGCCCCTTCAGACTAATGTTTTAAGTGGGGAAAAGCCTTTTTACGCTTTGCTCATCAGAGACCGGAGTGTTAGGCTAGGGCAGACAAGGCCCTCCTTTATCCCCATTATTAGAATATCTCATCCCACTGCCCATGGGGTGGGTTTTTTATTTGACCAGCTGCTGGCTGCTCATAGATTAGTAGATATGCCCCTCAACTATTGTATGTCACCTAGGGGCAGGATACATTTCTACTGACAGTTATGTGGGTGTCATATTGACCTCCACAGGTTTATTTGTGGTGGCGGGGTAGTAAATAGTATGGATTTAAACAGGGGATTTTTTTTTTATATTACTATTTAGTAAATACCAGAGACCGCTCAGCTGATTCTCAGCCGCGGTTGTATGTACTCCCAAGTCTGCAAGCGCAGCGAGTTATGCGCAGAGGATGATGCCAGTGCTAGGAGGAGGATGCAGGAGCAAGGAACATCGAGCCCAGTGGACACTGACAGCCAGGAAGTTGCATCATGATTTATTTATATAAGTGCCTATTTCTCAAAGAGATCGGCACTTTTATAACGTGCTTTATGGTGTGGAGTTCTTGAAGTAGATTTGCAAATTGCAAATACAGTTGGAATATGCTAGTTTCCACCAAATTTTGTTAAAGGGATCCTATAGTGCCAGGAAAAGAAACCCATTTTCCTTGCACTATAGGAACCCCCACCCCCTCCCTCGTGACTGAAGGGGTCACTTAAATGAATCCAGCGCTGGGACAGGCTCCGCCCACGCTCCTTCCCCGCCGACAGCCGGTGTGGGAGACCTAATGCGCATGCGCGCCAGTGGCCGGGTGCATATTAGACCTCCCCATTATTCAATACTTACCTATGGGGAAAATCTGATGCTGGAGGTCCGTGAGGTAAGATAACGGTCCAAAATTCCGATTGGATTCCGGATGCGCCCCCAGTGGCTGTCTGCCCCCACTGAGGGCTGACTTAGAGCTGCAATTTAAACATTGCAGTTCTTTGGACCTGCAATGTTTTACATTGCAGCACTAAGTGCAATAGGGAGACAGCACCCAGACCACTTCAATGAGCTGAAGTGGTCCGGGTGCCTACAGTGTCCCTTTAATGCACACAAAATTAAGTGCTTAGTGAGTAACACCAATAATGTACATTTGCCACTTCTACCTCAGTAGATTAGTACATGCTCCTCCTATTTACTGCTGATTGAAAAGGGTCAGTAATCTTGAAGTGGTCTGGGTTCAATGGCCATGTAGTTTTAACCTTGCAATGTAAAACACTGCAATGATTGCATTAAAACAGTCAAACTATTCTCAATAAGATACTGCTCCTAGAGGCCATGCATGTGCACTGTCCTTCCAATGCTTCCCAACTGGATGAGATCATAATATTTTTATTCATAATGCTATATATAATCTGCCTTTACGTTTCAGGAATCATTCCCACAATACGCATACTGCACATCAGAAACTTGACATTATCTACAAAGTGGTTATATAAAAATCAGTTTTATTGCTTACATTGTTCTCACTGTCATCTTCACACATGGATTCGTCCACAAACTGCTGTCCATTCTGCAGAGAAAAGAACAAAAACATTTTAATCTTTATTATGCTTGAGAATTTTTATCAACATTTCATTCCTATGTATAAAATGTGTAAAATGCTTGTACAGATATCAAAATTATTTTTGACGAGTATTACAGAGGCGCATAAAAAACAAACCACAACACAGTCTAGCTGGTAAATAGCAGTGGCAAATTGTTAATTAATAACAGCTGGTGGCTTGCAGCAGCTAAAGAAAAATTAAATTTAAGAATAGCTGCTGCTACTACACATAGTACCCACCCACTCACATATTAGCAGATTGCTAGCAAACCACAGAAACACAAACCTAAGCATGTGCACCTTACTCTATGCAGCAAGAAGCAACAGGCAGATAGTGGCTGGACAGTAAAAGATAGTTTTATAATAAATGAGGATCCCTGGGATAGCTCCACCACCATGGGAGGTATGGCAAAGATACACATTACACACTACCTTATAGGAAAGAGGGCGAGCGAGTGCGCAAAACAGCGCGCAAGAATTGTTAAACACAGATCTGCACACCAGTCAAGCCATAAGAATTGCTTTTCCCACAGATGTCTCAAATTTGCAGTGCTGTTACTACTGCCAGGGAATCCGGGTGGACAGATGCAAATTTGTTCAACAAAGAATTACCTTTTAATAAATAGAGGCAAAAAGGTAATTCTTTGCTGAATTAATTTGCATATGCTCATCCAGAATCCCTTACAGTAGTAACAGCACTGCAAATTTGAGATTTCTGTGGGAAAAGCAAGTCATATTGCTTGACTGGTGTGTGTAACAATATACACACCAGTAAGTTACAAGCCAGAGTGCTCCGACTGTACTTTCTCTGCCATGCAATCTCAGTCTATTTTTAAATCTAATTACAAGGAGTGAGCAGGTAGCTCCCGCCTTGTAATTGGACAAATGAACGAAGTGTATGCACGATTTTTCGTCCACATTCATTTTGATGCTCTATGATTTTTGCCATATTGCAATTTGTTCATTCATGAACAAATTGCATGAAATTCACACAAACTGTCATTCCTCCAAAAATGAATGCCAACGTTTACCTCCTATTACATCTGCACTTTGAATTCATAACCTCAAAATTCCAACCATGTATATATGTTGACTTAGGTCATCACCAGCTTACTGCCTTTCACTTGGAAGATTCAAACTAGCTGTCACTCTACTGAAACTGTTGTAACCCTATTTAAAATTGATTTAATCATTGCTAAACACAAAAAAGGTGTTTGTTTTTTTTGCTGCTTTTGAAATAGTAAATTCCTTCCCACAGAGTCTTACATATCACATTAATGGTCTAAGTTGATATTTCCTCTCACAATGTTTTTTAGTATGTCTTTTCTGGGATCTCAACCCCCAGATTTCAGTTCTGATAAGCTTTTCATTCACATTGCATCTCTGACAATCGTACTTCCTTTGGATTACAGCAACACCCATTGTACAGCGCTATGGAATTTGCTGGCGCTATACAAAAAATAATAACACCACCACCTATATACAGACAACAACTAGATGCGCATTTCTTCCAAATATCGAACTCTTTCCTACGTTGATTCCATCACTAGCTGCATTAGGTTTGATCTCTGAATGAATGTCTTTGAAAATCAAAACTCCCCCTCCCAAAAAAAAATAATAATAAATCATTCTCCTTTGCCAACCTCCATTTCAGATCAATGGTGCCATTTCTAGCCAAACTCTGCTATAGCAAGCTTTCAAAACATATGAATTACATCTTAAACCCTTAAAGGGACACTAGTCACCAAAACAACTTTAGCTTAATGAAGCAGTTTTGGTGTATAGCTCATGTCCCTGCAGTTTCACTGCTCAATTCTCTGCCATTTAGGAGTTAAATCACTTTGTTTTGCACTTCCTTTATTGCAAAGTCTGTTTAATTTAGAATTTATCTCCTCTGTTAATAGCTTGCTAGACCCTGTATGAGACTCCTGTGTATAACTGAAGTTCAATTTACAGAGCAGGAGATAAATTGTAAAGTACGTTACATTTGATTGAAAACAAAAATCAACTAATCTTTACTTAGTATTAGTAAATGTGGCTGAAAGACCAATTTAGGTCTTTCATCCTTTTGGTAGACTGCTCCCTAATACCGTGGGAGTTAGGGAGCTATCTACTAAGCAGCTGCAAAATGCAGCCACGGCACAAGTCAGATCGTAGTTTCATTCATTCGAATGAAATTCCGATCAAAGTGCCGAATTGCATCCTAACACGAATGAAGAAACGGTTATTCTGTTAAGACTCAGACAGTTTTGCCGGCGTTCTGTCTAAATGACAGGATGTTCGGGAATACTGACAGGAAGCATAGCTTAGAATTATGGGAAAATTTCTTTGATCACCAGAAATGAAGCACACTTTGCTCCTCCGCTGGTCAGAGATGGTCAGGCATAGGAAACCTCCATAAAACAAGTAGTCCCTACTTTGTCTTAGGTTTTAAAGAAAACTAGAGCAGACAGGAAGAAATGAACAGATCCTGAGAGAGAAAGAGAAGAGGAATCGATTAAAGAAAGGTAAGGTCAGCATGACGGTGCCGCTTTAATACCTATATTAATTTGATTGCTCCCGCTTCCTTTGTGAAAAAAATATGTAACTTATTTGAACAGTTATTTTCTACCACATTTATGGAAAATATTTTGTGTTGTGGGACATGAAGACCAAAGTACAAAATTATTACTTTACAACTGTTGTAAAACCAGTTATTAGTAGTACAGTATAACAAATTATGTAAAACAGTTGAGCAGGCCATGAAACCAAAAACATAAATGGAGACCTAATTAACAGTCAAAAAGTAAAGATAATAAATTGACTTATTCCAATTGACTGGTTCCCTTATCTAACCAGTCTGACGGGAGTTTGATAGGCATAAATGCCAATCAATTACTATACAGCAATGAGACCAGGTGAAATACATCACATGCATAACTGCACAAGGTTAGATATAGGTTATTGGTGAATGGTATTGTTTTGTATCGGCATGTAGTAGCTGGTTACACTATGTGAAATATATTCAAGAAACACTCCAGACACCATAACCACTACAGCGCACTGTATTGATTTTGTTAGCAGTAAAGCCCTCGTTGCCCCCTATTTAAGTAGTATTCCTCCTTACCTGAGGTCCGCTGGGTACTTCTCCCCACCTCCACTTCTTCAGATAGAGCAGGGATTTCCTAGTTAGGCCCTTTAACTCTCCTGAGCTACATCCTGCAGTTCAGCTTTAGTTCATAGGCTAAAAGCATCAGCCTATCTTTCTTAGCCAATGAGCCAAGCACTGAACCCTTTGACATGCCTCAGACAGAGCTTCTGGTTCTCTGTTAAAAGAAGTGGATGCAGGGAGCTGTGCCCAACGGCCCCGGGGCAAGCAGTCAAATCTTTATATAAATCGTATGAATTTTTAACATAGGCACTCCTGGCACCACCAACACTACAGCGAGTTAAAAGACAAATGACTGGTAAGGTGGTCATCACTATACAATATACAAATTCCAGTTTTTTAAACAATTTTTTTTTTATTTTTTACAAGATTACAATTGAATGATTAATTTATGATAAATAGTGCTAAAAACAAAATGACAAATGCATGATTAAGATGTATTGGAAGAAACTTAAAATTGTTGTTACAATGTACACTTAATTGAGAACAGCAAAATTCTTGCAACAGCTATTTTCAAAACTTTCATAGCTTGGGCCTTGGTTTATCTAGGAATGTTTGATTGTTGCCAATATTTTTTTCTTCGTATCTCTATTTCCCATGTGAGTTAGGCACATTCCTATTCATCCACAAATATTTTTCAGCCTGCTGATCATTTCCGATTATACTAAATACAGCACTATGTCAGGGTCGACAAGGAAATGGGTCTCTGATGTCAGAAATTATTTGCTTCATTTCAGAGACAATGGTATGTAGCTAAATTGCATAGTTAACAGACAATAGTACAACCTAAAGACAGGCCTCTAAACATGATCATACTTTCAAGTTAATTATATAATAAAAGTTATCTTAAAGGAGCACTATAGTGCCAGGAAAACAAACTTGTTTTCCTGGCACTACAGGGTTATTAGGTTACCCCCTCCCGCTGGGCTGAAGGGGTTAAAACCCCTTGAGTCACTTCCCTTAATCCAGCGCCAGGCTCCCTCGGCGCCGGTGACCTTTCCTCCCCCTGCAGACGTCAGATCCGAATGTGCATGCGCGGCAAGAGCCACGCGCGTTCAAACCGCCCATAGGAAAGCATTACTCAATGCTTTACTATGGACGTCCAGCGTCATCTCAGCGCGATTTTCACACTGGGAATCGCGGAAGCGCCTCTAGTGGATGTCAGAGAGCATGAATTAACCCTCAATGTAAACATAGCAGTTTCTCTGAATCTGCTAGGTTTTCAGCTGCAGGGTTAAAACTAGGAGAACCTGGCACTCGGACCACTTAATTGAGCTGAAGTGGTCTGGGTGCCTATAGTGGTCCTTCAAAGGGGCACTATAGTCACCAGAACAGCTACAGCTTATTGTATTTGTTCTTGTGAGTAGAATCATTCCCTTCAGAGAAAATGCAGCGTTTACATTACATTCTAGTGATAACTCCACTGGCCACTCCTCTGTGTGACTGACATTCAGTGTCTCCACCCTATGCATGGAGACCCTGAACTTTCCTCATAGAGATGCATTAATTCAATGCATCTCTATGAGGCGATGCTGATTGCCCAGGGCTGTGTTTGGCTTGTGCTAACTCTGCCCCTGATCTGCTTTCTTGACAGCCTCAGCCAATCCTATGGGAAAGCATTGGGATACGATCAGACCACCACTTCTAATCATGTCAGCCAAGCAGGCAGATCAGGGGCAAAGGCTGCAGACTTGAATACAAGTAAGATTTTACTATATTTAGGGAGGCAAGGGGGGACTAGATGGTGGTTTTAACACTATAGGGTCAGGAATATGTGTTTGAATACTATAATTTGTATACTCCAGTATAAGACTAATCGATTATCAGCAAAATAAAAAGTAAATGACAATTTTTTTCCCCCACAGGAACCGGGTCACCATAGGGTCTAGAAACTGGCTCCTACTAACCAGGTGATCCCAATAAGGTCATAGGTTGCATTATGCAGCTACAGCTGTCTGATACTCAGATAACATATCTAAAGCAGGATGATTAGAGGGAAACTGCTAGCTGATGCACAAATAATGTGACAGACCCACTGTGAAGCCTTTTCAAAGATTGCAATCAGAGCAGAAAAAATTACACTGGATAGTTCAAGGGTTTTGCACCACAAAAAAAAAAAAAAAAAAATAATCACATCCCAGCATCGTTCCCCGTGTGCTCAGCATTGAAAAGTGAAATTTGAGCCCTTGTAATTTTAGAACTTGGCATTTGCATCCCAATGCTCCAATTGCATTCAATCAGTAAAGCAGGAACAGTATGTGCGCGCGCGCGCACACACACACACACACACACACACACACACACACACACACACACACACACACACACACACCTCTTCTTCCTGCTTCTCAGTGTCAGTGACAAAGTAGTGGAGGGCATACTATGTTGCAAAAATGACAATAGGAGCCGCACTCAATCTAAGCAGCCACCCGGTGCTCCGGACCAGGACCAGCAATCCCACAACGATAATACAACACAAGAAATTTTCCAGGCACTCAAAGCCACAGGCAGTTTTAACAATAAAAAAAAAAAAAAGGAGCTGCGGTTTCGACCTAATAAGAGGTCTTTGTCAAACTTGACAAAGACCTCTTAGCAGGTCGAAATTTTGAAGCTTTTTTGTTCCATTAAAACTGCCTGTGGCTTTGAACACATTGTGTTGTAAAATAGTGGATGATGCATTATGTCACTGACCAGTGATGGAGCACAGAAGTAATTGTGAAGACTGGAAAGCACACTGTATAGTATATGTGCGCATATACATATATAAACACATATATACAGTTTTTTTTGTTTTTGTTTTTTAAATGTCTTGTCATATGTTTTGTAGATATACAGACAATATTGTAAAGCACTGCAAAATTAGTTGGCGCTATATAAACACCAATAATATGTATGTATGTATGTATGTATGTATGTATGTATGTATGTATATATATATATATATATATATATATATATATATATATATATATATATATATATATACACACACATACACACACACACATACACACATATTGAGATTGTGTTTGAAGATTTCAGAAAATATCAACAAATAGTCTACCAAGGCCAAGAAAAAAAAAAATGAATGAAATGCAAGAAACAAAAAACCCACACCTCTTTTTGCTCAATATATATATATGCGGTCATATTTATATGTATTTTTATTAACAAGAAAAATTACCATGTGTAATGTGCCATCATACATACAGCTGACTAAATCAAATGTATTTTTTGCTGTTTGCATGAACATACAAAAATACCACTGAAGAACAACCACCACCTTTTTTTGCAATTAATGTGGATTACAGTTAATCTAATCTACAGAACCCAAGTGTCTTCCAAAATTCCAAATTTGCAGCCCCTATAATGAAAACCAACATGCACTCACAAACAACATTTTTCTGTCCTGGCAGAATGAATTGAATTACTAAACAGGACATTTATTTTCATTTTAGCTCGGGGAGAGCAGTTCTATTACATCTCTAGCAATTGTTATGCTCAGTTACGGATATAATTACAGAGAATTTGGAAGCCCTTTAAACTGTTTGGAAGCCAGTAGTGCCTACAGTAAGAGTTATCCAGTGCTCCCGAGATTAACTATGTCATAGAACTACTACAACTATCTACATTCACTATTTTTTTTTTTGCTTGGGCATGCTTACTACAATAATGTTCTGGTTGACACATTGGGATATTAAGTGCCTGCAGCTGTCTCAGCTTTACGTTTTGATTTTGCTGCAAGCCTTTGTTTTCGCATCACTCCATGCCAAGTCTTCATGTCAAATAAACCAATACAGTGCAATTGCTACATTGGGTTCAGTATGCATCAGAGGCTGCTATTACCCTTCAAATGAATACATCTATTTCATCTGCTACGTGCTTCTATAGGAAAAGAAAACAAAAAAAGTGAAGTAAAAGTCCCATCATAAAGTTGCTCAACCAAAAACACTACTGTATTTGGTGGGTCATGTTTAAAATAGTGTTAAAAATATTCCTTTCATTTGTTTGTCATTCTAAGTCTTTTCACCCCTTATAAAGGTTGCTCTATAAATGGAATAGATCTGCAAGAGGGAGAGCGCCATTTGGAGCCCTGGTAGTGCACCCAGTCTTGGAAATTGGAGTCTGAGTGCAAGGTACAGTTGCTATTTTTATATATATACTGCTCAAAAAAATAAAGGGAACACAAAAATAACATCCTAGATCTGAATGAATTAAATATTATTCTTATTATTATTACCATTTATATAGCGCCAACAGATTCCATAGCGCTTTACCGTATTATGAGAGGGGGGAATTTAACTATAAATAAGGCAATTACAAATAAACTTACAGGAACAATAGGTTGAAGAGGACCCTGCTCAATCGAGCTTACATTCTATAGGAGGTGGGGTGTAAAACACATTAGGACAGGAATTTGCAGTCAAATAAGGTGGGCTGCCCTTTAGGAGAGAGCAAGCGAGTATGTGAGCTAGAGGTTACTCTGGGAGGCCATAAGCTTTCCTAAAGAGATGGGTTTTAAGGCACTTCTTAAAAGATGCAAGACTAGGGGAGAGTCTGATGGTGGTAGGCAGGCTATTCCATAGGAAGGGAGCCGCCCGCGAAAAGTCCTGCAAACATGAGTTGGCCATACGGGTGCGGACAACGGACAGGAGGTGGTCACGGGCAGAGCGGAGAGACCGAGAAGGAACATACCTATGGATCTGTGAGGAGATGAGGAGATATAAGAGGGGCTAGAGCAGGGGTCAAGTCCTGGGGAAAAAAGTGTGGGAACTCACCCAAGATTCCCACCCCCCACCCCCTTTAAAAAAATAAAATAAATTACACTCCTATGCATATAGTGCAGTGCAGGGTGTGTATAATGAATGTAGTGTGTTTGTAGTGAATGCAGAGTGTGTATAATGAATGCAGTGTGTTTGTAGTGAATGCAGTGTGTATAGTGAATGCAGTGTTTTTGTAGTGAATGCAGTATGTATAATAAATGTAGTGTGTTTGTAGTGAATGCAGTGTGTATAGTGAATGTGTTTTTGTAGTGAGTGCAGAGTGTGTATAATGAATGCAGAGTGTGTATAGTGAATGTAGTGTGTTTGTAGTGAGTGCAGAGTGTGTATAATGAATGTAGTGTGTTTGTAGTAAGTGCAAATTGTGTATAATGAATTTAGTGTGTTTGTAGTGAATGTAGTGTGTTGTGAGTGCAGAATGTGCATAATAAATGCAGAGTGTGTATAGTGAATGCAGAGTGTGTATAATGAATGCAGTGTGTGCGTGTGCTGGATGATGTGTGTGTGTGTGTGTGTGTGAGTGAGTGCTGGATGATGTGTGTGTGTGTGAGTGCTGGATGATGGGTGTGTGAGTGAGTGCTGGATGATGTGTGAGTGAGTGCTGGATGATGGGTGTGTGAGTGCTGGATGATGGGTGTGTGAGTGCTGGATGATGGGTGTGTGAGTGAGTGCTGGATGATGGGTGTGTGAGTGAGTGCTGGATGATGGGTGTGTGAGTGCTGGATGATGGGTATGTGAGTGAGTGCTGGATGATGGGTGTGTGAGTGAGTGCTGGATGATGGGTGTGTGTGTGAGTGCTGGATGATGGGTGTGTGAGTGAGTGCTGGATGATGGGGAGGGGAAGCATTTTCTTACTTTATGTGTCTATATATTTTTTTATTTTATTCCCCCCTCCCTGCTTCTTACCTTGTCAGGGAGGGGGGAGATCGCCTGGTGGCATGCTGGAGGGAGGCAGCCGCTGCACACAGGGGCCATCACACGCTGTGTTCCCTCTCCAGCTCTAACTCTCGCGAGACTCGCCTGTGCGGAGCGTTGCCATGGTAACAGCCGCGGGTCTCGCGAGAGTTATAGCTGGAGAAGGGAACACAGCGTGTGCTGGCCCCTCAGTGCAGGGAGCAGGGCCGGTCCTGCAGGACAGGTAACGGGAACGGCGTTCCTGCTTTGGAAAAAGTGCAGGAACGCCGTTCCCATGCGTTCCTGCAGGACTCGAGCCCTGGGCTAGAGTTGTTCAGTGCTTTATAAGTGTGAATTAGTACCTTGAATTGACTCCTATAGCATACAGGAAGCCAATGTAAGGACTGGCAGAGTGGTGAGGTGTGAGAAACGACTAGAGAGGAAAATCAGCCTGGCAGCAGCGTTTATTACGGACTGTAGCGGTGCAGTACAGCTTTTGGGAAGACCAATCAGGAGAGGGTTACAATAATCCATGCGGGAAATAACTAGAGCATGGACAAGCTCCTTGGTAGTATCTGGTGCAAGAAAGTGGCGGATACGGGCTATGTTTTTAAGATGGAATCTACAGGATTTGGCAACATGCTGGATGTGAGGCTCAAAGGTGAGGCCAGAATCAAGTATGACGCCAAGACAGCGCGCTTGCAAGGATGGAATGATCTGGTTACCACAAACTTGAAGGGAGAGCGAAGGAGGAGGATCAGTATTAGGAGGAGGAAAGACAAGGAGCTCGGTTTTCGAGGGATTGAGTTTCAAAAGTGGGAGGACATCCAGTCAGAGATGGAAGAAAAGCAAGCAGTGACACGTTGCAGGATGGCAGGGGAGAGGTCTGGGGAGGAGAGATATAACTGGGTGTCATCAGCGTACAGGTGGTAGTGGAATCCAAAAGAGGTAATAAGTTTGCCAAGAGAGGCAGTATAAAGAGAAAATAGAAGAGGACCAAGGACAGAGTCCCCCAACAGAGACAGGACGAGGGGAGGAGGTATCATTAGAAAAAAAGAGACACTGAATGAGCGTTGGGAGAGATAAGAGGAAAACCACGAGAGGACAGAGTCACAGAGACCAAGTGATTGAAGAGTTTGAAGAAGGAGAGCATAATCACCGGTGTCAAAGGCCACTGAAAGGTCAAGAAGAATTCGTATGGAGTAGTGGCCTTTGGATTTAGCTATGATTAGGTCGTAACTTTGATAAGCGCAGTCTCAGTAGAGTGGAGAGGGCGGAAGCCAGATTTTAGATGGTCAAGGAGAGAATTGGAATTGAGGAAATGAGACACACGGGTAAAGACAAGTCTTTCCAGAAGCTTTGAGAAAAAAAGGGAGTAGGGATATGGGATGATAGAGGGGGTCGAGGGATTTTTTTTTTATTTTTTATTTTTTTTTAAATTATAGGTACTTCTGAAATACTTTATTCTTTACATAGTTGAATGTGCTGACAAAATCACACAAAAATAAAAAAAATGGAAATCAAATTTTTCAACCCATGGAGGTCTGGATTTGGAGTCCCACTCAAAATTAAAGTGGAAAAACACACTGCAGGCTGATCCAACTTTGATGGTTTGTCCTTAAAACAAGTCTAAATGGTGTGTGTGTGTGTGTGTGTGTGTGTGTGTGTGTCCCCTCCCTACACAACGCCTGTGCATGCTCCTGATGAGGTGGTGGATGGTCTCCTGAGGGATCTCCCAGACCTGGACTAAAGCATCTGCCGACTCCTGGACACTCTGTGGTGCAACGTGACATTGGTGGATGGAGCGAGACATGATGTCCCAGATGTGCTCAATTGGATTCAGGTCTGTGGAACGGGCGGGCCAGTCCATAGCATCAATGACTTCATCTTGCAGGAACTGCTGACACACTCCAGCCATATGAGGTCTAGCATTGTCTTGTATTAGGAGGAACCCAGGGCCAACCGCACCAGCATATGGTCTCACAAGGGGTCTGAGGATCTCATCTCGGTACCTAATGGCAGTCAAGTTACCTCTGGCAAGCACATGGAGGGCTGTGCGGCCCCCCCCACACAATTACTGACCCACTGCCAAACCGGTCATGCTGGAGGATGTTGCAGGCAGCAGAACATTCTCCACAGCGTCTCCAGACTGTCACATGTGCTCAGTGTGAAACTGCTTTCATCTGTAAAGAGCACAGTTTGCTAGTGGCGAATTTGCCAATCTTGGTGTTCTCTGGCAAATGCCAAAGGTCCTGCACGGTGTTGGGCTGTAAGCACAACCCCCACCTGTGGATGTCGGGCCCTCATACCACCCTCATGGAGTCTGTTTCTGACCATTTGAGCAGACACATGCACATTTGTGGCCTGCTGGAGGTCATTTTGCAGGGCTCTGGCAGTGCTCCTCCTTGCACAAAGGCTGAGGTAGCGGTCCTGCTGCTGGGTTGTTCTCCTCCTACGTCCTCCGCCACGTCTCCTGATGTACTGGCCTGTCTCATGGTAGCTCCTCCATGCTCTGGACACTACACTGACAGACACAGCAAACCTTCTTGCCACAGCTCACATTGATGTGCCATCCTGGATGAGCTGCACTACCTGAGCCACTTGTTTGGTTTGTAGACTCCGTCTCATGCTACCATTAGAGTGAAAGCACCGCCAGCATTCAAAAGTGACCAAAACATCAGCCAGGAAGCATAGGAACTGAGAAGTGGTCTGTGGTCACCACCTGCAGAACCACTCCTTTATGGGGGGTGTCTTGCTACTTGCCTATAATTTCCACCTGTTGTCTATCCCATTTGCACAACAGCATGTGAAATTGATTGTCACTCAGTCTTGCTTCCTAAGTGGACAGTTTGATTGCACAGAAGTGTGATTGACTTGGAGTTACATTGTGTCGTTTAAATGTTTCCTTTATTTTTTATATATATATAAATAATAATAAAAAAATAAAAAAACTAGGCAAGTATTCCAGGTGCTTGGACTTTCCTTTTAAGAGAATGTTCCTTGATATAGAGGTATGTCATTTTAGCAGTTATGGTGCAATGAGTCTTTGCGTCCCTTCCCTGGTTCTGAACAGTTCAACAAAAACTGTGGTTCCCCTGGTGGTGGCTAACGAACTGGGCTTAGTGCTGGATAGCTTTAAATGGATAATGTGGAAGTAGGACTATGGCATTCAGTATCTGCGGAAGGGCTTGACTTCGGGTGCCCAAAGCACCTTGTTATTTATCAAACTGTACAAAAACTACATGACAGTATCCATAGACTAGGTGCACAGTAACCACTACTATGAGCTAAAAAGAAATACAGACACACAATCAAAAAAAAGAAAAAGAAAAACCATAGTAACGAATACAACCATATGTGTTCCAACACCAAAAGGTGAAATAAAAGTTACAGTAGCAGCACATTTACAAAATACACAAATGTGAAGGCGGATCCGTCACCTTCTGGGGTCTTTGCTAAATATGTGTGGTGGTCTGGCGGAGATTTACTTACCTGAAGCTCTACCTAGTGGATCTTCTTCAGTCACTGTTGTATCCACATGCATCTGGCTGAGGAAATTACAAAACTTGACAGTGGATGTTCACCCTTTTATCCATTTTCGTCAGGAGTAGGAAAGATACCCAAGACAAGGTAGCCCCACTTAGTCTCAGTATATCTTTTGATTATGTTGGAATTTCAGTAAAATGTGGATCAATGTGAGTATCTCAAACATTTTATCGTTCTAAAAACAAACACTCTTTCTTGGAGGGGAAGTGAGGGTTATAGAGCAGTTTTGAGCAGTATTTTACCCAGCAGATTTTTGTGTGGATATATTGAGGATTTAATTGCAGGCTGGAAACCCACACAGATTTTGTTTGGAATCATTACTTTCCCCTGAGGTTTACAGCTGTCTACAAGTGCAATTTAAAAGGTCTATCCTAAATCGAAAGCAAAACATGCATCTTCAAATATTTTAAGTTCTGGCAGGTTGCGCAAGAATCTATATAAATATTTGAGAACATAAAAAAAAACCTCAAATCTATTTCTCCCACTCATATGTCACATATGCTTGTCTAAATTTGTATCCAGCATAAACACAGCTTCAGGGAAACCCAAACTGGCCATCACACTTAAGCATAAACAGGAAACGTATGACAGAAAGCAAAAACGGATACACCTCTAGAACCCAAAAACTGGACAAAGATTTCTTGGAGGAGGGCCGAGGGGAGTTCCCTTTAGATTTTTACCTTCACAAAATTAAAAGCAATTTAGATAAGAGAAAATATAATGTTGCTACACTTTGCCAGCATCAACATATTGGGAGTACTCAGGCAAAGTTGACCTTCTAAATGCCAAAATGAAAAACCATGGATAAAATTGATATATTCAGCTCAGAAACATGCATGGGTTCGCCACTAAAGTGAGAATTCAAAGTGAGTTTCACGTTTAAGGCCAGAGTAGCTGAAATGCAAAGGAGTGAGGACCCAGCAGTTTTATTATTTTACTACTGCATCAGTCATTATTTCTTATAGTATTCTACTTAATTTCATCCTGCAGTGAACTCAAAAGCATAATGTCTCACTCTGTTATGTCTCACTGTTTCTTTTTTATTAGACCAGCCTGTCACAGCACACATGGGCATTAACCATCAGCTTATCCTCCACTACGTTCCTAGACATGTTGAACAAGCCTGTTACCTATATGTTCAGTATTTTATTTTAGAATTTGTGCTGATTCAGCGAATTGTTCAGCTTGTGATTCTAAGCAGCGCACAGACAAGATGTGCTTCCGCTAAGCATGCGACCCCATAATACTTCAATAATGCCAGCTTGTTTATGCTAAATGAATAACCTGCCTCTCTTATCTGTTAGCTGACATGTTGGTTCCACTCTTGACAAATCTACATTAACATATAAAATGTGCAATGTTATATTATGCCAATCAAATGTCTCTAATATGTTGACCATTACGCTTGCAATCGTTGTTGTGGCATTGCTTGTTGCTATGTACTTTTCTTGCACGATAAAATAAAGAATTATAAAGAACTGGGAGCATTAAACAAACCAGAAATGTTATGCATGATCACATTAATGAAATAAAATAGTTGGGGGGAAATGTATGGGAGTCATTTGCTTACTATGAAGTATTATATTCTAAATCAAACATTACGTCCAAAAGACTGCCAAAACCACCTACTTAGGCGCTGCCGTTAGCTCTCCTAATCTAAGCCCTGCACAGCAAGGCTGACTACACTCAGCCAATGAGCTAAGCCCTGCACAGTGCATATAATATGGGCACTGCATGCACCATAATCATTACAGCATTCTATAGTGGTTATGGTACTTTGTGTATTACTTTAAAGTTGACCACACCTCTTACATCAGAAAAGACAGAACAGCTTCATAGAAACTCCCCTAGTTGGGAGGTATGTCTGAATGTAACCTAAGCAAGTTAATAGTACATTACTAAATGTTTATGTCATACATTTAAAAATATTTCTGGTTTTATTTTAATTTGTATATTTGTTTAAATGAGGTTTGTTTGATGGTTTAAAAAAAAAAAAAAATAATAATAAAGTCAAGTAATGCATTTCCCTTCCAGTCATCCATTTAGTAAGGCAAGAGCAGTGGGGGAAAGCATGCCAGTGAAAATTAATAAAAATCTTATTCGGCATCAACAAAGGTGTGGAAAGCTGGGCAACTTCCAGGCATTTGATCTTAAACCCATTAGAATGTGAGGTCATAATTAGGTATGCAATGATTCTCTTATGGAATCTGTTAAATGTGGAATCAGTGGAGAAAGGACATTTTACAAATAAGTTCAATGAAATGGATTATGTTAATCTTCTGTCAAAATTCTAAACAAGTTCCATACTGGCATAAACCCAAATTTAAGGCTTAAAATTATTTCACAGTGTATTTATTCCATAAATAGTACACCATTATGCTAATGCCAGAAGAATTACAAAATTATCTTTGGCATGACCATATTTTGGTCTAGAGTTGTCTATAGTAAATCCCATTTGAGATACAATAAAAGGTGGGAAAATAAGGTATTTAACATTTTAAAGCACATTTCAAAAATAAAATCAATTAAATCAACTGAGAAGATGTTAGGAAAGTTTTTTTTTTTCACAAGCTGCCAGGTCTTTGGTATTAGCACCGCAATCAATATGAGGATAGATAGCATGACACTCCAGTAACAGTTACATGGACACTGTAGGCAGCCAGACGACTTCAGCTCATTGAAGTGGTCTGGGTGCAGTGTGACTATTGCTAAACATTGCTTGTTCCAGAGAAACTGCAATGTTTACATTGCAGTTCTAAGCCTGCCCCCAGCGGCTGTCTTCTCTTTAAAGGGAAACTATAGATGAAACCTAGGATAAACTTCTGAAATAATTAAGCAATTTCGCATCGGTAGGTTTTAACATAAAGGGTAAAATTTGAAAAGGGTACGATCGTTTAAAAAACAGGGTCAGTTGGATCAGATTGCATCTGTCCAGCTAAGACAGGGAGACTTTATCCCATATTCACAATGTATCAGCAACCAGTCTCAAAAAGATATTGGTATTCTTTTTGTAAAGATCACTTAGAATAGTAAGGCATATAAATCCCAAAATATTTAAGATGGGAATAAGGAGCCCAGTAAAGGAAAAACTGTCACCCCAGCCACTTTTCACTTGGAAATAACTGGAGAACACGTGTTATCCAAGTTGATCTGAAACCCTGTGGTAATAAAAAAAATATTCAATAAACATAGTGAGGGTAAGAGTTTTTTTATCCCTACCAAAAAACTAAGAGTGCTGTGAGTTTTAGACAATGTTTAAGGTAAAAAGTGTAGCGCAGAGCAATCCAGTTGTGCTGGACATTTGCAAGTGGTGCCTGCAGTCTTTTCACCATAATATTACAAACAAGTTTAATATCCATATTAACAAGTGACATGACCTACATGATCAGCTCTGGATCTCTGTTCAATAGTGTATCCAGAGTGATTATAACCCTCTCCGGTCCGAAATATATCCGACAAAATATTTTACCACTTGCAATTAAAGGTCTGATTTTCCCTGGAGAGTACAACTTATCTGAGTACCGGGTTCCATGAAGGAGCACGACGCGCACATGGTGGGACATTAGATTAGGGGTATAGCCAGCACCAGAAGACTGGAATAAATGCAAGATTTTAATATAAATATATATTTGTTATCATTATATTCTTTATTGAAAAATTTTGTTATTCTTCTCATATCATACAGTAATATTAATAAACATACATAAAAATTACAGTCCAGTTAAAGAGTGAGTTATAATTGTACAGTCAAAAATCAATTTAACCTAAAATGCATGAATATTACAATTTGATTCTAACATAATACAACAACAAATGTCATACCATGCATACTAACATTCACACTTTCAGAGTGAGAAATCAATAGATCCTAAAGTAAAGAGTATCTGTATCCACATTATATATATACACACACACACACACACACACACACGAAAAAGGTATGTGAACCCTTTGGAATGATATGGATTTCTGCACAAATTGGTCATAAAATGTGATCTGATCATCATCTAAGTCACAACAATAGACAATCACAGTCTGCTTAAACTAATAACACACAAAGAATGAAATGTTGCCATGTTTTTATTGAACACACCATGTAAACATTCACAGTGCAGGTGGAAAAAGTATGTGAACGCTTGGATTTAATAACTGGTCGAACCTCCTTTGGCAGCAATAACCTCAACCAAACATTTCCTGTAGTTGCAGATCAGACGTGCACAGAGGTCAGGAGTGATTCTTGACCATTCCTCTTTACAGAACTGTTGAAATATTCTTGGGATGTCTGGTGTGAATCGCTTTCTTGAGGTCATGCCACAGCATCTCAATCGGGTTGAGGTCAGGACTCTGACTGGGTCATTCCTAAGGCGTATTTTCTTCTGTTTAAGCCATTCTGTTGTTGATTTACTTCTATGCTTTGGGTCATTGTCCTGTTGCAACACCCATCTTCTGTTGAGCTTAAGCTGGTAGACAAATGGCCTTAAGTTCTCCTGCAAAATGTCTTGATAAACTTGGGAATTAATTTTTCCTTCGATGATAGCAATCCGTCCAGGCCCTGACGCAGCAAAGCAGCCCCAAACCATGATGCCCCCACCACCATACTTCACAGTTGGGATGAGGTTTTGATGTTGGTGTGCTGTGCCTTTTTTTCACCACACATAGTGTTGTGTGTTTCTTCCAAACAACTCAACTTTGGTTTCATCTCTCCACAGAATATTTTGCCAGTACTGCTGTGGAACATCCAGGTGCTCTTGTGCAAACTGTAAACGTGCAGCAATGTTTTGTTTGGACAGCAGTGGCTTCCTCTGTGGTATCCTCCCATGAAATCCATTCTTGTTTAGTGTTTTATGTATTGTAGATTCGCTAACAGGGATGTAAGCATTTGCCAGTGACTTTTGTAAGTCTTTAGCTGACACTCTAGGATTCTTCTTCACCTCATTGAGCAGTCTGCGCTGTGCTCTTGCAGTCATCTTTACAGGACGGCCACTAGGGAGAGTAGCAGCAGTGCTGAACTTTCTCCATTTATAGACAATTTGTCTTACCGTGGACTGATGAACAGCAAGGAGATACTTTTGGAGATACTTTTATAACCCTTTCCAGCTTTATGCAAGTTAACAATTCTTAATCATAGGTCTTCTTTTGTGCGGAGCATCATTCACATCAGGCAATGCTTCTTGTGAAAAGCAGACCCAGAACTGGTGTGTGTTTTTTTATAGTGCAGGGCAGCTGTAACCAACACCTCAAATCTCATCTCAATGAGTGGACTCCAGTTGGCTGACATCTCACTCCAATTAGCTCTTTGAGATGTCATTAGTCTAGGGGTTCACATACTTTTTCCACCTGCACTGTGAATGTTTACATGGTGTGTTCAATAAAAATATGGCAACATTTCATTATTTGTGTGTAAGCAGACTGTGATTGTCTATTGTTGTGACTTAGATGCAATTGTATGTAATCAGTAGAAAACCAATACCTTGTCTCCCGAACAGTATTAGATCATCTCTCCGTCATCCTATTAGCAGAACATCCCTATGTTACTCTCCTGCTCACCCTACAAATATTTAGATTATTCTAGTCAGATTTTACATGGATCTCTTCATGGATCTGTTACGCATTCTTATGTTGCTACTCTTATTGAACCATACATCTCATTGAAGAAAAATCCAGATAACACTGAATATGTAGTTATAATCAGGGATCGAGTTTACACATCATGTAAGAGCAATATGATAAACAAGGCAGAACGCCTTATATGTTTGCATATGTATATATCATAATTACTTTAAGTCAAGATATCAAAATGAGGATATAGAAGTACAAAAAAGAACTACGACAAAGTCCACTTAAATTTAAGCATACAGAAGAATTCCCATACCTTATATCACCTATTGCTATCACCACTCAATCTGTATAATCTAGATAATATAGGGCTACCTTCCTGTCTTTCAATCGTATAATATAAATTTGTCTAGCCACATTTTATATATGCCATTCTTGTGCATTGAACTTGCTGTATTAATTAAGAGATTCTGTTCCATAGACAATTGAAATTTAATTTGATTTATTAGGTGGCTTTTTTGAAAAGGTGTAGATAATTTCCACCTTCTGGCAATTATAATTTTAGAAGCGACCAGACAATGTGATGCTATACAATTCATTTTGGATTAATTAAAATTCCAATTAAGGTGTAGAAGGGCTGAAGTCAGATTTTCCTCTAATTTATTCTTAGTTAATTTGAAAACAATTTCAAAAACCCATGACCACATTGGTTTAACTATAGGACACGTCCACCAAGTATGTATATATGTTCCAACAAAAGAACCACATCTCCAACAAGTATCCTGTACATGTGGAAACATCTTTGATATTCTGGACTGGGTGTAATACCATTTATATACCAATTTAAAATGGCATTCTACCAAATTCAGACTGTGAACGTACTTTGTCATATTGGATATTGAGGTGCACCATTTCTTTTCTGTAATTACTATATCCAGTTCTTTTTCCCAAAGCTCTATAATTTTACAAGGGGTTTGATTTAACTCATCCAACAGAGAGTTGGCAAGTGAAGTCATTTTTTATTTTTTATTTTTTTTTTTAACAGTTCTATAACAAAAAATAGTTTCTAGATATTTAAAGATAGGGGATATAGTATCAAAAATAGAAATATCTAAATAATGTTTAATACGTAAATAAGTAAAGATTTCTCTCAATGGTAATTGATACGTCTCTACAATCTGCTGGAATGATTAATTTATTACCTACCATAGTTTCAGAAAATGTTATCTATGCCTTGATTAATCCATCTAGATAATGATAAGTCATCTACATTCTGTTCGATTACGGCAAGAGAACAAGTCCTTAGTATCCGATTTATACATCCCAACTGTTTTTTAATTTCTTGCCATACATCTAATAATTGGGTAAGTATAGTAGATTTTATTTGGGAAAAAATTTGAGTATTGCCCTGTAATTCCTTCCAAATAAGATATTGCAATTTATTAGGCAAGACAGACTGTGCTTCAAGTATATACCAAGGTTCGTCAACATATTGTGGATCTTGT
>OW240912.1:102812439-102887675 GCA_933207985.1 Pelobates cultripes | reverse complement strand
CAGCCTCTTATTACCCACGAAACACTGCCTATCACTGTCACGAAAGGAGTGTTACACAATTAAATCACCACATTTCAGACAATTGTCCCATTCTTGCCCCATTATACTTGGATTTCCATGGCTTGCTAAGCATAATCCTCGTATTGATTTTGCTAAAGGGAAAAATACTGGAATGGGGTAAAGAATGTAGAGATAAATGTATGTTACCTATTACTAGGAGAGTGGGTATCAATAATCTACCTACTCCTACGCCTCAGTCTACCAAAATTCCTGTGCATTATAGGGAGGTTAAAGAAGTATTTAATAAAAGTCACACTGAAAAAGGTCACATATGTAAATCTTCTTCACCTGCAGGTGTGGGGTTCTTTTTTGTATCCAAAAAAGATGGAGAGTTACGACCATGTATTGATTATAGGGCATTGAACAAGATTACAATCAAAAATGCTTATCCCATTCCCCTTATCTCAGAATTGTTTGACAGACTCCAGGAGCAGGGCCGGCGCGTCCATAAGGCGGCCCAGGCGCCCGCCCGGCTAGGGATTTGGATTTTTATACAGCCGCCCGCAGCCTACCTCTCCTGCCTGGCTCCCTCCACAGACGGTCCGATCGGTCCGACGTCTGTGATGTGCCGCACCCTCCTGATGATGTCAGGAGGGGCGCGACTTTCACCTCCCCCAGAGTCCCCTGCGGTCCGATGCTGGCAGGGACAGGCTCCCCCTGCTGGCTGGCTCCAATATGGCGGCGCCCATGTGAATTGCAGCGAGGGTGAATGAGACAGGGAGGAAAGGGAAGCAGACAGGCCCAGGTGGGCTCCAGTATGGCGGAGTGTAATATCCTACAGTGAGTAGGGGGCCAGACTTCCGTTGCCCGCCCTCTCCCCCTGCCTCCATCTTGTCCAAGTCCTGCAGAAGGGACAGCAGACTTACCTGGCTGGAAGGAGAACAGTGACCTCTTCTGCGTGCTAGACTGCTCCCCATAGTGTCTGCAGACTGCAGTCTCCTCAGATCCACCTCACTATAGACCTGGCTGTCAGCACTTGAATGGGGTAAGTTTTTAAAGAAAAATTATATTTAATTTTTGAATTATACTCTGTATCCCCTGTCAGGGCATTAAAGGACCAACTCTAGGCACCCAGACCACTTCAGCTTAATGAGGTGGTCTGGGTGCCAGGTGCAGCTAGGATTAACCCATTTTTTAATAAACATAGCAGTTTCAGAAAAACTGCTATGTTTATCAATGGGTTAAGCCTTCCCCCATTCCCTCTAGCGGCGGTCTCATTGACAGCCACTAGAGGCGCTTGCGTGCTTCTCACTGTGATTTTCACAGTGAGAGCACGCCAGCGTCCATAGGAAAGCATTATGAATGCTTTCCTATGCGACCGGCTGAATGCGCACGCAGCTCTTGCCGCGCGTGCACATTCAGCCGACAGGGCGGAGAAGAGAAGGCAGAGAGCTCTCCGCCCAGCGCTGGAAAAAGGTAAGTTTTAACCCCTTTCCAGAGCCAGGCGGGAGGGGGTCCCTGAGGGTTGGGGGCACCCTCAGGGCACTATAGTGCCAGGAAAACGAGTATGTTTTCCTGGCACTATAGTGGTCCTTTAAGGTGTCAGAGTGACATGGGGTTACAGGCTCCTACTCCTTGTCACTTTGTCCCCAAATCTCCTATTATCATTTGTCCCTCTGCATCCCATTTCTCACTCCTTTGTCACTGTGTCCCACAAGCCCCATTTCACTTGGTCCCTAATTGTTTAGTCTTGCTTCACTGTATCTGCTTAAAGGGATAGTGTAGTACTGTAGTAGCAGGAATACAAACCTGTATTTCTGGCACTACTGATCCCTCTGCCTCCCCCTTTAAATAAAGGGTTAAATCCCTTTATTTACTTACCTTATCTCAGCGTTGCGCCTAGCTGGGTCTAATGCGTATACGCAGCAAATGCTGTGCGCGCAACAAATGTCGAGCGCGCATTAGACCTCCCCATAGGAAATCATTGAATTAATGGTTTCCTATGGGGAAAAATCTGTCGCTGGAGGTCCTCATACAAGGCGTGAGGACGTCCAGCATCAGATAACAGACTAAAAGTCTGTTTCGATTCCACAAGCGCCCCCAGTGGCTTTCTGGTAGACAGCTACTGGGGCATACTTAGTGCTGCAATGTAAACATTGCAGTTCTCTGGAACTGCAATGTTTTACATTGCAGCACTACGTGCAAAGGGCAGTAATCCCATGCCTCTCTTAGCCTCTATGCCACTAATACCCTGTCACGCTAGTTACTCTGTCCCCAACCTGTGTCAGTCTTTCACCTTAATACCTTATCCCCCAATTCTTTGCCACTCTGTTCGCTGTATTCTCAGGGTGGGTAGGTTATTTAATGTTTATGTACTTTATACACAGCTAAGCTATTAATTCCACTGTGAAAATTGCAGTAAATGTGTGTGTGTGTGTAATTTATAAAAAAAAAAAGAAAAAAGAAAAAAAAAGCTACTTGCGTACAATTCCAAATCCTTATGTACATTTAAATAACTGGAGGTTTTTTAGTATGAGTATTTTAGCTCATCTGCCTGTTAAAATTATATTAAATGTACATAGTGATTTATTGTCTGTATTGGGGATGTGTACTATGGTCATTAATACTGCCCAGGAAAAGTGAGAATTTGAGCGCATGGCTTAATTTAGTATATTTATGTCTGTAATTGTAGGTTGGTTTTTTTTTACATTTATTTTTGTAAATGTTTAAGGATTTTGCATTGTAATCACAACACAAAACATGTTGGGAAATAGTACATCACTTGTACTAGTGCAGGGCTCGACAAATGCTGGGACTAGACTAGGAATTTTGTCATGACGCCTGGGTGTTTATTAACCCATTCACCAGATGCGGCTGGCCGAGGGAGCATGGAGCAGTAATCTTCCTGCAGTTCTTGCTCTGTTTCTTCCCATGCTGGTTAGTGATGCATGCATCTGGAATGTGACGTCACTCCGGCCCCAGCATCACTAAACAGCACGCAATGGAGCAGAGAAAGAAGGCAGGGAGAATAGAGAGTAGCCACACCGCATCCTAGTGAAATAATCCACTCCAGCTCTCCCAAAGGTAGGGAGGCTGGGTGTGCTTAAAATAAATAAATAATAATTTGTGAGTGTATGACAAAATATGTGTGTCTTTAGGTTACCACCTCCGCCTCCCTCCCCCCTCTCATTTCTTGTAAGAAAGCATTGGAAGTTTATTGTAAATGCGCTGCAAAACGTTGCACTGCGACAATATACTCGTAAAGATGCACACTGTGCAGCACTGAAGGAATCACCTCTACTGGCCATCTGAGTGACTGTCACTAGAGGTGTTAATAGGCAGCAATGTAAACACTGTCTTTTCTCTGAAAATGCAGTGTTTACATTTAAAGGCCTGCATGGGCAGGCTTTAGACACCAGAATATTAAGCTGTAGTGGTTCTGGTGACTATAGTGTCCCTTTAAAAATAGTTGGGTTTTTTTTGAAAACCTTGCTCCCAACTTTTTTAGCTGGCCCCTAGATCGCAAACAAATTTGTCAAGCCCTGCAACAAGCAGGTTTGAACTTTGAGGGATTATTGAGTTGGTTGAGAAGCAAAGCAGATACTCTGAGAGGAACACAATGAAAGGAAGGAACAGTTTGGACAAGGCTGGCCTGTTCTAGCTGCTGCAGAGAAGGAAAGAACCTGCATCAAGGAACATGACCAGAGTGAGGAAGGCAGGTTGAGCTATGGATGAAATTTTACTTTTCCTTATAATGTTATAATTCCTAATTGTGTGTGTGAAATTAAACATCATTCTTATTCTTTATATAGCTGAAAAAGTATATTCAAAATGCCAAAACTATTTAAAGAAAATAAATCATCAGGGGCAGTGTTCAGACAAAGACGAGCAGAAAAAGAGAAAGCTGGGAAGCGGATGTCTGAAGCTTTAAAGGAGTACTTGACTTCTCACAAAAGGAGAAAGCAAGATACTACTGCATCAGAACCAGTTTCCAATGTTGCAAGCGAACCCGTACAAATCGATATCGATGAATCTTCAACATCATGGCCAGCCTTGATGTTTCAATTCAAACAGCCCATCTCAGTCCAAGAGGCTGTTAATGTAGATGATGCAAATACTGGAAAAATACCAGAACAACAAGATGATGAGCAACCTTCCACATCATCACACTCTGTCTACCTTGAGAAGACTATTGACCCAGAAGAATCAAATGACGAAGAAGAAGAAAGAGAGGAACTGCAGCAGGAGGAACAATTTACTTCTTTGGCAATATTGGATTTGTCTGATCCAGCTAATTGGCCAGCTGTTCTCACCACCTCACTAAGGGATGCTCTTGTCAGGAAAGGTCCTGCAAAGCAAAAAACTAACTTAATTTTCCCCAAAGATGTAGCGAATAGACGTTTAACTAAAGCAAATTACAAGCGACGGCTGCCAAACGGAGAAGAAACCTTTAGAAACTGGCTGGTTTATTCTGTCAAATTGAACAAAGTATTTTGTTTTTGTTGTAAGCTATTTGCAACTAAAGTCACTACAAGTTTGTCACGTGGAGGTTATAATGACTGGAAAAACTTATCTCAAAATCTTTCCATTCATGAAAAGTCTAACTCTCATCTTGTCGCCATAAGAGACTGGAATGAACTCTCGAGAAGATTTGGTTGTGGAAAAACGATAGATGCAGCTTCCCAGAGATTGTTGGCAAATGAAACACAACATTGGCAAGATGTTGTTAAGCGCCTTATAGGCATAGTAAAATATCTTGGTCGCCAGTGCTTGGCTTTCCGAGGTAGCAGAGATACATTATACAGTGACAATAATGGGAATTATCTGCAACTTGTGGAAATCATGGCTACATTTGACACCGTTATGCAGGAACATCTGAAGAGAATAAAAAATAAGGACATTTTCCAACATTATTTGGGGAAAGACATTCAAAACGAACTCATCAGCCTTATAGCGAAAGAAATCACAAAACACATTCTGCAGTTGTTGAAAAATGCAAAGTATCATTCTATAATACTTGATTGCACACCAGACATTACTTTAATTGAACAAATGACTATAATTGTTCGATTTGTGTCCATCAAGGAAGGCGAGTCTCCAACTGCTGAACCAGAGATCTGTATAGATGAAAAATTTCTAGGTTTTATCCAAATCCCAAAGTTCAACTGGAGAAGGTTTAACTGAGGCAATTTTGTCTGAACTTGAAAAACTTAAGATCCCAGTTGGTGATATGAGAGGACAAGGATACGATAATGGATCCAATTTGAAGGGCAAACACCAAGGTGTTCAGAAAAGAATCCTGGATTTAAACTCGCGTGCCTTTTATATTCCCTGCAGCGCTCATACCTTAAATCTCGTTGTGAATGATGCAGCCATGTCATGCAGGGATGCTGCAACCTTCTTTTCTATTGTACAGAAAATCTATGTGTTTTTGTCAGGATCCACAGTTCGGTGGAATGTCTTGAAGAAGCACATTGGCAGACTTACGCTTAAACCTTTGTCTGACACCAGATGGTCATCAAGAATAGATGCTATTCGTCTATTTAGGTTCCAGGTTGGAGAAATTTTTGATGCTCTCTCTGAAATTTCGAGAGAGAACTCTCACATGGCAATGGCACAGTCTGATGCTGAATCTCTTTCAAAAGAAGTGAATAACTTTAAATTTTTGTGTCTTATTGTGTTGTGGTACAACATCTTAAATAGAATAAACTTTGTTAGCAAACTTCTCCAAAGTAGAAGTATGTATCTCCCAGATGTTATAGATATTCTGGAATCCACAACCAATTATTTGAAGAATTATCGTTCTGATAAAGGGTTTGAAGATTTACTGGAAGAGGCAAAAGACCTGTCATTAGAAATGGAAATAGATCCTGTGTTTCCTCCTTTTGTGCGACAAACTAAAAAAAAAAAGGATGTTTTGTTATGAAGCACCGGATGATCCGATTTGTGATCCTGCAAAAAAATTTAAAATTGAGTGCTTTTACAGCATTTTGGATGTATGTATTAATTCTCTTGATGAGAGATTTGGGCAAATTAAGCACCACAGCAAGCACTTCCAGTTTCTTTATAATATACAAAAACTTAAAGATGTACCAAGGGAAGCAGTTATGGAGTACTGTATAGACTTGCAGAATATTTTGACTGATGATAAATCAGGAGATGCTGACCTGGATGGAGCACAACTTTGTGAGGAACTTACAATATTGGCTCCTATCTTGAGGCCTACAATGACACCCAGTCAGATTCTAGCGTATGCACTTAAAAATGGCTTTGCTCCCAATCTGTCTATTGCCCTTCGCATATTGTTGACATTACCGATATCTGTAGCCTCTGGGGAGCAAAGCTTTTCAAAGCTGAAGTTAATAAAGAATTATCTTCGGTTCTCTATGTCTCAAGAGAGATTGGTGGGACTTGCAATGATTTCCATTGAAAATCAGATTGCAAAAGAGATTGACTTTAAAACTCTGCTTCATGATTTTGTAACTGCGAAAGCAAGAAGGGTTAAGTTTTTGTAGGCTACCATTCTCACGTTGTTTGTGTGCAATATCTGTTAAAGCACTTTACACTTTAGGTGAATTTGCACTTGCAGAAACCTAAAGCGTACAGTTTTATTCATTATATAAAAGTTTTTATAGTATTTATATATGTTTGTTTTAAAGCACCTTGATACTAGTTGCACTACGTCATGCAGTTTGAGTAATAGTTACTGCAGTTTACATGCAGTTGAATGCGTTGTTATTTATTTTTGTTTTTGTTGAATAAATGTTAATAAAATACACTTTACAAAACCACAAATTTGTTCTTATTTTTCTCTAAAAAAACCAAAAAATTTATATGGGGGGGTGGGGGGGGGGAGGCAAAATGCTCCTTCGCCTGTGTAGACAAAATTCCTTGCACCGGCCCTGCATAGAAACATAGAATGTGACGGCAGATAAGAACCATTCGGCCCATCTAGTCTGCCCAATTTTCTAAATACTTTCATTAGTCCCTGGCCTTATCTTATAGTTAGGATAGCCTTATGCCTATCCCACACATGCTTAAACTCCTTCACTATGTTAACCTCTACCATTTCAGCTGAAAGGCTATTCCATGCATCCACTAACTTCTCAGTAAAGTAATACTTCCTGATATTATTTTTTTTTTTGTAATTCTTTATATTTGTTGTGCTTTTGCATGAATACAGGTATGCTCACAATGTCACAACAACATTAAAGGGACACTGTAGTCACCTGAACAACTTTAGCTTAATGAAGCAGTTTTGGTGTATAGAACATGCTCCTGCAGCCTCACTGCTCAATCCGCTGCCATTTAGGAGTTAAATCCCTTTGTTTATGAACCTTAGTCACACCTCCCTGCATGTGACTTGCACAGCCTTCCATAAACACTTCCTGTAAAGAGAGCCCTATTTAGGCTTTCTTTATTGCAAGTTCTTTTTATTTAAGATTTTCTTATCCCTTGCTAGACCTTGCAAAAGCCTCCTGTATGGGATTAAAGTTCAATTTAGAGATTGAGATACAATTATTTACGGTAAATTACATCTGTTTGAAAGTGAAACCAGTTTTTTTTTTTCATGCAGGCTCTGTCAATCATAGCCAGGGGAGATGTGGCTAGGGCTGCATAAGCAGAAACAAAGTGATTTAACTCCTAAATGACAGTGAATTGAGCAGTGAAATTGCAGGGGAATGATCTATACACTAAAACTGCTTTATTTAGCTAAAGTAATTTAGGTGACTATAGTGTTCCTTTAATAAGCTGTCTTAGTGTGGTACACATAAAAAAAAACATTGGTGTGACTTTTGCAGAAACAGCACATTTTTAAATAGTAAAAAACAAGCTAGGTCCAGGATAGGCAGTGATTTCTAAAATGGTAAATTTTAACATGAACATTAACATTATTGTCTGGAAGAACATGGTAGGACATTCGATTTGAACTTACAACAAGTACTGTTAGGTATGCGCATATGAGGCATGAGAGTCTACCAAACAGTAAGCTTGGGTGTCTGAGCAGGCTAGACATGTTAAGAGTAGTGTCACCAAGGCTGACTGCTTGAGGTGTTTAATAAGAACTCATGGATTCAGCTATGTGTGCTATATATTCACATTCTGATGAGAATGTAAATATAAAATAAGACATTACAGAGTTTCTTTTTTGTTAAAAGTGTATCTGTAGTAATATATTAGTTGCAAGGTTGGTAAGTCCCACAAACTTGGGCACGTTTTCCCAGACAGTGATAAGGATCCCGGTTAAGCAATAATAAGTTGTCCAGGTAAGTACGTTAAGTTTACGGACTAGACAGTTATTAAAAAGCAGGGTGCAAGTCAAGTGTTACGATTCACAGGTGATCGAGACAGACAATAGGCATTGATCATAAACATAAACATCACTGCATGCGAGATTCGCTATACTGTTAAACAGGCGGTTAATTAAGAGAAACATTTGGGCTTGCCCGACCGACCAAACACTCTCAGCAGCACATTTATATAGGCTGTCATGACATAGGTTACTGTGTTGAGTTCCAGTGCTATATATGCAGAGGGTGCAGAAACTGGGTAGTGTTAGTATGTGTCAGCAGGGGCGTAAGTGTGTTAAGGTGAAATGACCCATGCCTATCTCTGAACCAAGCAGAGAGTTGGTAACTGCAGTCAGTCGGGTGCATAGGTCTTGCTGATTCAGCAGACTGATTTCTCGTGTCAGTGGGCATGATTTTCTTGAGATGAAAATTCAAGTTCTTTTGAAGAAAGGACAAGCTTGACTAAAAACTGATTACTTTAGGCTTAGTGCCATGTCCAAGTGGGTTAGACTGCGTATCGTGCAGGAGGGAAAAGCTATATGTAAATTAGTCAGAGTTAATAGTACTGGTGGAGCTAGTCTAGGACTAATATCTTCCGTGGTATAAAGTTCCCCAGTAAAGCTATAGGAGTTAATGGTGTTGTCTTAATTTAGTGGTTATGCGGTACCTATACTCCCTTGAGGGAAGACTTATTGTCCTGATCCTCGGTACATTTGTTAACAGGCATTAAGTATATGTAACCCTTACAGGCTGAGCTTACTAGTTATTCGGTCGTACTTGGCATTAAAATAATAAAATTAAAACAGATTAAACCAACTTAACAGTGCTTGGGAATGAGGGTTCATACAGGAGTCCAGCGCTATGTGAGTGTGGGTGAGTCTTATGTCGGTGGTTTCACCACACTGCGCCCCACAGCGTCTGCTTGTTCATTGCACCCTCATCCGATTACTTCTGTGGGGGGGAGGCTGTAGAGCTCTCGGTAGGTGGGTACCAGTCCTGGCGTTTGCGTAGATAGATGTGTGTTAACAGTGAAAATACCCCTGGTATGCCACAAGGTAACTTAAATGATGAACAATGAACCATGAACAGTACATTCCTGTAGTACATACAATGGAGATCAAGCGCGGCTTTGGAAGGCTTCCAAGGGAGTTTGACCCTTTTCCTGGTGGTCAATAATCCTGGTACGCTATGCAGGCATAGCCAGAAACAGTTGTGTGGTGGGCTAAATAAGCATATGCAGGTTCACTGTAACATGCCATGTTTACTGTTTTGGTGATCACTACCGGATTGGGAAAGGTACTGACTGTCGGTGTCGTCGCCCCCGTGGTGCACCCTCACTCCTTCCGGGCGGATGGTGAGGGTCTCCCTGGGTCAAGCAGGGCGTCTTGCACCATATGGTAACCACCAGTCAGGCATGGAGCCCTTGGGGAAGAAAGGTATGATCATTGCCGGGTCCCAGGTGTGGGTTGGAGAAGTAACGCTGGGCAGTGTGTCCTGCGGTATGCCTAGGATCCGCAGCAGGGCTGGGGCCTCCTGAATGTCCTGGACACTATGCGTGTCTGACCTTTGCTGCACTATTAGCGTATTAGCGGTAGGCAAGCTTGTGGCGTTGGAGCAGGGAGGTGAGTGGTTGGAGTGTCCTGCACCACGCCTGCATGCCAGTGGACAGATCTGCGAAGAAGGTCAGCTCCATAGACTCAAAGCGGAATGGGGTTTTTCCTCTTAGGGCAGAGTGGACCGCCGCTTTGTCTGTGTGGGTGCAGAAGGTGAGTATGACGTCTCTCTGGCTTTGGCTGGTGCTCTCGTTGGCTTGGGGACTCTGAAGAGGCCCGCAGGGGTAACTGTCTTAGCTAGTGTGGGTGGCAATATTGTCGATAGAAGATGCCTCATGACCCTCGGTAGCTCCATTTCCAGCACCTCCTATGGCACCCCTCTGACCTTTATATTGAGCCTCCGCCTGGAGTCCTCTTGTGTCGCGAGGCGGCGGTCATACTTTTGGGTCTGCAGCTTCAGGTTCTGTACTGCCTGTTGGAGTGTGGCGATGCTCTGGGAGTTGGACCGGGAAGTACTCTCTAGTTTGTCGATGCGGCCTGTCAGGCCTCGTAAGTCCTCGCGTAGTGCGGTGACATCCACATGGATGTTTTTTTTGAAGGTCTGCCAATAGTGCCTTGAGGACTGCCGTGGTTATTGGTTCAGTGTCTGTCCCAGTCCCACTGTGTTGTGCCCTCCTATTTGGGGCTGGAGTTTGTGTGTAGTTCTCTTCTAGCTCGTCCTCTAGATCGTCCGATAGCTCTTCGGAAAAATCAGAGCCACCGCCATGCTGCGCCACCATGTTATGTTCACTGGCACCTCGTGCTTACCTCCACATCTCCCTGATTGTGAGCCCCGGGGTGGGCTTGTTTGGTACCGTTTTTTATTTTATTTTCGCCCCATGTGAGTTCTGGGTACCTTCCTGTTGTTTGAGGGGGTAAGGGGGGTTGGTCCAGAAGTTATTTTCACCAAATAAGACTTGGAGCTGTAAGAACTTGCGACCAGTGCTCCGCCCCTGTCTGAAATTATTTTTAAACGTTCGCCCCTCTAACTGACGACTATGTCCTCTTGTTGTGGTAGTTTTTTTTCTTTTAAATATAGTCTCCTCCTTTACTGTGTTGATTCCCTTTATGTATTTAAATGTTTCTATAATATCCCCCTGTCTTGTCTTTCCTCCAAGCTATACATGTTAAGTCCCTTTAACCTTTCCTTGTAAATTTTATCTTGCAATCCATGAACCAGTTTAGTAGCCATTCTCTGAACTCTCTCTAAAGTATCAATATAGTTCTGGAGATACAGTCTCCAGTACTGCGTACAATACTCCAAGTGAGGTCTCACCAGTGTTCTGTACAATGGCATAAACACTTGCCTCTTTCTACTGCTAATACCTCTCCCTATACAAATAAGCATTCTGCTAGCATTTCCTGCTGCTCTATTACAGTGTCTGCCTACCTTTAAGTCATCAGAAATAATCACCCCTAAATCTCTTTCCTCAGATGTTAATCCCCTTAAGGACACATGACGGAAATATTCCGTCATGATTCCCTTTTATTCCAGAAGTTGTGTCCTTAAGGGGTTAAGGTTAGGACTCTATCAAACATTCTGTACTCTGCCCTTGGGTTTTTACATCCAAGATGCATTATCTTGCGCTTATCCACATTAAATTTCAGTTGCCACAACTCTGACCATTTTTCTTGTTTACCTAAATCATTTGCCATTTGGCTTATCCCTCCTTGAAATATCTTGATATCATCAGCAAAAAGACAAACCTTATCGTCAAGACCTTCTGCAATATCACTAATAAAAACAATAAAGAGAATGGGTCCAAGTACAGATCCCTGAGGTAACCCACTAGTGACAAGCCCATACTTTGAAAAAATACTCCATTGAATACTCCACTCTCTGTTGCCTGTCACTCAGCCATTGCCATACCCATTCAACTATATTGGAATCCAAACTTAAAGATTGCAATTTATTGATAAGCTTTCTATGTGCAACAGTGTCAAAAGCCTTGCTGAAATCTGGGTAAGCAATGTCTACTGCACCACCCTGATCTATTATTTTAGTTACCCAATCAAAAAAGTCTATAAGATTAGTTTGACATTATCTCCCTGAAGTAAACCCATGTTGTCTCTTATCTTGAAATCCATGTGATTTTAGATGTTCAACAATCCTATCCTTTAACATGATTTCCACTACTTTCCCCACTACTGAAGAAAGGCTTAATGGCCTATAGTTGCCCGACTCCTCCCTACTACCTTTTTTGTGAATGGGCACAACATTCGCTAACTTCCAATCTTCTAGGACTACTCCTGTTAACAGTGATTGGTTAAATAAATCTGTTGATGGTTTTGCTAGTACACCACTAAGTTTTTTTTTCAATAACTTTGGGTGTATTCCATCAGGTCCCATTGACTTATTTGTCTTTACTTTTGACAGTTGAAATAGAACCTCTTCGTCTGTAAACTCACATGTAACAAATGACTCATTTGTCCTTTTTCCTAACTGAGGCTCCTTTCCTTCATTTTAGTCTGTAAATACTGAACAAAAATATTCATTGAGGCAGTCAGCTAGACCTTTAGCCTCTTCTGCATACATTCCTTCTTTTGTTTACTTCCCTTTGCTCATTTATGTATCTAAAAAATGTTTTGTCCCCTTTTTTAGTGACTGTGCTATTTTCTCTTCTGTGTGTGATTTGGAAGCTCTTATATCTTGTATTTGTCTGTGTGTATTGTATGTTCTCCACTAATTATACAGCGCTGCGGAATCTGTTGGCGCCTCTTTCTGCCTAATCGTATTGATCTGTGTGTCTTCCTCACTCTGTTTTTTTTTTTTTAATAATTACTAAATGCTAACTTTTTGTTTTTTACTATTTTGGCCACATCTGCAGAGTACCGCAGTGGTTTCTTGAATATTTTGCTTTTACTGACAAGCCTTATGCAATTTTCTGTTGCCTTCAGCAGTGCAACTTTTAAATAATCCCATTTCTCTTGGACTCCATTTAAATTGCTCCAGTCTGATAATGACTCCTTTACACATATTCTAATTTTAGAAAAGTTTGTTTTTCTAAAGTCTAAAACTTTTGTTTTTGTGTGGTGTGACTCACTGATGATCACTGGATCCCAAACTTTCACCTACAGTTATATCTGTGACCAAATCTCAATTTGTTAACACTAAATCTAGTATGGCCTCTTTACGAGTTGGCTCCTCAACAGGGCCGGTGCAAGGATTCTTGCCGCCCTAGGCAACAATACATTTTGACGCCCCCTCATGAATGCAACTGCATTCCCTCAGAGGTTTATTCACTAAACTCTGAATTACACTAAAGAGACATTTAGAGAAAGAGGCGCACTGAGTAGATATTAAAGGGAAACTATAGTGTCAGGAAAACAAACTTGTTATCCTGACACTATAGCTTCCCCCTCCGTCAAGCACACCCCCCTTGTGGTGCAGCAGGGGTTAAAACTCCTTCTGTCACTTACCTGGGTCCAGCACCAATGTCTTTTGTGCTGGCTTGGGTCGGCCTTTGCTCCTCAAGGGCCGCGCTCGCAGTGGTATTTCCGTGATCCTAGGTTTTGCGTGACGCTGGATGTCCCCGTGCATAGCCACTAGAGGAGTTAACCCTGAACAGTAATTATTGAAGTTTCTTACAAATTGCAATAATTACCTTTGCAGTGTCATTTACACAATCTCACTAATACACACACTCTCCCACTGGCATACACACTTACACATTCTAACTCTAAGTTACACACTCTAACACATACACATTCTCACTGACCTACACATTGTCACTTGCACACTCTCACTAATACACACAATCTCACTGGCATACACATTGTCAGCTACACATTCTAACACCACACAGTGGCACTTACACATACTCACTAACAGTGTCACTTGCACACTCTCCCTAACACACACACCCAGAGTCACTTGCACACTCTCACTAACACACACACCCAGAGTCACTTACACACTCTCACTAACACACACACCCAGAGTAACTTAGACACTCTCACTAACACACACACCCAGAGTCACTTGCACACTCTCACTAACACACACACCCAGAGTAACTTACACACTCTCACTAACACACACACCCAGAGTAACTTACACACTCTCACTAACACACACACCCAGAGTCACTTGCACACTCTCACTAACACACACACCCAGAGTAACTTACACACTCTCACTAACACACACACCCAGAGTAACTTACACACTCTCACTAACACACACACCCAGAGTAACTTACACACTCTCACTAACACACACACACAGAGTCACTTGCACACTCACTAACACACATTATCACTTACACACTCTCACTAACACACACACCCAGAGTCACTTGCACACTCACTAACACACATTATCACTTACACACTCTCACTAACACACACACCCAGAGTCACTTGCACACTCTCACTAACACACACACTATCACACAAACAGAAACTCACACCACTTTACATAAAGTCACACTTTATTTACAAACACAAACACATTAATTTAACATACTCCCCATTTACAAACATGCACACAATAAGCAATCCCCCTTAACCATGCCATACCTGGGTGCTGTGAAGAGGCCCAGGCAGCAGGATCCAGGATGTTTTTCTTTCTCCTGGAGGAGCAGGAGAGCTGCACTGTGAGCACAGGCTACTTCCTGCTCCCTTCACTGTGCTTCCGGTGTTCACAGGCAGTGTACCCAGTCATATCCCAGCTTCCCCTGCCTGCAGGAAGCAAACAGTGCTCTGCAGTAAACCCCACTGCCCGAGCAGGTAATTTACAGCAGAGAGGAGACCAGCAGGTGAGTGGCTGCGCTGGGGGGTGGCTAAGGAGCCGCTCGCCCAGCACAGCATCCCCAGACAGCTATAGCAGGCAGCCCACCGGGAAACCTCTTGGTGGGCACCCCCAGAGGCCGGCGCCCCAGGCGAATGCCTTATTCGCCTTAATGGTAGCGCCGGCCCTGCTTCTCAACAACTTGTTTTAGAGACAATCCCAGTAGGGAGTTTAGTATATATGTGCTCCTGGCACAAGCAGCTATTTTGGATTTCCAGTTCAAGATTAAAGTCACCCATGATGAAAACATCCCCCTTCATTGTCATTTTAGCTATTTTCTCAACTAGTAGATTATCTAACTCTTCTATTTGTCCTGGGGGCCTATAAATCACACCTACACTTACTGTGATACTGTGTGATTACCAAATTCTAACATAACCCAAACAGACTCTATGCTCGCCTCACTAACTTTTATTAGGCTAGATTTTATGCTATCCTTCACATACAGGGCCACCCCTCCCCCTTTCTTGCCTTCCCTGTCTTTTCTATATAAAGAGTACCCTGGTATTGCTATGTCCCAGTCATTTTTCTCATTATACCATGTCTTAGTAACAGCCACTAAATCTACATTATCAGTTGCCATTATTGCCAATTCATTTTCTGACCGAGTTGTAAGAACGGAACCCGGTCGTTAAGTGAGGATCATCTGTATAAATGTATGTATGTGTCACGACTACTGTGTGACCCAACACGCAAAACTATATTAACACAAACAACATACACCAGGCCTTAGAATGCCCGGACTTAGCATGGTCAAATAACAAGCCAAGGTCGGGGATACAGAATGAGACAATATGAATATACTAGCCAAAGGTCAGGATTCCAGAAGTAGAGAAAGTCAAAAACGTAAACCAAAGTAAAAAAACCTGAAAATATTACCAAGTACGCGCTATCTGACAACCAACAAGTGGAATCTATGACAGAAGATCTGCTCTTGTAAAGTTCTTTCATTGTTATTTAGAAGTAAGTGTTTTAGATTAGTAGTGATAGTTCAGAGGAGAAAGGGTTAAGAAGCAGAATGATGTCACTGATTTATAAAGTATGAACACATTCAATTTCTAATAAAAGAACAGTCGTTCATTTAAAACCATGCACATAGTACCTAGACATATAACACTTTGAAATCTCTCAAAATGTTCTATGCCAGTGGTACACAGTAAAAATCTCCACAATCTAAATATTTAATGGTCTATTTATTTTCTATTGGCTTTAGCAGTAGAGACTTACAATACTTAATATTTCCGGGCAGCTTCCTGTCATTCTTGAGAATTTTTTTTTAATGTTTTTAAATTCATCAAAGATTCCATGAACACAAGCATATCCTTCCCTGATGGTGTGTAGATAGTTTCTAAACTTGTAGTAAAAGAAACCCTTGTGCCAGGAGGTGTTTAAGTACCAGTTACGTTCTACATGTTGATTGCTCTCTGAAAGTGATGCCATGATTTTATATATGTAGATCAGTCTTACTAAACTAGTGCCACACAGCCATTTGCAACCATCTACCTGCCCTCTACCTGCCTTCTGGTGGCCTGTGGGCATTGGGAAAAAGCAAAAGGAACTTAAATTATCAGACTGTCCAATGAGACAACGGATAAAAATCTGGCAACTGTTGCCAGGTGTCCATCGTGTGACCGCCCAGTCTGATAAATGAGATGCTGGTTGCTCCCCCCATAATGCATCACAGCCAAACCGCAGCATGAGGGGAGGAAAGTTCTGAGACACAATAACCCCTTAGTGACCAGACCGTTTTTCAATTTTCTTACCGTTAAGGACCAAGGCTGTTTTTACATTTCTGTGGTTGTGTTTAGCTGTCATTTTCCTCTTATTTATTTACTGTACCCACACATATTGTATACAGTTTTTCTCGCCATTAAATGCTCTTTCTAAATTCCTTTAATTATTTTCATCCAATCATATAATTTACTATAAAAATAATTATAAAATATGATGAAAAAGGGGGGCGTGGCCAGCTGAGCAACTGACTAGAAGCATCTGTGAAGAGCTCCAACAACTAAATAGCCATAAAGACATGAACACGGTGCAAAAACTGAGGCATTCTACAGTCTAAACCCCCAACAGAGAGTTTAGGCGCAAACATAGAAAGTTAGCCCACGCTGAGGGCTCCTGCCAGCCCGATATCCGCAGGTTCTTTGACAGGCCACAACCTCAGGCCCAGCCCAAGATGGCCCCCCGGCAGAACACGAGGCTGCCGCACTTCAGATGACTCCGAGGGGGAAGAAGGATAAGTGGCCTCGTAGACTCCCAGCAGTGTGCACCGGAGAACAGACTCTGAAGCTGACACATCCCCATCTAATAAAGGGGACATCAAAAAGCTGCTGCTACACCTTCGGGCTCTGTGGAAGAAGGACCTCCTGGGGGTGCAGACAGAAATTGGCACCCTGACCCACCGCATAGGGGAAGTGGAATCCCGAGAAGGAGAGCGAGATGGCCGACTGACTGTGACCGGAAAACAGATAGACACCATGTCCCTGCAAATACAGAGACTTACCAGATCATTTGCATCGCTGGAGGCCAGGCACCGCAGGAGAAACATAAGGCTCCTTAGGGTGCCTGATGGACTATGCTAATAAAGTGGCCGAGGCACTGGGAGTGCGGGGAAAGAGTGTCGCCTATAGTGTCGGCATTCAGAGTTTGGAAGGCCCCCATGGCTCCTGCTGACGCACATCGAGACACTATAGTGGTTACACGGGACATATCTGTCATACCATCCCTCATGACACTCTCCAGAAACCACCTCACTGTTGCTGTGGAGAACAGCCAGATTAAAATCTTTGATGACCTACTATTTGCAGTGTTGTTGGATCGGAGATGATTCCAGCTAATTACTAAGAACCTGAGAGACCACAGCATCAGGTATCGATGGGCAGTGTCTGGAACTCTAGTGGTGACCCATGGCGACTCAGTGCTGGTCCTGTCGGCAGGGGATGATCCAGCGCAACTTTTCAGTGCACTGAAATTGCCTCCCACGCCGCTGCAACCACAGGGCACAGCTGCAGACCAGATTGACCCGGCTTCTAGACTGAGAGGATCAGCCCAGGACAGAATCCGAGACCCTCCGTAGACTGTCTCACCCTGCAGAGAGCAGCCCATGTTATGTAACATAGGATTCCGATGCAACAAACAGTGGCAGTTTGACTTGCAGCCGGCAGCCAGGTTATACCTGGGTATAGTTTTTAGGTCCAGCCCTTATGTTTTATGTTTTAATTTTATGATCTATGTTTTAATTTTGCCCAATTGTGTCCAAATACTTGCCCAACCACTGGGCTACCGTCATCAGGGAAGCACATGCCCGACATAGGGCTAGCCCTGGGTAACTATATCTCCAGCCTAGCAATAATCCATAGTCAAGCTATGACACCGGTAACCACATATAAACGGAGGCAAATTCTATTATTAATGCTTCACGCCTAATTAATTCCCCTCCCTTCCGGGACAGTTACCTAATATGTATGGGGGGTGCTTATTGCTCACTGCAGAGGGGAGAAGTATAGATGTGGGTGCCCTGATGCGAGAGAGGTATACTCCCAAACTTGTTCGCCCGTTCATATTTGTCCTTTATCTATGCTGAATCTCTAATATTATGTTATGTTGGATGTTTATAATTTTTGTTACGCAGAAAAGTGTGGTTTTTATGTTGAATTACTTTGACATCACCTTCAAAATAAAGAATTATAAAAATATAAATATATAATGAAAAAATAAAAACAAAAACACTTTTTTTAACTTTGACCCCCAAAATCTGTTACGCATCTACAACCGCCAAAAACCACCCATGCTAAATAGTTTCTAAAAAGAAATACCCAATGTTAACATGTTCTTAGGTTTTTTTTGCAAGTTATCAATAGTTACATTGTAACGCTGTTATTTGTCATAAATCTCTGACTCACACCTCACATGTAAATATTTTTTAAAGTAGACAACCCAGGGTATTCAATATGGGGTATGTCCAGTCTTTTTTAGTAGCCACTTAGTCACAAACACTGGCCAACGTTAGCATTTATATTTCTTTGTGTGTTAAAAATGCAAAAAACTATTATGAACGCTAACTTTGGCCAGTGTTTGTGACTAAGTGGCTAGTAAAAAAGACTGAGCGTACCCCATTTTCAATATCTTGGATTGTCTTCTTTTGCAAATGATATGCCATCCCGGGGGTAATTCTCAATCCTGGGCTACCATACGCTCTCAAAGGCAACATAACCAATCTGGCAAATTTCAATGTGAAAAAACTGAAAATCAAGCCTTATAGTTGACCCTGTAATGTTCAAAAACACTGTAAAACCTGTACATGAGGGGTACTGTTATACTCAGGAGACTTCGCTGAACACAAATATTAGTGTTTCAAACCAGTAAAACGTATCACAACTATGAGATCATCAGTGAAAATGCTGTTTGTGTGTGAAAAATTAAAAAAACATCACTTTCTCTGACAATATCATTGCTGTGATATGTTTTACTGTTTTGAAACACTAATATTGGTGATCATCGAAGTCTCCCTAGTAAAACAGTACCCCCCCATGTACAGGTTTTAGGGTGTCTTGGAAAGTTACAGGGTTAAATACAGTGCTAGCAAATTCAATTCTCTAGACTTTCGGCCTGGGTTGTCAGACAGGTCCTTCAATTTGCAATCAATAAAATTACTTAATTATGTAAAAATATATGTACATATTTATATATTTGAAGTCTATGTGTATATTTATGAAATTATTTATGTAATTATGTATATGGATATATAGAAGGCTGACCTGTGGGTGAAGCCTGGAATTGTGGGAGGAGTTAGTTATAATAAATATACAGGCTTCCCCTTAGGGTGAAACTATGTACATAAAAGCTTAAAAACAAAAAAACTGATAATTTCATGTGACAATAGTATAAATAGTAAATATGGGTAAATCAGATTAATATGAATTAGTTACAACATAATGATATAAGTACAGATTATAAATGTAAAACAGTAAAACAATAATAAAAAAAATACATTAATTACAGCATAATTTAATTTGTTTATCATTATTTTAATCTTTTATTGTTATACTGTTTTACATTTATGATCTGCACTTATATCATTATGTTGTAACTAATTCATATTAATCTGATTTACCCATATTTACTATATGACTATTGTCACATGAAATTATCTGGTTTTTGTTTTTATATGGCTTTTTAGACAATTCCCCACCCAAGATGACCGCCGCAACCATCTATCCACTTATCTATTATAATTTATAACACTTTCCAGCCCGTCCAGCCGATTCCCGGCCACTCCCCTCCCTAGAGCCAATAATTGGCTGACTCCCCTTGCCAGCTAACATTACGGGCATGTAGTTCATCTATTCACTACAGCCCCCCATAAAACCTAGGGGCCGGAAATGACGTTGCATCTATGGCGCACGTCACGTTTTTCAGCAATTAAAGCCGATTATACCCCAAAAAAGCACTTGTTTTAACATTAAAGGACCACTCTAGGCACACAGACCACTTCAGCTTAATGAAGTGGTCTGGGTGCCAGGTCCCTCTAGAATTAACCCATTTTTTTATAAACATAGTAGTTTCAGAGAAACTGCTATGTTTATAAATGGGTTAATCCAGCCTCTAAAGCCTCTAGTGGCTGTCTCATTGACAGCCGCTAGAGGCGTTTGCGTGCTTCTCACTGTGAAAATCACAGTGAGAAGACACCAGTGTCCATAGGAAAGCATTGTAAATGGTTTCTTATGAGACTGGCTGAATGTGAGCGCAGCTCCTGCCGCGCATGCGCATTCAGCCGAAGAGGAGGATCGGAGGCGGAGAGGAGGAGGAGAGCTCCCATCCGGCGCTGGAGAAAAGGTAAGTTTAACCCTTTTCCTCTCCCCAGAGCCCGGTGGGAGGGGGTCCCTGAGGGTGGGGGCACCATCAGGGCACTATAGTGCCAGGAAAACGAGTATGCTTTCCTGGCACTATAGTGGTCCTTTAATCTAACATATTTAGACCACCATAAGTCAGAACTATGTATATTCTAAGAGAATAAGTTATTTATCTGCAATCATACCCTGCTCTATGACTGGATAGAGCAATTTTGGTGCCAGTTTTAATTTGTTTTAAGCCTATATCTACCTCAACAAGTCAGGTTGAAAGTTCCTTATCCATTGATAAAGCCTATATGGTGAAACGCGTTTGGATACTGTATACTGCTTTTTATATTGTTAATAAACAAATTTCGGTCCTTTTACTTTTTTGTACCATCTTTTATTTGCATTTTTATTTTTTACTACAACCTGGCATTTAACTTTTTCTTCTAAGAGGATACTCAGTGCATATCCCATAAGATTATAATGCTGCAAGCCATACACACCAGAGCTGGATTAAGCTCTATTGAATGTGAGTAAGAATTCTACCATTTCTTCTATATTGGCACCCCTTGGAACGTACTGCACCATTATTCCCTCTCATCTCTTATTGCCCTCTCCTATATACCTGACCACTGCAAGAAGCGGAAGCCTGCAGCCCCAGAGACTGTCATCCAACATCACATGTTTCTCTACTTTCCAGCAATGCCAGTTTCCTTTCATCCTATCCAATCAGACTATACTTAAGGGTATCCAAAACCTGTCTAAGTTGCTAGATTCAGCCGCTTTCAAGCCCCTCACTAACTATGAAACCGCTATATATATATATATATGTGTGTATGTATATATATATATATATATATATATATATTAATTTTTTTCCAATTTTATGTATTAATTAAGTAATATTTTATTTTACAGATGCAGGGAGACTGCCTGTCAGGCAGCACTATGGATGACAATTGCGGCCAAGTGATCACTCTTTCAGCTCTTTCAGAGCGATCACATTGCCCTCGGGGGACTAATTTGTTGAGGGGGGACTGTCAGGAGAAGTATTGCAGGATGCATCAACATATTTGCCTTAAGGACTATTTTTTGTTGGACGTACCTAGTACGTCCGTGGTCCTTAAGCGGTTAACTGGGGTGGAAAAAAGACAAATCCCATTGTGTGTCAGATCCTGAGGGAAACAACAATTGGGCCACCGGATAAGAACATGCTTAAACAAGGGGAGAGATTGTCTCTGTTAGATATAAAAGACCTGGATCTGGGGGGGGCGTGGCCGACCGTTCACTGAGATAGCCGCATGTTAGAGCGGCTCCGGCAATGCAGGCAGCAAAATAAGCCGGGACACGAGCGCCCACAACAATGGGGAACCCCAAACGGATGCAGAGCGCCCACACCAGCAGCGGGAAAGTACCCGCCGAGAAACCGGGCTCGGTTACGAAATTCTTCAAGGACAACGTCGGCCGCATGGCGGAGCGAGGAGAGCTGAATATGGCGCCGGCGGCGGGAGACCGCCTCTCTAATCCCTCCAGCCAAGCTGCATCCGAGGCTTCATTAACCTCAGCAGATCCAGACATTAAGGGCCACCACTGCTGTTCCATGGGCACGAGATCCAGATTTACCAAGATCTCTCATGGCTCACTCTCCAAGCAAGGCGACACCTAAAGCCGATCACTGACCAACTGCGGGCCAGAAACATCAAATATAGATGGGGCTTCCCCTTAGCCCTTATTGTCACACTTAAAGGAACCAACCACATCATAGCAGAACACAGGGATGTGTCACCATTCATCAGAGCACTGAAACTCACAGAGGTGTGCATCATGGATTGGTACGCCATGGACCCAGCGCAGACCAACACGAGACCCCCGAGGGAACAGAGAAGACGCTCACCCCCCAAGAGACAAAGAATGGGTTCCACCGATGATCACGGAAGGAGTGACCAACCACCAGCTCAGGGACCATAAAGACGGCACGACAGCGGCTAGGTCCCTCACAGAGATGTCAAGGGGTTAACTTCGCACCCAACACAGAATGGACTTACCCAAACCGAGAACTACAGCTAGATCCTCCCACCCAATACCAGACCCCGACAGACCTGCTACATAACCCCATCGCCTCAAGCTAAGGTAGCAGGACAGCAAGAAATGATGTTTAGACTATAACACCGTGGACATACTGAAAAAGGACTGAGACGGACACTGAGACTATATCTATTGACCACCCATCACGATCCGCAACGAAGAGCGGGAAAAGACACCTCCTGCCAGGTCGTATGAGTGGGACTTCACGGTCCAGGTGGGAGGTATAGAGACACTCAGAGAAATGGGCTAACCAGTACCCCCCCAAACGCGTAAGGGAGGGACAGGATTGGTAGCCAAACACAGCACCTCCACACGGGATAAAACAAACAACAAAACACGGTTACTTACACACAAGGGAGGAAGGGGGAAGGGGGAGGGCGGGGTGAAGGGGGGGGAGTAGAAACCCCACAGCACAATTCAGCCCTAAGCCTGGAACATAATGATACCCCCGCTATGGGACCTAGCCTCCATACTACCACTGCACCACACCCCATAAGGTCACACGGGAATATATGCTCATTCCCGGTTCCAGAAGATGATGACAAACGCAAATGCCTGCTTGCCCACCGACACATGCGAGCCACACGCCAACGACACAGCACACACACCACCGCAGCTGTACCTGCGGCGCCTTAATAGACACCACACACACTGCCTTAGAGCCAGTGACACCTGCGGATCGGCCCGTAGCAGTACTAGACCTGGTACGGGAGAATTGCAACCGGCAACCTCACTGAGGCCCCAAGTTATCAGACACACTAATACAAATACACGTCTCACACTTCCTGTACATAGTTACGTCCGGCACTACACGCTATTCGGACAAGGGAGCAAACGCCCCCAGCGGTCTCCGGCAGGGTGTAAGACCGGAGTCTTGATTTGGGTTTATACTTGTTTTTGTTTTTGTTTATGTTTATGCTTTTGATCTGAGAGTTAACGGTGTACTTTCCTTCTGCAGTAGAGGTTACCTACGAAGCGCCTACGTGGCCACACTACGGTGCGTGACTGCTGCTGCCCGCAGCCCGGACGAGGGGGATCCACCCACGGCTAGAGGGACACAGACCACACAACAAAGTAGGTGCTCACACGAACACACCACCACACCCCACACGAATGGCCCTCAAGGTCGCTTCACTCAACGTTAAGGGACTTAATACCCCGAACAAACGTAGGCTATTAATGAGAGACCTAAAATCACGCAAATTAGACCTGGCCCTTATCCAAGAAACCCACATTCCTAGGTCAGCGTTAATAACCCTGAAAGACAGACATTTCCCACAGACCTACGAGGCGAGAGCGCTCCACAAGCGAGCCGGGGTAGCAATACTGGTACACAAAAACTGCCCACTCCACGTCACGGAGACACTAGCTGACCCGGAGGGTCGCTACATCGCCCTAACAGGCACAATCCATAGCACGAAAATAAGAATCATTAACGTATATGCTCCTAACCTACCAGACCCAACATATTGGGACACGCTCAAGACAATAATACAAGCCGGAGGGGGAGGGATAACGCTAGTGGGGGGAGACTTTAACGCTGTCCCATGTCCAGCGATTGACAGAAGCTCGAAAACAGGCTCACCCAGGTCCCATGGGAGAGGGGCACAGGATAAGTTGTTGCACACATTCCTCACCGACACACAACTCCTAGACACCTGGAGGCTCCAACACCCAGACATACGCGACTACACATTCTATTCGGCACCCCACGGAACATACTCCAGAATTGACCACATTTTCCTCAATGGGGTAGGTATGTCCAAACTTATACATACTGACATAGGCAGTATTACATGGTCGGACCACGCAGACGTATCTGTCACGTTGGACAAACTCAAATACTCCGCCACTTGGACATGGCGCCTTAACACAAGTCTGTTAAACAGCGACCCTATATGCGACGACATGCGTACTCTCCTCACAGAATACTTCACACACAACAACACGCCAGAAGTCAACCCGGTGGCGGTATGGGCGGCTCATAAAGCGGTCGTAAGAGGGCATTTCATCAAAGCAGCAACACACAAAAAAAAGTGCAACACACGGGCACTGATAGAATCTCAGAATGCTCTCAGAAAAGCGGAACAACAGCACAAACACAACCCCACGGCGGACAAATTAACAGAACTCACCGCATTGAGACACTCAATTAGGAGTATCCTGCTCGAGGGGGTGGCACACTCCATCCAGAGGTCTAGGCGACTGTTCTATGAAAAGTCCAACAAAATGGACTCCCTATTAGCCAGAGCTCTACGCCCCCGCGGGGACCACAAACCCATCACGAAAATACGCACACTTACCCAAGGAATTGCGACAACTCCCCAAGAAATAAATAGGGTGTTCACAGAATATTACTCGAACCTATATGGGCAGACACCACTTGCACAAAACATGCCAGAACAAATACGTTCCTCACTGCGCACACTCCTAGCCGGCATTAAACTCCCTGCGCTGACACACACCGATATCGCAGACCTCCAAGAACCAATAACACAATCAGAGGTAGAAAAGGCAATCGCGATCTTAAAAGGGAACAAAGCCCCAGGCCCCGATGGGTACGACATAGGGTATTACAAGAAATTCAAGGAAGAATTGGCCCCCCACCTTACCTCTTTATATAACCACTTCATGACAGGCGGTGAGCCGGATGCGGACATGGCATTGGCCAACATCACGCTTATCCCCAAACCCGGGAAAGATGCCGAATTGGCAGCAAATTATAGACCCATTTCACTGATCAATTCGGACCTCAAAATCTACGCAAAAATCCTGGCGGCCAGGTTAGCGCCGATGCTCACACGCCTGATTCACTCCGATCAGGTGGGGTTTATACCCGGTAGGCAACTGTACGAAAACACACGCAGGGGGGCGGTGCTCACATGGTACATGCAAATGTCCGAGCGGCCTTCATTGGCCTTGTCCCTAGACGCGGAGAAGGCCTTTGACAGGGTGCAATGGCCATACCTGTTTGGCCTGCTGGAGGAATGGGGCTTCCCGGGGACATACATCCAGGCCACACGCGCCCTATATACCAACTTAAGGGCCCAAACCCTAATAGCAGGAGCCACTAAGACCCCCTTCCACCTTCACAATGGCACACGGCAGGGCTGTCCTCTCTCCCCACTATTGTTCGCTATTTCCCTAGAACCGCTCCTACAAGCCATATGCCAGCATCCACACATACACGGAATACGGGCTGGGGGAAAAACCTTCAAAGTCTCTGCATATGCGGACGACGTAATGCTGACCCTCACAGACCCTCTGACCTCCATGGAATACCTGACAGAACTCCTAGACAACTATGGCACCCAAGCGGGTTACAGAGTAAACCTCACCAAATCCATGGCACTATCATTCCATCTCCCGACACAGGACAGAGTCACTATACAGAATAGATACCATCTGCCCACCACAGCCGACAACATACCCTATTTAGGGATCAAACTCACGGCGCAGCACGAACACTTACACGACACAAACTACTCCCCATTGATCCGTACACTTATAAGGGACCTGGAGCAGTGGACAGACAAAACCATCTCATGGCTAGGTAGACTCCACTCAGTTAAAATGAACATTCTCCCTAGAATACTGTTCCTGTTCCAGGCCCTGCCCACACCGATCAAAAGGAGTGACCTAACCACACTCCAAAAGGCAATAGACATGTTCATTTGGCAAAAGAAACGGCCCAGAATAGCTAGAAAACTCCTATACCGGCCCAAAAACAGAGGGGGACTGGGACTACCGAACTTGTACATATACTACCTAGCGGCGCAGACAGCGCAAATCGCATACTGGCACTCCACACCGGACACCCGACGGTGGGTGGAACTTGAGACATCACTAATGGGACAAGATCTCCCACAATTCTACCTCTGGTTACATAGGGCACACAGAGCACTCCCCAGAGTAACCTGTCCAGCAATAACAAATTCCCTGAGAATATGGGACCACATAGCAGTCAAGTACTCTTTAAGCAGGTTCCCCTCCCCAATGTCCCCTGTACTTCAGAACCGATCCTTCCAACCGGGAATGACAGCAGGCGACTTTAGTGGCCTCGAGAGGGCAGGTATACAGAGATACTGCCACCTATACAAAAATGATCAAATAGTCACTTACGATCAGCTCAGGGTACAATCCCCCCTAACAACCAGGGATTTCTTCCGCTACCTCCAATTACGAGACTTCTCTAGCTCAAAAGAAGTCAAAGAGATAGCCAGCCTCCCCCTCACCTGGTTCGAGAATATATGCTACCAAGAAACACACCCCAAAGGACTCATATCATTATTGTACTCACATCTCAGCGGGGAGGCCAAAGAATGGGGGGAATTACGTTACACAGATCAGTGGGAGATGGACCTGGGTGAGACTTTAGAGGGCTCCGACTGGCAAGATATATGGGAGGCCACAGCCAGAACATCAATATGTGTCACCCTGCAAGAACAATCATTTAAAACACTTTTCAGGTGGTACACCACACCATTAAAACAATACCGCATGCAGATCACTGCCACAGATCAATGCTGGCACGGTTGCGGGGAACGAGGCACCAAGTGCATATGTGGTGGAAGTGCCCCTTGGTACAAGCATACTGGGTTCAAATTATCAGCCTGAGCACAAACATACTGCAGAGGCCACTACAGCTAGACCTCTGGGCCTGCCTACTCTCCAGACCAACGGTCGGCCTCCCACGCCCAGAGCAACAATTATTAAACATGATTTAGCTAGCGGCACGCAGGGCGTTAGCACAGAAGTGGCGATGCCCGGAATTACCCCCGGTGGCCCTGGTCCTAACAAAGATAAAAGACAATTACATAATGGATAGACTAACCTCCCTAGTCAGACACACCACTAAAAAGTTCACCAGAACTTGGGAGTTATGGGAACAATATCAGGAAAACACGGCGGGTTGATAAGAGACTCAAGCACACACATGGGAGGGGGAGCGGAGGGGACACACGACTCTCGTCCGGGCTGCGGGCACGGATGCACCGACATACTGCACTACCGGACGCCAGGTTTAGTTCCATATATGTTTTATATGTTTTACCCAAAGGAATATTTCGAAATGTTAAATGAGTATTAGTTAACAACCATCTAATGCCATGCCATTCCAGGGGACATATGTACTTAGGCCAAGACTCGATAGACAGCCACGTAGAGGTAGTGTGCTAAAACACTAAATAGCAATTCAGCCACTGATGAGACTGGAAGCGCTAGAAAACAAGCACATCAGTTGTAGATCACTGCTCTTCTTCTCTATACTACTGAACCACTGAAAAAGGCTTCTGTGTAAGCCTATACAAGTATTAATGTATGTACCTCTATTGCGGCCTCTACGTAAGCCTATACCCTGACAAGATGATACGTTCATACAGCGGCTTCTGCGAAAGCCTCGGCCGTGTCACAAATGTGCACTTTATTATTGGCTATGAAAAAATACAAAAAAAAAATACAAAAAAAAAAAAATTATCACACGATAAACATCTCCTGGACTACAGTGGCAGGCACGCTAATTTATTTTATTACTGTTTTTAAGTTCGTATAATTTCCCATGCATTTGTTATGATACCGTTAATTATCATTAGAACATAAATACACCAACTGAAGTGTCACATGAAACCACAGTAAGGTCTTAAAGATGAACTAGGACACGTAACATCAGCAACCCTCATGACGACAGACAGACAGCCGCAAAGATTAGGGATATCAATATGCAAACGTGTACTAACGCTTTACCCTTCCTTTCTGTACAACCAAACTGTCTGAATATGTAATGTGGCTTCTGCGTAAGCCTATACGATGTCACAAATATGCATTTCTTTTTGGTGAAAAAAAAAGAATAAAAAAAAAAAAAAAAAGACCTGGATCTGGAATCAAAACTAGTCTGCTTTGCTTTGAGACTTTTATGTTTGGGTTGGTGTTGCCAGTGGTGAGCTTAATTTTACCAACAGCTGTTTTTTAAAATAAATATTATAGACACTGCTATAGCTATAGACACCACCCTGCGTCTACCATATTGCTATTTTATTTTATTTTTTTTAGATTTGATTTTATCCTGTTATATCTTTGAAGCTTAAATAAAATATCCCTGACTTCTGCCTTTGGATCTCTGTGTGCTGCCAAGAGAGAGATATCGCCAAGCCTGTACAGGCACCCTGTTTTTTTATTAAACAGAGCCTGCCATGTCTCTGACTCATTTGAGTGTGATTTCACCCCTCACCTTGCACTATTTCAGTGTACAATTTTACACTGTTTTTTCTTTTTAATGCATTTGGTCTAGATAATTTATGTCTACTCATGGATCTCATACACTGTTTGACAATGTAGTGTGTCTCATATTCTGCTTTTTACTAATATATATGTGTGTTTGTGTGTATATTTATTTAATATGTGTTTAGGCTGACATGGACCTACATGTGCCAGTGCCAAATCATTGGATTGTACATATACAATTTGTGACCAATGGTTTGCATTTCCCTGTGCCCTCTATGATGGAGCTCCTGTACTCCACCCGTGTACTTCCGCTCAATCCACTTCCTAGCCGTTGGGGATGGAGACTGGAATGCTTGACCCTCAGTCGCCAAAGCTTGACTGGGGTCTATCATGAACTCTTCCACCTGACCAGACTTTTCTTCCAGGCGGTTAGCATCCTCTCTGCCTATTGCTCTGCTTATAGTGATTACATAGGCACTTGCGGCTCTCAGGCCAATGCAAAGTATCCTGCTCCCAGTGATGGTGATTACCATCACACCCTTTATTTGCGATTTCTAAGATGGTAACTATCTGCATTTGTGTGTTGTATGATTTATACTACCTTAGCTAAATTATCTTAATTTAAAAGAGACTAAAACATGGTTGATCTTGATTTATTGTGACTAAATCAATGTCAACAAGTGAGTCACAATGTTATTTATCTTTTTTTTTTAAATGGTCATTATATTCTAAAATTTTTAGAATCACCAAAAATGGTCTTACTCATGTTTAATACGTTTATCGTATCTGCATCAACATATTTATAAGCTTTCTAACATGTAAAAAAAATCTTTAATAAAAACTAACATTAACGTTTAATTAGCAGCAGGTGTAAAGGTTTCATTTAATAATATAATGCAGTGATATTTTTCTTGGAATCATGTTGCCATGCCAAGGGTTCAATTAGAAGCAATATTGAACAAGTATAGGGAATAATATTAAATGTTAACACATTGAGACACCAATTACTCATGTGACAAGATGTGTTTGGTGGGAGCTCCTCAAGAGCTGTAATGGAGAGAGGTAAGAGCAGTCAAATTGATTTTTTATTGCTTGTATTTTAACATACCTTTTCCATGGCATTTTTTTTCCAATTATGCTTTGCTAATATATTGTAAAAAAATAAATAAAAAAAGATTAATGTTAGGTAAAAACCCTTGCTTTTATTGTTTTATATTTACTGTTATATGACTATATTCATTTGCTTTTTCCTTCAGATGGCTAAACAAAAAATGCAAAGTTGCTCATATATCAAAACCGGAAAATAAATAACTAAATGAAAATAAAAAGGAAAAAGATGTGTATAGAAAATACTTCTCCCTTCACAACCTTCTTGCAGCCACCGTCTTCATTGATCAGTAGACAATATTCTCTTGGCACAGATAGAGCAACATCAAGCAAAGGAAATTTACAGTCTCGTAGAAACAAATACAGAATTAGAAGCATCAGAATGTGATGATCTGGTTCCAGTAGATCACAAGTGTAGCATTGAGCCAATAACAACTGGAGATGTTACTGCAGGTTACAGTGGTACAGCAGCAAATCATTTTGACATTAAAGAGAAATATATATCTGATGTTTCCTCTGAATCCGTCACCGAGTCTGCTGTACTTATGGATGAAGAAACTGAAATGGAACTTGAAGAGCCATCAACGATCATCAAGTGATCATGCTTTCTGGCTTGAAAGGAAAAATAAAATAAAAATAAAATAAATAGATAATTATCACAGAATCACTTTGATAAAAAATTGGCCCTGTTCAAGAAAAGGCCTATACGTTATCAAAAGATACCAACAGGAGCTTTTCCTCAGAAAATGAAATTCGAGAACACTTCTAGAATTTTTGCCCAGTATACAATACAACATCTGAAGGACTAACCTCCTTTTTACTGGCCTATTTATAGAACAATCAGATTGCAATTAAAGATATGAGTTGCCAAGGTTATGATAGTGGTGCCAATATGAAAGGAAAACATAATAGCTTGCAGCAAAAAACAAAATACTCAATGTCAACCTAACAGCCGTTTTTTGTTCCATGCAGTGCACATACTCTCGTTTTGTTTGTCAGTGATGCTACAAAAAATGCATACCTGACTGTAGATTTTTTGTCATCATTTAAGAACCATCCTTTGATCGTCCCTGAATAGGGGTGTGGTTCAGGAGTGTGTGTGTGTGCACGCGCGCATATGTGCATATGTTTTGGAGTGTATGTCAACATGCATTTTCTGTGTGTGTTTCTGAGAGTACAAATTTGAGAGTATGAGTCTGTGAGTGCTCATGTCTGGAAATATGGATTTGTGTGTGTGTTAATTGGGGAGTAGGGATCAGTGGCCTTTATGTGAGAAGATTGCTTGGCAAGTTGTCCCTAGGTAAATTTAAATTAAGATACCCGTTATAGATACAAGTTGCATTTTCAACAATATGATTTTGTGGGCATATGACATAGGTAGAGTTGTATTTCTGGACCTTAGAGTGGCCTGGTTCAACGTAAAGTAGGAACTTGTAAGTAACAGGGATAACTAGACATATAGTTCAGGCCAGAGAGGAACACAAAAAACAGAAAATAATACCGGACAAAAAATACAGGCTGGTATAGGATCAAACAGGACAAAATCAGGATTACAAACAGGTAGATGAACAAACCAGTCTAGTACACAAATACAGAAGGTCAAGACTTGTCAAATAATAAGCTAGGTCAAAAACAGGAACTCAATCACGATAAACATACTAATGGCTCAGGAACCACAAAAGCAACCAGAGCAGCCAGAGAGCTTTCTTTAAATAGGGATGTTCTGAAAGTGATCGGCTTTGCTTCCTGGGAGTAACCAGTTTGAAGATTTTATGTTCTGTGTTGCCCGCAGAACACAAAACAAACAGTAATTGGATGGGAAGTAACCAGTACACTTTCTGAAATCTTCCCAGGGGGAGCAGTTTCTACTGTGGCACAGCATGCAATGTGCAACGCCAAAAACTGGGAAACAAGCGGCTCAAATAACCATACATCTCACTTAGAAATTATTGTTTAAAATCCCCTCTTTTGAATAGTGTTTTTGGGTATATATATATATATATATATATATATATATATATATATAGTTTGATCTGTTCATAGACTAGCATCATTATAAGTTTTTATTTAGAACTAAAAAAAATATATTTGAAAAAGATGTATACTGTTTTCCTCACCATTTATTTGACTCTGTACTATTATAGTTATTTTTAAAGTAAAAAAAAAAAGGATTTTAGAGGTCCAAATCACTGTCACTCTATTTCATTAATTAACAAAGAATTGATTTTTCTAAGTGAAAGAAAATACCTTTGTTTTGCATGAGAAAGAAAGATGTTATTTCTGGAGTGAAGTAAACATGTACGGCACCCAAAGTAACCTTCAATTTCATCACACAGACATGTGAAGATTAGATTCTCAGAAGCCCAGTTTGCTAAAAAAAAAGAAAAAAAAGAAAAAAAAAAAGAATACAAACCAATTCTCAGTCTAAATGGTATAAGGTTCTAGTAAGTTATAGGTGCATGCCAAATGTGGTTTTGTGAACCTTTTTTTTTAAAATGTATGATTAATACATTTCAAGGTCAGCATTTGTAATTATTTAAAAATTCAATATAAAAAGTGTGTCTCCTGCAATGGGCCCTGATTCTCCTATTGTCATGCAACTTGACACAGGACATGGCTGAATAAATTAGAAGAAACCCATCATTGTTATGGGACCTTAAAAGATCGATAAGTACATACAGGTGTATTCTGAAAATGTCAACACCAGTAGACATTTTATTTTGTCTTGATACAAAATGGCCGCTATATGTATGAGGCTCATATGCTCCTTCCTAGTTTTTAACTTCAAACAATTGAATCTAATTATATGAACTAATACATTTTAGAAACATTTGCTAGTATGAATATAATTACACAGAAGATTAATAAAATGATGTGTTGAATGCAAATTTCTTGTTGAAATGGAAGGATGGGGGCTATGAAGTATTTATCATGTACAGTATCTCACAAAAGTGAGTCCCCCCCTCACATATTTGTAAATATTTGATTATATCTTTTCATGTGACAACATTAAAGAAATGACAATCTGCTACAATGTAAAGTAGTAAGTGTACAGTCTGTATAACAGTGTATATTTGCTGTCCCCTCAAAATAACTCAAGGAAATCGGTCTAAATGAAAATGCTTGTTCTTGGGTAGAACATTGGCTTAAAAACAGAGTACAAAGAGTTGTCATTAATGGTAAATTTTCAAGCTGGACAGAGGTGGCAAGTGGTGTCCCTCGGGGGTCTGTTCTGGGACCCCTTCTATTTAACATGTTTATAAATGATCTTGAAGACCGCATTGAAAGTCATGTTTCAGTGTTTGCAGATGACACCAAACTTTGTAAAACAATACAATGTGAGCAAGATATTACTTTGCTGCAGAGGGACTTAGATAGACTGGGGACTGGGCACTCAAATGGCAGATGAAATTTAATGTTGAAAAATGCAAAGTTATGCACTTCGGCGTAAAGAATACACAAGCAACGTATACCCTTAATGGAAGCGAATTAGGGATAACAACACATGAAAAGGACTTGGGAATTGTTATAGACAACAAACTATGCAGCAATGTGCAATGTCAATCAGCAGTGGCCAAGGCCAGTAAGGTATTGTCATGCATGAAAAGGGCATTCATTCTCGGGACAAGAATATAATTTTGCCTCTTTATAAATCACTGGTAAGACCCCATATTGAATATGCTGTGCAATTTTGGGCACCTGTTCTAAAGAAGGATATTATGGCACTAGAAAAAGTGCAGAGGCGGGCTACAAAATTAATAAAAGGAATGGAACATATAGGCTATGAAGAAAGGTTAACAAATTTAAACCTATTTAGTTTAGAAAAACGTCGCCTGAGAGGGGATATGATAACATTATACAAAATATATTCGGGGCCAATACAAACCATTGTGTGGAAATCTATTCACAAACCGGACTTTACATAGGACACGAGGCCATGAGTTTAGACTGGAAGAAAGAAGATTTCGTCTAAGGCAAAGGAAAGGTTTTTTTTACTGTAAGAACAATCAGAATGTGGAATTCTCTGCCTGAGGAAGTGGTTTTATCAGAGTCCATACAGATGTTCAAACGGCTACTAGATGCATACTTGCAAGAACAGAATATTCAAGGATATAATCTTTCAATGTAGGGTAATAACTGCTTGATCCAAGGATAAATCTGACTGCCATTCTGGGGTCAAGAAGGAATTTTTTTCCTAGTTTGTTGCAAAATTGTGCTTCAAACTGGGTTTTTTTGCCTTCTTTTGGATCAACAGCAAAAAACAAATGTGATGTAGGCTGAACTTGATGGACGCAAGTCTCTTTTCAGCTATGTAACTATGTAACTAACTATGTAACTATGTAACAAAGCCATTAATGTCAAAACCATTGGCAACAAAAGTGAGTACACTCCTATGTGGTAATGTCCAAATTGGGTCAAAAGTGTCAATATTTTGTGTGGCCACCATTATTTACTGGCACTGCCTTAACCCTCATGGGCACAGGTTGCCACTGGAGTCCAAATCCACTCCTCCATGACGACATCACAGGCCTGGTGAATGTTAGAGACCTTGAGCTCCCCCACCTTCCGTTTGAGGATGCCCCACAGATGCTCAATAGAGTTTAGGTCTGGAGATATGCTTGGCCAGTCCATCACCTTTACCTTTAGCTTCTTTAGCAAGGCAATGGTCCTTTTGGAGGTGTGTTTGGGGTCGTTATCATGTTGGAATACTGCCCTGCGGCCCAGTCTCCGAAGGGAGGGCATCATGCTCTGCTTCAGTATGTCACAGGACATGTTGACATTCATGGTTCCCTTAATGAACTGTAGCTACCCAGTGCCGGCAGCACTCATGCAGGCCCACACCATGACACTACCACCACCATGCTTGACTGTAGGCTAGACACACTTGTCTTTGTAATTCTCACCTGGTTGCCGCCACACACGCTTGACACCATCTAAACCAAATAAGTTTATCTTGGTCTCATCAGACCACAGGGCATGGTACCACTAATCCATGTCCTTAGTCTGCTTGTCTTCAGCAAACTGTTTGCGGGCTTTCTTGTGCATTATCTTTAGAAGAGGCTTCCTTCTGGGACGACAGCAATGCAGACCAATTTGATGCAGCAGTGCGCGGCGTATGATCTGAGCACTGACAGGCTGATCCCCCACCCCTTCAACCTCTGCAGCAGTGCTGGCAGCACTCATACGTCTATTTCCCAAAGACAATCTCTGGATATGACCATGACGAGGCCTTTTCTGAGTGGAACCTGTCCTGTGTACCTGCTGCATGGTCTTGCCCACCGTGCTGCAGCTCAGTTTTAGGGTCTTGGCAATCTTCTCATAGCCTAGGCCTTCTTTATGTAGAACAACAATGCTTTTTTTCAGATCCTCCGAGAGTTCTTTGCCATTAGGTGCCATGTTGAACTTCCAGAGTGTGAAAGCGAAAACACCAAATTTAACACACCTGCGCCCCATTCACACTTGAGACCTTGTAAACCTAACAAGTCACATGACACCGGGGAGGGAAAATGGCTAATTGGACCCAATTTGGACATTTCTGTCACGGCAAGGGTGCATAATTCATTGTTGCACTATGGAATATTGTCATTTATTGTAATTTGTGTAGTGTATAGATGAAGTGGCTACTTGGTGGAGGTGGTATTGTCAATTCCAAAAGGGGTTAATTTGATTGTATGGCAGGGCAGAAGGTTTACAACCAAAATTCCTCTTTGAAGCTGGGACCCCAACAGAGCTACTCTGTAAGGTGTGAGAAGTCACACATAAGTGGCCTGGAAGGCTAGTTTAAATATAAACTAAATCTCTAATTTGCCATGTGTCTAGATTCCCTCTTAGATAGGGGGTCCTTTGATATGTGTTTCAGTATCATATCCAAAAGAAACATTACTACTTACCCACAGATTAATAATTAAGCCTCATTTCTATTATATTTAGAATGGGACAAGCACAGTCTTCTTATCAAGCCTAAACAGGAGTTGCGTAACTAACGCCGTTGGGCAGGATTGTGATGTCCGCTATATTTGGTCACAAGTAAGAAGTGTGACATGTCTATGGAATGGAAAAATAATAACACATTTATAGATGCAATTATTATTTATGTGGAAAGGAGATAGAAGAAAATGTTTCTATTTGGATTGATGTTGGTCTGGAACACAAGGGGATGGTCACTTATTGTCTCCATAGGTACGCCTTATCTCCACCTTTTGGGCCAGGCTTGGTAATCCACAGGGTATATATCCAAAGATATTGAGATGTGATGTATATATCCAATGTACTCGCTTGGGGCAAAATCTAAATTTGAGTAAGTCACCATCTTCCGTGCCAAAGACCCCTTGGGCAGAAGCTTTACTTTGAAAATCTAAGGAATAAGTGTTTAAGACTTCTGTTATTTTATCCATTTTGTTTTTATCTGTTGTTGGTGTAACTAATTTGATTGTCATCTACAGCTGATACTCGAAAAATTAGAATATCATGCAAAAGTTCATTTATTTCAGTAATGCAACGTAAAAGGGGAAACTAATATATGAGATAGACACATTACATGCAAAGCAAGATAGTTCACGCCGTGATTTGTCATAAGTGCGATGATTATGGCTTACAGCTCAAAAGCCTTGTTTTATTAATTGCATGTAATATTCTAATTTACTGAGATTGTGGATTTGGGGTTTTCATGAGCTGTAAGCCATTATCATCGCACTTATGACAAATCATGGCTTGAACTATCTTGCTTTGCATGTAATGCGTCTATCTCATATATTAGTTTCCCCTTTTATGTTGCATTACTGAAATAAATGAACTTTTGCACGATATTCTAATTTTTCGAATATTACCTGTATATTTCTGTATGCAATGTGACTATTTTTTGCTCATAATAAATATTCCTTTATTAAGTTCTGCCTTTGTCTGGTAAAGACTCACGTTACCTGAAGAGACTAATTAGTGTTTTTGCAATTGCTTAAATATTGTGGTAAGTTGTACTTTGTGGGTTTTTATTAGTTATTTACCCGATAGCCCGGTGGTGGCCGTGTTAAAATAGTAATATTTATATTATTGTGGTTAAGTGTGGGTGGTGATAAGTGGGATTTTATCATTATTTCCGGTCTAGTGCAGACAAATAGTGGACTTTAACCCTTTCGCCACCACAACTACGTCACGCACACTCTTGACGTAGGGTACATTCGTGAGAATTTCCACTTAGGGGTGTACTCACTTTTGTTGCAAATGGTTTAGACATTAAAGTGTGTTGGGTTATTTTGAGGGGACAGCAAATTTACACTGTTATACAGGCTGTACACTTACTACTTTACATTGTAGCAGAGTGTCATTTCTTCAGTGTTGTCACATGAAAAAATATAATAAAATATTTACAAAAATGTGAGGGGTGCACTCCCTTTTGTGAGATACTGTATATAATTTATATAGATTGTATAAGCAAATGTAAATGAATATATGTTTTTAAAAAAGGACGTATTCCATTTTGAGTAAGGTCTTAGAACTTTCCCTGTAGAGATGCATTGGTTCATAAATGAATAGTATATACTCAAAAAGTTAAAATACTTCATTTTAAAAGCATGTTTTTTGGCATCTCAAGAAGTCAAGTTCTGTAAGGGTGAAGAGAACTTTACTGTATGATAGACATCATATTTACAATTTCTTTGTACAGGATGTATTATAGACTTATTGGGCAGCTATTTTGTTGTTTTGATGTAACATATTGGCAGAATAAAAAAAAAACACATAAACTAATGTATTATAGTATGCAGATTATTAGATTTTTGAGCTTCTTTTAAGATGACATAAGTTTAAAAATTCAAACTCAAGTACTGGAATACTTTGATTTAATGTGCATGGATGTCATTAAAGATTTTACACCTCTGGATATGCAGATGGACCTTAAAAACCAACAATATTACACGCTGCTTGTTTTAAACATTTTTGATGATCTGTTAGGAAAGAAAAATGGTGAATAGTCTGATATTTGAAGTAAAACCTACGTACGAACAGTATGTATAGAGTCAGTATGCATTGGAGTCATGTTTTAAAAGAGTGAAAGCGAGTCAATGTAAGTTTGATCAACTATTTATTAAAGTGTGCATGGCAACATTGCTTAAAATGACCTGTGTAAAGGAATAATCCAAGCACCATTCTGCTACATTCGTATGGTGTCAAACCATTTTGAACATGTTGACATTTTATCTGGGGTCTACAAGGCATTGCTCCCTGCCCCCACTACCAAGTAGAACATTCCGTTTGCTCTTTTTAGCCAAACCCTGTTTTAGTAGAGACACCCAAAGGCATTTGGACACGAAATCAAACTGTTTAAAAAACCTATTACTCTCTTTATTTATTTATTTTTAGTCTTTTAATTTCCCATTGTTCTCTCTTTGCTAGTCCATCCCCTATCTTTGTTCCATGGCCTTCCTTCCCATTCCATCCCCATCCTCCCATTCCATTTCAACGCATTCCATACACACTTCCACCATTTTACGTGGAATAGGTAATCAATTTATAAACACACCACAAGAATTCTTAATCAGTGGATGAACTCCATATATGAATCATTTAGAAGCATTTTTCTACATTGTTCTTCCATGTTGTATTGTTATATAAAAATAAGTGAATTAAAAAACACACAGTAAATTTTACAAATCTAAGGAGAAATGAAAATTGTATTGAATTCTCAACTACAAGCATAAGTTTAGAATGAAACATCAAGATAAATTACTTCAGGATTCTGAAACAGGAAGCTAAAATGTGACAAGAAACGCCAAATTTGCTGACAGTAAACAGTAAAATGATGGTTAATAATTATATTTAACGTTATTTTCAAATTCAGTAAATCACCCAGACCAACAGGATACTTAGTGATGTGTACCCTACCACTATGAGTAAAAATAACTGAAAGCAAATATCGTTTACTTTTTATTTTTATTTTTTTTACCATCTTGCAAACAGCAGTCAATTATTTTGGAAATATAGAAGCAGACTGTTAGATGCATGAATGTTATCTGGCGTGGAACTACCATCACTGTCCCCATCTGAGTAATTATTTCCCTCTTACAAATTATGTTTCTTGGATTTTGTTGTTGGACCCGATACAAGTTAATTTGGCTGGTGTATTTTTGTCCTGTTGTTTCTAGTAGCTGAGAACGTCTTCTGCTATCTTGTGCTATCAAAATACAAACAATAAAGAGTATTCAAGGGTAGCTTTAAACATTTCTTAGCAACACATCAAAATGACAAAATATAAGAATGACAAAAAGCTTTAAATGGATGTTGGAAAATGATTACATAGAAATGAATTAGACAGAAATTGTTATAGTTATATTACTTTCTTTAGTCTAAACTTAAAATTTTATAAGTGCAAAAAAAAATAATAATAAAAAAACAAACTCAGTGTACTTCTATTTCTTTCACCAGACTGATGTAATGACATTTGGATAAAAGTACACGTGTAATCAGGAATACAGCATGAACCTTTGAACATTTTGTAGATTTACACCCACACCTTGGGTGGGCATAGCAAAACGCTCAATATTGCAAACAATTTAAAAATACATTTTTTTTTAGATTCCTTATATCAAAATCCTAAAATAACTGCTGTTAAGAGTGTTAAGGGAGAATTGTATTTTTTTTTTAATTTAAATGCTCATACTTTATAATCACATAAAATAAAAATAGTATAATTGTGCTGTTGCAGTTTAACTGATGAAGATGATTTGTTATCATTTGATATAGAGGAAAAGAAGAAAAAACTAACTGATACTTCTATATCTTATGATAACCGTGAGAATGTACATCTTAACCCACCTCCACAAAAAAAACTTATCTCATGATATTATGATTAGAGTAGTACAATTTTTTAAAAGAATTGGCACATATTTATTTTTAAATTTTTTTTAATTTTTAAATATGCGCAGTTTGTAGCCAAGGAATTATGGTGGATGGGAAATATGTTTCCCCACAAATTGTAAAATGTGCTTGGCTCAATTGAAACGTGTATTCTCTATTTACAATGTAATTTTCTGTATTTGGCAAATACAAAAAATTACTTTAGGCATAGGCTGCAAGTGGAAAATCCAAAAAGTATTTCTTACAGTCATTACTCAACTCACTTGTTGATTATTCGAGACAGCACTTATAAATCAATCAGCTGTGACTTTAAAAGGACACTATAGTCACCAGAACAACTACAGCTCTTTATAGTTGTTCTGCTGTCTATAGTCAGTCCCTGCAGGCTTATTGCTGTAAACACTGTCTTTTCAGAGAAAACTGACATTGAGCGTCTGCATGCTCTACATGGAGACAATGCACTTTCCCTATAGAAATGCATCTCTATGAGGAGATGCTGATTGGCCAAGGTGGCCTCCCTACATGGATGAGGTCACCAGGATTGATGATCTCAGACTTCCCAGTGCTTTCCCATTTCACTGAGATCATCAATTCTGACCCTATAGTTTCCTTTAGAAGAGAGTTTTGCAAGAAGAGAACTTTTAGCTTAATGTATCCTGTCTGTATGGCCGGAATCTTTATTTTGGTAATAAGAGGTCCAACCACATCCTTAGTTTGGCTTCAAGTTTTCTGTTTAGCAGGTGCTCAGTGAATGAAAGGTTTATTTATTTACTTATTTTTGTTCCTGCAACAGCTTAATACTCTGGTCACAATTGTACTCAACAAAATAAATAAAAAAAATACGTGTATTGTGCCTATAAAAATACTCTGTGTTGGGGTTGTTGACAGGATAAAGTAAAGAAAGGGAAATAATTTTGTCATAATCTCTTTCCCTCACAACTCTCATGAATAGATACCCAGGTACTCACACAAATTGTGGCAGAACATATATAAACCAATGGAAATGAAGCACTCTGGGATTTAAACAAAATTCTTGGTTCATCTGCAATTTAAGCTTTCCGACCTCTGACCTCACTGTCAGTCCTTACACTAGCTCACTATAATATTTAGGATCTAATTTAATCCTTGTCCTTGACTCTTCAGCTCTCCATAATACGAACCCTGTCTATATATCCTCAATAATAAACAAGCGTGTCCCAACCAAGTCTCTCCACCCAGATAAACAGTTTAATTGTTCATCTGTCTGTAGTCTTTTACTCTGACTTGAATGTAATTCACCATTACCTTTTGCTGAATATGATGCTGCTTAATAAGTGATATATATCTATCACACGATCTAAAACATATAATCTCAGACATAAAAGATCACCTTTAATGCAATAAAGGAAAATGCTTTATAGTTAACCTCATGGTAGACGTATATCTATAAAGTATAAAAAGATTAGAGACAAATATTTATTTCGAACATCAAGCTTCTGCTGGAACAGCACTTCCATAATCCATTAAGATGGAGAGGGGGAAAAAATAGAAGAAAAAAAACAGAACATTGAGAATTAATATTAAAGATTTAGAAGATTGGATTAAGCATAGCTATGAACGAAAAACATAATAGACAAGATACTTATTTAATGCTTTGACATCTATTTCTTGATTCCTTTTAGTCCCTGGCTTCATTTACTGTTCTAAATATATTTGCACATAGTAAATTATTCACTATTAATATGACATAGATTCTGTGGGTAATTATCACAAATGAATGTCATACTCACTGTGACATTCATCTATGATGCCATCTCTACTATATGTCGGGCTGTGCACCTTGCATCTCATGTACTGATCTCTGTTTCCTGTTCCCCTAGGCTTCAATGCTATGTTTAACACTAATATAATTTTTTCCTGTTCAGTGATGTTGAAATGTAACTGTCTTACCATGGTACCTGTCAATCAAACTCCCTTGAATGTAATTTGAGCTCTGATAAATTAAACAGGAATGACACTATGCCTCCTGGCTCACAGAGACCCATTTGGTAAATCCACATGTATCATTAAATCAGAGATTGGAGATTTAGCCTTCACTCTCTGGATATTTGCTGAGATTAATGTGAATTTCCTCTAAGTCATAGGAGGTTCTGATATGATGCATAGTTAATTACTGCAGTCCTGGGACCAGTTTCTCTTCATTGACGTTTTGTCACATGTTCATCCTCACCTTGCAGTATCCGTGGTGGCAACTACCTTCCTGGCATTTACGGAGATGATAATCAGCAGCCCTGTGCCGGTGTATCTGACTCCTGCGGCATGTTGAAAGACGCTGGCCACTGCAGATCCATCCCAATTTATATACTCACGTCCACCCACGGTATTGATGACGGCAACGTGTGTGTGACATGACGCAAAGGATGCGCACACAAATTCTGGGGTCAGAGGCCGGGTGCGGCCACGTCGGATTTAATTGAGACTTATGTAAACTCCTTTTTGCTTTTCCTCATTGCCCTGTCGTGGTTTCTCTTAGTAGGTTATCCTAGAGTGTGTTCCTGAGCGTTTATTTCTGGTTATTGACTTTGGCTTCATTTGACTTCCCTGTATTCTGGTATCCTTGACTTTTGGCTTTTCCTCATTGTTGTGTCTCATTCTGTGTCCCCGACCTCGGCAAGTATTCTGGCTATTCTCTGGTACGTTAAGTCCGGCCATTCTAAGGCCCGGTAAGACGTTACCTAGGTGTGATACAGTTCTGCGTGCTGAATCGACTAGTATCCTGACACGTTTGACCCAAACAACCCTTAGCAATGAAATTACCAACACGAGCTATTTGACTCATTGGTTAAGATTCTTCACTGCTAATGGAGGAAGATGGTTATTCAATAATCCCTCTGCAGTTAAGGAGGGTTTATTAAACAGTTTTTGTGGAAGTTTATTTGCCATGCTCTTACTTATAATTTTCCAGATAGAGTTGGTCCATTGGGATGATTTTTTTTTAATAGAAATATGGGGATTTGATCATACCATGAGGCTATACCTTGTGAATCCCACTAATAATGGAGTACATTAATTCAGTGGTGTGACCATATAACAAAAACATATTCCAATATTTTTACTAGTGATGGATGATTTTCATTAGCCTTAGAATAACAGTACAGTACATTTTGAAACCCAAAGAGAATACATGGACACTCTCCACTGGTCGTGACACCTGAACTCTTTTTCTTTTCCTTTTTTAAAAACTACTTACATTTAAGTACAGACAATTGTACAATGGTAATGTTACATTGCAGTGGATTGCAGTGGATTGTACCCAATGTCTGCTTTTTCAAATAATGAATGTAAGGAAAACAACCTTCTGGGAAAGGAATGGCCTAGAATCATTTAAAGAATACGGGAAGACATGAATGTAGAATGAGAAGAAGAAGAAATGCTGCAGGGAAGGGGTTAGGAAGAAAAGTCTCTGTAACAGGAAATGATCCTAACGGCCCTGAAAGGATTCCCTTAGTTGCCACATATTTCAGAAAGTAGGTAGAGTGTTCTGTACCTGCACTGTCAGTTTATCCATTAAATAAGTATATTTGAGTTTAAGAATAACCATTGCCATTGATGAATCATTGACCTGCAACCATGAATGGCCTAGGGCTCTCCTTGCAGTTACATTGATCTTGTTTAGGAGTTTCTTTTCCCAGGAGTTCATAACCTCCATCAGCCTAGACAGGAGGAAGACCCAACGGTCTCGGGTAAGTCACCTATAAAAAATTCTAGACACCAAGGTGCAAATCTTTTCCCAAAATGGAGCAACCTTAAGGAAGGCCACCACATATGTGCCTTTGTCCCCACATAATCACCAACAAACATCTGTGGTGGACCTTCCAATGTGGAATAGCTTGACTGGTGTTGTGAACCAGCGGAACAGCATTTTATACAATTGTTCCTGGAGAGTCACACAAATTGGGGCTAGCCTCCTTTCATACCCCATCTTCTAGTACCTTTCCCAGACCAGCCTCCCATTCATCCACATTTCTCAGTTTACCCCCATTCATTTGAAATGGAGCATATACATTGGTATAACAAGGTTTTTAGCACCATGGCTGCCAACATCATTACCTACTTTGTTGCAGAATATGCAACTTCCTGGCACTATAGAGTTATTAGGTCCCCCCCCCACCCTCATGGCCCCCCTCCCGCTGGGTTAAAACCCTTTCAGCCACTTTCCTTTCTCCAGCGCCAGGCTCCCTCTGTGCTGGGAAATTCTCCTCAAACCGCCCATAGGAACGCATTACTCAATGCTTTCCTATGGACGTCCAGCGTCTTCTCATTGTGATTTTCACAGTGAGAATGGCGGAAGCGCCTCTAGCGGCTGTCAGTAAGACAGCCACTAGAGGCTGGATTAACCCTCAGTTTCTCTGAAACTGCTATGTTTTCAGCTGCAGGGTTAAAACTAGAGGGATCTGGCACCCAGACCACTTCATTGAGCTGAAGTGGTCTCGGTGCCTATAGTGGTCCTTCAAAGATAAAAAAAACTAAACATGAATGAAACAGTTGCAAGATTACTCACTAAACCAGTGCATTGTCTGCAATTGAAAATTTAGGCCAAAGTAGTTGAACTGGAAAAATTCTCCAAGTCAATAATCTTTCTACCTCAGCAGCTCACATTTTAATTTTTTTATTTTTTTTAATGAAGGTTTTATTGAAATACACAATAGAACAGTCTGTAAGCAGTGGCGTACATACCAGGGTCGCAGGGGTCGCGGCTGCGACCGGGCCCGGCCCACCAGGGGGCCCGGCCGCCCCTGCGACCAGGTGTGTACCCACTGGGCCAGCCTCTTCTCCTGGGGGGCCGGCGCACGAGGGAGCACTCTCCCCTGAGTGCTTCCTCTTCAGCTCCCTCGCACACCGCACTGATACCGGAGCCGGAAGATGACGTCATCTTCCGGCGCCGGCATCCCTACGCGGCGTGCGAGGTAGCTGAAGAGGAAGCACTCAGGGGAGAGTGCTCCCTCGCGCGCCGGCCACCCAGACAACTCGCCCGCTGCGTGTCAGTAGGGCCAGCAGCACCACTGGACCCCAGGGAATCCCCTCAACTCTCCAAAAGGTAAGGAGGCTGGGGGGATTCAATTAAAAAAAATGTGTGTGTGTTAGTGTGTTTGTGTTAGTGTGTGTGTTTGTGTTAGTGTGTGTGTGTTAGTGTGTTTGTGTGTGTGTGTGTGTTAGTGTGTGTGTGTTAGTTTGTTTGTGTGTGTATTAGTGTGTTTGTGTGTGTGTTAGTGTGTTTGTGTTAGTGTGCGTGTGTTAGTGTGTGTGTGTGTGTGTGTGTGTGTGTTAGTGTGTGTGTCTGCTAGTGGGTGTCAGTGAGTGTGTCTGTTATTGGGTGTGTGTCTGCTAGTGAGTGTCAGTGAGTGTGTTACTGTGTGTCTGTTACTGAGTGTGTTTGATGTCTGTTAGTGAGTGTGTGTGTGTTTGTCAGTGAAAGTGTATGTTTTGTAAGTGAGTGTGTATGTATGTCTGTCACTGAGTGTGTCTCTGTCAGTAAATGTGTGTGTCTGTTAGCTAGTGTGTATGCATCTGTTCGTGAGAGTGTGTGTCTTCAGCATTTACCTTTCTCCAGCGCCGGACTCCCTTGGCGCTGGGGATCCCTCAGCCTCTCAGCTCCGAATGCACATGCGCGGCAAGAGGTGCGTGCATTTAAACCACCCATAGGAAAGCATTACTCAATGCTTTCCTATGGACATTCAGTGTCTTCTCATTGTTATTTTCAATGAGACAGCCACCAGAGGCTGGATTAACCCTCAGTGATTATTCGCAAATGGAAGAAACAAATTAATTGTCAGTCCCCCTCGGTCTGGTGCTCCATGCAAGATCTCACGTCGTGGAGTTTCAATGATCATGAGACGGTGAGGAATTAGCCCAGAACTACGAAGGAGGATCTTGTTAATGATCTCAAGGCAGCTGGGACGATAGTTACCAAGAAAACAATTGGTAACACACTACGCCGTTAAGGACTGAAATCCTGCAGCGCCCGCAAGGTCCCCCTGCTCAAGAAAGCACATGTACAGATCCATCTGAAGTTTGCCAATGAACATCTGAATGATTCAGAGGAGAACTGGGTTAAAGTGTTGTTGTCAGATGAGACCAAAATAGCGCTCTTTGGCATCAACTCAACTCGCCGTGTTTGGAGGAGGAGGAATGCTGCCTATGACCCAAAGGACACCATCCCCACCATCAAACATGGAGGTGGAAACATTATATTTTGGGGGTGTTTTTCTGATAAGGGGACAGGACAACGCACCGCATCAAAGGGACAATGGACAGGGCCATGTACCGTCAAATCTTGAGTGAGAAACTCCTTCCCTCAGCCAGGGCATTGAAAATGGGTCTTGAATGGGTATTCAAGCATGACAATGACCCAAAACACACAGCCAAGGCAACAAAGAAGTGGCTCAGGAAGAAGCATATTAAGGTCCTGGAGTTGTATAGCTAGTCTCCAGACCTTAATCCCATAGAAAATCTGTGGAGGGATCTGAAGGTCTGAGTTGCCAAATGTCAGCCTTGAAACCTTAATGACTTAAAGAGGATCTGCAAAGATGAGTGCATCTGTTCGTGAGAGTGTGTGTCTTCAGCATTTACCTTTCTCCAGCGCCGGACTCCCTTGGCGCTGGGGATCCCTCAGCCTCTCAGCTCCGAATGCACATGCGCGGCAAGAGGTGCGTGCATTTAAACCACCCATAGGAAAGCATTACTCAATGCTTTCCTATGGACATTCAGTGTCTTCTCATTGTTATTTTCAATGAGACAGCCACCAGAGGCTGGATTAACCCTCAGTGATTATTCGCAAATGGAAGAAACAAATTAATTGTCAGTCCCCCTCGGTCTGGTGCTCCATGCAAGATCTCACGTCGTGGAGTTTCAATGATCATGAGACGGTGAGGAATTAGCCCAGAACTACGAAGGAGGATCTTGTTAATGATCTCAAGGCAGCTGGGACGATAGTTACCAAGAAAACAATTGGTAACACACTACGCCGTTAAGGACTGAAATCCTGCAGCGCCCGCAAGGTCCCCCTGCTCAAGAAAGCACATGTACAGATCCATCTGAAGTTTGCCAATGAACATCTGAATGATTCAGAGGAGAACTGGGTTAAAGTGTTGTTGTCAGATGAGACCAAAATAGCGCTCTTTGGCATCAACTCAACTCGCCGTGTTTGGAGGAGGAGGAATGCTGCCTATGACCCAAAGGACACCATCCCCACCATCAAACATGGAGGTGGAAACATTATATTTTGGGGGTGTTTTTCTGATAAGGGGACAGGACAACGCACCGCATCAAAGGGACAATGGACAGGGCCATGTACCGTCAAATCTTGAGTGAGAAACTCCTTCCCTCAGCCAGGGCATTGAAAATGGGTCTTGAATGGGTATTCAAGCATGACAATGACCCAAAACACACAGCCAAGGCAACAAAGAAGTGGCTCAGGAAGAAGCATATTAAGGTCCTGGAGTTGTATAGCTAGTCTCCAGACCTTAATCCCATAGAAAATCTGTGGAGGGATCTGAAGGTCTGAGTTGCCAAATGTCAGCCTTGAAACCTTAATGACTTAAAGAGGATCTGCAAAGATGAGTGGGACAAAATTCCTCCTGAGATGTGTGCAAACCTTGTGGTCAACTACAAGAAACCTCTGACCTCTGTGATTGCCACAAAGTACTAAGTCGAAGGGGTCAAATATGGAACAACCTTCCCCTCTGTTAGACTTTCACCCAATCTCCACTCCTTCAAAATATCTTTGAAAACTTACTTCTTTAGGAAAGCATATCAGTTAAATTGTGAACAGCTTTCCCTCGCACCCCCGCACCCTGATTCCTGTTATTAAAACAAATCACTAAGCCCTCAATGACCACTATCCTAGCAACCTACTTTTCTAACCTACCCTTACCTTTTGTGCCACATTACCCCACTTCCTCTAGCATGTAAGCTCATTGAGCAGGGCCCTCAATCCCTCTGTTCCTGTGTGTCCAACTCATCTGGTTACAACTACTTGTCTGTTAGTCCACCCATTGTACAGCGCTACGGAACTTGTTGGTGATTTATAAATAATAATAATAATAACAATAAAAAAAACACTGGCATATCTTGCAACAAGATCAGGATTTTAAAACTTTTGTAGGAACAAAACCTAAACTAATATATAGAGGTGCTCAAAATTGAAAATAATTTTAATAAAAGTTTTATTGAGAAAGAAAATAAAAGATTTTTTTTTAACCAAGACTATCAATACTAGAAAAGGATTTTTTTTTATTGTGGTGATTATATGGAATGTAAAATAAAAGGAAATACAGGAAGGAAGATTGGAACTTTCCACTCCCATAGCAACAAACAGAAATTTTTCATCTATTCATTTATAACCTGTAACACCAAAAATGTTATACATGTTCTCATATGCCCGTGTGGTTTTCAATATGTTGGGAAAACCTCTAGGGCTCTTAAGATTAGGATATGGGAGCATATATATATATATATATATATATAAAACATTAAGAGAGGATATGCAAACCATAGTGTATCCGAACATTTTTTAGAACATTTTTTAGGGTGGTGTGTGTGTGGGGTGATGTGTGGTGGTGTGTGTGTGGGGGGGGGTGGTGTGTGTGTGTGTGTGTGGGGTGATGTGTGTGGTGATATGTGTAGGGCAGGGGTGCTGTGTGGTCCCCCCTCTCCCCCCCACTGTTTTCTTTCCTCCCATCCCTCCCTCATTTTTTTCTCCCATCCCATACTCAGTTTTCTCCCCCCATCTCTCCCTCAGTTCCCCCCATACCTCCCTCAGTTTTCTCCCCCTCATACCTCCCTCAGTTTTCTTCCCCCCTTATCTCCCTCAGTTTTTCTTCCCCCCCCTTTACCTCCCTCAGTTTTCTCCTCCTCCCATTGAGCTCCTACCTTGTAGCGTGGCCGAGCGCACCGCGGAGCTCAGTTTCCTGTACCCGGCGGACAGGAAGTGCTCTCTCTCTGAGCACTTCATTTCCGTCCGCCCGGGTACAGGAAACATAAGTTCCTGTACCGCGGTGCGCTCGGCCACGCTACACAGAGTGCCTGGCAGGAGGGAGCGCTGTGCGCTATGCGCTCACCTCCTGCCGGTCACTCCGGCTTTGCGCCCGCCGGGCCGGTGCGACCTAAGGCGGCCACTTGTGCCGCCTTATGGATGCGCCGGCGGAGCGCACCCTCCCTCCCTCCGGCGACCTATGGCCGCGTGCCCACAGAGGGTGCTCGGCGTGCCACCTGTGACACGCGTGCCATAGGTTCGCCATCACTGGGCTAGGGTCTTTTCGGATAAAACTGTAGTGTGGTAAGAGTCCTTATGAACCATTTTTTTTAATGACAACTTAATGAAGCTGTCAAATGAGGACCTGTGAATCATCTATTTCCTAAACTAGACACTCTAATGTATTGATCCTCTTGCTCAGTTGCGCACTGAGGCCTCAGACTCTTCTTTCTCATACTGGTCAGAGCCAGTTTGTGCTGATCTATGAAGGGTGTAGTACAAGATCCTTAATTTCTTGGCAATTTCTCATATAGAATAGCCTTAATTTCTCAGAACAAGAATAGACTGATAGGTTTTAGAAGTGTAACCCCTCTGGAACACAGTGATTTCTGCTTTAAGAACTATCCTGCAGTTCCTATGGAGTGACCAGCAGAGGGGGATCTCCTGCAGCACCTGGCCTGATAAATGTAGGTTTCCATTTGAATTTTGGCGGGAAGTTTTGGCAGTTACAGTTCAGAGAAGGAAGGAGAAGGAACCCTGCTAAGCAGCAGAAAGAAGTTTCCGGAGTGAGAGCTGCTGGGTCCCGTGGGAAGCCCTACTGGAAGGAGGATTTCAGCAGGCATCTACATACTGACTCAGGCACAGAGCGTTTTTTTTGCTAAGGAAGGAGAGAGAAAATCCCAGAAGCAGCAAGCTTCTGGGACAATGCATGTGGCTAGGGGATGCAGTGTGTATGTGTTTCTGGGTTGTAAAGTATGTGTGTGTGTGTGTGTGTGTGTTTATATAGGGTCTGTGGAGTGTGTGGGCCTAGGGGATGTAGTGTGTGCATGTAACGAGCTCTACTGTGTGTTTGTGAGTGTATCTAGGGGCTCTAGTGTGTGTATTCATATAAGAGCTGTAGAGCACATGTGTATAGGTGTGGTAATGTATGCATAGGTGGTGTAGTGTGTACAGGGGGTGCAGAATATGTATTTATAGGAGATTTATAGGAGATATAAATTATTGTGTATGAATGCAGGGGGTATAATGTGTGTTTATAGGGGTATAATGTATGAAAGTGCAGGGAGTGTAGTGTATGTTTACTGTGTGTAACTGAGTGCCGGGTGTATAGTCTGTATATAAGGGGTATAGAGTGTGTGTAGTGTGTTTGTGTGTAAGTGCAGATGGTGTAGTGTGGATATAGAGTGTGTGTTGTGTGTTAATGCAGGGGCTGTAGTGTGTATATAGGGGTATAGAGTGTGTGCAGTGTGTTTCGTGTGTTAGTGCAGAGGGTGCAGTGTGTTTGTGTGTTAGTACAGGGGGTGCTGCGTGTGTAGTATGTTTGTATGTTAGTGCAGAGGGTGCAGTGTGTGTAGTATGTTTGTGTGTTAGTGCAGGGGGCAGTATGTTTGGGTGTTAGTGCAGTGTGTGTGTGTATGTGAAGGGGTGTGTATATAGTGAATATGGCCTCGATTTAAAAATTAATAATAAAATAAAATAATCCCCTTTACTCCCCCTTATAACTTTGCAGGGGGGGAGAGGGAGCATTGAGATACCCGGTGGTCCAGTGAGAAGGGCCACGGCACACACCGATACCTGATGGTCCAGCCGGCAGGTAATTTGGTCTGTACCTCCGCAGGTTACAGACCACGTCTCTCTCCCTCTCACTACCACCGTTTTTTTACCGCGGGTTACCAACGCTCTGATAATCTCTCGGCTCGCAAGAGGGAGAGAAGTAAGTTGTGTGCCACATGGAGGGTGTCCGGCTCACTGCCCAATCTCCCCTCCAGCCCATGATGGGACAGAACTCCATCTTGGGGCCGGTGCTTCGCTGCATTGGCTGGCCGGGGAGATATCTTGATCTACCCTGCCAGCCATGGTCCATGGCCATCGTGGCCCACCGGGCATTTGCCCGGTTTGCCCAATGGCCAGTCCAGGCCTGATCTCTAGCATAGAATTGACATGTTCCTGCATGTCCTGACCTTTTTCCAGCCTTATCTTATACAGTTTGTGCAGCAGATATATTATACTGTTTAAGTTTGAACGCTCCTGCAGTTTTTGTAGTGCAGTCCACATACCTTTAGCTGTGCTTTCTATTCTTATATGAATGAGTTGATCATCCTCCACTAACAGGCTTATAACTGCTTTTGCGTGCCTGTTCTTTTTGTCCCATCCTTCAGGGTTGTCAATGGGTCTGTTTGTATCCAGTACCTGCTACAAGCCATCTTTGGATAACAGCATTTCAAGCTTACATTTCCAATTCCCAATTAGTATTGCTGAGCTTTGCTATTGCAAACTTCACATCTGAACCACTTGCTATATTTCAGTAAATTGGATGCAGCTCTTGTTTCCTCACTCAGTATTTACTTGGATCATAGATGCAACACTTACTTATTTGTGGTTTTCCATTAGTGTTTGAGCCCAGGGCCGCCATCAGAAATTTTGGGGCCCCTAACACAGCTCGAGGTCTGGGCCCCCGGGTGCCAGCCTCCAAATCCCGCCCACAGGAATACACACACACACACAGCAAGATACACACATACTGAAACAGACACACACATATACGGACACATACAGACACACACATACTGAAACAGACACACACACATATACAGACACATACAGACACACACACACTGACGTACATACATACTCGCATACTGACACACACACACACACATACATACTGACAAACAGACATACATACAAACTGACATACAGACATACAAAATGGCATACATACACATACATACTGATATACATACATACATACTGACATACACACACATACAGATAGATATATACATACACACATACATACTGGCATACACACATGCATACTGACATACATACACACACATACATACTGATAGATATATACATACATACAGGCATCCATACTGACATACACACACACACACACAGACATACATACTGACATATATATATATATATATACATACATAGATATAGACACACATACATACACAAACAGACATACATACACATACATAGATAGCTAGATAGATAGATAGACACATACATACTGATAGATATATACACACATACATCCAGGCATACATACTGACACACACACATAATGACATATATACATACATACATAGATATATACACACATACATACTGACAGACATACACAAACAGACATACATACTGACATTTATATACATACACACATACATACATAGATATATACACACATACATACTGACAGACATACACAAACAGACATACATACTGACATTTATATACATACACACATACATACATAGATATATACACACATACTGACAAAGAGACATACACAAACAGACATACATACATGCAGACACATACATACATTCTGATATACATACACCTCATTTTAAAGCCACCCTCCTTTCCCTTACCTTGTTGCAGGAGGGTGGCTGGGGATGATGGGAGCAGATGCCTCTCCTCTGCCCTCCTCGGCTGTCTCTCTCCCCCCATGCGGAGTAAGGTGGGAGGAAGTGACCCACCATCACTTCCTCGCAGCAGCATTTGCGGTGCAGCCGCATTTTTCTTTAAGGGGCCCGGTCACACTATTATGCGGCTGCAGCGCTGACTTGGCCCCTGAAGATATAGGGCTCATCGGGTGGCCCTAAATGCTTGGGCCACCTGATGGGCCCTGGTGTAGATGCACCTGTGGTAGTTTTGCCGCTCCACGTGAGGCCCGGGCCCCCCAGGGCCGCTGGGCCCATGACAACCGTAATGATTGTCACCCCCTGATGGTGGCCCTGTCTGAGGCCATAATCTGTTGGTTATGCATAAAAAAAACACTGGTAGATTGGGAAGAAGCATATTAGGCTTTACTTGTGTGGATAAACAGCAAACATTTAGAACATATCAGTTACTTGAAACAGCAGCCAGCAGGGTGAAAGGTAAAAGGAAGAGAGACAAAGAGTAAGTAAAAAAAACAAAGAACTTCCTTCCTGTGAGTACCAACAAGTTCCTATGCATATATAAACAGTACTCTAAACTGCACAGTGCCATTTACAGCTTAATTGCTAAGTACAGTTGCAAGAAAAAGTATGTGAACCCTTTGGAATGATATGGATTTCTGCACAAATTGGTCATAAAATGTGATCTGATCATCATCTAAGTCACAACAATAGACAATCACAGTCTGTTTAAACTAATAACACACAAATAATGAAATGTTGCCATGTTTTTATTGAACACACCATGTAAACATTCACAGTGCAGGTGGAAAAGTATGTGAACCCCTAGACTAATGACATCTCCAAGAGCTAATTGGAGTGAGATGTCAGCCAACTGGAGTCCAATCAATGAGATGAGATTGGAGGTGTTGGTTACAGCTGCCCTGCCCTATAAAAAATACACACCAATTCTGGGTTTGCTTTTCACAAGAAGCATTGCCTGATGTGAATGATGCCTCGCACAAAAGAAGACCTACGATTAAGAATGGTTGACTTGCATAAAGCTGGAAAGGGTTATGAAAGTATCTCCAAAAGCCTTGCTGTTCATCAGTCCACGGTAAGACAAATTGTCTATAAATGAAGAAAGTTCAGCACTGCTGCTAATCTCCCTAGTGGCCGTCCTGTAAAGATGACTGCAAGAGCACAGCGCAGACTGCTCAATGAGGTGAAGAAGAATCCTAGAGTGTCAGCTAAAGACTTACAAAAGTCACTGGCAAATGCTAACATACCTGTTAGCGAATGTACAATACGTAAAACACTAAACAAGAATGGATTTCATGGGAGGATACCACAAATGAAGCCACTGCTGTCCAAACAAAATATTGCTGCACGTTTACAGTTTGCACAAGAGCACCTGGATGTTTCACAGCAGTACTGGCAAAATATTCTGTGGACAGATGAAACCAAAGTTGAGTTGTTTGGAAGAAACACACAACACTATGTGTGGCGAAAAAAAGACACAGCACACCAACAGCCAAACCTCATCCCAACTGTGAAGTATGGTGGTGGGGGCATCATGGTTTGGGGATGCTTTGCTGCATCAGGGCCTGGACGGATTGCTATCATCGAAGGAAAAATTAATTCCCAAGTTTATCAAGACATTTTGCAGGAGAACTTAAGGCCATCTGTCTACCAGCTGAAGCTCAACAGAAGATGGGTGTTTCAATGACCCAAAGCATAGACGTAAATCAACAACAGAATGGCTTAAACAGAAGAAAATACGCCTTCTGAAGTGGCCCAGTCAGAGTCCTGACTTCAACCCGATTGAGATGCTGTGGCATGACCTCAAGAAAGTGATTCACACCAGACATCCCAAGAATATTTCTAAACTGAAACAGTTCTGTAAAGAGGAATGGCCAAGAATTACTCCTGACCGTTGTGCACGTCTGATCTGCAACTACATGAAACGTTTGGTTGATGTTATTGCTGCCAAAGGAGGTTCAACCAGTTATTAAATCCAAGGGTTCACATACTTTTTCCACCTGCACTGTGAATGTTTACATGGTGTGTTCAATAAAAACATGGCAACATTTCATTCTTTGTGTGTTATTAGTTTAAGCAGACTGTGATTGTCTATTGTTGTGACTGTGATCAGATCACATTTTATGACCAATTTGTACAGAAATCCATATCATTCCAAAGGGTTCACATACTTTTTCTTGCAACTGTATATACACATTATGCAGTACATGCTGTTGTATTTCCAAACATGGATTGCCTGGTATCCGGTGCCTGTTATTTGTGTTTCCAATCAAGGAACAAGTCCCTGATTCCCCAGCACTATACACCCCTGACTAGAGTAACTGGGGACCCTCTCCTTCACCCCAACACACAGTGAAGCTGCAGAAGGAGGAGAAGGCAGTTTGTGACTGTGTTGGTATATGTGTGACTGTATTATTATGTGTATGTGATTGTGTTTATGCATGTGTGTGACTGTCTGTGTGATTGTCTATGTATGTATGTGACTTTGTGTATGTAACATGAGCGATATTGTGTTTATGTATGTAAGTTATTGTATGGATGTCTGTGTGTATGTTTCTGTGTTTATGGATGTATATGACTGTGTTTGCGATTGCTTGTGTAAGTTGGAATTTGTGTCTACATAAGACTGTGTATTTGTTTGTGTGTATGTGTCTAGTATTGTTTGTTATGTTTATATGTGAATACTGTTTTTTGTGATTGTATGTTTATGTATGTGACTGTTTGTGATTGAGGCTATGTGTATAACTATGCATGTGACTATGTCTATGTATGTATGTTACTGTGTCTGCGACTACATTTCTGTATGTATGTGTAGCGGAGCTCCCTGTACCCCTGGCTGGGTACCTCCGCCAAGGACTGCTTCCTAGCTGGAACAGGGGACAAACCGCAGCACTTCTGCCCACAGTCAGCGTGGCTTGACTGGGCCCTGGAACCGCTCCTTCCTGGAGCCAAATGTGAAATTAGCTCTAGTCCTTTCAAGGACATTCCCAGTTGAATCCCCTGCAAGCTGGAACAGCAGACACAGGAGTAAATCTTCTTTCCCTCCAATAACAGGACGACACACAGTTTTGGAGTGTAAGCTGGAATAGGCTTTTAATGGAGGCACACTGGCCTTTTATGCAAGTTTCCCAACAAGGGCGACACCCAGGTGGACCTTGTTAGGCACAGGGACACAAAGTGAACAAACCAATAAAAACAGAGTCATACAGTGAGACACTCCCATACACAAACAATAGAATCCCTCCTCTGTGCTTGGGAGATAATTGAATCAGGAACTGTACTAATCTAACCTAATTATCTCCAAGCACAGAAAAAAACATACAGTTATATAAAACCCCAAAAAGTACCTTAAAACCACACAAAACCCCATAAAAGTCACATCTCCGATAGCCCTGATCTGGGTGAACAACATATCCAAAAATCACCCAGATTGGTTCAGGTGTTCCGAAATTTCCTGGAAGTCATAGTTTTGACCAACCACAAGCATGGCCCCATGCCCACAACAATTCCAGGGAAATCAGTGCTAACAGTCGGTCAAGTTTGGTAGTCTTTTATAGGTTTCCCTGCCGGGCCCTAGTCTGTGGGCAGGAGGCTGGCAAGCAGGCTCCTCCAGGAGCTTGTGACAAACCATGTAAAAAGGGGTGTTTGCCAAAGTATGTGACCCTGTGATTGTGTTTGCATCTATATGGATGTACAAACATGTTGTTTCCTGGGTGGATAGTTATATATGTATGTGTGTGAAAGGGTGATAAGGGGGGATTCATAGCTGTGACTGGCCTACATTGCTCTTTGCAATGCATTATAGGTAAAATCTATTATTGACTGCCCAACATTTATTAAGGGTTACTTTTCACTTAATAAAACATCCCACGATTAGATATTGGACTATCTATTGAACAGACATATTAATGTTGCCAATAACATATAGGATTGTTCAAAAAGAGATGTGTGATTTTTTTTATTTTTTGAAATTCAAAGTTAATTGGAAATTCAAAGACAAAAGTTAGAAACATAGCTGAATTGATTAACTTAATTATTTTACCTCAAATTTTAAATTCTCACATTCTGAATTTCTAACAATTCACACTTGAGCAGACATCCTTGTTTTAACTATTTTGTAGAGCAATTAAATTCACTGTTTTAATTTTGATGGTTATAGCGTGAAATAAAAAAATATGTTGTAACACTTAATATTATAATTAAAAAAAAACGTTTTTGACTTGTTAATATATTGCTTCTGAAAACTCAATAATGGTATTCTAAAATGAAAACAATAATTAAGGCTTAGTTTTGATGAATCTGAAAATGTTTGACTTGTTAGTATATTCCTTCTGAAAACTCAAGAAAGGTGTTCTAAAATGAAAACAGTAATTAAGATTTATTTTTAAAGTTTTTGATGAATTTGAAAATGTTCCACAAATTACAAAATTAATCACTTTTGCGTTCCCTTTGTACTCTCATTGCTGCTTTAGCGATTCTGTCCATTTTTTTAAATGATGAAACACGATAGTATATTCACATTGGCAAACTATTGGAACATTTGTTCCGTACAAGTAATTGCTCTGTCTAAATGGCATGAAATACTTCAGCACAAATTATTTTTTTTCATGTGTTCCTGAATGAGTTACATTGCCAATTTCAATTAACATAATGATTTCCCATCCCTAATTAGAAATGGAATTTGCTTGCAAACATTAAATGCAATCTCTGTAGAAACTATGGGAGAACTATTTTGTAGTACTTACTTATGAACCGAACATTAGAACAGAGAAAACCTTTCATATTAAATACATTTGTTATGTACACAAACATATACATTATGTATGGAAATATTTAAATATATCATAGAATAAGTAAAACAATTCTTGTTTTTTTGAACACTCACATTTAAAAGACACTCTACAATATATGTGCTTTATATTGTCCTTTCTAGCTTGTTTCTCCTACAACGATGGTTTGTTTTTTTACCCAATATCCCACAGAGGCAATGAGGACGAAATCAGAGATGAAGACCGGTCACCTTGAAGATTTTGGTGATTTTCTAATGCAACTAGAGATGCACTAGATGTTGACGATGCTTGAGACTTAGGCCTTGATGTAATATTGTTGGATAAGCTTTCCAAATGATATTATACTTTTGGATAAACACATTAAAATATCAAAAATATATCACATAAAAAAGATATTTATAATTATTTTTCATATTAAGAAATCATTTCAAATGTATATCCAAAACTATTAAGTCATTTGAAAAACTTCTACAATAATATTAAATAAAGGCCTTAGTTCCCTGGTGTCCCACTTTTGGAAGATAAGCAGGCATTCTGCCATGCATTAATGCCAGGCTGATCTGCCAGTTATTCAGCTGGTCCATCCCTTTTGAGGCGGAGCCAGTTACGCAATTGTGTGGACAACAGAGTTGGGAGGTATGTAATATGGTCCACACGTTTCCCATTCAAATGTATAGCAGGAAACTTCATCTACTTCAAGGGATAATCTCGATCTTATGACTGGTCTCTATGTACCATTTAATGCATTTATAGTACTGGTCAAGGAAGAAATTTGGTTACTTGGAGTAAGATGTCTCAGACGTTAACAATCATGGGACTACAGATGCAAAGTTGTATAAAACAGCAGGATTTACATGTTCCCTCAGTCCACAAAATAGGGCCTGTTATGCAGAAATCAATATTGTTGGAATGTCCCCAACAGCAAGAAGATAAAACAATACATAGCTAACAGCTTTTAGTGCAGCAGCAAATAGCAGCAAAGCACAACTCAAAAAAGCATAACTAAAAAGAAACACATTGAAATAATATGAAAGGAATTCTGGTTTGTCCCCATAAAAAACACAAAAAAACAACTATTGGGGATCCCCAATTCCAGAGCGGTTTCAAATTTGTCCTTCCTCCCAAATGACAGATAAAATGAAAGTACCTAATATTTATTACAGAATGGGAGTAAAAAGAGTTCTTTAATTTTGGTGTGGAGTTGGAATTTGGTTTAATGGGTTAGTGGCTAGGAGCTTATAATAGGGCATGGGGAATGCCACACCAGAATGACATCATATAGCTAGAAAGGCTATCTGCTAAGTATACTACGGATAGGATTTACCACCAAAATGGGCCTTTTATTGTGTCTAGAAACTCTCTAATAAATGCCTAATGGTGCTGTGGTTTCATATAATTTTCCATGGAGTGGTTCCACTTTGGTTGAATACATTTTTTCCTTTAAGAAGGCCTCACATTCTCAAGGTAAAAGTATTCATAAATGTAATACTAGTGTCGGCACTAATAAATCTTCCTGAATATGTTCAAATAATTACAGTAATTCTAGAGTACTACAAATGTCATGGGGACATACATACTTTTTAATGCAAAGAATGTAATACAATCTTTAAAGTATTATTGAATTTAATTTTACTTTAAATACTGGTCCTATTGCCAATTTCTAAATGCTGAAAACAGACAAGACACCTAGTAGGAAACAGAGTGTGTTGATGCATGCAAATGAAACACAGAAATAACCAAAAAAAGATACTTCAGCCAAATTCTTTTTAATTTTTTGAGACAATATTTAACAAGGAAGATAAGTGCCAAATTCACCACATGTGCCTTGTCTCATTTTGCATCTCAAAACATTTTTCTTAGTCTCACAAACATTTCTTAAAATATTACATTTTTCCTCTTTAGTTTGCATTTTTTCTTGTCCTAAACTTAAACATTATACAATAATATTGCAGAAATGATGTATTCAGCACAACTGACAGTTTAGGAATTAATCTTTCTAAAATAAATCTGAAAGCATCTTTGTGGGATCACTTACTGGTCAAAGAAAAAATTTCAGTAAGTCATATCGTAATTTAAACAGTTTCCATTTTTCCAATTAAAAGGTTTATCTGAAATAGACCTGACACCATGTTATTGAGGAGTCATTAATCTTTAAGCATGGATGAAATTGTATAGTTTATTACATTATTTATAAGAATTGTGAACAGGCAAGAAATTTAGTTTTGGACGAACCACTTCATCCGAAAATAAAATAAATATTGGACGGTAGAATTTTGTGCATGTGGTGGTTCAGCATTTCAGAGTTTCATCCCCAGAAAAGAGTTTGGAAAATTAATCAGATGAATCAAAAGAGCACGAAAATGCGCCAGTGAGTGTACAAAAAATATAAGCACAATGTAAATATATTTTATAGGCACATTTCCCTTGCCATTTGGTTCACAGATCAAGTGAGAAAAAGTAATCAACAAATGAAAAGGAAGATAAGCAGTAATAAAAAGGAAAATTGTTTTATACTTACCATAATTTTCTTTTCCTGATCATTATTCATGGCAGTATTTACCAATGGGTTAGCTCCTCCCCCACAGCAGAAAGGACAGGAAGTAGAACTCTGAAACTGGTATAACTAGATCCTCCCCCTTCCCATCAGGCAGTCACTAGTTGTAACTAGCTTCACAATTCTTATAGTAAATGGGTGGGAATGTAAATGCTGCCATGAATAATGATCCAGCAAAGAAAATTACAGTAGCTCTATTATGTCAACAATAGAAGATAATGTCCTACTCTGATATACATTAAACACTAAATTAATGGCATCATCAAATCAGAACATTGACAAAGGTATAACTTCCAGAGATCAGACTGGAACAATCAGATATCGTTGGATGAGAACTGTCACACCATGTTATTAAACAGGGGGATAATTACACTGAGAATCCTACTATTTTCTAGCATATAGAGGACACATACTGAGGCTATGTTTTCACAGCGACTGTCACTAGTCACCACCTCCCTCACTCTGTCCCTAGTCACTCCTCCCTCTGTCACTAGTCACCCCTTTCCTCACTGTCACTAGTCACCCCCTCCCTCTCTGTGTCACTAGTCACACCCTGCCTCACTCTGTCACTAGAGTGAGGGGGTGACTAGTGACAGAGTGAGGGGGTGACAGCTGACAGAGTGAGGGAAGGGGTGACTAGTGGCAGAGTGAGGGAAGGAAGGGGTGACTAGTGACAGAGTGAGGGAGGTGGTGATTAGTGACAGAGGGAGGGATGGGGTGACTAGTGACAGTCACCACCTCCTTCACTCTGTCACTAATCACCCCCTCCCTCACTCTGTCACTGTGTCACCCCCTTCCTCACTGTGTCACCCCCTTCCTCACTCTTTCACTGTGTCACCCCCTTCCTCACTCTGGTACCTATCACCCCCTCTCTCACTCTGTCACTAGTCACCCCCTCTCTCACTCTGTCACTAGTCACCCACTCTGTCACCAGTCGTTCCCTCACTCTGTCACCAGTCACCCCTTCCTTCCCTCACTCTGCCACTAGTCACCCCTTCCTTCCCTCACTCTGCCACTAGTCACCCCTTCCCTCACTCTGTCACCAGTCATTTCCTCACTCTAGTGACATAGTGAGGGAGGGTGTGACTAGTGACAGAGTGAGGGAAAGGGTGACTAGTGACAAAGTGAGGGAGTGATGAGTGACAGAGTGAGGGAGGGAATGGGTGACTAGTGACAGTGAGGGGGGGTGACTAGTGACAGTGGGGGGGTGACTAGTGACAGTGAGGGGGTGACTAGTGACAGTGAGGGGGGTGACTAGTGACAGTGGGGGGGTGACTAGTGACAGTGAGGGGGTAATTAGTGACAGTGAGGGGTGACTGGTATTTTGGTGGTGTGGTGACACAGTGGGGGTGACTAGTGACACGGTGAGGGGGGTGACTGAGTGAGGGGTGACTGAGTGACGGTGAGGGGTGACCCCTGAGTGACACAGTGCGGGGGTGACTGGTTACACGGTGAGGTGGGGTGGGCTGAGTGACAGTGGAGGGGTGACTAGTGACGGTGAGGGGGTGACTGAGGCTGACACAGTGAGGGGTGACTGGTGACAGTGGGGGGGTGACTGTAGTGACACGGTGGGGGTGATGGTGACGGTGAGGGTGACTAGTGACGGTGAGGGGGGTGACTGGTGACGGTGGGGGTGACTAGTGACAGGGGGGTGACTAGTGACGGTGGGGGGGTGACTAGTAACAGTGGGGGGGTGACTAGTGACGGGGGTGACTAGTGACAGGGAGGTGACTAGTAACAGTGCGGGGGTGACTAGTGACAGGGGGGTGACTAGTGACGGTGGGGGGGTGACTAGTAACAGTGGGGGGGTGACTAGTGACAGGGGGGTGACTAGTGACACAGTGGGGGGGGTGACTAGTGACAGTGGCGGGGGTGACTAGTGCCTACCTGTCTCTCTGCTCCCTCTGGTCTCCCAGGCTGCTGCTGCTCCTTCCCCTGCTGGCTGATCGGGCTCTGTGTGAGAGGAGTAAACAGGAAGTGAGGTCACTTCCTGGACCCGCCTCTCCCCATCACACAGAGCCTCGCGGGACAGGGAGAAGGAGACCTTGCCGAGAGGCGGTGAAGCTGCCAGTTCTCATTGGGGGTAGGGGGTGGGGGTGATTTACAGAGCGGTAGGTTGTGGGCCCCGTGCTGCATCAGGGGCCCCACAACCTATCAATTAAATAGTTTTATTTTATTATTTTTTGCCGTTCCAGTTGGAAAGATCTCTGATCTCTCCAGCTGGAGCATGGCTGTGCTGCCGGGCCCCTGAATGCCTCGGGCCCTCGGTCCATGACCGATATGCCCGAGTGGTCAGTCCGCCCCTGCATAGAACATATACTGGACACACACAAACTGAGACTGAGTCTTCAGACCAATTCATACATAGAGCATATAGTGAAAACATACTAATGCTGTACCACAAACCAGTTCATGTACAGATACTGAGGCCCAGTGATCTCATATGCAGTATATTTTCTTCCACTCTCTGAGAAAGCCTGCTTATTTGTGATAATGCACAGATAACAGCAATCAATGCTACATGCCTTGATAGAAACAAGTGTCTGTGCGGACTTGGAGTTAGGTTTTAACCTGTCATATACATGTGTGTACTTTAATCAGTCATCCAGGAAAGTGTTCTCTTACCTTGGATATTTCTCTGTCTTCAGGACTGTGATATTCTAGCAGACTTTTTCTAGCCAGGATATCCATTATTTTTTTTTTTGTGGAAATTTGTTTGTTTATTTATTTGTAGGTTCAGCGAATGTAAAGCAGTAAGACTCGCAGGTGTAGTCATGTGTGTAATATGTGCATAACATAAATAAGGAAAACTCGTTATCCGCGAGAAAAACATACATCTTGCAGGCCCATTGGCCAGCTCGTTTACGGAATAAGTGGACACGCAGGTCCGCATCGACTTTCCGGGAAGTGAATCCAGTTAACCTCACCCCACAAAAGGGAACATATATGCTTAATTCTGTTATAACATTGAAAATAACAACGTACTTTCTTTTAGTGAAACTCCAGGTATCAATCGTAAGTGGAAGCATGACATAACATGTACCTTCTGTTTAGTGCTTGGGGTCTAGAATTTCCCTGTGACTGTTACCTGTGGTAGAGCTTGTGTGTTCTTCGGGAATCCCTGCATCCCAACTGTGGTGCCTGATTCCCTGTATCCGGTCATTGTGTGGTAAGTGTCGAAGTTCTGTTTAGTATGAGTGTTACTCTTGTACACGGATGAGACGAGTTATGTGTCTATCTAATTGCCAGATGTTCATCATGTTTGCTATATTCCCGTCTAAGCGCCGGGTATCCAAACCACAGAGTGTCCCAGATCTCTGCGCCTTTGATTAAATGTCAGTGTGTTTGTCAGTATCCCTCTGCAAATGCACGTTTGTTCATCCCTGTTACCCTACTGGTGTATTGTGTGATTTGTCTGACTCGGCCTCGATCCCGGTCTCCCCGGGCCCCGGTATGCAGATAGAAGGGGTATGGAAAAGGTTAGAAGCGGAAGGTAGTAGGCAATTAGGCTACTTGGGGTGTGATCCCTCTAACAAGGCTCACATCAGCCTGCGCCCCGGCCGCGGGTCCCTGCATGTCTCCATCCCTACGGCAACGGGAAATGTATAAGAACCATGGCATCCAAATCTCCGCGTGCCTGGTTCCTCGTCCTGTCAAAGTAGCATGTGCTTCTTCTGCTCCCTGGATCTCTTCTACTCTACGGATCCACTCTTTTTTGGTAGGAATTTCACTTTTTTTCCAGTGGGCTGGAATGTTGACCTTGGCGGCATTAAGCAGGTGTCGTAATATCGATTTCTTGTAAGACGATATGGATTATGTCGATACGTGTAGCAATGCCAGTTCCGCATTCCACTCCGGTAAGTCTCCCAGGATAAGCACAACTGTTTCCTTAATCATTTCCTAGTATGGGGTAATAGCTCTGCACTCCCACCAGATGTGTAGCACTGTGCCGCGTGTTTCCTGGCACCTCCAGCACACCGGGGGAATTGAAGGGAATATACGGTGCAGTAAAGTTGGTGTTCTATATCATAAGGAGATCAGTTTGTAGTTCATTTCCTGGTAATATGAACTCATAGAGCTCTTAAGCTGCCAAAGCAACGCTGTATCCCATTGCTGTGTTGTGAGTGATTTTCCGAGCTGTTCTTCCCATTGTCGTTTGAACGTTGCAGCCGTAGGCGTACCTCCGATTAGTAGATGTTGATATAGTGCCGAGATTGCGTGCTCTAATGTGGTGCCTCGATCACAGAGGTCTTCAAACCACGTAAGGTCCCTGTGCAGTCGATATTTGTGCGGTAGTAATTCATAGAAATGGTTCAGTTGTAGATATCTAAATTGGAGGAGAGGGGTCCGCTGTCTGTCACCCAACAGCGAAGCAAGATCCAGCAATCTCCCATCTTGTGTATGGGTATGTATGCACCAGTGCCCTGGATGGGCAATGCTCTGGGAGGGAGTCCCCCCCATATGGCTGTATTATCCGTGATCGGCATCATTGGGCTGGGTACGGGGGATACATGGTCTTGTGTTCTCAACGTTTTCCAACCATGTAGGGTCTGTAGGATAAGTCCTTCATCAGCAAGATGAGAGGATATCCATTATTAGCACTCTTTTGCACAATGCATCCTTTCATGTATAAACTTACCTAAATGCTCACCATGCAAACCTCCTAAATGTGACCTATTTGTTAGAAGGGAGCCTAATATAAGCAGCTGGGACAGACTGAAAGAACAGAGACCCAGGTGCCTATACTAGTTTTAATCTAAATTGCTAATACACTTACCTGAACCATTGCAGGCCTGTGTTTCAGCGTCAAAATGGGGATTTGAACAACTGACAGCCTAAACTGTTTAAACTATAGGATTCCATCTGTACCCCATATGCCGTTCGTCATCAGCAGTAGGAGAAGATTTAAACCAAACCCCAGACATGTTGGAATACATAGAAGAGGCATACCCAGGTAGTCACCTTAAGGAAGTGCTGTTTACTGGTTCTTTAGGGATAAAGGCTTAGACTCGGCTGGGCCTCATGTATGCAGTGGACTGCTGTCATCACCTCAGGGAGAGAGATAGGTCAGACCCATGGTTGCTGAAGGAAGTACCCAGGTTGGCAACTCTTACAGATGTTTTGTTTGCTGGGTCCTCAGGGATAAGAGGCTGAACCCTGGCCTGGATACAAGGAGGCAGTAGATCACATTCATCCCCTGAGGGGTTACCCAGGCTGGCACCTCAGAGATATGCTGTTGCTGGGTCTTCAGGGATAAAAGGCTAAACTCTGGCATGCAGTGGACCATTTTCATCCACTGAGGGAGAGGTTGGGTCCGACCTCCGGTCACTAAAGGATATATTGACAATTATGTGACAGAGGAGAACAGGAGAATTATCCTACATTAGGTTCTCCTGCTCTCTCTCAACACTATTCCCCCAAGAAGTGCATTTTGCTGAGGGAATATAGGAATGATGTAAATGATGTCCCTCCAGAAAGATGCTGAACCTCGGGAAAAGAAGCCATCATTATCAGAATCATTAGAGAGGATGCTGATTAAAGAGACACTCCACTGCCCAAATACAAAATAAATACAAATCACTGTTTAGTAGATATACCCCTAATGACAGCTTGCATGCATTTAATTATGCATTTTTCCAGGGGTACATCTAAAAACAGCATGCAAAAATTGCGGTTCTCTTGTCTGCTGCCTTTGCAAGCCTTCCCTTTCTAACCCCAGACTTTCTGTGGCTGTCCAATCAGAGACTTCCCAATGCAGCTCAATTATAAATCTTTGCAAGGCAGGTGCTCTGGACAATTGCTGTCTCTTAAGTTTAGATCCACCAAACCAGGATGCAACAGGACCTGTTGTCTGCTTGAAAGCCAGGGGGTGTAGCCAGGCTAATTTATGAAAGTATTCATTTCTATTTAAATCTGCACTTTTTTCAAATTGAAAAAAGAGGACATACTCTTCCCACATGAAGCTAAGCTAAAGTGCTTTAGGTGTTTGGAATGACCGTTTTAGTGAGATTGTCACTTAATCTTAGATAAATGTATATTTAATCTTAGATAAATGTATATTTCTTATCATCACATTAATGTATATATCAGCATGGAAATGCAATCATACATGTCATTGCTAAGCCAAATGTGTGAAATTAAAGGGGCACTGTAACCACAAAAATGAATATGTAGTGATTTTGGTACATAGACCATGTCATACAGACTAACAATTGTAAACTTTGCCATTTGGGAGAAATGGCTGCTTACTTGTGCCACCAACGATGCCTCTAGTGACTGTCAGTCAGAAAGAAACTAGAGCCACTTCCCTGTGCAGATTTGCAATGCTTTTCATAGTGATTCAACACCTCTCTATGGGAAGCATCTAAATGACTGGGTGCGGCAATTACCATTCATGGCCCAGTGCTTCCCTACAAGATAGAAGATCTCAGTGAGGGAGGAATCTCTGCAGCAAGTAGACTGTGCAGCACTGAATTACTGGTAAGCTTACCAGTTTACTTCTCATATATGAGATGTAAGGAACACTAACTAAATATATTTATTTTTAATATTAGAGGTTCCTTTAAGTTATGTTTTGTATTTCAGTGACTTTTCAGTTTAGCTTAAGACGGCTGGGTGAGACAGTGGTAAAGAGAGAAGCATAGAGAACGTAGCAGTGTCACGGGAAGGTGGTAGAAAACATTTTACCAAATGTAGAAGAGACTGGAGAAAGAAAATTACTGAAGGCAAGTGAATTTCCATGCTAAGTGAAGGGCACAATATTTGAATAAAATGTAACTTAAATGTAGGAGAGAGAATTATGTATGTTCTGTGACGCATATAAATTGAGTTAAGTAGAAATACCTCATGATTCCTCCTTAGGAGAAAAAAAATAACATCTCAATCCACAGGAAGAAAGGAGAAATAAGAGGAACCTTTATTGATTCATGGTAAAGGCTTACAGGGGGAAGGGTCTCTAAGGAACTGCCATGGTGGGCATGAAACACGTCTTCCGAGGAGGAATTAATTATTTCTACTTAAAGGACCACTATAGTGCCAGGAAAACATACTCGTTTTCCTAGCACTATAGTGCCCTGAGGGTGCCCCCACCCTCAGGGTCCCACTCCCGCCGGGCTCTAGGGGGAGGAAGGGGTAAAACTTACCTCTTTCTCCAGCGCCGGGCGGGGGACTCTCCTCCTCCTTGGCTGAATGCGCCTGCGCGGCAGGAGCTGCGGGCACATTCAGCCAGTCCATAGGAGAGCATTCACAATGCTTTCCTATGGACGCTGGCGTCTTCTCACTGTGAAAATCACAGTAAGAAGCGCGGAGGCGCCTCTAGCGGCTGTCAATGAGACAGCCACTAGAGGCTGGATTAACCCTATTATAAACATAACAGTTTCTCTGCTATAGTGGTCCTTTAACATGAAGAGGTAGGAGGGAAATTTAAGGAATTTATATGAATAGTGCTTGTTGAGTATTACCCTGGTGAAAGATGCCAAATTATTTTTATTATCATTTTATGCTTGGTAACTGAGAAGAATGATGCAAACTCATGCTAAGGTTTTAGCTGACTTTTCTGCGGTTTCTTACTTCTATGTCTATGCAGATAAACGCGATGAATGCTAATTATGGCTCATGGAGATTGTAACTACTTTGAATTGGTCTGACACCAAAATTGCCAAATTTAGGCCGAAATCACTGATTTGGAAAATCTCCAGCTTGGCTTTACTCACAGCTTGGTTATTTTCACCTAAAGTTTGTTTGCAATTAAGTTATAAATTCATTACTGTTTTGTGAATAAATTATATCTATACACAAGAGGTTTGGAAAGTTTTAATCCCCAAATTAAAAGTGTCTCTTCTATACTTTAACAACTGCACAATATTCGTTATTACAACTAGATACTAAAACAGAATTTGATAAAACATTTTAATTTGAATTTAACAAGCTAGCTTAGATACTTGCTTTGAAACAGAAAATGTGGGTAGGCAGTAATGCCGTAGGGTTTATTTATAATGTGTTTATACAGGCTCAATGCTTTCCATAAATAACCATTTATTTGAACATAACACAGCAACCAATAACTTTCAAAGACTTGGAGCTGACTACATCTCCTGTTTGTCTAGAATGGACTTCTATACCAGGAGAAGGCAAGATTATGAAAATTAAATAAAGATATAAAAAATTCCCTACATCATGTTGATAAGATAAATATACCATCATAGAACTCTCTGTTATTTCTTTATTTTGAAGACGGTAGTATAAACGGTAGTATAGATTTATAGGATCATGCAAAGTCCAGGAATATGTAGAGCTGGAGGTGACATGCAGTTAACATATTCGTTCAGTGAACATTAAGCTATTTCTAAATACATAATTAAACAAAATTTAGATAGCTTTAATGTAAATGTTTGTTTTGACATAAAGGGTGTGATATTACTTCTATCCTCAGAGTCATGCACCCACAATTTTCTATCCTGTTAATATTTATGATATTGGACCTTCACCTTGGAGCACACTGCATGTAACTGCACAAAAGAGAAAATAGCACAGTCAGTATAAAAAGGGGACAAAACATTTTTTAGATACATAAATGAGAAAAGGAAAGTAAAACAAGGATTAGTTAGATTAAAAATAAAAGAAGGTATGTAGAAGAGGATAAAGGTCTAGCTGACTGCCTAAATAAATATTTTAGTTCAGTATTTACAGATGAAAATTAAGGAAAGGGGCCTCGGTTAGAAAAAAGGACAAATGAGTAATTTGTTACATGTGAGTTTACAGAGGAAGAGGTTCTATTTCAACTGTCAAAAGTAAAGACAAATAAGTCAATGGGACCTGATGGAATACACCCAAAGTTATTAAAAGAACTTAGTGGTGTACTAGCAAAACCATTAACAGATTTATTTAACCAATCATTGTTAACAGGAGTAGTCCCAGAAGACTGGAAGTTAGCGAATGTTGTGCCCATTCACAAGAAAGGTAATAGGGAGGAGTCGGGCAACTATAGGCCAGTAAGCCTTACTTCAGTAGTGAGGAAAGTGATGGAAACCATGTTAAAGGATAGGATTGTTGAACATCTAAAAACACATGGATTTCAAGATCAGAGACAACATGGGTTTACTTCAGGGAGATCGTGCCAAACTAATCTTATCGATTTTTTGATTGGGTTACTAAAATAATACATCAGGGTGGTGCAGTAGACATTGCTTACCTAGATTTCAGTAAGACTTTTGACACTGTTGCACACTGTTGCATGGGTAAGGCAGTGGCTTTGTGACAGGCAATAGAGGGTTGTAGTCAATGGAGTATATTCGAAGCTTGGGCTTGTCACAAGTGGGGTACCTCAGGGATCTGTACTTGGACCCATTCTCTTTAATGTTTTTATTAGTGATATTGCAGAAGGTATTGGTGGTAAGGTATGTGTCAGGGTTTCTTTGCAGCTCCTTCAGTATGTTGCCACGGTTACTCACCTGATAGTAGGAACCAGCCCTGCTGCTAATCAGGCAGCCTATTTAAGCAACTAATCCCAGTACCTCCTTGCCCTTGCGTGGTTTCCTGTTCCCCAGAAGTCTCCTTGTTCCTGTGAGTTCCTGGTTCCTTACTCTGGCCTTGTTCCTGACTTCGCTGCTCTCCGTTCTCCTGATCCTGGCTCGTCTGACTACCCGCTTTGGTGCCTGACCCCTGCTTGCCTCCTGGACTTTGCTTTTGGTGATTACTTTATTTTCTATTTATTAATAAAGGTGTTTTTGCATCCAGTTCTGTCTTTGTCTGGTTCCTGGTCCCTAACAGTATGTCTTTTTGCTGATGATACTAAGATATGTAAAAGGATGATGTTCCAGGATAAGCCAAATGGCAAATGATTTAGGTAAACTAGAAAATAGGTCAGAGTTGTGGCCACTGACATTTAATGTGGATAAGTGTCAAGATAATGCATCTTGGATGTAAAAACCCAAGGGCAGAGAACAGAATATTTGATAGAGTCCTAACCTCAACATCTAAGGAAAGGTATTTAGGGCTGATTATTTCTGATGACTTAAAGGTAGGCAGACAGTGTAATAGAGCAGCAGGAAATGCTAGCAGAATTCTTGGTTGTATAGGGAGAGGTATAATCAATAGAAAGGGGGAAGTGCTCATGCTACTTGAACACTGGTGAGACCTCATCTGGAGTATTGTACGCAGTACTGGAGACTGTATCTCCAGAAGGATATTGATACTTTAGAAAGCGTTCAGAGAAGGGCTACTAAACTGGTTCATGGATTGCAGGATAAAACTTACAAGGAAAAGTTAAAGGAACTTAACATGTATAGCTTGGAGGAAAGACGAGACAGGGGGGATATGATACATAAGGGGAATCAACAATAATTAAAAGAAGAAAAACTACCACAACAAGAAGACAGTCTTAAATTAGAGGTGCAAATGCTTAAAAATAATATTCAGAAGTATTACATTACTGATAGGGTAGTGGATGCATGGAATAGCCTTCCAGCTGAAGTGGTAGAGGTTAACACAGTAAAGGAGTTTAAGCATGTGTGAGATATGCATAAGGCTATCCTAACTATAAGAGAAGGCCAAGGACTAATGAAAGTATTTTAAAAAATTGGACAGACTAGATGGGCCAAATGATTCTTATCTGCTGTCATATTCTATGTTTCTAGGTTTCTATCCATATAAAGGCACCTACTGTAGCTAGCACCAACTAATGACTATATATTCTCTTCTGTCATATTTGTACATAAGCATGCATGTGTGGTTTCCTAAACAACTACACACATCTTTAATACATTTTTATTCATTAATGTGTTAAATGTCAGGAATTCAAAGTGAATTATGTAAAATTTTATGCTATAGTAACAGGAAACATAGCTAGTATGTAGAGTATTTTTGTTCACACTTTACTGGTGTCTACCTATTAGTCTGGAAATCTTCGGCACGTTTTATGGCTTCTATGAATTATGGCTCCTCTGACAATGACTTGTCTTTGTTTATTCTAGCTAATTTACTTGGCTTCAGATATTTAAATTTCATATCTCACAATATATATATATATAAATATATATATATATATATATATACATATATATATATATATTTCTATTAAACCTGGTTGACTAGTAATAGTTTTTTTCTATATTTATTTTAGCTCTTCTCTACATTGCAAGTTCCCAGACATATGGTATCATGACAGAGGAGCAGCATGAGGATGTACAATTATTAAACCAAGAAATTCAGTAAATATTTGCAATGGACAAACAGAGACAACATGGTTAATTAAACAATGTTAAAATGCTGATTATATTTTTTTTTTGTTAAGTTTATAGCGGTTAATTTACACCTCCCTGTGGGAGCTGCTGAATTTTTCAGTGTATAATAGTGAGACAAATTATTACACCTTCCTTTGAATGTGTTTTCTTTACGCATGCATGACATCAGCACATTCATCTTCTGTAGACCTCATTTAATTATAGCTAAGATATTCAGTGCCAGAATAAGAACACTGATCATTAGTGTGTATGTATTTATAATTATATGACATACATTATAAATATATACCTACATACATATATACATACATATATCAAATCTATTAATTTTATTAAATGATGATATCACACGACTGAAGACATGAGTTTTCATATAGAATGGGTAGCTGGAAGGAGTTTAAAAAATGTAATTATTTTGATCCATTACATTTTGGATTTCCTGTAGTACTTTTACTCAAAGTCAGACCAACTGTTCATAATTGCTGTGAAGACTTAGCACATTTAGATTTCCATACCCAGGTTTGACTACTAAGTGCTGGTCCTCCATGAACATGCCTAATTGGAAAGTGTGGGGTAGAGTTCATTCATTCCTACAGCCATTTTTACCCACTGCTTGTCCACTCGTATCCTGTCTAGGATCCCATTAGCTGTGTTAGCTACAAATATGCAATAATACCAATATAAAAGGATCGATATCACACATCGGACCTTAAAAAAAGAAAGCACTTCCTTTTTGGAATTCTGGTCCATCAGTCTTTATGTGTGCTTGACACAGCTATATCATAAGGTAGGAGGACGAGGATCAGATCCCTCCCTATTAATAATTTAAAAAACCATATCACACCACGTGATAAGACTTAATTGATGGTTGAACAGCTGTAAGAAACCGCTCAGAGGATGGGGAGTATACACTGGTGGGCATCCATGACTTGGGATGTATTTAGAGACCACATGCAGGGTTTTCCATGTCACCACTAATGTGAATGGGGGTTATTGAGCACAAACTGGCACAATGCCCTGTGCTGTCAAAGTGTATATAAGACCCATACAGCAATTTGTAAGTGGTTCAACCTTAACAAAACACACACACACACACACACTGTAATTGGGATATACTTGACAGGGTAAAATAAAAAGCGTTTTGGTTGTTATCACACATTCATGTACTTTGGGTAATTAGAGTACTGATGTTGGTAGTGTAATGACACATTTATTTTAAGGGTAAATATTTTCAGACTTTGAGAAGACTAGGACATTAACAATTAACACTTTAGGTCTGTCTTGTAAACAATGATGTGTTAATCAAATAACTTGAGTTGATGTTTGTATGTAGGCTCCCGATGTTTCCACTTAATTGGATTATTTGCTTAATCAATTTAGTAATTTCTCATAATTAGCTTAGTTGTTTAGTTAGTTAGTTAGTTTACGCTGTTAGTTTCTTGTTATTATTGCAGATTTTTTTTGTGTGATGTCATTCACGTTATTTACCTCAAAATACAGTTTATGCAGGGGGCGGAGCCAACTCACGATCGGAGCGGTCGCATGTCCGCGGAAAAGCTTATTAAAGCCTGAAAAAAGGTACCTTTCTGGAACCCAATTTGCCCTGGACGTAGCTAACTGTGTCGGTAAGCAGATGGGGCAGAAGAATAAAAAACCGAGGCCGGACCGGCCCGGGAACATGGCCGATATCAGTGAACTCTTTAGAAGGCCGCACGGTGCAAGCGAGCTGGAAATGGCGGATGTACTGGACGACTTCTCCGACGTCTCAGAAGAATACACCCCGCACAACCCAGCAGCCCTTGGCTTCCAAAGACCCCCCAGGCCATCTCCGGAGGTGGACAGCAGCTCAATCCCACTAACCACAGCCATCCTTACTAAACTCTTGGCTGACCTCAGACAAAGTCTCTCTGCAGATATCTCCCAAGTACGGGAAGATGTCAGGGGATTCACAGCCCGTTTAATCACGGTGGAAAAAGCAGTGGAGGAGCACACCCCTCAAATAGCAGACCTGCAGAAGCAGGTGAGGGACCTCACCAAGGCGCAGACTAACTTTGACAGCCAGCTAGCAATTCTGGAAGATAAGAGGAGGTGGAAACACCTAAAAATTAGAGGCCTATCGGACTCCATCACTATGGCAGAGATGCCACACTTCCTACGTAGGCTGTTCATGGCATTACTACCCCCTAAAACAGCAAAGAACATTCAACTGGATGGAATGTTTCGTCTACCCAAGCCTCAGTCCAACACAGCCCCAACCACCGGCGACCTCCTGGTTAAGTTTCAAAACGGGCAAGACAAAGCAGCCATCTTACAAGCTACCAGAGGGAAGACCCCATATCACTTTGAAGAAATGGACCTCACGTTCTTTGCTGACCTCTCCCGCTCGACGTTGCAGTGGAGGAGGTCGCTGAGACCACTGGCATCCACGCTTACATCCCAAGGCATAAAGTTTCACTGGGGCACACCTCGTGCGCTGACTTTCCAACATAATGGTGTGGAACACAGAGTCACGGAGGCATCTGAAATGGACGCTATCCTGTCCTCCCTGAAACCGAGCCCTGACCCTCGACCCACGAACCCCACCTGGAACCCCGCTACCGTGGTTCCGTTCACTCCAGCATCTCGAGGACCAAAGGGCGCACCTGTCACCTGAACACGGAACCATCTGTGTTGGGACCTGTACCCTCTCTTTTTCTAATAAGTTACCGGCATTTTATTTTTATGTCTTAGTTAAGGTTAAAACGTTGTGCTTTACTTAGGAACCACTCCCCTCCCCATACCGCATACGGCGGAACGACCGTACGGGTCGACAATGGGCGAAAGGAGACCCACCTATCCACCCTAATTACGTCCATCCTACCCTCCCCCCCCCAGCTCCAGCTCTTCTTGACCCACACATAAACAGTTGGCGGAGCTACCTCACTAAAAAGCTTGAGACACCATACCAAGTTACTTGATCCTTAAGGATCCGCTATTTTAAGCTACCCTACACCACAGTGGTCCTACTTACGTGCCCTCACCCTGTACTATTTCTCGGGCCTACTACTTAGTCCAAACAGGGCTCCACATCCCGGTAGGAAGCGGGATCACTAAAAATTAAAATGATCTCTCACTTGTTTGCCCAACGTGTACCTCCCAATATATCACTGCCATTGATCGATCCGCTTCTTGCATAGCATGTAATTTGACCTCTATTGTATATTTTTTATTTCTTATTTTTCATTTCTACAATTGAAACTGCGTAGTTTAACTACCAAACCATTATTATAAATACCGTGCTGTTTACTCAAGTAGAAACGTAATGCTATTGCTCACTACGACTGTTGTCATGTTTCACTATTTCATTGTGTTTTTGACGTATGCCGGCAATTGCTGTTGTGGCATTGCGGGCTACCTTGTATTCTTTTGCACGACCAAAAATAAAGAATTTAAAAAAAATTCAATGAGCCATGTGATAACCCCAAGGTGTTGATTCTAAATGTAAGATTTACATTACATCCAATTTTGGGAATTATTTACATGAAATAAACAAGATTTGGAAATGTATTACTCCAGGATTTGAGGGGTTATTTGGTTACAAGCTTTGCCTTCTACAGATGTAACCAAAATTATTCAACCCCCATTGAAAATAAGGTTTATTGTCAAAATTTGCAGACTTTCAGCTGTTTGCAATGAACAAATCAAACAAAAGCAATTGAAATAGCTCAACACAAATGAATTCTTCAAGTGGTTCCCCCAAATACAGGGCTCGAGTCCTGCAGGAACGCATGGGAACGGCGTTCTTGCACTTTTTCCATAGCAGGAACGCCGTTCCCGTTACCAGTCCTGCAGGACCGGCCCTGCTACCTGCACAGAAGGGCCAGCACACGCTGTGTTCCCTCTCCAGCTATAACTCTCGCGAGACCCGCGGCTGTTACCATGGCAACGCTCCGCACAGGCGAGTCTCGCGAGAGTTAGAGCTGGAGAGGGAACACAGTGTGTGATGGCTCCTGTGTGCAGCGGCTGGTTCCCTCCACCGGACCACCAGGCGATCTCCCCCCTCCCTGACAAGGTAAGAAGCAGGGAGGGGGGAATAAAATATACATAAAGTAAAAAAAAATGCTTCCCCCCCCACATCATCCAGCACTCACACACCCATCATCCAGCACTCACACACCCATCATCCAGCACCCACACACACCCATCATCCAGCACTCACACAC
>OW240912.1:102769688-102809287 GCA_933207985.1 Pelobates cultripes | reverse complement strand
AAGGGGAGGCAGAGGGATCAGTAGTGCCAGGAATACAGCTTTGTATTCCTGCTACTACAGTACTACACTATCCCTTTAAGCAGATACAGTGAAGCAAGACTAAACAATTAGGGACCAAGTGAAATGGGGCTTGTGGGACACAGTGACAAAGGAGTGAGAAATGGGATGCAGAGGGACAAATGATAATAGGAGATTTGGGGACAAAGTGACAAGGAGTAGGAGCCTGTAACCCCATGTCACTCTGACACCTTAATGCCCTGACAGGGGATACAGAGTATAATTCAAAAATTAAATATAATTTTTCTTTAAAAACTTACCCCATTCAAGTGCTGACAGCCAGGTCTATAGTGAGGTGGATCTGAGGAGACTGCAGTCTGCAGACACTCGAACACTATGGGGAGCAGTCTAGCACGCAGAAGAGGTCACTGTTCTCCTTCCAGCCAGGTAAGTCTGCTGTCTTCTTCTGCAGGACTTGGACAAGATGGAGGCAGAGGGAGAGGACGGGCAGCGGAAGTCTGGCCCCCTACTCACTGTATGATATTGCACTCCGCCATACTGGAGCCTGCCTGGGCCTGTCTGCTTCCCTTTCCTCCCTGTCTCACTCCCTCTCTCTGCACTTCACATCTGTGCCAGGCGGGCTCCAGTGTATGGGCGCCGCTATATTGGAGTCAGCCAGCAGGGGGACCCCGTCCCTGCCAGCATCGGACCGCAGGGGACTCTGGGGGAGGTGAAAGTCGCGCCCCTCCTGACATCATCAGGAGGGTGCGGGCCCGGGCGGCACTGTACAGACTTCACCTCCTCCGGGATCGGACCGTCTGTGGAGGGAACCAGCCTGGAGAGGTAGGCTGCGGGTGGCTGTATAAAAATTTTTGCGCCCCCTCTGCTTGGGCGCCCTAAGGCAGCCGCCTGGGCTGCCTTATGGATGCGCCGGCCCTGTTTCTATGTAACATAGACCAGCTGACGGGCCCAAGGAGTCCCTTGAATCTTTGTTCTGGGAAAATAAAGAATAGAAATAGAAATGTTTCTTTATTTCTCCTCTACTCTGCATGCTCTCTAAGCTGACTGCCAGGTGCAAAGGACAGCACCTATAACAATGATTAACAGGGAGCTATGATGTAAGCGCCCAATTGCAGGATAAAGCAGTAGTGTACATTTTTCAACATCAAATTTTATTTTATTTTTCTCCTGTCACAAACACATATTTGATAAATATAGGGATAAGTAAACATAAACATCCAGGTGACGGTGACAGACCCCCTTTAAAGGCTGGTGCAAAAGCATTCAATTTGTCATTTTCTTTTCTTTTTTCCAATAACTAACACAGCTGTCATATTGTGATAACTATAATAGTACCGTTTCAGTTGTACTGCAAATCAGATATATATTTATGCTGCAGACACACTGTTGTGATACAAAGTACTGAAAAGAAACTATTGCAAATATATGTCTTGCACAACATTTAGCAGTTTTCTAACTTTATTCAGACAGTGACAAATCATTCTGTTTCTTCCGGTTTGCTGTGATTAATAAACTAGCTGACAATGATCTGTTGCATTTTCTATGTAGGCACCAAGATATGTGGGTGAATAAATGAATAGAGAAGTGATCAAATGAACCACTACACTGAGTCACAAATCAAACGTCATTTACAATACAGGACTTGACGTTTAATTGTACCTTTTGTTAAACTCATGTTTTTACCATGTTGTGTCTTGTACATGGAAACTCTTACAGCATTCCAGCTTATTTTTATTTTCTTATAAAATATTTTGCTTTCCGATAGTTGTATGTACAGCATGTGCAATCATCCAGAGCATGTATATGTATGCTATATTTATTTGTTGTAATTTAGTTGTGAATACAAAGGAGAACAGACCTGGGGGGAAATAAAATTACTGTAAATGACAGAATTTTATTTATTTATTTTTTTAAGTTTGTGAAGACGTCTCACATTTAAAGGAACAGTTAACCCTTGATGTCAATGCATATAGGAGCTATACACTAAGCAGAAGTTTGTACATTAACAAAATTAACCAAAAATTGAGGAATTATAAAAATAAAATTAAAAATTAAAAATTTCAACTCCTCTATATATGAAATGTATTTATTATACATGGAATCAACAACTGAATCGAAAAATAGCCAAGCTATGACATCTGAGCTGGAGAATTTTACCAAAATCAGCCATATTTGGCTTATATTTTTCCCATTCAAATCATTACAATTTGCTGTTTGGTGAGTAAATCACCTATTTAGTACCTCATTATCTGAAATTGTTAACGTAGGTTGGAGCAAAGATAAGAAATCTTGGGAAATTATAAAGTTCTTCTGCTGTATTCCTGTCTCTCCTTGCTACATTAGGTACTTCAAATGAAGAAAAAGGTTAAAAACAAAAAAAATGCAAGATGAGCAGACATCATCCACCCACGAGGGCTATTAGGTCCATGTATAAAAAGCTTCAGCAGCACTCAGGGGTAGGCTGGGATGGGGGGCAGGGAGGCAGGCCACCCTAAATCCAGGGCCGTCGCTACAATAAGGCGGCACAGACGGCCACCTTAGGGAGCACCGGCCCGGGGGCGCAAATATCCGAGTGACCAGCAGGAGGGAAGCGCACAGTGCTCCTCTCCTGCCGGTCATTTCTTATAGCGTGGCTGAGCGCCAGTACCTTGGCTGCCCGGCACATAGTGTCACGCGCCCCCTAGTGGTGCCTGGGCTGGAATGTGACATCATAATCCGGCTCCCAGGACCTATACAGGGCGCGCAAGGGAGCTATACAGGACATGCTGATATATAACGGAGCTCCCTCTGAGGAACAGAGAGGCAGCATACTGGACCCCAGGATGCACTCCAGCTCTCCAGGTAGGGAGAATGGGTGTATAGGTATAGATGTGTAAAAAACGTATAACTCAAAATGTATTTCTACAAAGAATTTTCTATAAATATAATATAGCGGTTACAGCTGCCACCACACTGAATGTGCAAATCTCCAAAACACCACACAATCTAGTACAATATATAATGGTCAGGGCAGGAAATAGTGTACGGCCGAATGAAGATCTGACATGCAATGCCACCCCTTACTAATTAGGGAACAGCAACAGCTGTGAAGAGGGACGGAAAGAAGATCTTTAAGAAACAGGAATCAAACAAGTCACATTCAGGAGACTGAGGAAGCCGTGATAACGGTGAAACGCGTTTCTCATCTGCATGTGGACTTTTAAGTCAAAGACTGGTAGTTATATTTATTGCTTTTTATTGTTTTTATATTGTATCAAATAAAATTGTATATACTTCTACCTAACGGATTCCTGTGGTGCAAAGAAGGGAGTGTAGCCCTTAACTACACCAAGCCGTTTTACTGAACCAGTTCACAGGCTCTACTCTTGTGAGTATAACATCTCTATTTACTTGTTATATATCCAAACGGAACTTCACTATATTTTGTGTATCCATTTTCCCGAGATACCAAGGGACCCTATATATCTATCCATTGGAAAAGGGGAGGGGTCGCCCTAAACAGACTCTCAAGTGCTTCATACCAGAGCTAGGTTTTTATAGCTCTGGAACCTGTGAGTGTTCCCTTATTATTTAAATATCACAACCATAAGTGTTTAATAGTTTGCACTATGTACACTTTATTTTTGTCTTAAAGGTACCACCACAACAGAATACACATATCTGTATATAAAGCTAAGTGTCTATTCAAGCTTATCACCAGTACTGCATGTGGTGTAATACAATTATAAATAAGCACTCCACTGTTCAATTATATAGGGAGTATGTGTACTGTCCCTATCCCCCTTCCAGCATAGCCCAAGTCCCTCACAATGCTTCCCCACCACCAACAATACTGTCCCTCTCCCCCTCCCACCATAGCACCAATCCCCCACAATACTGTCCCTATCCCCCACCAACCATAGCCCTTGTCCCCCACAATGCTTCCCCACCCCCCACAATACTGTTCCTATCCCCCTCCCACCATAGCCCAAGTCCCTCACAATACTTCCCCACCACCCACAATACTGTCCCTATACCCCTCCCACCAAAGCCCCAATCCCCCACAATACTGTCCCTATCCCCCACCCACCATAGCCCAAGTCCACCACAATGCTTCCCCACCCCCACTATACTGTCCCTATTCCCCCCAGTATAGCACCATTCCCCCACAATGCTGCCCCACCCCCCAAAATGCTAACCCCACAAACCACAGTCCCCCACCACACTGCCCCAACTCCCCACACTACTGTTCCTACCACCCCCCACTATAACCCTAGTCCCCACAATGCTGTCCTGCCCCAATACTGTTCCTATCCTCCCACCATAGCCCCAGTACCCCACAATACTGCTCTTGCCCCCACTAAAGCCCCAATCCCCCACAATACTGTCCCTATCCCCCTCTCACCATAGCACCAGTCCCCCACAATGCTTCCCTAACCCCCCAAAATACTGTCCCTATCTCCCTCTCACCATAGCACCAGTCCACCACAATGCTCCCCTAACCCCCCACAATACTGTTCCTATCCCCCCCAGCATAGCCCCAATCCCCCACAATACCATTCCTATCCCCTCACTAATGCCCCAATCCCTCACAATTCTGCCCCTATCGCACCACACTAAAGCCCCATTCCCCACAATACTGTTTCCAATCCTACCACTAACGCCCCAATCCCCCACAATAAGGCCCCTATATCCCATACTAAAGAATGAATGCCCCACAATATGGCCCCTGTCACCCCACATTAAATAATCAATCCCCCACAATATGACCCTTGTCTCCACACTAAATAATCAATCTGCCACAATATGACCCCTGTCACCATCACAATCAAGCCCCAATCCCCCACATTACTGGTCCTACCCCCCGCCCCCACTAAAGCCCTACTGTACAGCACTACAGAATTTGTCTGCGCTATATAAATGATAATAATAAAGTCCATAACCCTCACACTAAAGCACAGTGACACAGAAAGATGCTGGTGATGAAGTAAGAGACACAATGGGGTGTAAGACACATTCCCTTTAGTGTATTATATTCCCCGTTTAGTGTAACACACAAACAAATGGGTTCACATTCAAGAGGCAAATATAAAAAAACTATAAGGGGGTAAGGAATTCAAAAGAGGCGTTATGAAGCACACAGGGGAAGATACATTTTTTGGGAGGACGGCAAAATGCATCTTCGTCTGTGTAGTCAAAAATCCTTGTACCGGCCCTACCTAAATCATATTAAAAACGGCCGCTGTAGACCCGGCAATCCCCACTATGTCGAAGGTAGCCACACTAGTCTCCACAACACTGGAATACAAAGTGATAATGTGGAACCAAACAAAAACGGGTAAAGGGAGCGCCACAGCAAAAGCGATGTGGACAACGTACATTGAGAACAAGGCAACCACTGACTTCGCTAGGACCAGTTGAGGAACAGAGTAACACAACTAGACACACAAAGTTAAGTGAGTACATACCAGTTACCCCAGTTATACCCCCTTCAAATCCTTCTTGCCCTGTGGGTAGATTCCCAGCAACAGGATACACTCCTCCTATTCGTAATGGGAAGAGCCCCAAGGCCAAGCCAGACCCCCTCAGATAACCCATGTGTGCGAGGGTGCTGTATGTGTGTAGGTGCTGTGTGTGTGTGGGTGCTGTTTGTGGGCTGTAGGTGCTGTTTGTGTGTGTGTGTGCTGTATGTTTGGGTGAAGGTGGGGGCAGATAAGTTAATATCCCCGTCCTGCTGCCTTCCGTGGTGGTTCAGTGGAGAGTTGTGGGAGGTGGGGTTCTCTGCTGCCTCCCTCCATGCTGCTGTGGATTGGTGAGGTAGATCTTTGATCTCCCCACCGGCCCATGGAGGCTTAGACCAGAGCCGCTGCTCGGATAGCGTCGGCTCTGCATGAGCCTCCCAAAAATTTCTGGGCCTGGGAGATGATTGCGTTAAAGACCGGTAAGTTAATTATCTCCTAGGAACAGAGAGGCAAACATAAAAATATAAAAACATAAAAATGGGGCTCATCACTCCCTACACACATCTGACCAACACTACACACAGCAGGTATACACCAAATACCCAGCACGCACTGCACATATTACACACAGCCTACACATGCATTACACTCAGCCTTCACTCACACTCACTATGGGGGGACAGAGGGTGAAACACTCTGGGGTATTCTCTAAACCTTTCACCAATTCTTAGTATTTTCATAATTTCAATTAAATTTGAATGGAAAAAAACAAGGTAAAATTTCTGACTATTGCTGTGTTGGAGAATTTTTCCAGATCAACTTTTTTTGTCTCAGTTTTTACATTTAGATTTAATGAGCAAAAAATGCATAGTTGAGGGGGAAAAAACCTATGTATTTAAAGGCAAGTACACCAATCTAAATTTATTGTGCATGTCAGGATAAGAAGGTTGCCGTAATTGACAAGTAGATTGGGTTACCGTTTTAGTCCCTTGGATAGATTGGGATTTAGTCCCTTGGACAGTCTTTGTCTTCTTAGCAACACAATTTATTCCAGGACTCAATAATTCTTCATAAACTGAATTAGGACCCAGAACATCTACTCACCTCACCCACTAGAGCTTGACCACACCTGCATCCACCCAGCCCCCATCCTTCCCTGTACCCACCTTACACTCTGTCCCTCCATCTACCCACCTCACCCACGAGCTTCTATGACCACACCTGCATCCACCCAACCCCCACCATCCCTCACTGCACCCACCTCATCCCCATTACTCTCTGCAGCCACCTCAGCCAATATCCCTCTCTGTACCCACCTCAGCACACCTGCACTCACTACAGTCCCTGCACTCACCTTAGCCTCTATCCCTCCCTATACCTACCTCACCAACTATGCCCCTGTGCCCCCCTGCAAACAACACAGCTCCAATCCCTCTCTGCACCCACCTCAGCCACTATGCGCCCCCTGGCACTATTCTTTCCTGTACACACTACAGTCCCCATCCCTCCCATCACCCATCTCAGCACCCTTGTACCCACCACAGCACCTATGCCACCCTACACCCACTACAATCCTCATTCCTTCCAGCACCCACAACAGCCCCCATCCTTTCCTGCACCCATCTCAGTCTCTATCACTCCCTGTAACCACTTCAGCACCCCTGCACTTACCACAAGCCCTATACCCCATGCATCCAACACAGCTCCCATCCCTTTCTGCACCAACCTCACTATGCCCCCCCAGGCACCCACCCCATCCCCTATTCCTAAAACATCTGCCCAGGGGGTTTCTGGCAAGGAAGATGGTGCCTCACTCAAAATTAGATTTTGGCCCCAAGCAAGTAGAAGACACATTTCAATATCATTGAATATATACCCTGTGGATTACCAAGCCTTGCTCAGAGGTGGAGATAAGGCGTACCTAGATAAACAATAAGTGACCACCCCCTTGTGTTCCAGACCCACATTAATCCAAATAGAAAGTTTTGGTTCTATCTCCTTTTTTGTACTTGCCACAGAAATAATAATGGCATTTATGAATTTGCTATATTTTTTCCATTCCATAGATATGTCATACTTCTTACTTGTGACCCAATATAGCCAACATGAAAATCTCTTCCCAAATGGCTTATGTTATGCAAATCATGTTTAGGCTTGATTAGAAGATTGTACTTGCCCCATTCTAAATATAATAAAAAATTAGGCTTGCGTATTAATCTGTGGGTAAGTATTAATGTTTCTTTTAGATATGATACTGGGACACAAGGGTTTTCTTGAAGGCTAATGGCAATTAACATATCAAAGAAATGAACTATCAGTTAAGATATTCAGGCCATATGGTCAAAGTCAGTTAGTTTACATTGGAACTAGACATACAGGCAGATCAAGTGTGGACTTTCACACCTTGCAGAGTAGTTCTGTTGGGGTCCCAGATTCAAAAAGGATTTTAGGTTGTAAACCTTCTGACCTCCTATACAATCAAATTAACCCCTTTTGAAATTTACAATACCACTTCTACCAGGCTGCCAGTTCATCTATGCATTATACAAATCACATTAAATTGCAATTTTCTATAGTGCAGAAATGAATTATGCACTCTTGGCGTGACACCTCCCTGTACCCATTTCAGTCCATGCACCCACCATAGCCCCCCTGCACCCACTAAAGCCCCCGTTCCTCCCTACCCCACCTCAGCCTCTATTCCTCCTTCTACTCACCTTAGCACACCTGCACCTATCACAGCCTCGATCCCTCCTGTACTCACCTCACCCACTATAGCACCTATGCCACTTGGAACCACCACAGCCTTAATGCTTTCCAACACCCACCTCAGTCTCTACATCCCTGTACTCACCCACTACAGCTCATATGCCACACTGCAAACAACACAGCACCCATCCCTCCCTGCACACACCTCAGGTACTATGTCCCCCCCCCCTAACCCCCAGTACCAACCACAGCCCCTATGTCTTCCTGCTACATAATACAGCCCCATCCCTCCCTGCACCCCCTCAGCTTTTATCCCTCCATGTTGCCATCTCAGCACCCCTGCACACAACACAGACCCAATGCCCACCTGCTCCCACTACACCCCCTATTCCTTCCTGCATCCACAACAGCCCACATTGCTACTTGCATCCATCTCAGCCTATATCACTCCCTATAACCACCTCAGCACCCTTGCACCCATCACAGCTCTTATGTCCCACTGCAACCACCACAGCCCCCATCCCTCCCTGCAGCCACCTCAGCCTATATCCTTCACCTCAGCAGCACCCCTGCACCACCACAACCCCTATGCCCCCCTGCACACACTATACCCCTTCCTACATCCACCTCAGCCTCTAACTCTTCCTGTACCCACCCCAGCACCACTGTACACACCTCTGCCACTATGTCCTCCCTATTCCCACCTCAGCCTCATCACTAAGGGAGATATTGAACCTTTTAACAGCAACAGGTGCTGATTACCAGTCGTTAAACATTTTGTAGCCAAAAAAAAGCTAGTAATCACTAACATTAGTGACAGCCATTTTAGCAATTACCAACTTGTCAGGAAATGATTGCAACAAGCATGTTAATGAGCCCAATACCTGGCAATATAAACTGAGATTTAATTGATACAAGTGGAAATTGTGTAAAGTTGTAATCTCCAGAAAATAACAATGTTTGCATCTTCCAGGACAACATCTACAGTAAACATCCCAGAATAAGTTAACTGAATAGAATTTGTGACGGAACGCTGGCACTCCGACTGAGTACCTCCGCCAATCGATGCTCCTAGTACTCGCTGAGGACTCCAAGCACTCCAACCGACACCATCAGCACTGCAGACCCCACTTCCAGCGATGCAACTGCGCCGGGGTCTCTGCTGTTTCCACCCACCCTGGACCCAAAGCCAGGATCCAGCTTCCAGTGGGTGAACCTCTCTTTCCCCAGAGAGCAGGAACAGGAACAAGCCAAGCTATTGCAAGAGCTTCCACTGGGGAGTAAGTGATTATAGCAATCCCCAGAGTGTAGGTATCCCTTCCCCCAAACATGAGCCAAGGCTTAATGCTGGAACAAGACTGATTTACTGGCACACAGAACTCACAATTTATGCAACACAAAACTCCTCCTCTGGGCCAGGCTAGATAATTGAGTTTCTACAATACACAAAGCTCAATTATCTGCTGGCCAGAAACATTACAATTTTTACAGCATTCATAACTTCTAAAATATACATCACAGGGACCCCAAAACATGCAATAACCCCATAAAGTATATCCTTGGAACTGGGGGATCTGGGTGAACCACATATCCAAAATGCACCCAGATCCGTTCAGTACTTTGGAAAATACAGTTTAATGCAGATTCTGCAGAACATATACAGGCTAAATAAAAAACAGTCACTGTATAATGTGTCCCCTGCTGTATAGTCCAAAACCACTGCACGATGTCTCTGTGCACCAAATACTGGCGAGATGGCACCGTGTTGAAAAGTCCAAACAGTGTCTGTGAGTTAAAATGGCCACCATCCATTGTTCTCACCATGTGCTTCTGATACAGGAAATGGTGGCCACCCAGTAACTCCACAGTATGTCCCCAGATGGTTCTTAAAGGGCCAGCAGCAGCACAACACAAATCCATTATGCCCAAATCATGTCTTTAAAGGGCAATACATCCCAGGGGCCATAGTCACAGGGCAAGAGGCGGGCAAGCAGTCCTCTCCAGGCACAAGTGGCGAAGGGCACTTCGTCACAGAATTCTTTTTTTTTTTTACATTCACTTTGAATTTTTACTTGGGTGAATAACCCTAATATAATTCATGAATAGATCATTACCTCTGAATACAATTTTGGTTAACTTTCATGGCAGCCTCATCACTCTCTGTAACTATCTCATCAACTATCCCTCCCTGTACCCACATCAGCACACCTGCATTTATCAAAGCACTTTTGCCTTCGTGCACTCTGTCACCCTCAGTCTCTATCCCTTCCTGTATATACCTTACCCACTAAAGCCCCTTTGGCCCCCTTCACCTACCACAGCCACCATCTCTCCCCGCACCCACCTAAGCCTCTATATCTCACCCACCACAGCCACTATGACTATCTGCACCCAGGGCCGGCGCTACCATAAGGCGGCACAAGCGGCCGCCTTAGGGCGCACTGGCCTGGGGGGCGCAATCCTCGGGTGACTGGCAGGAGGAGAGCACACTGCATAGTGCTCCCCTCCTTCCGGTCATTGCGTGTAGAGTTGCCGAGCGGGCGGGCCGCGGTTTACCCGGTCTGACAGGAGATGCAACAAACTGCTTCCTCTCAGACTGGGACAGGAAACAGGATCCTCTGCCGCGTACTGCCCGCTCAACCACGCTGCATGGAGAGAGCAGAAGGAGGCACAATGGAAGGTAAGAGGGGAGTGGGGGACAATAAAAGTTACAGTTACAGGAGGTGGGGGACAAGAAGAGTTACAGGAGAGGGGGACAATAAAAGTTACAGTTACAGGAGGTGGGGACAAGAAGGTTAGTTAGGGGACAGACAATAAAAGTTACAGGAGGGAGGACAAGAAGAGTTACAGGAGAGGGGACAATAAAAGTTACAGTTACAGGAGGTGGGGACAAAGAGTTAGGGGGAAGTATATGGAGGGAGGACAAGAAGAGTTACAGGAGAGGGGGACAATAAAAGTTACAGGAGGGAGGACAAGAAGAGTTACAGGAGGGGGGACAATAAAAGTTACAGTTACAGGAGGTGGGGGACAAAAAGAGTTGGGGGGGACAATAAAAGTTACAGGAGGGAGGACAAGAAGAGTTACAGGAGAGGGGAACAATAAAAGTTACAGGAGGGAGGACAAGAAGAGTTACAGGAGGGGGGACAAGAAGAGTTACGGGGGGGGGACAAGAAGAGTTACAGGAAGGGGGGAACAAGAAGAGTTACAGGAGGGGGGGCTATAAAAGGTACAGGAGGGGAGGGGGATAATAGGTTCAGGGGAGGCAATAAAAGGTGGGGGACATTTAAAGGCACAGGAGGGGAGGTGGGACAATGAAAGGTATAGGGGGAGGGGGACATTGAAAGGGACAGGAATGCTGGGGGGCAAAAAGAGAAACTCATAGAGGCTGAATGCACACGGGGGGGCAAAGAGACACACAGAGGGGCTGAGGGAGGACACATAGACAGACAGAAGGGTTGTGGGGAGAAAGAGACGTACAAAGGGACTTTGGGGGAGAAAGAGCCACACAAATGAGCTGGGGAGAAGAAAGAGACAGACAAAGGGGCTGGAGTAAGTAAAAAATACACAAATGGGTTGTAAGAGAAACACAAGGAGATAAAACACAGCAAAGCGGATGTAAGACACACAAAGGAGAAAAAGGGAGTAAGATATTCGAATGATAGGATAAAAACACTGAAGGGGGTAAGAAATTTAAAAGGGGGGGTTACATGACACACAGGTGAAGATGCATTTTTTGGGGGGAGGAGGGGCGGCAAAACGCATCTTCGCCTGTGTTGTCAGAAATCCTTGCACCGGCCCTGTCTGCACCCAGTACAGCCCCCATTCCTCCCTACATTCACCCCAGCCACTATCAATCCCTGTACCCCCCTCAGCTCCTATGCACCCATCAGAGGCCCTATGCCCCCCTGCACCAACCAGACTTCACCCACTACAGCCTCCATCACTCTATGCACCCACCTCAGCCATTATGCTCCCCTTGGCACCCACTACATCCCCTATTCCTTCCAGCGCACACTACAGCCCCCATCTCTCACTGCACCCACCACAGCCCCTATGCCTTTCTGGACACACTACAACCGCTATCCCTCCCAGCACCCACTACAGCCCCTATTCTCCCTGCACCCACTACAGCCTCTAACCCATGCTACCTACATTACCTACTTTACCCATAGGGAAAGCATTGAATTGGCTAAAATCAACACGGGAGGCGCCAAATGCCATTTTGGCCAATCAGGACCTCCTCATAGAGATGTATTGAATCAATACATCTCTTTGAGGAAAATTCAGCGTCAAAATACAGAACGTGCGGATACTGAATGGCAGGGCTGCTTACTGTGCAGCCCTGAGCCAGGAAGCCCCTCCAGTGGCCATCTGAGGAGTGGCTACTTGGAGGTGTCCCTAGGAGCAATATAAACACTGCCTTTGCTCTGAAAAGGCAGTGTTTACATGAAAATGCCTGAAGGGAGCTATTATGCTCACCAGAACAACTACATTAAGCTGTAGTTGTTCTGGTGAGTATAGTGCCCCTTTAACTGCTATTAACCTTCCCACTTTGTCAGAGTCCCAAGTAGCAAAATAACTTACCCTATTACAGCCAACAAGGTAATACAAGTGATCGGTTCTCATCCAGCCTCGAAGGATCCAGGTCCAGATGGACTGTCCAATATGTACTATAAAAAAATTAGAACTTGTGAATATTTTAAAAGTTGTTATAGCTAAAAGAGGAATTCCTGCAGAGACTTTAGCCACACATATTATTACATTTCTGAAACCTAGGAAATCTCCAACACAAAATTAGGCCTATTTCTCTATTGAAAACTGACTACAAAGATATTTGCAGTGTGTTTGAAACACATTCTATTTACAATTATCCCAAATGATCAGGTAGGGATTGTGGAGGAGAGGGACAGGGAGCAGAAAACTCTAGAAAGGTAGCGGACCTAATGGCCATACTAAACAAGATGAAACAAGGGGGTATTATACTATAATTGAGTGCCTCTACTGGGATTCCTTGGGGCACCATTGAGCAGACTTGTGTTCCCGGATAGATTTGTATCTGTTGTCAAAGCTCTATATGCCAGATCATCCACCAGAGCACTCAATAGCAGTTTTGTGTCTGACCAATTCGAAATGACAAATGGTAACAGGCAGGGCTGCTCAATGTCTCCCCTTATATACCTTGTTGCCTTAGAAACGTTGGCAGAATCTATACAAAGCAACCGGAGCATCCGAAACATTCGAAAAAGTGTTTTTTTCCATTTTGCCATCATATTTTATTAAAAAATTTTGAAAGACCATTTAATGGCGAGTAAAATGGTATATAATATGTGTGGGTAAGGTAAATCAGTAAAAGGAAAATTACAGCTAAACACAAACACGCAGAAATGTAAAAAGAGCCCTGGTCCTTAGTGGTAAGAAAATTTAAAAACGGTCTGGTCACTAAGGGGTTAAAAGTTGCACTACTGAAAGCAACAGAAAATTCCATTAGGCTTGACAGGAAGAGCAGAAAAATTAAGAAACAACTGTGGTACTCCACAGAAATGGACAAAATAGTAAAAAAACAAAACGTTAGCATTTAGTGATTTTTTTTTTTTTTTTTAACAGAGTGAGGAAGACACACGGATCAATAAGATTAGGCAGAAAGAAGCTAAGCAAGTTATAAGAGCCTCCAAATCACACACAGAAGAGAGAATAGCACAGTCAGTAAAAAGGGGGATAAAACATTTTTTAGATACATAAATGAGAAAAGGAAAGTAAAACAAGGATTAGTTACATTAAAATCAAAAGAAGGAAGGTATGTAGAAAAGGATAAAGGTCTAGCTGACTGCCTCAATGAATATTTTTGTTTAGTATTTACAGCTGAAAATGAAGGAAAGGGGCCTCAGTTAGGAAAAAGGACAAATTAGTCATTTGTTACATGTGAGTTTACAGAGGAAGGGGTTCTATTTCAGACAAATAATTCCATGGGGCCTGATGGGATACACCCAAAGTTATTAAAAGAACTTAGTGGTGTACTAGCAAAACCATTTATGGATTTATTTAACCAATCATTGTTAACAGGAGTAGTCCCAGAAAGCTGGAAATTAGCGAATGTTGGACCCATTCACAAGAAAGGTAGTAGGGAGGAGTCTGGCAACCATAGGCCAGTAAGCCTTACTTCAGTAGTGGGGAAAGTAATGGAAACCATGTTAAAGGATAGGATTGTTGAACATCTAAAAACACATGGATTTAAAGATCAGAGACAACATGGGTTTACTTCAGGGAGATCATGTCAAACTAATCTTACTGATTTTTTTGATTGGGTAACTACAATAATAGATTAGGGTGGTGCAGAAAACATTGCTTACCTGGATTTCAGTAAGGCTTTTGACACTCTTGCATATAGAAGGCTTATGAATAAACTGCAATCTCTAAGTTTGGATTCCAATATTGTTGAATGGGTTAGGCAGTGGCTGAATGACAGGCAACAGAGGGTTGTAGTCAATGGAGTATATTTGAAGCATGTTTTAGTTACCAGTGGGGTACCTCAGGGATCTGTACTTGGACACATTCTCTTTAATATTTTTATTAGTGATATTGTAGAAGGTCTTGATGGTAATGAATGTTTTTTTGTTGGTGATACTAAAACTTGCAACAGGGTTGATGTTCCAGTAGGTATAAGCCAAATGGCAAATGATTTAGGTACATTAGAAAACTGGTCAGAGCTGTGGCAACTGACATTTATTGTGGATAAGTGCAAGATAATGCATTTTGGGCATAAAAACCCAAGGGCAGAGTATAGAATATTTGATAACTTATTAACCTCAACATCTGAGGAGAGGGATTTAGGGGTAATTGTTTCAGATGACTTAAAGGTAGGCAAACAATGTAATAGAGCAGGAGAAAAAGCTAGCAGAATTCTTGGTTGTATAGGGAGAGGTATTGGCAGTAGAAAGAGAGAAGTGATCATGCCATTGTACAGAACACTGGTGAGTCCTCACTTGGAGTATTGTACGCAGTACTGTAGACTGTATCTCTGAAGGATATTGATACTTTGGAGAGATTTCAGAGAGGGCTACTAAACTTGTACATGGGTGGCAGGATAAAACTGACCAGGAAAGGTTAAAGGAACTTAACATCTATAGCTTGGAGGAAAGACAAGACAGGGGGGATATGATAGAAACATTTAAATTCATAAAGGAAATCAACACAGTACAAGAGGAGACTATATTTAAAAGAAGAAAAACTACCACAACATAGTCTTCAATTAGAGGGGCAAAGGTTTAAAAATAATATCAGGAAGTATTTCTTCACAGAGATAATGGTAGAAGTTAACACAGTGAAGGTGTTTAAGCATGCATGGGATAGGCATAAGGCTCTCCTAGACTTAAGATAAGGCCAGGGACTAATGAAAGTATTTCAGAAATTGGGTGTACTGTGGAATTCTGGGAAGAGTTTTGGTGTACTTTGGGTGAGAAAAGGTTGAGGAGCACTGCACCACTTACAGCCATTAGAGATGTTACTAGGCACCATTGTAAACACTGAAAAAGTAGCCTTTACACCATAAAATCTGTACATGGGAAGTACTGTTTTACTCGGGAGACTTCGCTGAACAGAAATATTAGTGTTTCATTATGCTGTAGTTGTTCTGGTGACGATAGTGTTCCTTTAACCCCTTAAGGACGGCGGGCGTACTATGCCGTCCTTGGGAACATGGCTCTAAATTCCGTCCGGTTGCATAGTATGTCCTATGTACTTACCTGCTCGCTGACGATCCCCCGCCGGCGATCGCATTTGGGGGAATTGCCTAGCATCCCAGGGGGGGCACCTGGAATGACAGGTAGTACCCCTGCTGCCTGTTATAAAATGAAATAAAGTTTTAAAACAGTTTAAAATTAAATAACATATACTTACTAGAAAAGCTACAATTTCTGGGGAAATTGTGTGAAGTGTTCTTGCCTCCACCAGTAGTCTACAACTGGAGTGGGCGGAGTAACTGTTATCATTTATATAGCACATTTAATTGCAATGTTGTTGCACAGTTACATTAAACCATGCATTTATAAAAACATTAGCAGGTGTTCAAAAGGCCCTGTCTATGACATCACTTGCTGCTGCAGCCTGACACAGGTCAGAGTATTTTGGCGGTTACCATCTTCAAACGGTCGTATTTTAAAAACTATCAATCCTACAGCGAAGAGATTTATATTGTGAGAATCACAAGACCCAGACCTACATTTTGATGCATAGTATGTCTCTGAAGTATTAAAAATGAAGGCATAGTCGCAGTTTAGAAATTGCCCTTCAAATTTGAGCTTTGTAGAGTGAAGTTTCAATGAATGTCAATGGACGGCGTTAGTTGCAAACAAATGATTATATTGTGAAAACTATCAGGACTATGGCTTAGCCGTTGACATGTTTAGTGGCAGCAGGGATAGCTGAACGTTTTGATATATGATTTGTGTAGGTGGGCCTGAAAATAAGGGAGTGGTGGCAGTTTAGAAATCATGTCCTGATTTTTCAGCTTTTGCCAGCTCCCACTCCAGCTTTGCCATTCATTCCTATAGGACAAATTTCGCCACAAGAACGACGATATTCCGTGAACCATTCGGCGAAACATTCCACAAAGTAATAGCAATCCGATCGGGAACAATCTGCACGTTTTGGTAAATTTTTGTCTATGTAGTGTAAAAACTAAAATAATATGTAAAAACTAAAATAATATATATGTGAGATAACATTAAGTGGTCTTGCTATGCAAGAACACTTAATTATATTATATATATGATCTAAGTGTATTTTAATATTAATATATATATATATGTATATATATATATATATATATATATATATTAATATCAAAAAACACGTAGAATGATATTAATTATATATATATATATAAATATATATATATATATATAATTATAAATATAAGTACCGGTATATATGATGTAAAATAAATAAATTTATAAATACGTTAAAAATGAAATAAATAAATAAATAAAAATAAAAAATTTAAAAAATATATATATGTGTAATTTTGTTCTAACTGTAATTTGATGTTAATATATATATATTGATATCAAAATACACTTAAAATGAAATAATATATATATATCTATATACATAAATATATATGTATATATCACTATATATACCTATATATAAATAAAAATAATTTTAAAAAAGTATATATATATATATATATTTTAATTTTACGTCTATATGTATGCAATATGTTTACATAATTAAGTCATTTTATTCATTACAATTTGTGTGACCTTCCTGATAACACAGGCAGAAAGTCCAGAGAATGTAATTGCTAGCACTATATTTAACCCTGTAGTTTTCCAAGACACCATAAAATCTGTACATGGGAAGTACTGTTTTAATCGGGAGACTTCGCTGAACAGAAATATTAGTGTTTCAAAACAGTAAAATGTGTTACAACGATGATATCATCAGTGAAAGTGAAGTTTTTTGCATTTTTTAAATATAAACGGCACTTACACTGACAATATCATTCTAATATTTGTGTTCAGCAAAGTCTCCTGAGTATAACAGTACCCCTCATGTACATGTTTTATGGTATTTTTCAAAAGTTACAGAGTCAAATATAAGACTTGTGTTTGTTTTTTTACATTGAAATTCGCCAGATTGGTTACGTTGCCTTTGAGACCGTATGGTAGCTCAGGAATGAGAATTACCCAGCGCGGGATTAACATAGGGGCTGATGGAGCTGCAGCTCCAGGCCCAGGCCCAGGCCCATGGAATAGGCCCATTGATTTAAAAAAATATATATATATATTTTTTTTTACACACTACTCTTAGGGTTTCCACCTGGCTGGTATTTTATTGGCACAGCCAGTATTTGAGGCCGCCTGTCTAGTGCAGATATTGCAGTCATACTGGCAATACAAATGCTGGTATTTTTCTCAGTTTAAACAGAGATTACAGTGCAATACCAGCACTGGCCCTGCCTATCTCTACTCACTGATCTGCAGAGGAGCAGTTACAGAGAGTCCAGCAACTCTCACCCTGCAGATACAGCCTACAGCTCAGGGAAGTGAGGAATGGGGGGCGGGGAAAGGCTGCAAGGAGACATCGGGAGACGTTATGACAGACACTTGGGGACACTGGGAGACATGGGGGCACTGAGACACTAAGGGACATTGGGAGACATTATGACACAGTCACTTGGGGACACAGAGACATGGGGACATAGACACATGGGAATACTGGGGGACACAGGGAGACATGGGGCCTTGAGACACTGTGATACATAGGGTCACTGGGAGACCTGGGGACACGGCACTAGGGGACACTGGGAGACCAGGGGACACTGGGAACCATGGGGCCCTGAGACACTGATACATAGGGACATTGAGACCTGGGGTAATCGACACATGGGGACACTGAGTCATGAGGGCACCGGGAGACATGGGGACACAGACACTGGGAGACTTGAGACACTGGGAGCAATCCATCTATATAGCAGAATCAAACCAAGTAGTTTTTTGGTGATTTTACAGCATTTTACATCACTCCTTGTGATTTACATCATGTGATGTACCCCATACATAATTAATTATGCAATTTAGCAATGCCGGTATGTTTTTTCCAAAAAAGATGGCAACCCTAACTACTTTTCATATACTCTTGCTTAAGTATGGAAACTTAAGAGGGATGTATGGGAACAAAACTTGTATGGAATGGCTGACAATGAATATAGTTAAGGTAATGCTGACTTTGGTCTCTCTAACACTGTGGCATGTTCCCTTTCTTCTACACTTACTACATACAGCTTTTCTCTGTCCCAGACTATATACCAGGAGCTTCTGCCTGCTAGTAAAAAGGTAGAGAGACAAGTGGACCAGTGAATGCTAGGGGACAGTCCTTAGAAAGCGCTGAGCGAGCGCATCATTAAATGCATGTATGCCAAGCTCAGGGTGCTGTCTGCAAAGTATGCCCTTAGTTGGCCACCTAGCATGATTGGCAGGCAGCCTGACATGCATTCATGCCAGGATGGCCTTCCAATTCTTTAGGCAGACATGCCCTCTTTTTGGGAATGTTTGCCCCTTTTGGCAGGTTACGTGATTTGTGTCAGTGGCACACCCTTTTACCGTGCCCATTGACCTCCTGCTTGACTGGACACTGCTGTTAGTGGTTATGGATTTACTTGAAAGATGAAAACATAAATTAGAGAGAAATTAGCATAGGGTATGTGTTTTCTTATAGCTGCTGTTTTCTTTCCCTCCAGCACCATCTCCATCAGATACATGAGGCTTCTCTAATTAGGCCCATCATAATTGTCAGCACCAGGCCCACTGGGCTGTTAATCTGGCCCTGGAATTACCCCCATGATGGCATACCATTTGCAATAGTAGACAACTTAAGGTATTGCAAATGGGGTATGTCCAGTCTTCTTTAGTAGTCACTTAGTCACAAACACTGGCCAAAATTGGCATTCAAATTAGTTTTTTGCATTTTTAACACACAAACAAATAATAACGCTAACTTTGGCCAATGTTTGTGACTAAGTGGTTACTAAATAGACTGGACATACCCCATTTGCAATACCTTGGGTTGTCTTCTATTGAAAATGGTATGCCATCATGGGGGTAATTCTCATTCCTGGGCTACCACATCGTCTCAAAGGAAATGTAACCAATTTGGTGAATTTCAATGTGAAAAAAACTGAAAAATGTAACGCGCTATATTTGACCCTGTAACTTCCCAAACACCATAAAACCTGTACATAGGGGATACTGTTTTAGCCGTGAGACATTGCTGAATACAAATATGTGTATTTTATTGCAGTAAAAGCAAACAGTATTATGACATTCACAGTTAAAATGTCATGCGGAACTAAAATAAATAACATTTCTTAATTTCTCACTTTTTTTTGGTATTTTTTTCATATTAAATTATGTTTCATAGCTAAATATTTGAAATAAAAGCCCTGTTTCTCCTGAATAAAATGATATATAATAAGTGTGGGTGCACTTAATATAAAAGTCCTTAGGGGGTTGATAAAAGGCATGCAGGGCTGAATAGATTCTTAGACATAAAAAAGTAAACCAAGTATGGAACGTTTCGTATCACAGATAAAGTATTAAGCAGCCAGATTTGGCATCCTTGCCTCTACCAAGATGGCTGCCAGAACTCACGCAGTCACGTGACCGCCCCTGAGCCTCTTTCCCTGCTGCTGTCACCTGTCCCCCTCCTTCTCCTCCTACACCCCAGACAGGAGGCGGGAAGTCCCGCCCACTGCCAGTGACGTTAGCCTGACGCGGAGGGGAGCTGCGCTGCGAGCGGCAGGTACTGCCCGGGACGCCATGTTGTGAGAGGAAGTAGAGAGGCTCGCTCCTGTGTGTGTGTGTGTATATATGTGTGAGTGAGAGCGGGAGCTGCGCTGGAGCGGCACACTCTATTAACCCGCTACCGGACTACCGACAGAGCGGACGGCCAGCCCAGAGATCCCGGGCCGTTCGCTGCTCCGCTCCGACCGTTACGGGAACCCCCCGGGCGCTGCGCTCTGCTCACTGTGGGGAAGATGCCGCTGGCACAGCTGGCAGACCCGTGGCAGAAACTGCCCGTCCAGAAAGTGGAGAGCGAGGTGAGTGCTGGGGCACGGCGGGAGGGCGGGCTGGGGGACCCTGGGCTGACTGGGCAACATGGGGAGGGGGGAGAGGGGAGATAGCACTAAACTCCTCTGTAGAACAGCGGTGGGCAAAGGTTGGATTCCCAAGGTGAAGGACTACAACTCCAATGATGCTCTGCCAGCATGAGGGCTTGTCCTGCTGAGAGTTATAGTTCATACAGGAGCGTGTGATGTACCCTTTGAGTAATCCTTATTTTAGGAGCGGTACAAAAAGTCACCTCAGTGGTCTCAAAGGGGTTATGTGGCTCAGATTGTTACAGTGATCCAGAGATAGGAAAGGAAGACATAGTTTGAGAGAGTTCTAAGAACAATGAAAGGTGCAGTTAAGTTCCACCGTGTGTATCAGGGAGCATTGCCTGCTGCACTATGAGAATTCATTCGAAAAGGGGACAGAGTTTGGTAGATATTCTAGTTAAGAGGAGTTTGTAGTATGTAGTCTGGGGAGGGGAGAGAAGGTAGGTTAATGTGACAACGGTAATGCAGGATTTGAGCTAGAACTGTCTGGAGAAAAATGCAGAGGAAAGGTGACAGGAAAAGGAAGAGGTGTCAGTGACAGGGGAGGGAGTGGATACATTGTATAGAAGGCTTATTAGTAGGGTGATTGGTTGAAATTGCACTAGAAGGTGACAGGAAATAATAATACGGTGTAGATCGATACATTCTCTGTGGAAGAGCTTGTATAGTATGTGTTATAAATATAATCTATAGATATTTTATGTAAGCAGATTTGTAAAAGGCTGGGCACATTATAACACTGTATGTACATATAGCAGACAGATTATTTAGAGGTTAGGATCAAGAAAGGGCTTTATCTGCAACGATCAGTATAAAATACCTCAAAAAAAGTTGGATATCTCTCGCACATGTTATCATTTCTGACTATCTGGCTCCTGGGCTTTGTCTAGCATTCAAATTTTCAGGAAACAAAGAAATGTAGGTGGAGAGTGAAATGTGTGGAATTTATGGTAGAAAATGTAATTTTGCTTACTTTTGCTCAGTTGTAAAGGACACCTATGATTTATCTTAAAGAAAAGAATGTTTTCATTATACAGCGTATTAAAGGATCTGTTTAAGTGTGTGTGTGTACATATGACTCCATAATTATTTGAGGTTTGAAGGGTGTATTCCATGCTTTTCATGCTTGGTTAGATCAAGTGACCATAATATCCCTCTGTGCTATAATAGTTTACTCTTGTAAAATCCGTACGTTGGAATCTATTGCTGATTAGAATTTGCTGGAAATTGCTTGCGAAATGTGACTTTAGAATGTGTGCCAAGGTGATGCATTAATTCTGAGAAATCAATGTTGTGTTTTATATCCACAATATACAGTAAAAGCCACATTTGAGTTAAGTAAATCATCAGTACTGATTGCAATAGGAAGCGATTCAAAACACAAGAGACAGTGTTGCTTTGAATATGCTCTCCAATATCCTTCTTTCTATATATCTCTGCTCCTGTAATCTCATCCTTGTGATTTCTGATCCAGGGTAATTTAACTCTGCACAGCTTGTATAGGAAATCTGATCTATTGTGGACAGCACTTCTGAGTGATGCTGACATCTCCATAAGAGCTTTCTTTGTTCTTTAATGTATACTTTTAATAGCTAAAATAATTTCACCCTATGTAATGACTGTATCTAGGACATTTAATTGACTGAGAATCATTTTTAGTTCAGTGTCAATCTTCTTTTCTCAAACATTCTGTATGTATAAAAATAAATTCGATCATCTCACTACAGATGCCCTTTTTGCCCTTTTAAATTTAACTGTTCACATCAGTGCTCTGCACAGGAAAGCCAGAACACAAATTCAGATGCTGTCATTTTACTCTTTGCTTATCTGTAACCTGACTACCATTATAGCATTCATGGTCCCTAAAACAAAGAGCCTGGCAGATACATGGTGGATTATTTATGAGACTGGAGACCTCTAGGCTCCATATTTCACTCCCTATATAAAGCAAGAGAAGCAAGCTGGGCTAGATTTCTTATTGCGATGAGGTAACTGCTTCTTTTGTTCTCTTCCTTTTCCATTTCACTGGATGTGTTGGCTTTATCTGTTCAATTGTTCATTTTATAAAATCCACATTTTGTTGAAATGTGTCTGTAAATACAAAATGTCTGTGCAACGAAAGGGTGATTATGACATTTTAGCCAAAATATTTCACTTATTTCTCTGTCTGCCCTATGACTCTTTCTTCATCATTAGTGGGTTGTGATGAGTATTCTGGGAAAGATGAAGTGTTGCTAGGGTCTTGATGCTACTCCTGGTGGTGAGTGTCAAGGTGATACCGTGCTTTATGAAGTTTATCATGAGCAGTGTATTATGATTTACTCACTAAACTGTGAGTTGTGTTGAATGGACAATCAGTTCCCATAATGTAAACTGTGGTTCTCACTAAAGTTTTTTGCAGTTTATCACACTTCTCTGTTTAGTGAATAATAATAATACAGCGAAGGTCCAAAGTTTCCCTGCCCTTTTTAAAAATTGGTTTTGCTTTTCTTTTCCCCTTCCAAAAAAAACACCGTACCATTTTAGATTCCAAAAATGTGTGAATGAAAAATGTTTGGCAAGTGCACCTCTTTATTTATAAAGCTGCAACATTTTCAACAGCTTTGTAGAATGGGTTCACAAGACCCAAGTCTGACTTAAAGGAACAAGTAGTAGTGAGGCCCCTTCTCAAATGAGCTTACAGTCTAGTAGTATGGCTTGAGGGCCCTGAGCTGAAAACACTTAATTTTTTTTTGTAGTAGTAGTTCTGGTGGGTATAGTCAGTCCCTGTAGGCTTTTTAATGTAAACACTGCCTCTAGTGGCCACTCCTCATATGACAACTAAAGGTGCCTCCTGGGTCAGTGTTTCCACCCTCTGCATGGAGGCACTGAGTTTTCCCTATAGAGATGTATTGATTCAATAGGTAAACACCATACATGTTTGTAGTCCTGACCTTATAGTGTTCCTTTTAAAATGACTCTTACAGAATGGGTTAAAGTAAGAAACCTAACATTTGTTAGGCTTCTTTAGCTATATATTTTTTTCTGTTAACTCATACCTTCTACCGCCCGCACCTCTATATTCTAAGTACAGTTTATGGGTTATGCTAATCAGTGCTTTAGAAAATATATTACATGATTAGCTGTGTACTTTCTTGGAGAATTATGGTAAATGCAGAAACTTCAGATGTGAGAGATATATATATATATATATATTATTTTTTTTTTTCTCTTCTTTCTTTGGGTTTTTCAATAAATGCAAGAGCATGTTGTTCAAACTCGAACCAGATCACGACTAAGAGTGACCTGTTCTTTGGGAGGTAATACCAGTTCTGGAAAGTGAAAGACTGAGGAAGCCAAAGGGGCTATTTGTACGAGTCCTTTAAATCCTGTTCAGTATCCCTTTCATTCCTTAATTATTTATTAATTAAAGGAACACTATAGGGTCAGGAACACAAACATGTATTCATGACCTTAAAATGTTAAAGAACCACTATAGTGCCCTGAGTGTGCCCCCACCCTCAGGGTCCCCCTCCCGCCTGGCTCTGGGGAGAGGAAAGGGTTAAATCTTACCTTTTTTTCCAGCGCCGGGCAGGGAGCTCTTCTCCTCCCTTTCGGCTGAATGCGCACGCGCGGCAAGAGCTGCGCGCGCATTCAGCCGGTCTCACTGTGATTTTCACAGTGAGAATCACGCAAGCGCCTCTAGCGGCTGTCAATGAGACAGCCACTAGAGGATTTGGAGGCTGGATTAACCCTAACATAAACATAGCAGTTTCTCTGAAACTGCTATGTTTATTAACTCCTTAAGGACACATGACATGTGTGACATGTCATGATTCCCTTTTATTCCAGACGTTTGGTCCTTAAGGGGTTAACCCTAACTGGACCTGGCACCCAGACCACTTCATTAAGCTGAAGTGGTGTGGGTGCCTAGAGTGGTCCTTTAAACACTAGCCCCCTCTAACTCACCTTTTACCTCCTGAATATATTAAAATCTGGAGTGGCGTCATGACGTGCTGACAACAGGCGGGCAGGCCTTATGACGAGGAGGAGGGGCGGTCTCTGCGGAGTGCTATGGCGATCTCACCACGCTGAACTGTTGGAACGCCACAGCCCCCCTGTGAATACTCTGCCTATTTAAAACCACAAGCCCGAGGAACTAAGGTCCAAAATTCTTTCGATATACACAGAAATGTTAAATAAGGGCGGATTTGCTCTCCGGTCCATATTCGGATATGATATTTTACCACTATGAGGGTTAATAATCTTACCTCGGATTCGAGACAATCAGTGCCAAATATCTGATATTTCCATACAAGCCACAATAAAGTGAGGAAGTTTGACTCCTGTTGTGGCCTAAGAATTTCATCTTCATCATCGTTTGATTTTCATGAACAAGAGACAGCCATATAAGATAAGTGCTTTATCGCTTGTAATAATAATAATAATAATAATAATAATAATAATAATAATAATAATAATAATACTAATCATCTTTTTTTTTTTTTTCAAGCTTATAGAGTTTATTGGTACTTGATATTTAGACAACCTCTGTATATATTAAGGGGGAGACCATGATACAGAAAAGTAAAAATCTTGGTATACCAGCAAATAATTAAGACGATAAACTGGTAATGCTAGCCTACTAGCTTTAATATCAATTGCTGAAATTGAGAGAAAGGACATAATTAAATAACCTCAAAATGGCAACAAGAAAAGCCCAGGATACTAAATCTACTGGGAAAAACGACTTGGTGCAAGACAAATCAATGTGTGTGTATGTGTGTGTATGTGTGTATATATATATATATATAGGTTGTCTATATATATTTCCCCCCAACAACAGAAGGATAAGATTAAGAATAACAAACAAAATGTGGAAGAATCATTTGGCACCATGGGAAGTACTGTAAATGAAGATGTCAATAAAGAGCTGATTACTGTGTCTCAATTACAGGCCAGTTTCAGTGAAAATCTGGCTGTAATTAAGAATATCTTGATGATAAATACAGCTGAAATTAAACAAGAAATATTTCAACTTATGGTCAAAATTCAGAATTTTGAGGATCAAATTTCGACATTGGACTTCCATGTCAATACCCTTAAAGATGATAATGTAAAAATACATCAAAAGATACAAGAACTTGAGCTCAAAATACATGAAATGGAAGACCGCAGTAGACGAAATAATCTACGGTTTAGAAATTTTGAGAAAAAAGGCACACAGGAAAATTTAAAACAGATGTTACATCAATATTTCCTAGCGCTGAATATCCCTATCAAAGATCAAGATCAACCAATAATACGATGTCACGGGTTGTTTAAACCTCCAGCACTTCAAGCAGACTTACCGAATGACATCATTGTTTGTTTTTTCTCTTCCGAATTTAAAGACACAGTTCTACGTTTCATAAGATCAAATTCGATAACAGGTCAATTTAAAAAAAAATCAGGTTTTTCAGGACTTGTCATACCACACAAGAATGAAAAGAAGAACTTTTAGCACTTCCACTCAAACTTTTAGAACTCATGATATCAGATATAAATGGTTATTTCCCTTGAAAATCAGCGTTACCTTTTGTGGGCAAGAGGGAGACTTTTGATTCTAATGAAAAATTATCACAGTGGTTAAATTTGAAACAATTGCGAGTAGATTAAGGTTACAGAGTCTCAGGGGATTCAGTTCTTAGTTTGTTTTTGTTTTTGTTTTTTTTCATGTCCGTACTTTTAGCAGTGGTGACTAATAATGCAAATTGATATATTATTTTCTGAAATAGGATATGTATTCAGCTATTTGGGTATTATGACCGTTAGCATTTGACTCTATGGTGACACATTATTAATATAAACATTCTATATAGAAACACATGGTGGTAATAAGGATAAGTTTCACTCATACGACTGGATATATATAATTAATATATATTCCCCACTATTATTAAGATATAGCTATAAAGAGCTCAATTAATATATTGGAACACTAACTTTTTTTTATTTTTCTATTTTTTTTTTTATTTTTTTTTGCACAATTTATTAAGAGATATGATTGCTGTCCACAAAAATATATTTATTAATAGTTTTAATCCACAAACAGATATTTGATTAGCTACATCTTGTATCTGATAAAATATTCACAACACAGATATATAACCCTATATGAAATTTTTATCTCTGTTAAATAGTTGTTAAAATATAAACTATGCTACCTAGTGGGGAATAATAGGTCTACTGCACTTTACTAATATTTATAGGCAACACACTATTATTATGGTACAAGACTCTACTAACTAACGGTCAACTTATAGTCATTCAATGAAAATACTAGTTTATGAGCTCGATTTATATATAAAACCACACTCTTACTCCTTGGAAAAAAATAATCCTATATAATAGAGTATGGGATTAATAATATATATATATTTTTTTTCCTCATTATGGTGAGAGGCCATTTTGATGCCCCACAGAGGTTTCCCCTCTATATATAGTTACACTACATTTTTTTCCGGAGAGCACTATGTGCTCTAACGGATACATTGGAATTTGTTAGCGACGGAATGTTGTTTTTTCTGGGTGTGCTAAAACCTTAGTGGTCTGGCCACTCCGAACTGTATATTTGATATGTTGTATGTGTGTTTTTCAGAGTGAGATAGGTGGGCAGTCAAATTTTGAATTGTATATATGTTAAAGTGTATGTGTTCTAATGTCCAGGGGTTAAATACGACCAATAAGATAAATAGGTTGTATCATTCCTTAATCCAAGAGAAAATTCAAATTGCATTTATTAAAAAATCTCACTGGCTTAGAGATTCTCAACAAAAGTGGGGAGGCGCTCAATATCCAATGTTTTTTCACACTATCTCATTAGTAGATAGAAAAAAAAAGAGGTTTTGCTATTACATTTAGAAATGATCTTAAATTGGACATTGTTTATTGTGAACGGGATAAGGAGGCTAGATATATTATTTTGGTTTGTAGTATTAAGATTTATACTTTGGTCAATTTATATCTACCTAATGTAGATCCAATGACTACTTTTTCCAAGGTTGCTAAAATTTCCAAGGGAATACTGATCATTGCAGGAGATTTTAATTGCGTATTAAATCCAAATATGGATAAACAATCTCCCGCATTGGCCAGCATAGATAAGAGTATATAAACAAGCCAAAAGATCGAGTACGATATGTAAATTGCACAATCTTTTTGATGTATGGCGTACTTTTCATCAGTTGGAGAGACTACACTCATTTTTCACACATTCATGGATCATATTCAAGGATTGATTTATGTTTAACTAATGCAAACTCACTAAAACTTTTTCAAACAGTTAAAATAAAGGAAAGTCTCTGGGCTGATCATAGCTTTATTGTAATGGAAATAGGGGGCACTTTCTCTCCTGGAACTACCACTTGGCGACTTAACGATGTATTAATGGAAGATGAAAAGAATAGAAGAGATCTAATGAATTTATTAACAAATTTTTTTTGTTGTTGAAGAAAATCATCCACAAGATACTTCTTGTGCGATTAATTGGTGTACACAAAAAGTTGTGACGAGGCTATTTAATTAAAATGGGGCATATTTATAAGAAAAACAATGGGCAGTCCCTTTCAGATTTGTACATAGAATTTTATAGGCTCTCTAACTTAAATAAAAAACAACTTTCTCTGGAAGTAAGAGCTTTACTAAAAGAAACACAAAATACAATTTAATCTTAAAGAAGAACAGAGCATTAAAATAAATAAATATAAATTAATTAAAATTAAACCATTACCATATGGGAAATAGAGCTTCTAAAATCCTTACAAAAAGATTACAAATCCATCAAGCTAGAAATAGGGTAGAAAAATTAATAGATGGTCAAAATATATATACCACTCCATCACAAATTGGGGAAAAATTCAACCAGTTTTATGAGCAACTGTATAATCTTAAGTATACCCCTCAACCTACAGATATTCAAAAATACCTCGATAATATTCAGTTCCCAAAAATTTAGCCACAAGAATTAGCCCTTTTGAATACACCTTTTACCTGTGAGGAAGTTCAACAACAAATTGAAAAATTATCTTGGCATAAAACCTCAGGCCCTGACGGCTTTTATAAACCTATGAAGTCTGTATTAGTGAAACCTCTAAAGGACATGTTTAATGAAAAAGTAGACAATAATTCATTTCCCAAAGAACTTCTTCAGTCTAATATCATACCTATTTTAAAAATTAACAAAGACCCTACTGACCCAATAAATTAGACCTATAGCTCTAATAAATGTTGATATGAAGATATATTCTGCAATTATAGCTGATAGATTAAAAAGAGTTATTTTTAAATTGATCCATCCAGATCAAATTGGGTTTGTCCCCGGTTGGTCGGCCTCAAATAACACCAGAAGACTATTGGACATACTAGATATGGCCCATAGAAATTATATCCCTCTCCTAACCCTGTCCTTGGATGCCGAGAAGGCATTCGACAGGTTTGGGTGGGGATATTTAGAGGAAGTGTTACAAGCCTTCGGCCTAAAGGGCTGGATTTGCAATGCTATTATGGCTTTGTATTCCAATCCCTCCGCAAGAACAGTGGGTCTTAATATATCTGCAGGATGGTTCTCTCTTGGAAATGGTACCAGACAAGGGTGTCCTTTTATACATTCTGACGTTGGAACCTCTCGCTATTCGCATAAGGAACAATCCAAATTTTAAGGGTTTTCCTACGTGATATACGGATATAAAAATATCATATGCGGATGATGCTTTATATCTGCCCTTCCTTATACAAGAAATTGACACTTATAGTGCAATCTCTAATTTTAGGCTGAATATTTCTAAATCTGTGGCTATGTATAACAATTTACAAGATACTGTGATCGATAGACTTTCGCATAGATATAATTTTATTTGAACTAACACAGAATTAATATATCTTGGGATCGTCGTACCGACGTGTATTGGAGATACAGTAGAGAAATGTTTTGAGACTGCTTAAAGATATGAATTATAAGTTACAAAAATGGAAAAATTTGGAGACAACCTGGATAGGGAGAATTATTATTATTAATTCTTATACCCAATGGTCTTATTTTTTTTTCCTCTATGGTACCCCTTAAGATTCCTAAGATCTGGTTTTTTTTGTGGTTTATTTGGAAAAAAAAAAGAGGCTTTAGTTTCAGAACTCTGTCTAAAAAAATATTCAAAGGGGGGTTTGAATTTTCCCAACATTACCTATATTTACTATGCAAATACGATAAGACACATTTATAATTTACAAGATCCACAATATGTTGACGAACCTTGGTATATACTTGAAGCACAGTCTGTCTTGCCTAATAAATTGCAATATCTTATTTGGAAGGAATTACAGGGCAATACTCAAATTTTTTCCCAAATAAAATCTACTATACTTACCCAATTATTAGATGTATGGCAAGAAATTAAAAAACAGTTGGGATGTATAAATCGGATACTAAGGACTTGTTCTCTTGCCGTAATCGAACAGAATGTAGATGACTTATCATTATCTAGATGGATTAATCAAGGCATAGATAACATTTTCTGAAACTATGGTAGGTAATAAATTAATCATTCCAGCAGATTGTAGAGACGTATCAATTACCATTGAGAGAAATCTTTACTTATTTACGTATTAAACATTATTTAGATATTTCTATTTTTGATACTATATCCCCTATCTTTAAATATCTAGAAACTATTTTTTGTTATAGAACTGTTAAAAAAAAAAATAAAAAATAAAAAATGACTTCACTTGCCAACTCTCTGTTGGATGAGTTAAATCAAACCCCTTGTAAAATTATAGAGCTTTGGGAAAAAGAACTGGATATAGTAATTACAGAAAAGAAATGGTGCACCTCAATATCCAATATGACAAAGTACGTTCACAGTCTGAATTTGGTAGAATGCCATTTTAAATTGGTATATAAATGGTATTACACCCAGTCCAGAATATCAAAGATGTTTCCACATGTACAGGATACTTGTTGGAGATGTGGTTCTTTTGTTGGAACATATATACATACTTGGTGGACGTGTCCTATAGTTAAACCAATGTGGTCATGGGTTTTTGAAATTGTTTTCAAATTAACTAAGAATAAATTAGAGGAAAATCCGACTTCAGCCCTTCTACACCTTAATTGGAATTTTAATTAATCCAAAATGAATTGTATAGCATCACATTGTCTGGTCGCTTCTAAAATTATAATTGCCAGAAGGTGGAAATTATCTACACCTTTTCAAAAAAGCCACCTAATAAATCAAATTAAATTTCAATTGTCTATGGAACAGAATCTCTTAATTAATACAGCAAGTTCAATGCACAAGAATGGCATATATAAAATGTGGCTAGACAAATTTATATTATACGATTGAAAGACAGGAAGGTAGCCCTATATTATCTAGATTATACAGATTGAGTGGTGATAGCAATAGGTGATATAAGGTATGGGAATTCTTCTATATGCTTAAATTTAAGTGGACTTTGTCGTAGTTCTTTTTTGTACTTCTATATCCTCATTTTGATATCTTGACTTAAAGTAATTATGATATATACATATGCAAACATATAAGGCGTTCTGCCTTGTTTATCATATTGCTCTTACATGATATGTAAACTCGATCCCTGATTATAACTACATATTCAGTGTTATCTGGATTTTTCTTCAATGAGATGTATGGTTCAATAAGAGTAGCAACATAAGAATGCGTAACAGATCCATGAAGAGATCCATGTAAAATCTGACTAGAATAATCTAAATATTTGTAGGGTGAGCAGGAGAGTAACATAGGGATGTTCTGCTAATAGGATGACGGAGAGATGATCTAATACTGTTCGGGAGACAAGGTATTGGTTTTCTACTGATTACATACAATTGCATCTAAGTCACAACAATAGACAATCACAGTCTGCTTACACACAAATAATGAAATGTTGCCATATTTTTATTGAACACACCATGTAAACATTCACAGTGCAGGTGGAAAAAGTATGTGAACCCCTAGACTAATGACATCTCAAAGAGCTAATTGGAGTGAGATGTCAGCCAACTGGAGTCCACTCATTGAGATGAGATTTGAGGTGTTGGTTACAGCTGCCCTGCACTATAAAAAAACACACACCAGTTCTGGGTCTGCTTTTCACAAGAAGCATTGCCTGATGTGAATGATGCTCCGCACAAAAGAAGACCTATGATTAAGAATTGTTAACTTGCATAAAGCTGGAAAGGGTTATAAAAGTATCTCCAAAAGTATCTCCTTGCTGTTCATCAGTCCACGGTAAGACAAATTGTCTATAAATGGAGAAAGTTCAGCACTGCTGCTACTCTCCCTAGTGGCCGTCCTGTAAAGATGACTGCAAGAGCACAGCGCAGACTGCTCAATGAGGTGAAGAAGAATCCTAGAGTGTAGGCTAAAGACTTATAAAAGTCACTGGCAAATGCTTACATCCCTGTTAGCGAATCTACAATACATAAAACACTAAACAAGAATGGATTTCATGGGAGGATACCACAGAGGAAGCCACTGCTGTCCAAACAAAACATTGTGCACGTTTACAGTTTGCACAAGAGCACCTGGATGTACCTCAGCAGTACTGGCAAAATATTCTGTGGAGAGATGAAACCAAAATTGAGTTGTTTGGAAGAAACACACAACACTATGTGTGGTGAAAAAAAGGCACAGCACACCAACATCAAAACCTCATCCCAACTGTGAAGTATGGTGGTGGGGGCATCATGGTTTGGGGCTGTTTTGCTGCGTCAGGGCCTGGACGGATTGCTATCATCGAAGGAAAAATTAATTCCCAAGTTTATCAAGACATTTTGCAGGAGAACTTAAGGCCATTTGTCTACCAGCTTAAGCTCAACAGAAGATGGGTGTTGCAACAGGACAATGACCCAAAGCATAGAAGTAAATCAACAACAGAATGGCTTAAACAGAAGAAAATACGCCTTAGGAATGACCCAGTCAGAGTCCTGACCTCAACCCGATTGAGATGCTGTGGCATGACCTCAAGAAAGCGATTCACACCAGACATCCCAAGAATATTTCAACAGTTCTGTAAAGAGGAATGGTCAAGAATCACTCCTGACCTCTGTGCACGTCTGATCTGCAACTACAGGAAATGTTTGGTTGAGGTTATTGCTGCCAAAGGAGGTTCGACCAGTTATTAAATCCAAGCGTTCACATACTTTTTCCACCTGCACTGTGAATGTTTACATGGTGTGTTCAATAAAAACATGGCAACATTTCATTCTTTGTGTGTTATTAGTTTAAGCAGACTGTGATTGTCTATTGTTGTGACTTAGATGATGATCAGATCACATTTTATGACCAATTTGTGCAGAAATCCATATCATTCCAAAGGGTTCACATACCTTTTTCGTGTGTGTGTGTGTGTGTGTGTGTGTATATATATAATGTGGATACAGATACTCTTTACTTTAGGATCTATTGATTTCTCACTCTGAAAGTGTGAATGTTAGTATGCATGGTATGACATTTGTTGTTGTATTATGTTAGAATCAAATTGTAATATTCATGCATTTTAGGTTAAATTGACTTTTGACTGTACAATTATAACTCACTCTTTAACTGGACTGTAATTTTTATGTATGTTTATTAATATTACTGTATGATATGAGAAGAATAACAAAATTTTTCAATAAAGAATATAATGATAATAAATATATATTTATATTAAAATCTTGCATTTATTCCAGTCTTCTGGTGCTGGCTATACCCCTAATCTAATGTCCCACCATGTGCGCGTCGTGCTCCTTCATGGAACCCGGTACTCAGATAAGTTGTACTCTCCAGGGAAAATCAGACCTTTAATTGCAAGTGGTAAAATATTTTGTCGGATATATTTCGGACCGGAGAGGGTTATAATCACTCTGGATACACTATTGAACAGAGATCCAGAGCTGATCATGTAGGCCATGTCACTTGTTAATATGGATATTAAACTTGTTTGTAATATTATGGTGAAAAGACTGCAGGCACCACTTGCAAATGTCCAGCACAACTGGATTGCTCTGCGCTACACTTTTTACCTTAAACATTGTCTAAAACTCACAGCACTCTTAGTTTTTTGGTAGGGATAAAAAAACTCTTACCCTCACTATGTTTATTGAATATTTTTTTTATTACCACAGGGTTTCAGATCAACTTGGATAACACGTGTTCTGCAGTTATTTCCAAGTGAAAAGTGGCTGGGGTGACAGTTTTTCCTTTACTGGGCTCCTTATTCCCATCTTAAATATTTTGGGATTTATATGCCTTACTATTCTAAGTGATCTTTACAAAAAGAATACCAATATCTTTTTGAGACTGGTTGCTGATACATTGTGAATATGGGATAAAGTCTCCCTGTCTTAGCTGGACAGATGCAATCTGATCCAACTGACCCTGTTTTTTAAACGATCGTACCCTTTTCAAATTTTACCCTTTATGTTAAAACCTACCGATGCGAAATTGCTTAATTATTTCAGAAGTTTATCCTAGGTTTCATCTATAGTTTCCCTTTAAAGAGAAGACAGCCGCTGGGGGCAGGCTTAGAACTGCAATGTAAACATTGCAGTTTCAATGGAACAAGCAATGTTTAGCAATAGTCACACTGCACCCAGACCACTTCAATGAGCTGAAGTCGTCTGGCTGCCTACAGTGTCCATGTAACTGTTACTGGAGTGTCATGCTATCTATCCTCATATTGATTGCGGTGCTAATACCAAAGACCTGGCAGCTTGTGAAAAAAAAAAAAACAACTTTCCTAACATCTTCCCAGTTGATTTAATTGATTTTATTTTTGAAATGTGCTTTAAAATGTTAAATACCTTATTTTCCCACCTTTTATTGTATCTCAAATGGGATTTACTATAGACAACTCTAGACCAAAATATGGTCATGCCAAAGATAATTTTGTAATTCTTCTGGCATTAGCATAATAGTGTACTATTTATGGAATAAATACACTGTGAAATAATTTTAAGCCTTAAATTTGGGTTTATGCCAGTATGGAACTTGTTTAGAATTTTGACAGAAGATTAACATAATCCATTTCATTGAACTTATTTGTAAAATGTCCTTTCTCCACTGATTCCACATTTAACAGATTCCATAAGAGAATCATTGCATACCTAATTATGACCTCACATTCTAATGGGTTTAAGATCAAATGCCTGGAAGTTGCCCAGCTTTCCACACCTTTGTTGATGCCGAATAAGATTTTTATTAATTTTCACTGGCATGCTTTCCCCCACTGCTCTTGCCTTACTAAATGGATGACTGGAAGGGAAATGCATTACTTGACTTTATTATTATTTTTTTTTTTTTTTAAACCATCAAACAAACCTCATTTAAACAAATATACAAATTAAAATAAAACCAGAAATATTTTTAAATGTATGACATAAACGTTTAGTAATGTACTATTAACTTGCTTAGGTTACATTCAGACATACCTCCCAACTAGGGGAGTTTCTATGAAGCTGTTCTGTCTTTTCTGATGTAAGAGGTGTGGTCAACTTTAAAGTAATACACAAAGTACCATAACCACTATAGAATGCTGTAATGATTATGGTGCATGCAGTGCCCATATTATATGCACTGTGCAGGGCTTAGCTCATTGGCTGAGTGTGGTCAGCCTTGCTGTGCAGGGCTTAGATTAGGAGAGCTAACGGCAGCGCCTAAGTAGGTGGTTTTGGCAGTCTTTTGGACGTAATGTTTGATTTAGAATACAATACTTCATAGTAAGCAAATGACTCCCATACATTTCCCCAACTATTTTATTTCATTAATGTGATCATGCATAACATTTCTGGTTTGTTTAATGCTCCCAGTTCTTTATAATTCTTTATTTTATCGTGCAAGAAAAGTACATGGCAACAAGCAATGCCACAACAACGATTGCAAGCGTAATGGTCAACATATTAGAGACATTTGATTGGCATAATATAACATTGCACATTTTATATGTTAATGTAGATTTGTCAAGAGTGGAACCAACATGTCAGCTAACAGATAAGAGAGGCAGGTTATTCATTTAGCATAAACAAGCTGGCATTATTGAAGTATTATGGGGTCGCATGCTTAGCGGAAGCACATCTTGTCTGTGCACTGCTTAGAATCACAAGCTGAACAATTCGCTGAATCAGCACAAATTCTAAAATAAAATACTGAACATATAGGTAACAGGCTTGTTCAACATGTCTAGGAACGTAGTGGAGGATAAGCTGATGGTTAATGCCCATGTGTGCTGTGACAGGCTGGTCTAATAAAAAAGAAACAGTGAGACATAACAGAGTGAGACATTATGCTTTTGAGTTCACTGCAGGATGAAATTAAGTAGAATACTATAAGAAATAATGACTGATGCAGTAGTAAAATAATAAAACTGCTGGGTCCTCACTCCTTTGCATTTCAGCTACTCTGGCCTTAAACGTGAAACTCACTTTGAATTCTCACTTTAGTGGCGAACCCATGCATGTTTCTGAGCTGAATATATCAATTTTATCCATGGTTTTTCATTTTGGCATTTAGAAGGTCAACTTTGCCTGAGTACTCCCAATATGTTGATGCTGGCAAAGTGTAGCAACATTATATTTTCTCTTATCTAAATTGCTTTTAATTTTGTGAAGGTAAAAATCTAAAGGGAACTCCCCTCGGCCCTCCTCCAAGAAATCTTTGTCCAGTTTTTGGGTTCTAGAGGTGTATCCGTTTTTGCTTTCTGTCATACGTTTCCTGTTTATGCTTAAGTGTGATGGCCAGTTTGGGTTTCCCTGAAGCTGTGTTTATGCTGGATACAAATTTAGACAAGCATATGTGACATATGAGTGGGAGAAATAGATTTGAGGTTTTTTTTTATGTTCTCAAATATTTATATAGATTCTTGCGCAACCTGCCAGAACTTAAAATATTTGAAGATGCATGTTTTGCTTTCGATTTAGGATAGACCTTTTAAATTGCACTTGTAGACAGCTGTAAACCTCAGGGGAAAGTAATGATTCCAAACAAAATCTGTGTGGGTTTCCAGCCTGCAATTAAATCCTCAATATATCCACACAAAAATCTGCTGGGTAAAATACTGCTCAAAACTGCTCTATAACCCTCACTTCCCCTCCAAGAAAGAGTGTTTGTTTTTAGAACGATAAAATGTTTGAGATACTCACATTGATCCACATTTTACTGAAATTCCAACATAATCAAAAGATATACTGAGACTAAGTGGGGCTACCTTGTCTTGGGTATCTTTCCTACTCCTGACGAAAATTGATAAAAGGGTGAACATCCACTGTCAAGTTTTGTAATTTCCTCAGCCAGATGCATGTGGATACAACAGTGACTGAAGAAGATCCACTAGGTAGAGCTTCAGGTAAGTAAATCTCCGCCAGACCACCACACATATTTAGCAAAGACCCCAGAAGGTGACGGATCCGCCTTCACATTTGTGTATTTTGTAAATGTGCTGCTACTGTAACTTTTATTTCACCTTTTGGTGTTGGAACACATATGGTTGTATTCGTTACTATGGTTTTTCTTTTTCTTTTTTTTGATTGTGTGTCTGTATTTCTTTTTAGCTCATAGTAGTGGTTACTGTGCACCTAGTCTATGGATACTGTCATGTAGTTTTTGTACAGTTTGATTTGGGCACCCGAAGTCAAGCCCTTCCGCAGCTACTGAATGCCATAGTCCTACTTCCACATTATCCATTTAAAGCTATCCAGCACTAAGCCCAGTTCGTTAGCCACCACCAGGGGAACCACAGTTTTTGTTGAACTGTTCAGAACCAGGGAAGGGACGCAAAGACTCATTGCACCATAACTGCTAAAATGACATACCTCTATATCAAGGAACATTCTCTTAAAAGGAAAGTCCAAGCACCTGGAATACTTGCCTAGTTTTTTTATTTTTTTATTATTATTTATATATATATAAAAAATAAAGGAAACATTTAAACGACACAATGTAACTCCAAGTCAATCACACTTCTGTGCAATCAAACTGTCCACTTAGGAAGCAAGACTGAGTGACAATCAATTTCACATGCTGTTGTGCAAATGGGATAGACAACAGGTGGAAATTATAGGCAAGTAGCAAGACACCCCCCATAAAGGAGTGGTTCTGCAGGTGGTGACCACAGACCACTTCTCAGTTCCTATGCTTCCTGGCTGATGTTTTGGTCACTTTTGAATGCTGGCGGTGCTTTCACTCTAATGGTAGCATGAGAAGGAGTCTACAAACCAAACAAGTGGCTCAGGTAGTGCAGCTCATCCAGGATGGCACATCAATGTGAGCTGTGGCAAGAAGGTTTGCTGTGTCTGTCAGTGTAGTGTCCAGAGCATGGAGGAGCTACCATGAGACAGGCCAGTACATCAGGAGACGTGGCGGAGGACGTAGGAGGAGAACAACCCAGCAGCAGGACCGCTACCTCAGCCTTTGTGCAAGGAGGAGCACTGCCAGAGCCCTGCAAAATGACCTCCAGCAGGCCACAAATGTGCATGTGTCTGCTCAAATGGTCAGAAACAGACTCCATGAGGGTGGTATGAGGGCCCGACATCCACAGGTGGGGGTTGTGCTTACAGCCCAACACCGTGCAGGACCTTTGGCATTTGCCAGAGAACACCAAGATTGGCAAATTCGCCACTAGCAAACTGTGCTCTTTACAGATGAAAGCAGTTTCACACTGAGCACATGTGACAGTCTGGAGACGCTGTGGAGAATGTTCTGCTGCCTGCAACATCCTCCAGCATGACCGGTTTGGCAGTGGGTCAGTAATTGTGTGGGGGGGGCCGCACAGCCCTCCATGTGCTTGCCAGAGGTAACTTGACTGCCATTAGGTACCGAGATGAGATCCTCAGACCCCTTGTGAGACCATATGCTGGTGCGGTTGGCCCTGGGTTCCTCCTAATACAAGACAATGCTAGACCTCATATGGCTGGAGTGTGTCAGCAGTTCCTGCAAGATGAAGTCATTGATGCTATGGACTGGCCCGCCCGTTCCACAGACCTGAATCCAATTGAGCACATCTGGGACATCATGTCTCGCTCCATCCACCAATGTCACGTTGCACCACAGAGTGTCCAGGAGTCGGCAGATGCTTTAGTCCAGGTCTGGGAGATCCCTCAGGAGACCATCCACCACCTCATCAGGAGCATGCACAGGCGTTGTGTAGGGAGGGGACACACACACACACACACACACACACACACACACCATTTAGACTTGTTTTAAGGACAAACCATCAAAGTTGGATCAGCCTGCAGTGTGTTTTTCCACTTTAATTTTGAGTGGGACTCCAAATCCAGACCTCCATGGGTTGAAAAATTTGATTTCCATTTTTTTTATTTTTGTGTGATTTTGTCAGCACATTCAACTATGTAAAGAATAAAGTATTTCAGAAGTACCTATAATTTAAAAAAAAATAAAAAATAAAAAAAAAATCCCTCGACCCCCTCTATCATCCCATATCCCTACTCCCTTTTTTTCTCAAAGCTTCTGGAAAGACTTGTCTTTACCCGTGTGTCTCATTTCCTCAATTCCAATTCTCTCCTTGACCATCTAAAATCTGGCTTCCGCCCTCTCCACTCTACTGAGACTGCGCTTATCAAAGTTACGACCTAATCATAGCTAAATCCAAAGGCCACTACTCCATACGAATTCTTCTTGACCTTTCAGTGGCCTTTGACACCGGTGATTATGCTCTCCTTCTTCAAACTCTTCAATCACTTGGTCTCTGTGACTCTGTCCTCTCGTGGTTTTCCTCTTATCTCTCCCAACGCTCATTCAGTG
>OW240912.1:102699737-102769588 GCA_933207985.1 Pelobates cultripes | reverse complement strand
GATTTCTTTGTTTGGCTGTTGAGGCCATGAAGACACAATATTTAAGCAGCTGGAAAGAGACCGCACGTTAGGTACTAATGTCCAGATAAAACAAAAAACTTTGCAATTCATCTAATGCAAGTTAAAAAAATAATAATCATAAGGAATCCCACAAAAAAGTAGAACTTACCTTATTGCACAAAAAGGAAAACCAAAAAGATCTGCAGAGACCAGAGCACTGTATAGCTTGCAGGACAAATAACAGATTGTCTCACGTGAACAAAATTGTCGAATTCAACCGAATTCTGCCTGAATTCAACCGAATTTCAACCAAATTTCAACCGAATTCAACCGAAATCATCCTGAAACAAAGGTCACATCCGTCTAAAGCTGCCTGACCCGGAAGTACTTAATGTTAGGTGCAATATACTGCAGCTTCTGGGAGAAGAGAGGCTGAAATAATCCCAGGAAAAGAAACTAAAGTCCCAGGTATGTAAAATAGAAAAATTAGGATAATGAAATATCACACAGAGAAAATGCAAGGGAGTGTGGACAGGAAAATAACTGGGGTATTATGGTCATTTGGCCTTTTATGGGCTAAATTTTAGTCCTGTTCAATTGGATTGAGGGGAGGAGCTAACTCCAGAGTAGTGCAGTCATGGCAGGGAAATAAAATTGTATATATATATAATTAACGTCATTCTAAGTGTATTTTAATATTAATATATTATAATTATATATATATATTAATATTAAAATGCACACAGAATAATGGATTGTGTATGTGTATATAAAAGTACTTAGATCATATATATAGATATATACTTAAATCATATATCTATCTATCTATCTATATATATATGATCTAAGTACTTTATATTTAATTCATATACTGTTTTATAACTTTTATTAACTTTTTTTTAATTCTTTATTTTTCGCTTGCTGGAATAACCAATATTGTTACGTCAACATTCTGAGTGAGCATTAAAATCATGGTCAGTTACAGGTACATAATGCAGTCGTTTTGTTCAAAGCACGTTTTTTTGTATTTGTTTTGTGAGACCGATTGTTTGGTCTGTTGTCGACTGAGGGTCTATATATGCTGTCTGTGAGTTATGTGCCTGACCAAGCTATTTGCCCGCTTCTGTTAGGTATTGCGTGAGGTACGTGTTACTATCGTTCAGATCTGTATCGTGGGTCTGCCTCTTTGTCGTCCGTTAGGGGGTATGCTCGGTTGGGGTGTCTAGTGTGGGGGGTGCCTACTTGGTGGTCCCATCTTTCAGTGGAGGTGATGCGTCTATTGAGAGTTTGTGGTCTGTTGGTAGTCAGGGACCAGTGCCCGCTGTGTGTCTCTTGCCTGGCGTGTGTACTAATTGCGTGTGGAACTCTGTGTGACTTCGTGGAACAAAGCCAGTTATGGCTTGTAGTGCCGGTGTGGGACAGGCTAAGTCAAGTTAATGCACATTACGATGAACTTGGAAGCAATGCAAAACAAAGCAGAACAAAACAAGTCAAAACAGAGCGGAGGTCTTCAATTGGTGAAGTTATAGCTCAAAGTCCTGTGTCAACAGTATGGCATGTCTTCTTGCGGGTTAGCATATTTTTGTCAGGTGGGAGCTATTGTACATTCAGTGTCTCTCGGGGTAAAGAGCACCGATCTCTCCGGGTCCCAGGTATGTGATCTTGCGGGAGTTGCTATCTCCGCGTTCGGCGTTCGGAAGTCGCCTCCTGCGGTGTGGACAGTCTCTTTGTGCTCCCATCTTTAGTGACTAGCAGAGTACGCGGTAATGCCCACCGGTATTCGATGCCCATGTTGCGTAGGTGGTTGGTCACCGGGCCCATTGATCTGCTCCATAATAGTGTTTTGCGGGTAATGTCCTGGTAAAAAGTGAGTTGGGCAGCTTCGAAGTTTAGTGGGGTTTTACCTCTGACCGCAGTCATTATTTGGATCTTATCAGCGGTTGAATGGCATGGGACGATGACATCCTGTGGGGCTCCTTGTGGTGCTTGCCTTGGCTTTGGTATGCGGAATAAGCCTTCAAAAGTGAGTGTAGCGGAGCGGCAATATTAAACCCACGAACTCCGCTGGTAAAGAAGGTAATCCACAGTCAAGCGCTGAAAAGTAAGGCAATATCCCAAATCCCCCAGTAACCGGATGAAACACAGTTCTGGGAGTCAACTGAGGTCTTTATTCACATGCTCCAGTATTTATACAATTCCCCATGCAAGGGGTTTCCTGAGTCACATCCCAGGGGTATTACAGGAGTGGACTAGTGGAAACTTAAATTACAGAGCAATTCTCCCATCAGGCACTACTGCACGAGAGGGATACTCCCACTGGAATATACCGTTAAGTGGATTATCCCTCCGTGCAGCAGAACCGACAATTCACATTAAAATCTATAACTTTAATAATATTTGGCAGATTTAAACGAATGGACGTTCGGTAGTTAGCTGGGGTCTGAGCGCACAGTTCGTGAGACTACCGCTCAAATCCCAGCTAAAACAACCGAACGCCATACGAAATACACTTTGCCATAGAGTTCACCCCAAAATACCGCACACTGATGGGGAACCCTAATGGCGAAAGACCGGAGCTCCCAAACAGCCTGGAAGCCCAGTGGTGTTCGCGCCGTCAAGTAGCCGTTTTCAGTTCCACGCACTCGACGACCAAACACCGCTGGGGAGACAAAGGATCCAAGATGGCCGACTGCCGCGTGGTCGGTAGCCGAATGACGGCCACCTAGGAGAGCCTCTAATTACCGATTGCAACATTGTTGCAATCGGTTAACGAGCGCCACACGTCCCTCTCTGTGTGGGCTATTAGGGGGTAGCTCATTCGGTTCACAAACAGCCCGCAATGTTGCTGTTCGTGAAACTAAACACATGAATGCTAGCAGCTTTCGGCAGCTAGCATACGAATGCAATACAACATACAATAATACACAGGATACAGCCAGGGAATACAAAAAGTCACCAGAATAATACAGGTAACCTTTTTATACATCTAGTCCATGTTGTTACAAGTGGCTAGGTTTGCCACAATGCTCCCCCAGAACCAAGCCGGCATACACAGTCTGATCCCAGCGGATCGGCTTGGGGATGTCCGGAAGAGTGCTCACAGATCACTTCTCAAGTTCAGTCTGTCTGGATAACCTGTCGGCGTTACTGTTTTGTTTTCCCGGCTGATAATGGATTGTAAAGTCAAAAGGCTGCAGCGCCAAACTCCAGCGCAGCAGCCTGGCATTGTCTCCAGCCACACGGTTTAGCCACACCAACGGGTTGTGATCTGTGAGCAGGGAAAAAGGTTGTCCATTGAGATACGGCTGTAACTTTATGAGGGCCCACACCACGGCCATTCCTTTTCTATGGCGGCGTAGCTTACTTCTCGGGGTAACAATTTCCGGCTTAGATATGCTACGGGATGTTCTACACCATCGGCTCCAACTTGGCTCAGTACTGCTCCCAATCCAAACATCGAAGCGTCTGCGTGGACAAGAAATCGTTTAGTTGGATCAGGAGCAGCAAGTACAGGTGCATTAGTTAGAGCTGTCTTGAGTTGGTTGAATGCCTGATCCCACTCTGGGGCCCAGACGACCTGTCGGGGCAGATTCTTGCGGGTCAGGTCAGTCAGGGGTTTTGCCAGGGCACTGTAATTGGGCACGAATTTTCTTTAGTACCCTGCAGTGACCAGGAAAGCGAGTACTTGGGTCTTGGTCCTAGGGGTGTGCCACTTAGCTACGGCTTCGATTTTAGCTGGTTCGGGTTTTTGTTGCCCGCTTCCCACCCGATGGCCCAAGTACTGTACTTCGGGCATCCCTATATGACACTTGCTAGGTTTCAGTGTCAAGCCTGCCTCTCCAATACGATCAATCACTGCCCCTATGTGTTGCAGATGTTCTGCCCAGGTCTGGCCATATATAGCGATGTCTTCCAGCTATGCGCAGGCATATTCCTGGAACCCATCCAGTAGCCGATCTACCATCCGCTGAAAAGTTGACGGAGCGTTTTTCATCCCGAAACTGGTACAGGCCAAACGGGGTGACAAACGCCGACTTGGGGATGGCATCCTCGGCTAGCGGAATCTGCCAGTATCCCTTACATAGATCTATGGTAGTGAGATACTGTCCTCGTGCCATCGTATCCAGCAGCTCGTCTATCCGGGGCATCGGATAGGCATCAGACACCGTTTTGTCATTCAGCCTCCGGTAGTCCACACAAAACTGTGTTGTACCATCATTCTTAGGTACCAGCACTACCGGCGATGCCCAGGGGCTATCGGAATGTTCAATAACCCCTAGCTGCAACATCTCCTCAATCTCCTTCCTCATATGTTCCCTGACTGCTTCAGGGATCCGATATGGGGTCTGCCGCATAGGTAGCTGTCCAGGGGTCTCGACTCGGTGAGTGGCTAGCGGAGTGTACCCAGGTAAATTGGAGAAGGTGGCTCCTTTAGCCGCTATCAACTCTTGTACCTGGGCTTGCTCTTGAGGGCTTAGCCGCTCCCCCAGTTGAACCCCCCTGCAGGGCTCTGTCTGGTCATCCTGTTCTCCTGATCCTCAGAGGCTGGGGTGCATATGGCTGCCACATCCTCTATCCTCTCATGGTAGGGTTTTAGCATGTTCACGTGGAGCATGCGTCTCTTCCCTACACCTGAGCAGGGGCCAATCACATAGGTGGTGTCACATCTCTGTTCCACCACCTGGTATGGGCCTTGCCAGATGACCTGCAGCTTGTCTGTGCGGACAGGTTTTAAAATCAAAACCTTCTGTCCCACTTGAAAGCTGCGGTCTCTGGCTCCCCTATCGTACCAGCGGTGCTGGCGTTGTTGGGCCACCTGGAGATTGGTGCGCACGGCCTGGGTTAGGGCCTCCAGGCGGTCCCTGAACTCCAGCACGTAAGGTACAATGGGGGTTCCATCCGCGCTACTCTCTCCCTCCCAATGCTCTCTAATTAGGTCCAACGGCCCTCTTACCCTTCTCCCAAACAACAACTCAAATGGGGAAAATCCCATAGACTCCTGGGGTACCTCTCTATAAGCAAACAGCAGATGAGGGAGAAATCGCTCCCAGTCCTTATGGGCCTCTCCAAACGTACGGAGCCTCTGCTTCAGAGTACCATTAAATCTTTCGCATAAGCCATTGGACTGGGGGTGATATGCGGAGTTGACTATCGGCTTAATGCCACATATTTCTGCATGAATATTAGACAGGGCGATGGCCTCGGGGTACCGGGTGGCGTAGTACACTATGGTCAGGATATACCTCTTACCGGAGGGACAAGGCTTAGGTAAGGGTCCCACTATGTCAACTGCCACTCTGCTAAATGGCTCTTCAATAATAGGCAGGGGGCATAGTTTCGCTTTGTGGCGGTCACCCCTCTTCCCCACTCGCTGGCAAATGTCACAGGAGGTGCAGTAATGCCTCACATCTTTGGAAATCCTGGGCCAGAAAAAGGCGTGGGTCAGCCTGTAGCGGGTACGGGTCATTCCCAAATGCCCAGACAAGGGAATATCGTGCGCAATCCTAAGCAGTTCCTGCCTGTACTTTTGGGGGACTACTAACTGTTTAGTGGTTACGGGGACTGACCACCCTATTACTCTTTCTGCTACACTATACAGTAGCCCTTTCACCCAGGTATACCGCTCCCCCTCTAACCTGCCCTGATCTGTGCTCACCCTGTCTCGGTAGACCTGCAACGTGGGGTCTGACCTAACCTCTGCCTCAAATGTAGTCGGGGTGTCCCAGGTCATACGTGTCATAGGAGTGTCATGGTCTCTTCCCTGAGCCTCAGAGTGGGTTGGTGGAACCGTGGTGCAAGCCTGCTGCCGGGTGGTCACAGGATGAGCTTCCTGAAGTGGGGCCTGTGGTATAAATGCGGAGGTCATCCGGCCCAAGTCATTTCCCAGTACCACCTCTGCTGGTAACTTCTTCATGATGGCCACTTCTACTACCCCCTCCCCAGCACCCCAGTTCAAATGTTGCAGTGGGCAGGCGGTACATGGCTCCCCCTGACACTCGTACTGCCACAGATCCGCCAGTGTGAGCTGTATCCAGAACCAAATGTGGTGCTACCAAAGTTAATGTGGCTCCTGAATCCCGGAGTCCCTGCACCTCTTTGCCCGCCACGGTCACTAGTTGGCGATGATGTTGCCGGTTGTCAGTGGCTTGTACGGACATCACCTCGTGCAGTATTCCCAGGGGTTCCTCTGCCTGAATGCCCAGCAGCTCCTGGGTGTCTGGTTCTACATGGTAGTGATGGGCAGCGGCCCTAGGTGCAGAGTTCTGCCATACTTGGTTCCAGGCTTGTCGGCTCCTGCTCTGAGTGCACTCTCTAGACATATGTCCCCACTGTCTGCAGGGATGGCACTGAATGTTTGCCCTGCCATTGTAGCGTGATGGGGGTGGTTGGTTCCCCTGGGTTGGTCTAAAGGTTGGTCGAGGGTAGTTCCGACTGACAGGCCCGTGGTGCCTCTTGCATCGAAGTGTTGATCTGCCAATTGGGCTGCTTCAGTTAGGGTGAGAGGTTTGCGGTCTCTCACCCATTCTTGGGCTTCTGGGGATAAACCATTAAAAAATTGCTCCAACAACATTAATTGTCGCAACTCCTCCATGGTGGTGGCTTGACTCGCCTGTATCCACCCCTGAGATGCTTGGTCTAGCTTGTTTCAGCATGAGAATCCTTCTCCGGTTTGCGCAATCCTCTGAACTTGCACCGGTACGCCTCCAGAGTAATGGCGTATCTTTCGAGTATAGCTCTTTTCACCTTCGCATAGTCTTTGCTGTCCTCCCTGGGGACAGCGCGATAGGCTTCTGCTGCCCGACCGGCCAGTTTGCCTGCCAGCAACGGCACCCATACTGATTGTTCTAGGTCATGTAGGTCACATAGCCTTTCAAAATCTTGTAAATACCCATCAATCTCATCCTTCTCCTCGCAAAACATTTTGAAGGCTTGATATGGGATTTGGGGTTTTACCTGGCCGTAGATGGAGGCAGTGATGGATTCTGCCCTGGACGGTGTCTCCTGTGGACGGTGTGACATCACGTACTCCTGCACATCCGCCATCAGTACCGTCAATATTTCCAGGGGTACTGGCTGCGGCAGAAACTCCATCCGGGTTCGCATCTCTCTTTGGTATGGGGTTTCCTCCATGGCTGGTGAGGGTGTGCTGTTGTGAGCTCTGTCTCCCTCCATCAGTTCGGTGATCAGCACGGCTTTCGGCTTGTTGCTGGCTATCTTTCCTCTGGCTTCCAGCAGTTCTTTCAGTGTCTGCCTTTTCAGTGCAGTGTAATCCATCCCCATTTACTTTTCTCCTTCAGTTGTTTGCTGCATACGAATTGCCATTCCCTTTTCTAGTTCTGTAGTTTCTCTTTATCCGAACGGCGCTTTTCGGCTGTAAGATTGGATCCCATCGCTTGCCACCAATTGTACCGGAGCGGCAATATTAAATCCCACGAACTCCGCTGGTAAAGAAGGTAATCCACAGTCAAGCGCTGAAAAATAAGGCAATAGCCCTAATCCCCCAGTAACCGGACGAAACACAGTTCTGGGAGTCAACTGAGGTCTTTATTCACATGCTCCAGTATTTATACAATTCCCCATGCAAGGGGTTTCCTGAGTCACATCCCAGGGGTATTACAGGAGTGGACTAGTGGAAACTTAAATTACAGAGCAATTCTCCCATCAGGCACTACTGCACGAGAGGGATACTCCCACTGGAATATACCGTTAAGTGGATTATCCCTCCGTGCAGCAGAACCGATAATTCACATTAAAATCTATAACTTTAATAATACTTGGCAGATTTAAACAAATGGACGTTCGGTAGATAGCTGGGGTCTGAGCGCACAGTTCGTGAGACTACCACTCAGATCCCAGCTAAAACAACCGAACGCCGTACGAAATACACTTTGCCATAGAGTTCACCCCAAAATACCGAACACCGATGGGGAACCCTAATGGCGAAAGACCGGAGCTCCCGAACGGCCTGGAAGCCCAGCGGTGTTTGCGCCGTCGAGTAGCCGTTTTCAGTTCCACGCACTCGACGACCAAACACCGCTGGGGAGACAAAGGATCCAAGATGGCCGACCGCCGCGTGGTCGGTAGCCGAACGACGGCCACCTAGGAGAGCCTCTAATTACCGATTGCAACATTGTGTGGGCTATTAGGGGGTAGTTCATTCGGTTCACGAACAGCCCGCAATTTTGCTGTTCGTGAAACGAAACACATGAATGCGAGCAGCTTTCGGCAGCTAGCATACGAATGCAATTCCCCCCAGGTACCAGAAAATAATTTAAAAACACCTGGAGTTTCTCATCTTGCTGGTGCATGGAACGGGAATTGGATCCTGTATCTTCTCCTGTAACAGCTATTTTGTATTTTTTAGGGATGTGCATGGGCAAAAAATTCGGTTCGGCACTTCCGAAATTTGGGACTTCGGCAATTCCCTAACCCTACCCATAACCCTAACCATACCCCAGCCCCTAACCCTACCCCTAACCCTACCACAACCCCTAACCCCTAACCTCTAGCCCTACCACAACCCCTAACCCTACTCCTTACCCCTGCCTCTAACCATAACCCTAACCCTTAACCACCACAACCACTTACACATCTAGGGTTACGGGTATCGTTAGGGGTAGCGGGAGGGTTATGGTTAGAGGTAGGGGTATGGTTAGATTCAGGCCCGGACTGGCCATCGGGCATACCGGGCAAATGCCCGGTGGGCCGCGATGGCCGTGGGGCCGAGGCCGGCAGGGGAGATCACAGGATCTCCCCTGCCAGCCCGTGCAGGGCCAGCGCTACCCGAGCGCCGGCCCTGCTGTGTGCCTCCATGGGCTGGTGGGGAGATCAAAGATCTCCCTCACCGGCCCAGAGGCATGGAAATGCGGCCGCCGGCTGGGGAGGGAGGGAGGCAGGAGAGAGGACCCGGCGGAGCTCTAACAAGCAGCTCCGCCGGGTCCTCTCGCGGGATTCTGAGCGTTGCCGCGGCAACGCTCAGATCTCGCGAGAGTGAACTCTAACCTGCAGGTTAGAGTTCACTCTCACCACTGGGCCACCAGGGAATGGATGGTCCCCTCAAGGCAGAACGGATCTCCTCCCCCCCTCCCAGGATAAAGGTAGAGAAGAAGGGAGGGGGGGGGGGATATATATATTTTTTATTAGTAAAAAAAATATTTAAATTTAAATAAAAAAATACATTCACTCACACACACACAGCACCCCTATACACCCCCAGACACAGCACAGACACACACAGCACCCCCAGACACACACAGCACCCCCCAGACACACACAGCACCACCCAGACACACACAGCACCCAGACACACACAGCGCCCCCAGACACACACAGCGCCCCCAGACACACAGCAGCGCACCCAGACACAGCACCCCCCAGACACACACAGCACCCTCACTCACACACACAGCACACTCCCACACATATACAGCACACACATATATATATATATATATATATATATAAAATAACCCTCAGTGAGTTAACAGACAAAGAAAATTAGAAACCTAGAATGTGACAGCAGATAAAAACACCCTCACACACAAGCACCCCTCTTACATACACACACTGCGCCCCTCACACATACAATAAGTCCAAATATATATATATATATATATATATATATATACATACACACACACACACACACACACTACAGCACCCCTCACACTGCACCACTACACACATTACGCTCCAGATACACACTAGATCCCTTACTCTATATGCACTCTTTATCCTCTATACACACACACACACACACACACACACACTGGGTCCTTTACACAGTAGATCTCCTACACACACACACTACATTCCTTGTCAGCAAATACATACAACATTCTCTAAACACACCCTCTCTGCAACCCCTACACACACCACGTCACCTGTACACACACACTACAGCCCGTATGAACACACTCGCTGCATCCCCTATAAAACTATGCCCCCTATACACACACTCTCTACAGCCCCTAGCCACACATATTACACCACAAACACAAATTAAATTGACCTATTTACACAATACCACACCATACTCTACACACACGCAATCCCACAAGCAGGCTCCAAACATATGCACCATGCACTTTCCTGGCCCATTTGTCCTCTGGTATCCCACTTGTGGAGACACCAGAGACAATTTAAAAGCAAACACAGCACAAGCATGTTATTACATTTGCTTGCGCTGCGCAGAACAAATTCAGGGCCTTTTTCTAATGCCAGAGCTCTTCAGCAGGGCTCTGGGCATTGAACCAACATGCTCACTTTGAGAGGGGGCGTGTTGTCATTAGTGATGACAAAACACACACTCTCTGGCCCCGCCCCCTTCTTAGGCGGCCGCTCTGATTGAAAAATGCCCGGGCCTAATTTTTTTCCCAGTCCGGCCCTGGTTAGATTCCTGTCATCATTCCTGTAATTTTCCCTCCCTCTCCTGTTTTGCCACTTTTCAGAAATCTGAAGCACTTTGGCACTTCCGAAATTTGGCACTTCGGCTCGGTTCGGCACTTTGAATATTTGGACATTCGGAGGCATCTGAATTTCCCAAATTCGGCCGAATTTACATTCGGAACAAAACTAATTGCACATGTCTAGGATTTTTTATTGTTTTAATTATCAAATAAATGGTTTATGTATTTCTACTCTGAGGAATCATCCTTCTTTGAAAGTATAACAAGCTTACAGTGTTTTACCTCATACCATGCCTGTTACCATATGAGTGTATTCAGTATTTTACCCATGGGTATTTTATCCAGAGGTTATAAAAGAGGTATAAGACTGCAACTATCAAATTTATACCTCTCAAATTTACTTTTAAAGATTTCTATTTTATGTATTTATCAACTATTGTTTTCTCCACCTTTGCTGCTTTTTATCTTTATAATTATCTTTATTTGTAAGGGTGGGGATCCCACACAGCTGTTTTGAGCAAACCAATCCAGTGCCCTTAGTATTATTTTGAATTAATGTTTATAGTTTAGCAATCTCAAAAAGTCGTAATGGATTTCAAGGCTCTTCCACAGGATGACATCCTCTAGTATACTGTTTGAGGAAATGTATTAGACTATCTAGATCACCATCATCTAAGTACTGTTATATTTGGGATCTCAATTAAGTTCACACCCTTCTTGACTCATGGCCCAACAACGGTGAACTCATTCTTCACCAACTATCAGGTAAATTGGTTACATTATCATGTATTATTTCTTGTAAATGTGTTTCCGATGTTTGTGCTTTAGATTTAACTTCACATTTCTACATCCCAGAAGGAGGCTTTTTTGACAGTTCACTGTAGAACCTAACCAACATTTGTTCAGTATTTTGTCTTGCTTTATCCTGCTTTTCCTCATCAGTCTTCCCTTTGTTCAGTTTTAATTTTTAATTCGAACATTGTACTTCGAACCTTTGGAATCCTGAATTTCCTCATAAACCTGTTTCAACTGTAACTTTCGCTCGTTGGGTCAAATGATCTTTGGCTGGGATTTATATTTCTGTCTATGGATCAGATTCTGCCCATGGAGCGATAGAAGATATTATGAAATCTGCTGATTGGTCATATGAATTTACTTTTAAAATGTTTTATTTTGAACCAATTCAACTCATTTCTTTCTGTATTATTTCTCTTTACACAAGCATAACAGGAGCCTCCATATCTTGTAATAAAATTATTATTAAAGACACGGGGGCGAGTTTTATCCCATTATATTTCCTTCCCATCCAATTGTTTTATTTTTATATTGTTATATCTTGAATCTTCTATTTATTATACACGATTTAAGATTTATTATTTATATTATTAATTGTAGTGTGAGATATAACAAGTTAATTTAATAACTTAGTTGATATTTAACTCAACAAATTTACTAATTTAGTTTTATTCTTTCCACAGTGTAATTCTACATGGACATACAAAAGATTTCGGGGATTTCATCTTTCTTCATCATGTCCAATTACTATTGTTAACTGAAAGGTTTCTTCTTATTCAGAATTACTTCTTTCAAGTTATACATCCTTTGTTGGATTATTTCTACTATTGTTTGATTAGTAACCTCTTTTCGGTTGCAAAGAAATGGGACTTTGGAACGTTGTCATCAGTATATATAAGCTACCTTGTAACCTGATTGGCTAACTGTTTAATGTCAGTTGATGCTATTTTTTAAATCTGTTTCCTTTCATTTGTTAATTCTCTTTGCTGCTATATTTAAGTAGAGAAAGAGAAATGTATAATAATCGCCTCTTTACGTCATGTTTTTGCAAAATCGAATAATTATTTTGTTTCCAGAATTTTGTTTTAGGTGATTTCATAGGCAGAACACCTATTCATGCATTTGTTATTTTTTCAGAGGATTCATTATTTAACCATTTTTGAGTCGTTGACAATTATCTGATGTTAGTTCCCTAACACTTGAAACCATGGAAACAAAAATCTGAATTGCTTTCCAAAAAGTTAAACAACTTATGAGTCAAATGTGTTTGCTTTTTGCCAGTTGTTAGCATATTCATTGCGTTCTTTCCTCGTGCCGTTGTCTTTGTGCTAAATATTTTTTGAGTGGAAATGTTTTTTTCCAGTTCAGGTATTTCCTCTGAGCTGTATAATTATGTTTGTAGAAAATGTTATGTTCATCAAAATAATGGTGACAAACCTGGTGACATATAAAAACCTCATATTAGGAGAAGCTTATGTCATTGTTCATGATTTAATGGTTATAGATGGACATTGTTAAGCCAATAGATTCATCACCTGCTCATCAGCAAGTTGGTTGTTACTAATAGTGCACCTGCCCCTTTCCATAATGGAGTTCTCCTGACTACTGATTACCGGGATCAGTTTATTTTTGAATTCCACTCTTTGCTATATTTAATGTCTTCTGCTCTTCCCTCTGTTAATGTTATAATTTCCTATTATGACCTCAGAGGCTGTTGAGAAATTGTCCAAGGGAGACACGAAATGTCTCCAGCTGATTTGCTATGTGGTTGTCCTGTTAGTATGCATTCATACTTTTTATCTGCCATTTATTATTATTTATTATTTATTTATTTTGTTGAATAAAGAGGGTTTTTTTTTTATTACTCACTTATAAGTCTCCTCACTGTAGTGTAAGGACTACATTATTGTGTTTTTTATCACATTAAATTGAGGGTTTTGTGACATGTACATTGATTTTGGAACCTATTTGTACATTTATGTTTACCAACAATTGACTGCTTGTTTTTAGCAGCCTGCATTTTATGTTAGTGAAGCTGCATATTGCATACATTTTGCTGTAAATCAGCTTTTCCATGACTATATTGCACTTACTACCAGAGGCAGAAGACGTACTTAGGCAAATCATGTCTACTGGGGGCACACAGAGGGCTACTGGGGAAGGAGCACATAGGGCTACTAGGGGAGGAACACAAAGGGCTACTAGGGGAGAGGCACACAGGCTAGTTTGGGGGGTAGGGACATAGTACACCCCCTGTGGGGGGTGACACAGAGGGCTCCTTTGGGGGAGGCACACAGAGGGCTACTGGTCGGGAGGCACACAGACGGCTATGAGGGGAGGCACAGAGAGGGCTGCTGGGGAGGAGAAGAGAGGCACACAGAGGGAAGGTAGGAGAGGCACACAGAGTGCTGAGGGGAGAGTAGAGCCACATTGAGAGCTGGGGTGCAGACACACAGAGGGACTGGGGAAAAGGAGACTGTGGGGGACAAAGAGACACACAGAAAATGGGGGGACTACGACGGGTAGCCTACGTTTCTTGTAACAAAAAAACATATCTGTTAAGGTAAACTCAATGCTAATGAATGTACAAATATAATTATCATTTCTATTTACTTTATTCTCTCATTCTCATCAGTTCATAACAACTTTGTGTGTGATCTGACACTTATTGATGGCCAAGGTTACCAGTAAGCATGTGGCAATTTTTGAGTCTGTCAATGCCAAATATAAAGTAATTTAATGCTGGAAGAGGAGGGGGAAGAATTCCAAAATTCTAGTTGAATATGGTGCTAAATACTCTAATTCATATCCTTTTTGTAAGGTCAACATAATCGTAGGATATATACTGTTTTTCCATTAAACTCTTAGAAACCGTCTCAGATAGATAAGATTTGTGAATGAAGTTTAGAGTAATAAATTTAGGAGCGTGTGTGTACTAACCAGCCACAACTGAAAAAAATTATCGTAAAAATAAAGTCTGTGAAAATGTTTCATTAAATGATGATTCCATATACATTTTTCTTATTTGCTCTTTAACTGCCAAATATCTTTGCAGCAATATAATTACTCTGCTGTGAAAGATAGTGAAGAAAAACGCACATGGAAATTATCACTTGCCTGAAATAGCATGTTATAAGAACACATTACTGTGTATTTTTAATGTGAGATCAGCCAATGTGCTAAAATAGCTCAAATTTGTGATTAGATATGCTTAGTTTTGAAATGTAACAAGTTGCTATTTACTTAATAAATTTCTACTAGTGTCAAATGAAATAATACAGTAATTATATATCGATGTCTATTTTTTGCACTTTAGCAATAGATGCAATAATCCGTGTAATCTATTATGTAGAGTAGACCTTCCAATATATGAAGAGTATCTTAAGTACTGGAGTACAGATTAACAGATTAACAGATATGCGATTTGTTATATGTTGGTATCTATCTTCACCTCATTTGATCAGTTTTTGTATTTTAGACACATGAACAATAGCAGTATGTTACTTTTTTTTGACAATCACTTTTTTTTTATTGAGGTAAAAGTATGGCATACAGAGTAAGTAATGCAATAAAATATGTCAAAGTAACATTGCATTGGACAGGTCAATTCTTTTTAAAACATATATATAAATAAACAATAAGGATAAGCAATCAGACCAGCTTCCAATAAATGATTACCCACATCAGATAGTACTGGTATCCTTTCAATGAAATGAAGTAGTGGTACTCTGTTCAATGAAAGTAGGCTACAAGCAAATGAGATGAGGAGGTTCACAAGCTTGACATACGTTTACATGACAGTAGGCTTCATATTTTGCACATCTATCTTTGCTGAGCTTCACAGCAGCAAAAAAGTTACTCACAGAACAAATAATCAATCAAAAAACAGACAAGGTGTATATGAGGTGAAGCAGCTTTAAACACCTCCTCTTTCTTTGCTGCTCCACACAAGGACAGGACAGAATTTTTGCTATCTTCACTCTACTTATGTTTACGTATATGGTGTTATATTCTTTCATTGCTCATTAGTTTCTCTCAATTTACCTTTACTGGTTATTTGAAGCCTTATTTGGGTGGTTGTCTTGTATTTGGGCCTGTGCTTGTATTTCTTACCCCCAACCCACCTTCTTTGCGTGGCCATTTTGTGCTGCACTTCTTTGTCCCATTTCCCGACATTGGACCATTGTAGGAAGGCTCTATGGCTCTTTAACTGCCCAAGCGCGATCTCTGCAGGGTGTGTTCTCCTTTCCCCTCACTTAAGGCTCTGCCTTCCTGGTGCTGGGTCATGGTGGCCATCTTGGGTCTTGCAAGATTTGCGGTGGCCATCTTGTTTTGTCATACACTCCATGGAGGATGTGCAGCTCTGGCCCGGAGCAATACCAATTCCCTTTCTAATCGGATGTTTGCCCTCATTTAATTTTATGTGGATATTGGGCAAGGTTTATTACAATTTTATTTGCTCTGTGGGTCGGTCCCCCAGTGGCACTAAGCTGCGATTCTGTGGAACTGTTTGGGCATGGGACCATGCGTGCGATGAGCCAAAACTATGACTTTCAGGAAATTCCTGAACCCCTGAACCGATCTGGGTGATTTTTGGATATGTTGTTCACCCAGATCAGGGCTTTCAGGGGATGCAACTGTGGGGGTTTTGTATGTTTTAAAGGTATTTTGGGGTTTTTATAAATATGTGTGTTTTTGTACCTGGAAATAATTGAGTTAATACAGTACTTGACTCAATTATCTCCCAGGCACAGTGGAGGGATTATCTTATTATGTATGGGAGTGTCGTGGATCTGAGAGCCAATGTGATTGTGTATTTGTTTCTACTGTGGTTTAGCTCAGGTACAGGGAGTGCCCCTTGCATGGGGACTGTCATAAAATGTCAAGTGTGGTCCCATTAAAGTCAGTTTACTTCACCCTCATCTTGTGATTGTAGGGAACAGCTATACCAGCTATACCTGCTTCAGATTGCTATACTGGCTATAATCATTAGCTATTGTAAGAGCTACACAGCTATACCTACTAGATTCTCTGGAGTAGGAGAGGTCCACCCACTGAAAGTTGGATCCTGGGCTTGGGTCCAGGGTGGGTGGAAGACAGCAAGACCCCAGCCAAGCTACAGCGGCTAAAGGGCTACGGTGCCCGGTGCGGTGCTTAAAGTACTCCAGGCTACTAGGAAGCAGCGATTGGCGGAGGCACCCAGTGTGGGTGCCAGGCGGTCCGTCACAAGGGTCTTTCTTCAGCAGTCTCTTCTTAGTAAAGAGTAAGACAGAGGATGTCAACCCAGTGATAAATCTAAGGCACTGCAATACGTATGTAGTTTACTGCTACTTCAAGATGGAGGTTATCAATCTTCTCAGGGACCTATTGCAAGAAGGAGACTAGTTTACACGACATCTGTATCTCGATATCCGTTCACCACTCCAGTCAATGCTTCCTCAGATTCTGCTGATGCGGTCACCCCTGGCAGTTCACCTTTCTTCTGTTTGGCCTCAGTTTGATCCTGAATCCAGCGGTAGCTCATGTACATGCTTGGGGGATTTATTGAAGCATTTATTTAGTTTTATATTTTATTTTGGCACCTCAAGGTTTTGACATGAAACAAGCTTTACAGATGCAAACTCGCCTTACAGACTTAAATCCACTTTATGGATTCATCATGAATCGTGCCAAGACAGCTCTGTTTCCATTGCATTCCATTCAGTTTTTAGGGTTCGAGATCGACTCCATCTAGTGTGTCATTAGGGCACAAAAGTTTCCTTGTTTCACAGTGAAATAGCAATGTGCTGCATCTGCCATCCATCCCATTATGGCTACTGTGTTAAACTTTCAGGAGCACCATGATGGCTGCCGACTATGTGCTTTAAAGAGCACCAATATAGCCACCAGTCATGTGTCTTGGTTTAACCTAGTTACATTAACAATAGAGTTAATGGGAGTCCACATATTTGCAAGCATTCAAAAGCAACCCTTTAATTTTGTACAGCTGTAATTTAGATTATTAGCTGCATAAGGTATATTGACAGAGTTATATCCTAACAGGTAACCAACAAATGAGTGCAATAAAAGATAATGTTCAAGTTATATGAGTCTGTGCACAGGGGCTGTGCAGGATATTGCTCCAAGTCGCAGTACAGACAAGAATTGTCGAGGATAAGCCAAAAGTCAGAGGGTGCCAGAAGTCAATATAAATGATACCAAAGTCAGAGGATGCCAGAGGTCAGGACACACGATAAGAATAAGCCAAGGTCAGGAGCCGACTAGAGAAAACTGGATCACGAACACAAACACAAACAGAGGAACCAGAGTCAATGAACTGACACTGCCCTTAGAGAGAGGCAGTGTTTCATACCTGGCTGATTTGACATCTGCTTCAGGTGGACTGAGATAGACAGGAGCAGCCACAGCAAATGTCCACCCCCCTTTTGCTGGAGACATAGCCAGGTAGAACAGGGTTAGAAATAGAACTGGATAGAAATACACTGAGGAATAGGAGATGCTGTGGCTTAAAGGCAGAAAAGCAGGCCCAGGACCGCAAAGTACCCAGGTTCAAATCCCCTGTTGGGCACCTCTGAGGGCGACCTCGTAGGGGCCCTCTTGACTAGATCTAATCCCATTCTGAATCAATCATCAGTCTCTGGAATTTTTCAGCTGAATAATCGATCAGGAATGCAAATGCATGGCGGTGGATGTGTTTCTTCACACTTGGCTGAGCATATGCTTTCCCCTTCTTCATGATGATAGTGAGGGTCATGCATCACATTTGCTCCCAACATTCCTCATTTTGCATGGTTTCCTATGGCAGTTGTGGGCCACAGGGAAATGACGTAGACCTTTCTACCTGATATTCCTGGTCACTCTGATCCCTTACTGCACCTACGCCTATCATACAAAAATTTTTTGTCTGGTATATTTTCCACTGGACTGTCTTATCCGTCCATCAATATGACATGATCTGCCATATTGACTGCCTACATTACAGAGCAGCATCATTTGTTGTTTGCTAAGTGGAATGCGATTCCAACATCCCCGGGCCCAAGTATGCTCACGTTTCAGTCGTTTTGTGTACCGTGATTGGCTGGCCAATGAGAATCTTTTGCTGTGTTAGTTATCTGCTCCTTTTTTTTAAATTTATTCTTTATTTTCTTGTGAAAGGAGTTAACATTCTCACATACAGTGCCACAACAGCTTCTATATGAATAACTTCGTTAACAATGATATGACATAGGTTGTTAGTGCACGTTTTTAGGTTGTAAACCATTGAACGTTCCGCCAGTAAGCAACACACTGTATGTGTGAAATGTGTACCGTCTGAGGGTACCGGCAGGGTAGTAAGGTATACTAAATAGGTTTAAATGACATACTGGCTATATCCGGTTAGTAATCTATGTATTGTGGGGCTTTTTAATATCGCTGAGGCTGTGGAAGTAGGAGGGTGACCCAGCCCTATGGGTCTTAAGTGAAAAGACAATGCTTATGTCCTAGATATAATTAAGACTTGGGTCTGTCGTGGGTGCTATCTATTAAATTACACTCAATAACCCCTGAGCGTTCAGGGGGGAGGGGGAGATTTGGCTGCTTTAATGTCTGCTGGCCAGGACAGATCCGAGGCAGTGTGTAGGCATCTAGTGACAGCAGTGTAACTTATAAACAATAAACAGTGAGCAGTATTCTAAAACAATAAAACATAATTAACATGCAAATGGGACTGGTTGAGGTGTCAGTCCGTCCCTGCGAGGCTGCAGGGGTTCCCTCTCAGAACTGTTGGAGCCACGGGGCTTCCATCCCCTCTTCAGGTGGTATCTGCATTGGGGCGAGGAATGAAGGGAACAATCTTGTCTGGAAGTGAAGTCAGGCCTAAGTCCCTTAGGAAGGCTGGGAGTCCTCCGTGGTAAGAAGCTGGTAAGTGCGGCCGTCTCTAGTAGACGTGAGGGTGCGAGACTGTCCCCATTTATAGGGGACGTTAGCCGTTCGCAGGGCCCTCGTGACTGGTTGAAAAGCTCGTCTCCAGTCTAAGGTGGATCGGCATAGGTCTTGCATAATCTGGAGCTGCATTGTTTTGAATTGATGTGGTATTTTGTTTTTCACAGCTTTTTGGGTTGCTAGTTTGTCCCGCAGTGTGAGGAAGCGTACCAGTACTCACGGGGTCCCAGCCGGAGCCCTGCTGGATTTTGCGAAGCGGAAGCAGCCATCGATTTGGATGCCCCCTGCAGACCGTTGGGGCAGCAGAGTAGGCAGGTGTAGCCTAATTAGATGTGGTAACTTTTGTTCACCAATTGTTTCAGTTATACCTCTAATTTTGAGATTTTTGCATCTCCGTGCATCGTCTAAGGTATCAATTCTAATCTGCATGACTTTGTTTGTTGCCAGGAGTTGTTGCATCGGTTCATTGGTGCTTGTCTGTTGTTGTGTGATGGAGTGGATGCTGTCCTCTGTAGCCTGAACTCTGGCAGTGACTACTGTGATGTCTTCCCGTATTATGTTTAGGTCAGCATTGAAAAAGACACGGATGTTGTGCATTAGTGTCTTGATGTCCCTTGTGGCTGGGGCTGTCAGGTCTTCCCCCTGGTGTGGGGAGATCAGGCCCTCCATGTGGGGTATTTCGTCCGGGGCATCGAGGATTTCCTCCTCAGAGGAAGAATAGCGTGGGTCCTGCTGTGCTGCCATTTTGGGCCTAGGCCGTGGCTGCAGAAGGAGGCGGTTCGGTGCTTTTTTGCTGTCTTCCCCATGCTGCTGCTTTATGCCAGTTGCTGGCACGGGTGATTGTGGGGTAGGACGCCAATATAATCGCACTATTGGAGCTGCGGTTAGCTGGAGCTCAGCCGACATGCATCCGCTCCATTCAGTATCCAAGCCACGCCCCGTTATCTGCTCCTTTTATGTCTGATGTCGTTCCATTGGTGCCTTCAACATGGGCCTTTATTATTTTTCCCCAGAAGAAGTTACGTTTCAGATATTCATCTTGTATACTCAATTGTGAGTGGTTTCAGTGTTGCGTCGCTATGTGGAGGTTATGTCTCCTCGCTGAGATATCTCTTCCGATCAGTTACTTTCAGTCACTATTTTCTATGTTAGACCTTACAAGGCAGCTTCTGTGACTACCCTTGCCTGGTGTATTCGGTGGCTTTTACCTTTGAAGATATTGACTCTTCATTTGGGGCTCACATTGTTTGTGGTGCTGGTCACTTTTTCTCAGGTGCTTCTATACAGCATTTAGTGGAGCAGTTTAGTGCTGCAAGTTATGTAAAAAGAATACCTACGGACGATATATTAAGGCCGTATCATCACAAAGGGTTGCAGTAATCCTTAGATATTTGAATTTGAAGCGTCACTGTAACTATCTTGGGACTTAGCAAAATTTGTAAAAACCCCTGAAGGTGACATCCGGTGAGGACATCCGGTGGTCGGGGTAAAGGTGTGATTTACTTACCTGATCCTGTCCCTCGTGGGTGACGCAATCTTTCTCTTGCGGGTTCTCTTAAGCTCCTGGCACTTCAGCACATGTGAAAGAGAGTAGAGAATTGACGTCTATGGAGAAACCAGCGGCTTCATGAAATACTCATTTTTCAAAAGGGAGGTGACAGTGCCGCTTGAACTTATAATTCCATAGAAAATAAAACAGCAACGTGTTGCTCTCCCCTGCAACAATAATAGGTGTCGTTTGTCTAACCACTAGGGATAACACATATTCCATAATATTATTATTATTATTATTATATTTATAGAGCGCCGTCAAATTTTGCAGCACTTTACAATGGGTGGACGGACAGACATGTAGTTGTAACCAGACAAGTTGGACACACAGGAACAGAGGGGTTGAGGGCCCTGCTCAATGAGCTTACATGTTAGAGGGAGTGGGGCAAAATGACACAAAAAAAGGTAAGGATAGCTATTAACAGTTTAATTGATACGCTTTTATGAAGAAGTGGGTTTGTAACGATTTTTTGAAGGAGTGGAGACTGGGTGAGCATCTAACGGAGGAGGGAAGTGAATTCCACAGGAACGGTGCAGCCCTCGAGAAATCTTGAAGGCGAGCATCAGAGGTGGGAGTACGGACATAAGATAGACGTAAGTCTTCAGCAGATCGTAAGGGCCTAGACGGGACATACTTGTGTATAAGGGAGGATAGATAGGTGGGAGCAGCATTGTGTAGAGATTTGAAAGCAAGAACCAGAATTTTAAATTGAGCTCTATATTTTATAGGAAGCCAATGTAGGGACTGACAGAAGGGTGCGGATGGACAGGAAGATGAGCCCTGCCGCCTCATTCATTATGGACTGTAACAGAGCAAGTTGGGAGCACGTAAGACCACTGAGAAGCGGATTACAGTAGTCAAGGTGAGAAAGGACAGTGGAATGGACCAACACCTTAGTCGCATCTGGCGTTAAGTAGGGGCGGATGCGCGCAATGTTTTTGAGATGGAAATGACAGGATTTGGCGATAGATTAAACATGAGGCTTAAAGGAGAGATCAGAGTCAAAGAGAACACCTAGGCAGCGAGCCTGCGTGGTGGAGCTGATGTTAGCACCGTTGACTTGGAGGGAGACAGACACAGAAGTAACAACACTTGAGGGAGGAAAGACCAGAATTTCAGTTTTGGTCAAGTTTAGTGTGGCGGAACCAACCTCACCACTGGCCACTGGAGGAGCCTGGTTGCCCACCTCTTGCCGCTGGACTATGGCCCTGCATTAAAAACCTTTTATTCTCCCTATGTGAGCAGTGTTACCCCAGATAGCTAAGCCATGGAGCCCATTCGTAAACCGAAAGACTATGGGAAAGACTTTGGCTCCATGGCGATTGAACTGTATGTATGTGATCTGAGCGCCATCCGGTAATAATGTGCGCTCAGATCTGAGCTATCTGGGGATATGTCCTATGTGATGAATGTAACAGTATGTAATTTTATGTCTTTTACTGTCTTTTTACTGCCATGTGGTTAATGGAGGTTTGCCTCTGTCCTTGGAGATAATTGAATTACTTCCCAATTACCTCCAGGACAGAGAGGAAGGATTGCAATGCATTGTGGGAGTGTTTAAAAGTGTATGTCTGTGATTGGTCAATGTCCAATATGTTTCCCAGTTTCCCATCTGGTCCCCTAGGGGAGTGTCCAACAGGTGGGAGACCTGCATAAAAGCCGGGCATGTAGCCCAGGCCCGGACTGGCCATCGGGCACACCGGGCAAATGCCCGGTGGGCCGCGGTGTCCGTGGGGCCGAGGCCGGCAGGGGAGGTCCCAGGATCTCCCCTGCCGGTCTATGCAGGGCCGGCACTCTCCGAGCGCCGGCCCCGCTGTCTTCCATGGAGGGCCAGTTGGGAGATCAAAGATCTCCCTCACCGGCCCATTTAAACAGACCTGCGGCTGGGGAGGGAGGGAGAGGACCCGGCGGAGCTCTGTCTTGCAGCTCCGCCGGGTTCCTCTCGCGAGATCCGGCGCGTTGCCATGGCAACGACCGGATCTCGCGAGAGTGAACTCTAGCCCGCAGGGGATTTAATGCTTACTTAGGTTTTTTTTTTTTAATTTCTTTATTTACCCCCCCCCCCTTAGTTTTTATTTACCCCCAACACACATTTACACACAGCACTCCTCCACACATCATACAAGTGCACTCTCACACCCATCACACTCTATTCTCACCCACACCACTCTCACACTCATCATACACAGCACTCTCACACTCATCACACTCTGCACTCTCACACACATCATACACAGCACTCACACACATCACACTCTGCACTCTCACACACATCATACACAGCACTCTCATACACAGCACTCTCACACTCATCACACTCTGCACTCACACACAGCACTCTCACACTCATCACACTCTGCACTCTCACACACAGCACTCTCACACTCATCACACTCTGCACTCTCACACTCATCACACTCTGCACTCTTACACACATCATACACAGCACTCTTACACTCATCACACTCTGCACTCTCACACACATCATACACAGCACTCTCATACACAGCACTCTCACACTCTGCACTCTCACACACATCATACACAGCACTCTAAGGGCCACTGTGCACTCCTCACACACATCATACACACAGCACTCCCCATACACAGCACTCTCACACACATCATACACAGCACTCTCACACACATCATACACAGCACTCTCACACACATCATACACACACATCACACTCTGCACTCACACACATCACACTCTGCACTCACACACATCACACATCACAGCACTCTCATACTCTGCACTATCATACACAGCACTCTCACACTCAGCACTCTCACACACATCATACACAGCACTCTCACACACAGCACTCTCACACACATCATACACCGCACTCTCACACACACATCATACACAGCACTCTCACACTCAGCACTCTCACATGCATCATACACAGCACTCTCACACTCCATCACACTCTGCACTCCACACACAGCACCCCACACTCATCACACTCTGCACCTCACACACATCATACACAGCACCTCACACTCCATCACACCTGCACTCTACACACAGCACTCTCACACCCCATCAAGCACTCTGCACTCTCACACACATCATACACAGCACCTCTACACCTGCACCCATCATACACAGCACCTCACACTCAGCACTCTCACACACATCATACACAGCACTCTCACACTCAGCACTCTCACACACATCATACACAGCACTCTCACACACAGCACTCTCACACACATCATACACCGCACTCTCATACACACATCATACACAGCACTCTCACACTCAGCACTCTCACATGCATCATACACAGCACTCTCACACTCAGCACTCTCACACACATCATACACAGCACTCTCACACACAGCATTCTCACACACATCACACTCTGCACTCTCACACACACACACAGCACCCACACACACAGCACCCTCACACAAATCAATCACATACAGCACCCACACACAGCACCCACACCTCACACACAGGATCCATCACACACACATACTGCACTCCTCACATACACACACAACCCCCCGATACACTGCCTAACACACATACACAATACTTCCAAACATATTTATATAATATATATACACATATAAATATACACACAGCACCCCTCACACACACACACAGCACCCCTCACACACACACACACACACAGCACCCCTCACACACACACACACACACACACAGCACCCCTAAACACATTTCATTCCAGACACAAATTAGATCCTCTACCTAACTCTGGATCATCTACACACATACACACACTAGATCCCTATATACACTCTGAATCCATTATATACGCACGCTCACTAGATCTCCTATACATATTCTGGGTCCTTCAAACACACACACACTCTGGATCCCCTATACGCACACTAGATTCCTTATAAGCAAACACATACTACATTCCCTGAACACACACTCTCTACAAACACTACATCACCTACACACACACACTATAGCCTGTATACACACACTTGCTACATCCCCTAAACACACATTCTCTAAAGCCCCTAGCCACATATGCATTACATTACACCACAAACACAACACGACTAAAACCGACCTTACTACACAATACCACACCACGACCAGCTCACTCTGCACACACGCAATACCCCAAGCAGGCTCCAAAACACATGCACAATACTCTTTCCTGACCCTTTTGTCTCCTGGTATCCATTTATAGAGACACCAGAGACAAGTTGCAAGCATGTTATTAAATTTGCTTGCACTGCGCAGAACAAATACAGGGCTTTTTTCTCATGCTAGAACTCTTCAGCAGAACTCTGTGCATGGTCTGCACTGGAAGAGCATTGAACCAACATGCTCACTTTGAGAGGGGGTGTGTTTGTCAGGAGTGATGACAAAACACACCCTCTCTGCCCCGCCCCCTTCTTAGTGGGCCGCTGTGATAAAAAAATGCCCGGGCCGAATTTTTTTCCCAGTCCGGCCCTGATGTAGCCCCAGTAAATCAGTTCTACTTGACCCTCAAACAAAGTGTTGTCTCGTTCTTGGGGGGAATTGGATTGTATGCTGTTACAGTGCGACTGCCAGGAGTGTAAACTGTTCGTATGGTTTTTCCTGTTTGGCTGTTTACAGCATTCGTGGGTTTCCTGTTAGGGGAAGTATTGTAAGGGGAAGAAGAACGTGTGTTTCCTGTTAGGGGAAGTATTGTAAGGGGAAGAAGAAAGATGAGAGATCTCTTCTCTGATTGTAGAGATCTTGTCAGTGAAGTGAGTTGCAAAGTCTGAGGCGGTCAAGTTAGTAGGTGGAGAAGGAAAAGCAGGGCGAAGAAGAGAGTTAAATGTGTGAAATAGTCGTTTGGGTTTGTGGGAGAGTGTGGTTATGAGGGTATTGAAGTAATTAACTTTTGCAGAGGAAAGAGCCAAGCTGTATGAGCTCAGCATAAATTTATAGTGGAGAAAGTCAGATGCACAGTGAGACTTTCTCCAACAGTGTTCAGCAGTTCTGGAGCATTTTTGGAGGTATCGAGTGAGCTTGGTGTGCCAGGGTTGCTGTTGGGGGGGCTTGCGGCGTTTAAATGTACAAGGTGGCATGATGTCTAGTTGAGAGGAGAGGGTGGAATTGTAGAAGGAGGTTGCAGAACTAGGACAGGTGAGGTTTGAGATAGGTAAAAGGAGCGTTTGGAGATTAGTGGAGAAATGCTCTAGGTCAAGACATTGGAGGTTTCTGTGAGAGTGATGTTCAGACGTTGGTGTCAATTGGGTCTTAGGTATGCCAATGTCAAAAGTCAGCAGATGGTGGTCAGATAGAGGAAAAGGAATTTTGGAGAGATTAGAGGCTGTACAGAGATTGGTGAAGGCAAGATCAAGAGTGTTTCCTGCTGTATGGGTTGCTAAATTGGACCATTGCGTAAGGCCAAAGGAGGAGGTTACAGAGAGCAGACAAGAGGCATCAGTGCAATTGGGGTTATTGATTGGGATATTGAAATCCCCAAGTATAAGGGAAGGGGTGCTAGATGAGAGGAAGTGTGGAAGCCAGGAAAAAAAGTGCTAGGATAACCAGGGGGGGGGGAGGGGGAGGGGGCAGTAGATGATAGCAATTCTTAAAGGAGTTGGTTTAAATAGGCGGACAGTGTGAACTTCAAAAGAAGAAAAGCATAGGGCAGGGGGAGTTATGATTGGTTGAAAGGTACATTGAGGGGAGAGAACGATGCCTACGCCGCCTCCTTTACAGTTGAGTCTGGGAGTGTGAGAGAATTGTAGCCCACCAAAACATAAAGAGGCAGGAGTAGCGCTATCAGAGGGGGACAGCCAGGTCTCTGTAAGTGCAACCAGTGTTTGAGATGAAAAAGTCGTGTATGGTTGTTTATTTTAAATTACTGTAGATGGAGCGGGCATTCCAGAGTGCACAATTAATTTTGGTAAGTGAGGGTAAAGGGCAGGGTATTGTAATGAGGTTTGTGGGGTTTCTGGTTGTCTTAGAGTGTGTAGAGAAGCTGAAGGACCCTGGATTGGGAGAGACATCACCAGCTGCTAGAAGTAGGAGGAGAGAAAGTGACAGGAGGTGTGAATGGGTTTTGTATGCATGGGGTCGAGGATGAGATCGACTGTGGGTTGGAGTGAGAGAGTACAAAAATGAGTGTAAGGCATGAGATGAGAGAAGGGGGGAGTGTAGCAGAGAAGGGCATATGTAAATGTGGATGGGGGGATGAGTGAAGTGGGTGTAAGGAGAGATTTTTATACTGAGGGAGACTGAGGAAATAAAGAGAAGGAGAAAACAGATCATTGCTAAACTGTGAAAAATAAAAATTGGAGATAATTGGAATATCAAGAGCAAGTGAAGGTGTTTTATGGGTTAAGAAAGTGCAGGAGTGTACTTATAAGAGGCAGGTTTTTTTAACCTAACTAAAATGTAGGTGTGACAGACAATCTATAAATGTAATAATGAGCATGGGGTGGGATGGTGTGAGGAGGGTGGGCTTCAGGCTTGCTCACTGAAGGAATGGGCTTGCAAAGTTGGGGAATCAGACTGTTGAATAAAGAGATGTGAGGGTCAGAGAGCTTGCAATAAAGGCAAGGGAGGGGGAAATGTAATACTGACTTTTGCACGCCTGTATTTGCACAATTGTGAGCAGTTATTTACTTACTAAATGATTAGTAAATTGCAGCTGCTAATAAATAACAATTATAATTACTTGTATAGTACTATTTTTTTAAATACATGAATCCAGCGATCCTATCTTTTGTTCTACTCTGTACTTACATGCTTGCCTGTATCGACATTAATGATTTTCATTTCATGTTCTAATAAAGTCTGCCGTTTTATGTGAATTATACAGCTCTTATCAGTATTTGTACTTTACACTTATTTTAAGTGCAACAATATTTTTATATAGTTACAATACATATCTATTTTTAAATGTTCTTCAATAAATTACTTTGTAATTAGAAGCCTATTGAACATAACCCAGTCTTTTCAGAAATAGCCACTTTTTGTGCTAGCAGAAAAAAGATAAATCAATGAATTCTTCTCCATTCGTGTTAGTTCTTAATGACTAATAGCTCAGAATGTATTTACTGATGAGGCCAGAGCTGAGGGTCTTTGTAATTCATTTTACAGCTTCCAGTCACACACTCCAACTACACTTGACACAGTGACATGGCACAGAATACATATGATGCACAAAAGATGTGGCACAACGCAGACACCTGACACCTCAGAATGAAAACACCTGACACCTCTTTGACTTAACAGCAAATATTAGTTATACTGTCCATATCCATAACATAGCTCAATCACATTCAGGTTTTGGTGCCAGTGGAAGGTAAATACGACAATTGAGAACATTTTTACATTTTTTGGCGTAACTATATAAAAACAGTTCTCAGCCTATACTACCAGTGTCACACTCATGATGGTACTCATCTGTCCCGAGGCACCTGCGACACCCTGGAGGTCAGTTGCAGTGGTCACTGTGGCTGCTGCAACCCAGTCTTCATCCTCTGAACCTCGATTGGCCAGGGAACTTGCAGTGATTGTTTCGGCATTCCAAGATGGCGGCCACTGCATGAGGAGACTGGTCTGCACGTCAGAGGTTGGAGGAGATGTAGCTGGGGGAGGCACCAGAACGATGATGCATCCAAGATTGGCTCCCACAGTCAGCCATATTTACCTCAGGTAATCAGTCCTACAGGTGAGACCACGTTATGTGATTGAGCCACTCCTTTATAAGCAGAGCACACCTTTCAGGCAGTGCTTGGTTGTTGTGTTGCCTGCCTCAGAACTCCTAGCATTTGTTTCAATGTCCTTGCTGATTTCCTGACTTTATCTGCTCTACAAATTTTGCTGATTGCCGCCTGCGCTGTTCTAGGGACTGTCTGACTCTAATTTCTACTTGACCCTTCTTCTTTGGATACCTTTGCCTTGGATTTTATCTGTTATTTTTATTAAAGCCCTGTGCCATCCCTGACCCGACAGAATCCTGTTCACAACCTCAGGATCTCTGTGGATTGTGCTTGTAAGGAAGAGCTGTTACTGCACCTTAGTTCCAGGACTGAACACAACCTAACCAGGTTCTACAACCAGTGTCCATTCAAAACAGACTCAAACACCTTATAAATATTCAATTGATGGAATATTAACCAGCTGGATTCCAGACAAAAAAATACATTTATTTAAAGACAAATACATTTTTTTAGTTTGTGCTTTGCCATGAGCACAGGGGCATAGCAGGGTGACTAGGCTGTGTACAAAGGAGTCCAGAAAATGTGTTAAATGTAGGGATAACTAACCTAATATAAAAATGACAGTTCCCTTTAAGTATTTTATTTTCTGATTTCTAAAAAATAAACAGGTTGCTTTGGCAGATTTATTTTGAACAGAATTTTTTTTTAGAACAAAAGGCTACTACACCCTGTGTATTATTTGGAAAAAAATAAAGATCCCTGTAAAATAAATAAAATAGAGTTTTAATATACCACAGAGTAATTAAATGTAACTATATTGAAAGATTTAAATAAAAGAAGGCTGTTGAGTGGATTATTTTTGCATTCAGAAGGGAAATTCTTTACCATTGTAGCAAAATTGGCAATATTTTTATTGTATTTTCTCTCGAATATTATTCACAGTTGGGTGACATTTGAGAGGTTGATCTTGTTGAAGTTGTTTCTCTTACAACTAACATCCTGCAATAAATTGAAATTGTTTGCCTTTCCTGCTAAACAAATATAAGTCCCTACCAGTATGGGGGGAAGTCCCTTGCATCTGTGACTGCCTAGTGTGAGCAGTTGAACTATGAATGCAAACTGTGGAGTTATAGAAAGTAGGATTTTTTATATGAAAGCAAGTAGCAAATATAAAGAATATCTTCTCATCCTCATAAAAAAGATAATCTCTCTTCTGAACAGATGAAATCACATCTGTTTCATAAGTGCATTTGTAGGGCAAACAGACATGGACAATCCAGAGCTATTTGAGTTTTTTTACTAGCCACAATTACTTGTTTATATCTATTCTCTAAACTAGCGGTTCCCAAACTGTGTGACGTGCACACAGGGGTGCCGGGGAATGTTTCCCCGGTGCGATGATTATGGCACCGGAGAAACATTACTGTTTAACAGGGACCCAGTCGGGTGCCGCGATCCTTTAAGACCACGACCGGACCCGTGTAATGTCGGCTGGCTGGGAGGAAGTGACAGCCTGTCACTTCCTTCCAGCTTCCTGCAGGTAGACAGCGTGGGAGGGAGAGAAGGCAGCCACAACGTGAGGGGAGAGGAGCATGAAGAGCTCCAGACCCCTCACTCCCACAGCAGCAGTACTCCAAACCACCCTCATGGCACATAAGGTAAGCCAACAGGAGGGTGGCTGGAGATATAAAAAGAAATCACTTGTGTGTGAGTGTATGAGTGTTTGTATGTGTGTGAGTGTGTGTGTGTATGTGTATATGTGAGTGTGTGTATGAGTGTGTGAGTGAGTTTGAGTGTATGAGTATGAGTGTGTGTATGAGTATGAGTGTTTGTATGTGTGTGAGTATGAGTATGTGTGTGTGTATGAGTTTGTAGGAGTGTGAATGTATGAGTGTATGAGTGTTTGTATGTGTATGAGTGGGAGCGTTTGTATGCGTATGAGTGTTTGTATGTATATGAGTGTTTGTATGTGTATGAGTATGAGTGTGTGTATGTGTATGTCTATGAGTGTGTGTGTGTGTCACGGTGTGCATCCAAGTGTGTGTATATATATATATATATATATATATATATAAATGTCAGTGTGCTTCTGTGTCTGTGTGCGCGCACACATCTGTGTATGTGCATCTGTGTATCAGGGTGTGTGTTTTTATGTCAGTTTATATCTGTGTCATGGTGTGGGCATGTATCAATGTTTGTGTGTGTCCGGGTGCTTGTGTGTATATGTCAGTGTGTATCTATGTGTGTGTATGTGTTGGTATGTATCTATATGTGTGAATGTGTCAGTGTCTATATGAATTTGTGTGTATGCGTTGGTGTATTTATATGCATCTGTGTGTTAATGTGCATGCGTATCTGTGCAAGTATGTATGTATGTGCATACATCCAAGCAGTCAAACACCAGCACAACATACAAGCACACTCCTGCAATCTAATACAAATATTACATACAAACACAACCCTGCATTCAAAGGAAAAAATATATACAAACACCCCACTTCACTCAAATACAAATACTTCACATAAATGTACATCCATATTTAAAAGTGAACATTACATACAGACACACTCCTGCAAGCAAAATCAAACATCACATACAAACAGACCCCTGTATTAAAACAAAATAAATGTATACAAGCACGCCTTCAAACACCAACACTGTACATTACACAATAGTGCCAGTAAATGCGGCAGCACTGTACAGATATGCAACATAGAAACTTTGACTCTGGGTGCCTTGGAAAAATACTGAAATATTAAGGGAGCCGCACGGAGGTAAAGTGGGGGCGGAGCTAATAAAAACCGGGGCGGAACCAAACCAGGCAGCGGGGGCGGAGCTTAATACGGCCCTTACCCGCTGCTCTTACTGCTGCACCTGGAGGTGCAGCAAGATGGAATCCCTGCTTCTCCACAGGCCTCAGGGAAGGACTTCAGGGAATCCACTCCTCCTCCAGCCCACTGTCTGTTAGTAAGAGGGTGTGTCTGTGTGTGTCTGTGTGACTCTGTGTGTCTGTGTGTAAAATTGTCTGCCTGTAACTTTGTGTGTGTGTTTGTGTAACTGTCTGCCTGTAACTGTGTGTATGCATGTGTGTGTGTGTGTATGTGTGTGACTGTCTGTCTGCCGGTAACTGTGTGTGTGACTGTCTGCCTGTAACTGTGTGTGTGTCTGCCTGTAAGTGTGCATGTGTGTAACTCTCTGCCTGTGACTGTGTGTGTGTGTGTGTGTGAGTGACTGTATATGTGACTGTCTGTCTGTAACTGTGTGTGTGACTGTGTGTGACTACCTGTAACTTACTGTGTGTGTAACTGTCTGCCTATAACTGTGTGTGTGACTGCATGTGACTATGTATGTGTGACTGTCTGCCTGTGACTGTTTGATGTTGCCTCTAACCGTGTGTGTGACTATTCGTCTTTGACTGTGTGCATGTGACTGCTGCTGCCGCGTGTGTGTGTGTCAATGTATATGTGACTGTCTCCCTGTAACTGTGTGCATGACTGTCTGTGACTGTATGTGTGACTGTCTGCATGTGACTGTGTGCGTGTGACTGTCTGCCTGTAACTGTATGTGTGACTGTCTGCTTGTAAATGTGTGTGTGTGGGGCGGCAGGGATTTTGTAGAAGGGGGCAGGGGTTTTGTATTGGGACAGGAGTCTTTATAAGGGGGGATAAGCAGGGGATTTGTGGAATGGGGTTGTGGGGTTTTTGTAGATGGGGGCAGTACAGGATTTGTAGAAGGGGGCAGGACAGTGGTTTTGTAGGAGGGGCGGGGCAGGACAAGAGTTTTGTAGGAGGGGCTGACAGCGGTTTTGTAAAGTTTACAAATTGTGGGGGGTGGGGGGGAGGGCGTGTAAAGCACAGGATCTGCCCTGGGTGCCAAATGCTCTAGGTACGCCCCTGCTTTAATCAACAGGATCTTATGATCCATAGCTTGTATCTTCAACATATAGTTTAACGACAAAAATTAAAAAAATGAGGCATTCCTATTCTGGAAATGTACCTTAATGTTTCTAAATGATGTATCAACCCTATGCTGTAAATCACTCAAACTGTACTTTCCCCCTGCTTTTCTTCTGTACCCCATCTTATATGCCTTCAATAAAAGAAAGATTGATAATAAAAAAAAACAGTTTCTCATTCTGCTTTACAAATATCAATCTGTTCAATAATGGTTCAATAATGGTTTGACATCTTGCCATCCGAAGGGACCAAGGGACAACTGGTACTGGCTTACAGTGCCCCTTTAAAAGTTCATATGGTATTACTGCACAATAACTCTCATTGTTCTTTATTAAACCAGGAGCAATTTATTTTGTCCATAAAACTTAATTTAGTAATAAGCCATGAACTGAATATGGACGTTCTTTGTCTATTTTTGATTAAATGAAATATCAGATAATCTCTATCCCCTTCTATATGTATGGGGAAAAAAACACAGCAAAAACCTACTAGAGGCCCATACTCTAAACATGCTTTATTTGATCAGAAGTGTAAGTATTAATAGCTAGCCTTTAGTGTTGTTGAGTCATTTTCACTTCATCATAATGCCAGACGTAAAGAAACATAATTATCCCTATTAATAAGGATAAATATTCTTAATGCTGAAACCTAGTTGAAACATATCTTATTTTAAAACATATTTTGTTTCAATCTTGTTTCAATGGGAACAGACTGTTAGTAACATTTAGTACATATTTAATACCCATTATTGCTAACTAGAGCTATACTCTGTGAGCATGACTAGTTTCATGTACTAAACCAGGGGTGCCCAAAAGGTAGATCTCCAGATGTTGTAGAACCACAACTCCCTTTGCATGCATTTAGAATCATGGGAGCTGTAGTTTTTTTTTTTTTGCAAATAGTAACTTTTATTTAGTCTCAGTACGGTACAGTTGACAGCGAAAGGATATTACATCTTCATATACATAGGCTAGTACAGGTATCTTATAAGCATCACGTGTAACACATGCATAGGTTCAATTGACCACTGTTGTTTCAGTAAGCTACATAAACCAATACATGTACTAAGTCCAATGTTTTTTTTTTTTTTGGTACTGAGCATAATTAAACAGGGGTGAAGGGGGGGGGGGGTAAAAGAACATGGAGGTTTAAACTGTGTAACTAACACAAAGTTAAAATTCTAGGCATATGCTGAATCTGTGCACATGCAATAATCGATGTTGGTACTGTATCATTTGACAAGGCCATATACCAGGTACACAGGGCCAGATTAAGAGCCCAGTGGGCCTGGTGCTGACAATTATGACGGGCCTAATTACAGAATCATATCGACCAAAAATGCTAAAACACTCCCAAGCATCATGTATCTGATGGAGATGGGGCTGGAGAGAAAGAAAACAGCAGCTAAAAGAAAACACATACCCTAGGCTAATCTCTCTCTAATGTATGTTTTCATCTTTCAAGTAAATCCATAACCCCTAACAGCAGTGTCCAGTCAAGCAGGAAGTCAATGGGCATGGTAAAAGGGTGTGCCACTGACACAAATCACATAAACTGCCAAAAGGGGCGAACATGCCCAAAAAGAGGACATGACTGCTCAAAGAATTAGAAGGCCAGCCTGGCATGAATGCATGTCAGGCTGCCTGCCAATCATGCAGCTGGCCAACTAAGGGCATACTATGCAGACAGCACCCTGAGCTTGGCATACATGCATCTAATGATGCGCTCACTCAACGCTTTCTGTCCCCTAGCACTCGCTGGTCCACTTGTCTCCTTACCTTCTTACTAGCAGGCAGAAGCTCTTGGTATATGGTCTGGGACAGAGAAAAGCTGTATGTAGTGAGTATAGAAGAAAGGGAACATGCCACAGTGTTAGAGAGACCAAAGTCAGCATTACCTTAAAGGATCACTATAGGGTCAGGAACACAAACATGCATTCATGACCCTATAGTGTTAACACAACCATCTAGCCCCCCTGGGCCCCTCATGCCTCCATAAATATAGCAAAATCCTACTATATTCAAGCCTGAAGCTGTAACTCTGCATGCTGTTAGACTCATAAAAACAATCAGTCTGCGGACATCATTAGAAGTGGCGGCCTGATCCAATCACAGTGCTTCCCCATAGGATTGGCTGAGACTGACAAAGAGGCAGATCAGGGTCAGAGCCAGCATGATTCAAACACAGCCCTGGCCAATCAGCACCTCCTTATATAGATGAATTTAATTAATGAATCTCTATGAGGAAAGTTCAGTGTCTGCATGCAGAGGGAGGAGACACTGAATGTTTGGATGCATTTTAGGCAGCCATGACCCAGGAAGGATCTCTAACAGTCATGTAAGGAGTGACCAGTGAAGTTATCACTAGGATGTAATGTAAACACAACATTTTCTCTGAAAAGACCGTGCTTACAGCAAAAAGTGATATCACATTTTGTAAATCACAAGGAGTAGCATAAGAGAAAATGCTGTAAAATCACCAAAAAACTACTTAGCTTAAATCTGCTGTATAGATGGATTCCTCCCAGTGCCCCCATGTCTCCCAGTGCCCTCGTGACTCAGTGCCCCCATGTGTCGATTACTCCAGGTCTCAGTGTTCCTATGTATCAGTGTCTCAGTGCCCCATGTCTCCCAGTGTCCCCTAGTGTCGTGTCCCCAGGTCTCCCAGTGATCCTATGTATCAGTGTCTCAATGCCCCATGTCTCCCTGTGTGCCCATGTATCCCAGGGTCCCCATGTCACTAGGAAGATGGGGAGACCTGGGGACACGGGGAGACCTAGGGACACGGAGACACCAGTGACACTAGGATACTAGGGGACTCTGGCTGGGACACATGGGGACAATGGGAAAATAGAAGACATGGGGACATGGGGACACAGACACCAGGGACAAAGATACTAGAGGCACTGGCTGGGGGACATGGGGACATTAAGACATGGGGGCACTGGGAGACATGGGGACACTGAGACACCAGGGCCACAGACATTAGGGACACTAGCTTGGGGACATTGTGACACTTGAGGCACTGAGAGACATGGAGGCACTAGGAGACATGGGGACAGTGAGACACTGGCAGACTGGGGGCACTGGGAGACTAGGGTCACTGGGAGACTAGGGGGCACTGAGACACCAGGGACACTGGCTGGGAGACATGGGGACACTGTGTCCCCATGTGTCTGTGTCATAATGTCTCCCAATGTCCCTTAGTGTCTCAGTGTATGTCTCTTTGCAGCCTTTCCCCCATCCCTTACTTCCCTGAGTCGTAGGCTGTCTCTGCAGGGTGGGAGTTGCTGTCTGGACTCTCTGTAGCTGCAGCCCTGCAGATCAGCGAGTATAGATAGGCAGGGAGGAATATGCTGGAACTTCCTATCCCTGCATGTCTCCACATACAGTGACCCCTACTGGCCAGTGCTGGTATTGCAGAGTAATCTACATTTATACTGAGAAAAATACCAGCATTTATATTGCCAGTATCACTGCAATATTGGCACCAGCCAGGCAGCCTCAAATACTGGCTGTACCAATAAAATAAAAGCCAGGTGGAATCCCTAAGAGTAGTGTGTAAAAAAAAAAAAAATGTAAAAAAAAAAAATGTTTTTTTTTTTTTTAAATCAATGGGCCTATACCATGGGCCTGGGCCTGGTCCTGGAGCTGCAGCTCCATCAGCCCCTATGTTAATCCGGCCCTGCAGGTACATACAATGCGGTTTGGTGTGGATGGGTATGGCTGTCAGACTTCGATTCACTTTTAATGAAGTAGTTCAGTTTTGACTTTGGATGAACTTGGCCCAGTTGTCCCAGGCTATTTGCCAGTAGTGTCTGTAGTGCGATGCTTCTTTTTGGGGGCACATTTTGGAGTCTTATGGTTGTTTCATATAAGTGTGTTTGGTTAATTTGGTGTGGGCATATTTGTATTGTGGTATGAAGAAAAGTGCTGCTATAATTATGTGGAAAATTAGATAACGATCTGGTTTTGAGATCGAGGTTCGTAAGTTAAAAAGAATATAGTGTTCCAGTAGGTGGGGTTGAAGTACTTCAGTACTGTTAAGAATGAGTTTGGTTATGTTCTTCCAAAATTTGGACAGATGTGTGCATTCCCACCAAATGTGTGACATGTTCCCAATTCCAGACCCACACCGCCAGCATTGGTATATAGTTATAGTTGGGCTAATCCGATGCAAGCGTGCTGGTGTGAGATGCCACCTATAGATACTTTTTTTCGCTAATTCTGTATGTTTGGAACAGAGAGTCAGGGCTTTGGGAGTCGTTATCATGTATTCCCATTCTGTTTCTGTGAAGCTCTCCTCCTCTTCGGCTGAATGCACATGCACGGCAGGAGCTGCGCGCGCATTCAGCCGGTCACATAGGAAAGCATTCATAATGCTTTCCTATGGACACTTGCGTCTTCTCACTGTGAAAATCACAGTGAGAAGCACGCAAACGCCTCTAGCGGCTGTCAATGAGACAGCCACTAGAGGATTAGGGGGAAGGCTTAACCCATTCATAAACATAGCAGTTTCTCTGAAACTGCTATGTTTATGAAAAAATGGGTTAACCCTAGCTGGACCAGGCACCCAGACCAATTCATTAAGCTGAAGTGGTCTGGGTGCCTATAGTGGTCCTTTAACTGGGTTGGTGTAATTAGGGGTTGTTTTTCAAGTTATATAGGGAATGAGGCTAGTTCATCGTTTATGTCTTGTGGACTCCATATTTTATGATTTCCCTGTGAAAGGATGTATGGGATTTTGGATTGTGTGTGTTTTTTGCACAGCATATTTGCTAACAATTTGCCAGCTTTTTTCCCCTGGATGTAGTGTTTCATTTTCAATTTTTGTAATGTGTAGGCAGTTTTCTGGAGTTGTAAATCATTAATTTGATTGGTTAAGAGCTGAATCTCTGCTAATTGGGGTTGTTGTCTGTTTTTATACTAGACAGACAAACAAATGTGTTAGTGTCTACCAGATATCCAAAATAGGGGATAACCCTGGTTAAACGTAAAAAAAAAAAAAAAAAAAAAAAAAAAGGTTGATCGAGGGTTCACACAAGTAGACCCAAAATCATTGTATGGATATCTTTATAAATGGTCTAAATAGAATTAAATAAAAAACATACTTTATTGATTACAAATATATAAAATGAGCAATCACTCAAAAGAAAAAATATATGTGAATCCTAGAGGGGAGCTATAGAAGCTCAAAAATTGTCACAAAAGCATATGGAGTAGTTCAGCGTCAAAAAACTAGAGGTAAGGTAAAAATAATGCCGGTGGCTAATCCTATCTGAGGGATGGATACAATAACCACCTTGAAATAAAAATTTTTTTATTATAACCCTAAAAAATGTGTCAAGCTGGCTGTGGCTACAGAGTAAATACACAGTTACAAAATGTGGAGAGATTTCCCAATCGTAGAGCTTGAGTATAATCCCGTCTAGTGTCTGACAGGGATAGCACTAGCATCAATACTACAGCTATTAACAAGGGACACTAAAATGTACACTTGACCAGGTGATAGTCCACTTAAAGTGCAAGGCTACTCAAGGTATAGAAGGAGAAGTAAAACACTAGCTTGCACTGACTAGAGTGAGTAGCACCTGAGGTAATCTATCTCTCCATCTTACAGTCTAACGGTGAAAAGAACACACGCCATCATTGAGTCAGACAATGTTGCAAAATGACTCAAATACTGGTATAGCTACTTAGTCTAAAGACTCCCTGGTAGTTACATAGCTGCCAAAAACTCCTAATAAGGACTGACAAGTAAACCCCCCCCCAAAAAATAAATAAAACAGTGCTAAACTAAACGTGCAGAGTAAATCATCTCGCCGAACGCGTTTCGGCGCTGCTAAAGCGCCTTTATCAAAGGCAAAGTGAACCGTACCGACTCCAATGTGTTCTTTTTATATAGGAGGGGAGGGGAGGACCGAGCTCAATGCTCCAATAGCCGCAGGTGTGCTGGTACGAAAGTCCGCGCCAAAATTAGAGACTTGGAACTCACCATTAAGCTTAGGGTACTCCCCTTCTATCCGTGCCGCCTCTCATGGATTACACCCACGGGGAAACTCCGCCTATTGTGGGCGTGTATGAGAGATTATGTTGCCGATCATTCAAACCTCCTAGTGTGTACTGTTTCCTTGGTAACATATCTGCCCCGAAACTAAAGAGCACCTCATAAACCACCAAGGAATCCCGGTTGCATTCCAAATACTATAGGAGTGCTTGGTTGTATTAAACATACTTAATTCCTTTATAATGTCTACTATAACAGTATATTTCGTTAAAGGGGTACTCCTTTGTGAATTGATCGGCTAACCACAAATCATTATCTTGCAGATCAAAAAACATAAAAAGGCACTCAGTAACTAATAACTAAACAGTAAGGAGTCTTTTCAGGTACCATGTATTACAGTATATTTATAATACTTTGCAACAATGTTCACTCAAGTATGTTCTTCAAAGCAAATAGTGATAACAATAAAATTAGGACCAAAGTATACTGGTCTAAATGTTAATAAATGTGGTAACGGTAAACCTTTCATTAAGCCCCTTAGGTGACATGGTGTCCAGTTTGTTTATCCAGAAGCATTCCCTTCTTCTCAAAATAAGATCCGAGTTCCCTCCTCTTTTGCCCATACAGACCCGTTCGATACCCGCAACCTTAATGCATCTCGGCGAGTCATTGTGATATTGCCTGATGTGTCTCGCTACTGGGGTGTCTCTATGGGACGTTACGGAATGGACGTGCTCCATTACCCGTCTTTTTAGAGGGCATATGGTCTTCCCTACGTATTTCATACCACAATTGCAGGTCAATAGGTATATGACACCTGCGGTATTGCAGTTGAAAAATTGTTTTATAGGGATATGAATTGTACCGGTAGAGTCGGACAAAATCTTAGATTCTTTAGCCATAAAACAACATGCGACACATCTGCCGCATTTGTATGTGCCGTGTACCGTGAGCCAACTTCCCTTGATTTTATTTAGAGGCAACAGATGGCTTGGAATGAGCATCTCTTTCAGATTCTTGCCTCTCCTGGCCGTAATAGACACTGAGGGGGAGATAACATTTTTTAGATGGGGGTCCTGGGTAAGAAGTGGCCAAAACCTGCCAAGGATTTTCTTTGCCACATCCCAACCCTCATCGTACTTGGCTATACACCGGATAATTTTTGTGGAGTTTTGTTTAGGAGTGTTATCCAAGAGTACTTCCCTATAATTTTGCAGTGCCCTCTGATAGGCTTGCTTTAAACATCTGCCCGGGTAGCATCTTTCTTTAAATTCATCCCTTAGATCTTTTGTTTTCACTTTAAAGTCCTCTATAGAGGAACAATTCCGCCTCAGCCTCAAGTTTTGGCCCACCGGAATACCACGCTTCAATGAAAACTTTCCCACTTCAACATATTGTTAGTAGACGTGGGTTTTCGAAATAGAGTGGTAATGATTTCACGGTTATCCGATATGGTGAGTGTATAATCCAGAAAATTCATTGAAGGATTTCCTATTTCTGAAGTGAATTTGAGGTTGAGGTCATTGATATTAAGAATTTTTACAAATTCCAAGAACAGTTCCCTTGTTCCAGTCCACACTATCAGCACGTCATCTATGTAACGTTTTCACAGAAAGACGTGTTCCCTATAGTGTGAGAGTGTCTCAGAGCCTACCACTTCCTTTTCCCACCATCCCAGGTGCAGGTTAGTGTAAGCCGGGGCTTAGGTGTCCCCATCGCTGTACCCTGCACCTGGTGGTAGAAAATATTCTGAAAAAGGAAGAAATTGTGTGTTAATATAAACCGTAATAGGTTTATAACAAAAGACGTATGTGGCAGATGTTCCACTCCTCTAGATGCCAAGAAAGAGCCTACATTCTTTATGCCAATCGTATGAGGTATAGAAGAGTATAGGGCTTCCACGTCAAGACTACATAATGTAGCTCCTTGTGGTACTCTTAGAGATCTCAGACACCTCAATGTGTGTCCTTGATGACTTTTAGATAAGACATTAAGTTCTCCACATATGGTCTTAGGATCTTATCTATGTAAATACTGCCCTTACTCGTAAAGTTATTGGAACCTGATACTATAGGGCTTGTTGTTAAGACTTCATACTGCTTATGCACTTTCGGAAGGCAATAGAAAGTGGACTGCTCCATATGCTTTTGTGACAATTTTTGAGTTTCTATAGCTCCCCTCTAGGATTCACATATATTTTTTCTTTTGAGTGATTGTTCATTTTGTATATTTGTAATCAATAAAGTATGTTTTTTATTTAATTCTATTTAGACTATTTATAAAGATATCCATACAATGATCTTGGGTCTACTTGAGTGAACCCTCGATCAACTTTTTTTTGTTTACTGTTTTTATACTAAGTTTGTGTTTTGTCTCTTAGATCTTTGAGAAGTGACATAAGTTTAGTGCGGCGTTATTTTTGTCCACGTGAATAGGCCACGTATGACTGGTTTATGTGCCGGTCACAAGGGCACCGGCGTGATATGGGGGTTTTAATTAGCATCAAAATAATGCTGTAGCTTTTGATTAATGTAGGATGTGAATTCTGGATCATTGAGGAGTGAGCTATTTAATCGCCAGGACCCGTTACCACTGTAAGCATAGGTGTCCGTGAGGGTGAGTGTGATAGGTGCATGATCTGACCAGAGCAGGTCTCCAATGGCACATTGATGCACTTGGGTTAGCCCTGCACTGGTTGTAAAAATAAAATCTATGCAAGAGTGCGTTTTATGGACACTGGAATAATATGAGGAGTCTTTATCCCTTGGATGTAATGTGTGCCATATATCATATAGTCCAAATGTTAGTAGGAGCTGATTGAGGGGATTGAACATATATATATTTTGATATAATACACATATATTAATATACATTTGTGCAAATATATAGATGCATAATACTCCCACAAATCACCAAATCACATAAATAAAGCAAAACTGTATATAATTTTTTTTAGATTCAATTTATTTTAAATAAAAAAAAAAAAAAACATAGACAGACACATGAATTTTTAATTAATAAATACTCACTGGCATACACAGGCGTGTAGTCACTGATGCCCATACATACTGACATATACTCATCAACAGACATTGGCACACAAACTAATGCTGCATCCCATACAAACACTGGCACACAATCACTAATGCATACACACTCCCTGACATACACACACATTGATCCACACTGACACATTGATCCATACTGACACGCACACACACACACACTGACACATTGATCCATACTGACACACACACACACACATTGATCCATACTGACACATTGATCCATACTGACACACACACACACATTGATCCATACTGACACATTGATCCATACTAACACACACACACACACACACATTGATCCATATTGACACACACACACATTGATCCATACTGACACATTGATCCATAATGACACACACACACACACACATACGTTGATCCATACTGACACACACACATTGATCCATACTGACACACACACACATTGATCCATAATGACACATTGATCCATACTGACACACACACACATTGATCCACACTGACACATTGATCCATACTGACACACACACACACATTGATCCATACTGACACATTGATCCATACTGACACACACACACATTGATCCATACTGACACATTGATCCATACTGACACACACACACACATTGATCCATACTGACACATTGATCCATCCTGAAACATTGATCCATACTGATACATTGATCCATACTGACACACACACACATTGATCCATACTGACACATTGATCCATACTGACACACACACACTACAAAAATACACACCAAACACACTCACAACTACACCCTCAAATATAAACACTCTAACAATCAGTACAATTAAAATGAAATGCATAGGTGCCTCTGCTCACTGAGCCTACCTTGCTCCTTCCCAGTAGCTTCCCTCCAGCTCTCTCACAGGGCTCCCTGCCTGACAGCACCTTACACACAGGAAGCAAGACTTCAGAAGACCCATGTGGGCTGCCCTGCTCTACCTGATTGCCAGGTCACATGCTTCCTGTGTGTGAAGGCTGTCAGGCAGGGACAGAGACTTCCATCCTCCCTGCACTCACTCCAGGCTCGCGAGCAGCATTGAAAGTTCTATTTACGGCACCTGCTGCTCGCGAGTGGATAAGGAAAACCTCTTCTAGAGGTAAGAGGAGACCTGTGCTCCCCAGTACCCCCAATGTGAGAGTGTGTACTGGGTGGGGAGAGGAAGGGCTGCTGCACTGTGCTGCCCCAAGTGCCACGGCCCACGGGAAATTTCCCGGTATCCCGGTGGGCCAGTCCGGCCCTGTCAATGGTGACTTGTTCTGGTCGTCGCGGTAGGCCTAGTGCTGCCAGTACTGACTTCGTTTCTGAGGGGTCGGTCACCTGTGTTGTTGCGCCCCTGTGGGTGATGATCAAGCTTCTGGGGAATGCCCAACGTTATGGGATTGAATGTTGGCGGAGAGTGGCAGTCAGGGACTTGAGGAGGCCCCTCCATAGCAGCGTGAGCCTAGATAGGTCCTGAGAGAATGATAGATTGGCTGTCTCGAAGGTGTGGTAAAATATTTTTTTTAAATATTAAAATCTCAAAAAATATATAAAATATATATCTATAAATAAATAATATATATATGTTTAACCCCTTAAGGACTGGACTGTTTTTGCGATGTTGTACATTTGCGACCAGGTCTCTTTTTACACTTTTCTGGTGTTTGTGTTTAACTGTAATTTTCTGCTCTCTCATTTACTGTTCCCATACAAATTATATATTTTTTTTTCAGGACAAAAGGGGCTTTCTTTACATAATCTCATGTATTTTAATAAAAAAAAAAAAAATATGATGAAAAATTGAAAAAATACATGTTTTTTTGACTTTTACTTAAAAAATCTTTTACTCATCTACAAAAGCGAATGAAAAAAACTGCTAAATATATTCAAAATGTTGTCCTGAGTTTAAAAATACCCAGTGTTTACGTGCTTTTTTGCTTTGTTTTGCAAGTTATAGGGCTATAGGTACAAGTAGGATATGGCGGTTTCAAAACAAACATTTTTTAAATGTATCAATAATGACATTGTAACACGATTATCTGTCATAAATCTCTGGAAAACACTCCACATGTATTTTTTTTTTTTTTTAAAGTAGACAACCCAGGGTATTCATCTAAGTATATTTTGACACTTTCTATACTTTATTGTGTTCCTCTGAATTGACCAACTACTTCTTTCCCCTTTAGGGTATGTCCAATGTGAAGTGTTGTTATATCCTTTCTTTAACCTATTTTCCTGGCTAAGTTTTAGGTCATATTAATTGATGGGCCTGCATGCTACCTCCTGCAGCCACACACACATTGTTACACATTGTAGAATCATTTTTATAAATGCAAAGGCATCATACATAATTTCAAGTACACAGCAGGTGGGCCTAATGTCATACAAGATGGAAACATCTAAGCAAGCTGTAAGCATGTTAAAACAATGCAATTTCCACTACTACGGCTATAAACATTGGCAGGGTTTACTGCTCCAGTCATTCAGAAGATTCTCTGGATATGATGTATTGACACTCATGTACTTTCTCTCTATACATTTCCCATACCCTATTCCTTATCTTTGTGTCTCTCCTTATGAATACCATGTGCAATAACAAAGATTACGGTTTGAAGTTTTGATATGATGATCGGCTTAGCTGTCTTTTTATTTTTGCTGTACTAACATTCAGCTCCAGCAGTCTATTAAGTAAGTTATATTTTTTGGTTTTCTAGGCCTAACCTATAGAAGGTTTTCCATGTTCTGCAAACATTTGATTTTCAATATTTTTGTTATATTATTATTCTTTAAACTATTTTGCACTCCTTCCCCCCACCTGACATACTATCCTGGAACCAACCAGCATCCAATACTATATCCCCTTATCAAATAACCCCTCCAAATAAAAATATGTTTCCTAATTATGTTTAATTACTCTACTAGAGATATAAACTAAAAAAAAAATAATTGTAGAGATTTTCAAAGTATAGGCAATATAGAAAAATCCTATCAATTTGACCTAAGTATTAGAAATTGTTGTGCTTGGTTATATATCTTAAAATTTTGAAGTATGTTAGCAAATTTAACAGAAATCAGTGCTTCATAACAATTCCCATAAGTAAGCGATTTTAAGTTTATTTTTTTTATTATTTGGCTGTACAACAACATGCTAGCTTGTATAGCTAGTATACTGGGTGGGTATCAGACAAAATGTAAAGTAGTAATGAGAATTGTATGTTGTAAGTTTATTTGGTCCAGTAGTGTCACCTACAGGCTGCAGTAGGAATAGGGAGAAAGTTTGTTGTACTGCTTAAAATGAAATTATATTTACTAATATCCAATTGTAAGTATATCTGTGCAGGGGAACAACATGTTTATTATGAATAAAAAGCACATTGGGACTTATTTACTAACGTTTATCAACCAGTACCTCAGTATTATTTTAAGATCAATGTGTACAGTGGGGAAATTTTTAGAAATAATTAACCTATTAATTACTCTTTTGTAATTCCACATATTATAATCTATAAGAATTTTATGGTATTTCATCTTTTTAAAGGGTTACTCCAATGTCCATGACCACTTATGCATTTAGAAGTGGTCATGATAGAAGGAAACTATATGCACAGTCTATACCTGAAAGGCTGCACATACAGAGATTTTCATACTTTTGTGCTGGGGGCTAGCTGTACCTCTAGCACATATAACATAAGGTGGACTTCTTAATGTTAATTCTGTGCAAAAATTAGGTCTGTCACAGTGAGTACTACGCACTGTTGAGAGACGTGATAAGCTCCTTTGCAGACAGCTCTGGGAGCTTGAATCTCCACTCCCTCTCATTTGAGCCCTCTCTGGCTCACTATATTTCTTATATTTTGTAAAAACAAATTTCCATTGCACACTGCCTCCCTTCCTACACTGGCTTAGAGCACACACATGCTCTTTGAGTGGTGAAAATGGTCCAATTGAATGTTCCTCTTTGAGATTGATGCGACATGACGTCGGGAAATTATTGAGGAGAGCGTCACCTGGTGCTGGATTCATGGTAAGATAAAATGTAATTACATATTTTTCTGGTTAAAAAAGGGGGAAGAACATAATAAGTAGTGCCCAAGTCAAGAGGACATTAGAACTTGAAAAATATATACATTGTAAAAAAAGGCTATTGTAACTCTTTAACAATGCTGCCAGGTCTGTTCTTAAGAAGCCATTGGCAGATGTTTTAGAAACAGAACATCACTAAATGACAGAATTGTTTTAGCAGAATATGTGGTTGACTGGAGCAGGTTTGGCAATAGGATGAATGAAGGAAGAGAAATATGAGTACTCAGGGCAAGCCAGAGGATCACGAGGGCAGCTGCGGATATTGCATAAGGACAGGAGAAGTTGGTATATGGAATGCAGGAGCAGGTAATCTGAGACAAACAGGAAACATCATATCAAATACTAGGTTACAGACAAATATCTGAATCTAAGATTACATGCAGAGACACCAAAGACTATTCGCAAGGACAGCACAAGGTTTTTAAGAATTCCAAGAAGAGATATTCTTATATATGAAGGGTTGCCACAATCAGAACTTGAGATTGTTGCATCCAAGATCCTTGAAAGAATTGTGTATGCGAGATTGACAGACTTCCTTGTGTCTAACTCTCTCTGCTAGACCCGCTTCAGTCTGGTTTCCGCGCTAAGCACTCTGTGGAAATGGCACTGACCAAAGTATCCAATGATCTACTCACTGCAAAATCTCGTGGTCACTACTCTATCCTAATTCTCCTTGACCTGTCTGCAGCTTTTGACACTGTTGAACATCAACAGCTTCTTCTCATCCTCCGCAATATCGGTCTACAAGATATTGCTCTCTCCTGGTGCTCTTCCTACCTCTCCCAGCGCTCTTTCAGTTTTTCTTTCTCTGGCTCTGCTTCTTCTCCCCAACTCCTCTCTGTTGGTGTCCCTCAAGGTTCAGTCCTTGGTCCCCTACTCCATCTATACTGCCTCCCTTGGTAAACTCATTAGCTCCTTTGGCTTCCAATATCAATATCATTTCTACCTGTCCTCTCCTGATCTCTCCCCGTCCCTCTTGACTAGTGTCTCTGACTGCCTCTCTGCTATTTTTAACTGGATGGCTGCCCACTACCTTAAACTAAACTTGACCAAAACTGAAATTCTGGTCTTTCCTCCCTCAAGTGTTGTTACTCTTGTGTCTGTCTCCCTCCAAGTCAACGGTGCTACCATCAGCTCCACCATGCAGGCTCGCTGCCTAGGTGTTCTCTTTGACTCTGACCTCTCCTTCAAGCCTCATGTTCAATTTATCGCCAAATACCGTCATTTCCATCTCAAAAACATTGCGCGCATCCGCCCCTACTTAACGCCAGATGCGACTAAGGTCTTGCGTGCTCCCAACTTGCGCCGTTACAGTCCATAATGAATGCGGCGGCAAGGCTCATCTTCCTGTCCGCCCGCACCTCCCATGCCTCACCCTTCTGTCAGTCCCTACATTGGCTTCCTATAAAATATAGAGCTCAATTTAAAATTCTGGTTCTTGCTTTCAAATCACTACTTAATGCTGCTCCCACCTATCTATCCTCCCTTTTACATAAGTATGTCCCATCTAGGCCCTTACGATCTGCTGAAGACTTACGTCTATCTTCTGTCCGTACTCCCACCTCTGATGCTCGCCTTCAAAATTTTTAGAGGGCTGCACCATTCCTGTGGAACTCGCTTCCCTCCTCCGTTAGATGCTCACCCAGTCTCCACTCCTTCAAAAAATCGTTAAAAACCAACTTCTTCATAAAAGCGTATCAATTAAACTGTTAATAGCTCCTGACTGATTCCTCTTCTGCAACTGGCCCCAATCTAATACTATCCTTACCTTGTTGTGTCACTTTACCCCACTCCCTCTAGCATGTAAGCTCATTGAGCAGGGCCCTCAACCCCTCTGTTCCTGTGTGTCCAACTTGTCTGGTTACAACTACATGTCTGTTCGTCCACCCATTGTAAAGCGCTGCGGAATTTGATGGCGCTATTTAAATAACATAATAATAATAATAATAATAATAATAAATTAATCTCAATCTGGATGCAGCAGCCTGGAATAGCACCATAGAAAGGTAGTGGCACTGTGAGGTACTGCACCAGACTGAGAATAAACTGAATCGTGACACTCAGCTAATCACTGGGCACCCAATGCAAGTATGGGTATGTATTTTACTCTAAGTCAATAGCCAATGTTAAGCTGAGAGAGTCAGCTGACACTCTCATCCAAACACTGGCACCCAATGCTTCCCAATGATTTCCTTCTCTGCTCAGTACAATGGTTGACCTGAGAAGCAACAGGAAAGCATGGTTGGGCTCCATAGAGCATCTTAGGTGTTAAACTATTTTAAATAAAATTAACACCATAACGTAAAATAGCACCCATGACATTTACTATATATTTCTGGCAATTCAATCATAAAAGATCACTCCAGGCACCACAACAGTTTAACTGAAATTAATCTGGCTTACATTTAGGGGTTAAACCCTTTACAAAAGGTTTAACTCAAAAGCCTGAGCTTCAGTGCTGTTCCGTTCTACCCACTTGTCCTTCCACTTTCAGAAATTCTTCATAATGGAGGACTTGGGCAGCACTGGGCTGTGTTGCCCCAATTGGCTTAGAGCAGTCAGCTGACACTCTAAGCCAATCAGTAGCTCCACATTCGTAAAATGGCTTGAAAAATGTATATGAAACAAGGGGGGGGGGTTGGCTGCACTCACCTGAACCTACATAAATGGGGGTGCTGCTGGGGGCCAAATTATACAATTCACAAGATGCAGCGCACTCACCTATCCACTAAACAGCAACTTCAATGTTAAAAGATTTTTTTTGTTTTTTTAAAAACACCTAATACAGGCAAAAATAATGGGGGTTTAGTTACATTATATGATCATATATTGCATAAACCTGCCACAACGTCAATGTACCCCATCTTTGGCAGGTCCTACACTAACAGCCTAATGTCTGCTCTTATGAGATTAACCCTCATACTTGGGGGAAAAATTCCATCTGGGGATCTCTGCAGTACAAGGCTACATAGGGCCCTGGGATGAGGCACCTGTGACAGGGAGGGGTGCAAAACCAAGGAGTTGGCTAGACTCCCAAATATATATATATGAAACAAGGAGGGTTGGCTGCACTCACCTGAACATGCATAAATGGGGGTGCTGCTGGGGGCCAAATAATACAATACACAAGATCCAGCGCACTCACCTATCCACTAAATAGCAACAGCAACAAATAAAATCTTTCAACATTGAAGTTGCTGTTAGGTGGATAGGTGAGTGCGCTGGATCTTGTGTATTGAAAAAGGTATATGCCTCTATCAACTGTAGAGTTCTAGTACCAAAGAGCTTCACATCCTGGGCTTCAGCCCCCCACAGTCTATTGATGCCAATGTTTTATTTTAAATTACATTTTCATGAAACAATGTGGCTGTCATTGCAGTTATCTGAGAAATCTCAGTCATGCTGCACAGGTCATACTGATGTAGGTTGCATGAATATATATCCCCAGCATTGGAAGTCTAGATTTGCCATATTTATATACACTGGGATTTGTGTGATTTCAAGGTCATTCATTTGTACTTGCCCAAAGACCAAAAGTAGCTATTCCTTCCTGAGCTCAGAGGCATAGAAGTAATAGAGAAATTAGTTTCTCAAATAAATAAAAAATGGAAAAGCACACAGCATAACTATATTACTCTATAAACCATATTACAAACTCCCTTTTTTAACAGTTGATTTTTGATCATAGTATGTTACATTAGGGTGTGCACCCAAAGAAATTAAATTTTTCTTTCTTTAAACACGTAATAAGCTAACACAGACTCACACAAAAATGGTTACAGAGATCTAAATAAGGATCAGGGAGAACAATCAGACCCTACATTAAGGTGTGCCTGAGCACACACAGGCACACCCATTGCACATGCTTATGTGTTTGATGATCACTTCTTCCAGTTTTAAAAATGTGAAAAGGTTAAAGAAATATTAACTGAAAAGTCTAAACAACAAAAGCATTTTCCATTACTACAACATGCATTTTGCTTAGAGTAACCTGAGTCTACTCTCTTTACTGAGAGTACCTTATAACACCTGTGATGCTGCTGTCACTAAACAGTCCATGCCGGTCAATCAGCCTCTTCCAGTAGCGCACCTACCACTGTCGCAGTGTTTGCCGCTGCTACCGGGCCCTTCAGGGCTGCGGCGGCTGTGCACCAGCCCTGAAGGTTTGCCCGTGGCCCACTGTCGCAGCTGTGGCCGGGCCCCCTGGAGTGACGAGGCCCCCGGTTGCCGGGTTATCGGCAAAAGGGGAGAGCTGTGCTGTGCTGCTCCCCTGCTGCCCTGTGTGTTGCGTGGTTGGGTGGTTTGACAGGAAGTGCCCACGGAGAGTGCACTTCCTTTCAGCAGGTACATGGGGGAGAGGGAAAGAAACACATGGGGGGAGGGAATGGGACACATGGCGGCGTTGGGGGAGGGAATGGGACATAGGGAGTGCCACTGGGGAGGGAATGGGACACATGCAAGGGCTGGGGGAATGAGACACATTGGGGGCCGGGTGGGGGGTATGAGACACATGGGGGGGCCCAGGGCAATTTTTGCACTGGGGCCCGGTGGTTTCTAGTTGCACCTCTGGCCTCCACCTTACAAAATGTTTGTCTTATAGCAGTTTAGTGCACCCACTACATGCACAATAAGAAAGGTGCGTTCTCCTCCTTAGAGAGAGAACTAAACCATTAACTTATTAACTGTATACATACTTTCAAACTCCAGCATCCTGAGAATTGGGATGCCGGTGGGATGGAGGTAAAGGGTGCGGGTCAGCGGGTGATTGCTAGCTTCACCTCAAAGAGGTAGGCCTACTTGAACATGTTAGGGTTCTTTTGAATACACACCAGGCTGCCCATCCATCACTCCGGCCAGCCCACTGAGGGCAGACCCTATAGGGAGAACTTTCAGTGCTCCATGCAGAGTGCTAGTGCCCTGAACATAGCACGAGCACATCTTATGATGCGCTCATGATATGTTTGTTAGAGACAATTCCCTGGTGTCCCCAAAAGCAGAACAGCAGGGAGCTAAGGCAGGACAGGACTCAAAAAATGTAACTGTCCCGATGAAAGCACGATGGTTGAGAGGCATGAGTGGTCTGTAGTCTTACTTATAGTAAAACAAGACCCAGTTAACTAAACAGTGCTCTCATCTATTTAGTAAACTGGGTAGTTTATTGAGAAGTTCCAATTATCCTATGTGATCATTCGAACTGCTTGGTGGGGATAAACTCTTTATTCTATAAGATCTTTCTGGACATGTGTTTATGGGATAACACTGTCCCCAGTAGACCAAAATGAGACTGTCAGGATTGGATCATCTCATCCTGGTTTGGGAGGGGTCTGCCTGCGGTTGCAGACAGAACCACTAAGCAGTGTGACAATAGACACATTAAAGGCACCATCTCACTGAATTGGTTAAAGTGCCTGAAGTCCCCTTTCATTGTCTCTCCATGTTTGAGTAGTTTACCACTAAATACGGATCCCTGGCCAACAACAAACCAGCCACCACTGGATGTATGGCTGAGGCAGAGATTACATACTTCCTTCTAACCATACCAGTTTTTACCAGCAATATGGTAGGCTGGAAGCAGTCAGTTGCCCATTTCTGCTCAGGCAAGCAGCTCAGAGGGGAAGGGTTGCTGAGGACTCTTGTTTAGCATTAAAACATTAAAAATGATTTAATGCTAAATGGAAGGACAGCGGCAAGATATTCCAGACACTATAGCTACTTTAATGAGGTGAAGCTGTTGCAGCACCTATATTGTCCTTTAAAAGTATGTAACTTTTTATTTTTTTAGTTAAATGTTTTATGCAATATTTTTTTTAATGCATTATCTAAATAACTTATTAAAAATATAGTGATTTTTTTTAAATTTAGATGTATCCTTTAATTGTAGCAGAGATAACAAAGTGGGCCAATGCATCATCAGTAGAATCTGTTCAACCCTTGAGGGTTGCAGGTTCAAAACCTGGCAGGGCTGACTCAGTCTTTCATCCTTTCAAGGTAGATAAAATGAGTAAAATTAAATTGGGTAATAGTAACAATCCCTGGATGTTGGGAAATGTAACATACCCAGGACGTACTTGGAAACCAGGGTAATCTGAATGTATATTTCCTGGTTAAATACTTTGTTATTATTATTATTATTTTTTAGGAAAAGATACATAATGCCTGCAACTTCAAGAATTGAACGATTACTCCAAACTCCAGTGTTTGAAGTGCTCATGGCACAAGGAGCCTGTATGTACAGCGTTTCAGTATGAAACACTGCACAAATTGTGATAATTAGGTTAGCTGCCAGAAGAATAACCTCAACTCTGGCAGTGTCATTGGCTGCCTAATGTCAATGATGTGTATATTCTTTATCTAAGAGCGACCAGCTGAAGCTTTAAGCCAATGAATGACAAGCAGGATTGGCAGTTCTGCAGAAGCTGGATGCAACCATGTTGTAATTTGATGGAAATCGGTACCAGGAAAATGGAACCAGGACACTCTTAGTATCATAACCAGTACACAGGCTGCAGTGGTTATGATGCTCAGAATAGCTCTTCATGTATCCTCCCAAACAGGTCACTTGAATAAAAATATATTATATTGTTTGTATTTTCTTATTTCACATTCCATTTTCCTGCTTTCAATAATTTCCTGTATATTTATCTTGTTGGATTTTCTAACTATGTCTCTTTAATTTTTCAAATATTAGTCCACCAATAAAATATAATCCGTGCACCTGGTAATGCACACCGTGATAACTGTTATTTGAGTTTATACTTAAAACCCTCTCAGACAACTATTCAAATAGGTGTTAATCTAGCCTTGCCACTCTTCCCTAACCTCATATTTAGACACAGAACATTTTGTCCATGTGACTCACACCCTTCTGCCAATATTAACACCAAGCATGTTGAACCTTGCCTCTGATGAGTAATTTATATTAGGTTACATATTAACAGATCATGAAAAACAAAAGCAGCGTACTCAGGGTGTTGGTTTTGGTGGGTTTTAAGTACAAATTTGATTCACTGATTTGCAAGTTGTATATGGTTATTAGTTGAAACAATTGGAGGAAGAGCGCACTATTTCTTTTATAATCCAAAGTGCTCAAAACTGGATGCGAGGTTGGCAAATCATCAACATGCAAATTAACAAATCTTGATAAAGACCTCATTTGGGGACGAAACATTGGTGTGATACTTTGATCCTCAAATCTTCTGGTTATTCTACCTTAAGTGCCTGGATCATCCTTCTTTGTTAATTTTTATATGGTTGCTTTTTTTTTTTTTTTAAAGATATTTAAATTGTGATATTAGGGTTTGGTAATGAGTTTTTGCATCAATCAAAATGTATTAAAATACATATAGTCTTAAATAGGAACTATAACCAAAAAAATACTTTTAATATGTTTTAGAAGTGTTAATATTTGTTACTTTGCAAACATGTAGAGCAAACATGAGGTCCCCACTAACACTGAAAGTGAAAAAAACAATAGGGGCTGTATTGTGTGTATAAGGAGCTGTAGTTATATTGAAAGGTGAGGCTTGCAGCGCTGGATACAGAGAGCTAGTCTCTGAATTCAATGTTCAGAGGCTTGCAGTGTTGCGGCTCCCAGTGCCGATGCATTGTGAGCTCTTTGACTGTAATTATGGCATAATTTGCAAACTAAATTAATTTTCAATAAACACATTTAATTAGCAATTATGCAAATTATTTATACATGATTGCAGGTTATGGCTACATAACCTAAACGATTAACTCTTTGGGGAAAATTGTGATATTCAGTACAGAGAATAATTATTATCAATATGCAAGTAGATCCTTAGAGAATCACTGTATCTATATTGGGCTCTCATTTAAGCACGCACATACACTAAACGGGGACAGAGGTGTAGTGAATTAAAATCAGCATTGTAAAATGTGAACAAAAAATATATCTGATTTGGAAAACATCACCAAATGAATAGCTAGACTATTTGAGCCTCAGGTTTGCAAGACTGATTTTGACTCACTACCAATTCAGAAAAAGAAAGTAAATTTAAGATTATAGGCCAAAATAGCCATATTGGAAATGCAAAAAAATTTTTAAAAAATCAGCTGTGTTTTTCATGCAGTTATTTTGATCTTAAATTTGATATTGACTCTGAATTGCTGACTTTTCACAATTAAGTGAATAACACTGCAACCAAAACTTGCGTTCACGTGCACAATACAATAAAGTGTACCTTTCTAACATGGCTTTCATTTCTACTATAGTGAATTGCATATAATTGATGTGGCTGCACCAGGGCTCAGGAAGCCCATCAGGTGGCTCATGCATTTCGAGCCACCCAATGGGTATTGCTAAACAGGGGCCTAGTTTATTGCCACGCCCTTTAACAACACAGCCCAGCACAGTCTTGTGCAGGTGTGAAGGAGTTATTGGAATCAAAAATCTAAATTTTGGTTGAGCAAAAAAGCTTTTAAGAAAACATTTACAAAATAATGAAATTGCTGAGAGCCAAGGGAAAATAGTAATTAAAACACTTGGGTTAACAAAGATGGGAATATAAGAAGGTGTAAATAAGATAAATAATTGGAAAACAATCAAATAGAAATGCAAAAAAATACAAGTGCAAATAAAATGAATGTAGAATAATAAATATAAAATAATCAATAAAAACAATAAATAATGATAAATATACCCACTGCAACTGGTTATACTTGTATTTACAAGATAATAAAGGTGCAGATTAGAAAACAGTGTCATGGACTTTCCCCCCTCATATTCTATAATACTTTCACATATACATTATCCTATATAATATACATGTGTTGCCCCATGTATTGTGTAGGTATGTATATTATATATATGTTTCCACTTTACCTTTTCATTCCCCATATCATACCAACCTTACATTGCAGCCATATACACAACACACTAATACATGTACACATATACACACTCTGATATATGCACATGCATACACACACAAATACACTGTTGCACAGAGACACACACATTGACAATCAATGTCTGTCTGCAATATTCTAGCTGTCTATGTGTCCTAAAGTGTGTTTCTGACAGAGAGTATCCTTGTGTGTGAATGTATCTCTGGGACGCTGTGTGTGGGGCAGCTGCTTGCGGTGTGTTGTGTGTATGGGGATCCCTGTGGCCTTTGCGCATTGTGTTTTGCCAAAGCTGCGTTTCATGACTGTGTATGTGTGATAAATGTCTTTAGTTGGTGACTATGGCAGGGTGAGAAAAAGAGTAATTGTGGCATGGTGAGGGGTACAGGGAGAGGTGGTGAATGAGACAGGGTTGGGGGGTGAGAGTGATAGGGCAAAGGGAATGAATAAGACAAGATTGGGGGGTGAGTGTGACAGAATGAGAAAGGGTGAGAATGATAGGGGGTGATTGTGACATGGTTGGAAGAAGGAATGTGATAGGGTGAGCATCTGTCATGGACAGATAGGATCCAACAAGCAAAGACAAGGACAGCAAATACAAAAAGACAGTAAACCTATTACCTTAGAATGGCTGGATTAAACGCAACTAGAATAGTACAAGACAAGCCAGGGTCAGGGATACAGATGTCAGAATAAACGATAAGAATAGCCAAAGGGCAAGGATAATAGAAAGGAGAATAGTCAACGACAAGCCAAGGTCAAAATACTAGAAATACAAGAAAAAAAACACATGAATGGAAACCACGAAGGCCATTAAACAAATGGACAAAAATGGGTATATAGGTCGCGCTAAAGGGACAGAAAGGTGATATAAATGGAATAAATAAGTATAATAAAAAAGTCCCAAGTAATACATAAACCTGTATTATTCTTAGGTGAATATAAAGTCCAAATGAATATCTGAATCTTCTTATGTTGGAGATGTCTTGATTCGCTTGTCAATATGTAGATACATAAAAGAGATAAAAAGAACTCCAATAGTGTAGGATGTCGACAAATTTTCAGATGTAAGTCTGTGAGTAGGTAAAGAACTTACCTTAGCATGAGCAAAAAAACTTGCTCAAGTATTCTTAGCGTTCAGTGGCGTCAATCCCCCACTGGTCGGATATGGGTGATGAAGTCCTGAGTAATTCCTCGATATGTGGAGAGATGGGAGACGTATATAGTGCTCACTGAATTATTTTAAAAACAAATAAAATGGTAGAATACTCACATGTATATGAGCAGGAACTACTGCTCAGTATGGTGGCGCAGGTGGTACAATCCCCACCTTGGATTCTTGGAAAGTAACGTACTTCAATCCAAGTCGGTGACCAGGTAATTCAAATTAAAAAGAAAGGAATTAAAAGTATATATAGGCAAAAATAAAAGCCAGTATTCCTTTATTAAAATATAATATATCAGTATATAAAACAAACTAATAATAGCCAAAACACATTTCACCACACAGGGATTTATCAAATGGCATTAAAAAGAGAGAAAAACCTGGTACAGTAACTGCTTTTATAAACTAAAAAAACAGATAAGCATTTGAGTTTTGGTGCCAAAATGACGTCACTCATAGAATATGCATAATTTAAAACATTTTCAAAAGTAAAAATTTAAGATATAGGAGCATTTTGTAATGCAATCTAAATATGTTTCTATGTTTAAAATAATAAAACGAGCGTTGTTAACATTATAGTGCACATGTGAATATGCTCCTATATCTTAAATTTTTACTTTTGAAAATGAAACCCACTTGATGAAGGTTCAGGCAGTTGTGGATAGTATAAGGGCTGCCGGTTTGACAGCTAACCCTGCTAAGTGTTCTTTAGGGCTAGAAGAAGCAAAATATCTGGGGTACACTATCGGGCGGGGGCTCCTTAAACCACAAGAGAGCAAAGTAGCAGCCATCACCAGTTGGCCACGTCCTGTAACTAAAAAGCAAGTCAGGGCTTTTTTAGGCTTAACCGGCTACTATCGTAGGTTCATCCCTGGGTACGCTACCATTGCCAACCCATTGACTGAACTTACTAAGGCAAAAGGCCCGATTATGGTTAAGTGGACCCCGGAAGCGGAGCATGCCTTTCAAGTCTTGAAGGGGGCCTTGTGTGCTGACCCTGTTTTGGTGGCTCCGGATTTCACTAAACCATTTGTGGTACAGACCGATGCGTCTGATGTGGGCCTTGGCGCGGTTCTGTCCCAGGTACATGAAGGAGAGGAACATCCTGTCATGTATCTGAGCCGGAAAATGAATCCCCATGAACAGAGGTACTCCGTAGTGGAAAAGGAATGCCTGGCGATAAAATGGGCTTTAGAATCCCTGAGATATTACTTACTGGGGAGATGTTTTACACTGATCACGGACCATGCTCCTTTGACATGGATGAGGCATAACAAAGAAAAGAATGCCAGGGTGACTAGATGGTTCCTAAGTCTTCAGCCTTACCAGTTTACTATTGCTCACAGGGCCGGAACTGCCCAAGGTAATGCGGATGGCCTCTCCCGAGTTCACTGTTTATGGTCCCAGGCCGCTCGCCCCGATGGGTCTGAGCTGGGGAGGGGGATATGTGATAAGGTGAATGGGGTGGTCTGTGAGGGAGTCTATATCTCGACAGAATTGTTCAGAGAGGCATATGATTTTTAACCCCAGGGGGAGTGTATGTTTCTGTGTATGTAACCAGAATGAATATTTAGTTATGGGCCCCTGGGGTGGAGCATTTGGAGAGCAGGGTGGGCCAGTGCTCCACTCCGCAGTTTAGCGGTTTTCTTGGAAGACTTAGATCCAGCCCAGGGTTTTGGACTGTCTCCAACCTACTGCTCAGCTGTAGGTAATCAGCTGCAGCAGTGGGAATAAATCCCTCCCTGCTAGGCAGGTAGGAGAGAATGTTTTTGTTTCTCTCTGAAAGGCTGGAAGCAGCAGGCTGGCTAAATACTGGAGTGCTGAGAGTGGACAAAGACTCTAGGTTGGTGAAACCACTATTGTTTTGTTTAGTTTAACCCTGAGAGATAGGGAACCTAATGTCAGTTAGTGCTCAGATGAGCCAGGTTTTTGTTTATAGGGTTTTCTGTTACATTTGTTTCATTTACTGCTGTATCCTGTGTGAACTTACAAATAAAGTGCCTGGAGTATTTGCAATTACAAGGACTGTGCATGTTTTTGCCCTAGAGGACCGTGCTACCTGCAAACAAGGATCACAGTCCCTTTAGCGCGACCTATGTACCCATTTTTGTCTATCTTATTCCATGTGAGGCTTGCTGAGGGACCTCATTCCTATAGGTTGCTGCTTTTATACTTATTTTAGTTTCTTTTAGATTATCTAGCGCTGAACCATTATCCTTTTGTCCTATTGTCTTTTCCCTCTGGTGATAGCTGCTTCATTTTCTATAGAAACTATGTCTATTTTTGATTATAGGAGAAATTACACTATTGATATTAATCGTGTGTTTGACTCGAATAATAGTGAACTAATTTATAATGACCATCTAACTCAGAACCAACAAGACCTATTTAGACAATTAGAAAAAGCTTTGACTTCTGAAATTAAATTAAAATGGGAAATAGCAACCTTAAAGAAATATATTGACAAAAAAAGATTACTCCTAGAGGCCTTAGGTTGCATAAATTACCCACTTCAGATCAAGACGATGAAGAATTTATGAATGACTGGTTCAATAAACTTGAAATATGCACCTTTGGCCTCATGGAGACTTTAATCTTAAAGAAAAGTAAAAAACTTTCTATTTTAGACATTGAGATTAACAAACTTAAAGACAACCTATTACCATTCACAGAAACTCATGCTTATAAACAAAATTCAATCCTAATACAAAGTAAGATTGAAAAAGTGGAAACTGACACTAAGCATATTAAAATAAAGAAATATATAAGGGACAAGCAAGACTATAACAACAACCAAATCAGAACATATGATTTACATAAAAAGTATACTAGTGATACGTACACAGTAAGAAACAGAAACTCAGAATATGGACATAATTTTAATCCTTACCCTTACCATTACGAGAAACCAAGACACTATCCTACCTCACCTGCAATGCACCGTCACCGTCAAGTTAACTACTACCCTCAAAAGAAATACAGCTCTACCGGTAATCACCAAAATGAATATGAAAGGAAAAATTCACTATACAATAAGCAAAGACCATCACATACTTACAGAAACCCTATCCATAACACGAACAATCACCACAATTCGCCAGATTATCAGAATTTCCCTCACTACACCACCACAAGAAAGCCCAATCATTCACAACCCCTAACCCCTAGACCACAAAGACCTAGGTTCGGGCACAAATATCCCGACCCCCCGAAATCATCACCTAATTACACTCACAACAATAGATATCAGTTATTGTCCATTGATTCAGAAATTGAAGAGAATTGTTTAGACATTCGCACACAAAATCTACCTCATATACAAACTCCGTACCTCCCCAGAACAAGGAAACGAAGCTTAAGCATAGAGGAAGGAGAAGTGGTGGAAGACAACAAAAGAGAAAGAAAAGAGAGACAACAATAATACACAATAGTGATGAAAAAGAACTAGGAATTTTTAACCTTTCGCAAAAAGTTTTAACATCTACACAGATTCAGGTTTTAAGTAAAGGTTTGAAATATGCTCCTACCAATTCTTTTAATTCCTTTCAAGCATTTTTAGATATAAATAAATTTGTGAGGAAAGCCACTATTAAAAGATTTTTTACCCAAAACACAATCACTTCTACAATCAATTCAACACCTCAAAATCAGCCTATTAACATCCCAACAGTTGGTTCTACAATCCACACAGATTTAAAAAATTCTTCTAAGTTTTATCCTTCACATTTTAAATCAGGCCCAATTGAGGTCTTTGAAAAACTAGTTCTAAAAGACTTTGAGAAAATAAAACACAAAAAATATGATCATCAGAATCTGACACAAAATGAGCGTAAAGCAATAAAAGAACTTCAAAATGACGAAGATATCGTCATCAAACCTGCCGACAAAGGTGGAGGTTTGGTTATCTTGTCTAAACTGTCATACATTAAGGAAGCTAATCGTCAACTTAATGATTGTGAAGTGTATGACAAGTTACCATATGACCCAACTTCAAAAATTAAAATTATTTTAAAAGATTTTTTAACTAAGGGACTCGATTTGGACATCCTAAGTAAACAAGAATTTAACTATCTAACTATTCCCTATCCTAAGATACCGGTTATTTACTTCCTCCCTAAAATCCATAAAAATATGATAGAACCTCCTGGGAGACCAATTGTATCAGGGATCAATTCTGTTTTATCCAATCTTTCAGAATATATAGACATTTTATTACAGCCCACAGTCAAACTAATGAGATCCTACCTTAAAGACTCCATGACCCTTTTATCCTTTTTAAAAGATTTTATATGGTGCCAAGATTATATTTTGGTTACGTGTGACATCCAATCATTATATACTATAATTCCCCACAACTTAGGATGTGAGTCAGTTGAAAAAATTTTAAAAAACCAAAGTTCGATTCCGGTCTCCCAAATAAATTTTATATTAGAGGGTATTCACATGATTTTAACTAATAACTATTTCTGGTTTTATGATTCTTTTTATATTCAAAAAAAAGGCACAGCTATGGGAACTAGGTTTGCCCCCAGCTATGCTAACCTCTTTATGGCTGACTGGGAGTCATCGGCCATTTGGGGTGATCACAGTTGGCGGGCAAACCTGGTTGCATATTTTCGTTACATAGATGATTTATTTTTTATCTGGCAGGGTTCAGAGACCTCTCTTAAGTTGTTTTTAGAATTTTTAAACAACAATGATAAAGGTATAATTTTAACTTCAAATTATAGTAAGGTATCTATTGACTTTTTAGATCTCAACATTTTTATTCAAGAAGGTAATATTCAAACTAAGACCTTCTTTAAAGAAGTTTGTACTAATACTATCATAGATCATACAAGCTGTCATTATAAACCCTGGCTAGATGGGATTCCAAAAAGTCAATTTCTTCATCTTCATTGCAACTGTTCTCTAACAAATGACTTCAAAATCCAATCTACCTCATTGAATAATAAGTTTTTAGAAAAAAACTATGAACCAGAAAAATTAAATGCAGCACTAAAAGAAGTTACTACAAAAGAAAGAAAAGACCTTTTAGTATATAAAGCCAAAAAGGAAGACATTTGCCTATTATTTTAGATTTTAATAAGAAAAATAAAGATATAAAAAAAATCATTAATAAACATTGGCACATTCTTAAACAGGACGACCTTTTAAAAAACTGTATTCCTGATAAACCAAATGTGATTTTTAGAGGGGCCCCAAATTTTAAGAAAATTCTAACAAAAAATTATACTAAAATTACCTCATCAAATGAGAATTTTTTGTCAAAACCAAAAGGTTTTTTTAAATGTAACAAATGTATTGTATGCAAATCTACAAATCCAAATGCCAATACTAAAACAACCCATTTTTCTTCCACCATTACTAAAATTATGTACCCGATTAAAGACTTTATAGGATGTAACACTAAAAATTGTATTTACCTACTAGAATGCCCATGTGGTTTCCAATATATTGGCATGACAACAAGGTGTTTAAAGATTAGATTGGCAGAACATTACCGCAACATCAAAAAAGGATACGACAACCATTCAGTGTCTAAGCATTTTTTATTTCACAATAAAGACCCCAGTGTTCTTAAAGTTACTGGGATAGAGAAAGTTGCCATGCCATGGAGAGGTGGAGATACGAAAAATATTTTGGGAAAAAGAGAGATGAATTGGGTTTTCCAACTCAAAACCCTATCACCCCAAGGACTAAACGTAGAATTTGATCTTTTTAACTTTTTATAAATTATAGATTTTCTCAAAAAAATGTTTATTTTTTTTTTTTATATTTATTTGTAGTCTTATTTTTACTATTTATATCTATTTTTATTTTTATTCTTATTTTTATTTTAATTTAATTTTCATTTCTATATTCTTATTTTTATTTTTAGATTTATATTTACATTCATTTTTACTTTCATTTTTAATTTTTCATTTTTATTACATCATTTTTTCATATTTATTCTTATTTTTATATTTATTTTTATTTTTATATTTTTATTTATTTTTATTTTCATTTTGAACTTTACTTTGCTTATTGTGATACACATATATTTTTTCTGTGCAGGATGCTTCCTGCAGTAGCCCTCTCTTTACCTCTCCCCCCTTTTTTCCTTCTCCTCCCCTCCCTCCTCCTTTTTAGGTCTTTTATTTGCTGTTTTTATAAGGCTAGTTTTCTAGCCCTAATATGCCCTCCCCTTTTTGTGTTGATGCCGAGAGACGGGCGGAACATTTCCACGCCGATCTCTCGGCTTTGGCATACATTTCCCACTATGCTTGGTTTCGATCACGTGATCGCGTGAAGTCGCGATCACGTGTTTCTTTAAATATATTATTATTAATAACGCTCGTTTTACTATTTGAAGTACATAGATACCTTGAGACTCCTTTTAATTATGCCCTTATATTCTAAATTTTGACTTTTGAGTATATGTAGGTCGCGATCACATGCTCCTTAATTATACCATATTCACATGTGCACTATAATGTTAACAACGCTCGTTTTATTATTTTAAACATAGAAACATCTTTAGATTGCATTACAAAATGCTCCTATATCTTAAATTTTTACTTTTGAAAATGTTTTAAATTCTGCATATTCTATGAGTGACGTCATTTTGGCGCCAAAACTCAAATGCTTATCTGTTTTTTTAGTTTATAAAAGCAGTTACTGTACCAGGTTTTTCTCTCTTTTTAATGCCATTTGATAAATCCCTGTGTGGTGAAATGTGTTTTGGCTATTATTAGTTTGTTTTATATACTGATATATTATATTTTAATAAAGGAATACTGGCTTTTATTTTTGCCTATATATACTTTTAATTCCTTTCTTTTTAATTTGAATTACCTGGTCACCGACTAGGATTGAAGTACGTTACTTTCCAAGAATCCAAGGTGGGGATTGTACCACTTGCGCCACCATACTGAGCAGTAGTTCCTGCTCATATACATGTGAGTATTCTACCATTTTATTTGTTTTTAAAATAATTCAGTGAGCACTATATACGTCTCCCATCTCTCCACATATCGAGGAATTACTCAGGACTTCATCACCCATATCCGACCAGTGGGGGATTGACGCCACTGAACGCTAAGAATACTCGAGCAAGTTTTTTTGCTCATGCTAAGGTGAGTTCTTTACCTACTCACAGACTTACATCTGAAAATTTGTCGACATCCTACACTATTGGAGTTCTTTTTATCTCTTTTATGTATCCACATATTGACAAGCGAATCAAGACATCTCCAACATAAGAAGATTCAGATATTCATTTGGACTTTATATTCACCTAAGAATAATACAGGTTTATCTATTACTTGGGACTTTTTTATTATACTTATTTATTCCATTTATATCACTTCTCTGTCCCTTTAGTGCGACCTATATACCCATTTTTGTCTATCTTATTCCATGTGAGGCTTGCTGAGGGACCTCATTCCTATAGGTTGCTGCTTTTATACTTATTTTAGTTTCTTTTAGATTATCTAGCGCTGAACCATTATCCTTTTGTCCCATTAAACAAATGGACCAGGGAGTTTAAATAGCCCAGATAGGGCTCTAATCGGTTACTGTAACCTGGTGACGCCAAACCGTGCGTGCACGTCGATGACGTACGCAAGTACGCGTCACCAGCATCAAAAACAGAGGCTATGCCTTTAACCCTTTAAGGACACATGACATGTGTGACATGTCATGATTCCCTTTTATTCCAGAAGTTTGGTCCTTAAGGGGTTAAACTGCTGCCCCTGCAAGCGGCGGTCGCTCATGAGAATGCCAGTGTGAATGCCATGTAGCGTGGAGAGCGGAGGGAGACCCGGCAGGAGGTAAGTCTATTTGTAATTTTATTGTGTCAGTGTGTGTAGGGGTGACAGTGTATGCGGTTGGTTACAGGGTGTGTTTGGGTGTGACAGGGTCTGTGTGGGGGTGACATTGTGTGTGGAGGGTGACGGTGTGTGAAGGGAGACAGTGTGTGTGTGGAGGGGTGTGAGAGTGTGTGGGGGGGATGGTAGAGTATTTTTGCGGGAGTGACAGGGTGTGTGGATTTGGGGCAGTGTTTGTGGGTGGGGATGACAGTGAATTAGGATGACTCTATAGTGTGTGGAGAAGCTGTGTTTCAGTAAACAGCCTCCCCACACTGAAATACATTTAGGTTTTTTTTGTAAAGTAATTCCCTGGAAGTCCGTGGTTTTTCTTCCTGGTGGTCCAGTGAACATGGCCCTTGATATCCGGTCTGCAGCTCTGCCTGTTAAAGCTGCAGACTATGTGGTAAGTGCCTCACGAAATTCTGTCAGAGCATTCTCTGTTTGCCAGAGATCATAAGACACTTATCGTATGGTCTGCAGCTCTGCACCCGCCAAAGCTGCAGACTGGTGGCAATGAGTGCTCTCCCCCAACAGTGGCGCCTTGCACCTCCTGGTGTTGGGCAGTCTGTAAAACATTGCAGTTTTTGAGGAGTGGCTAGGGCTGCATAGACTGAAACAAAAGTGATTTAATTCCTAAATTCCAGAGCATCGAGCAGGGAAACTTCTGAGGCATGATCTATACACTAAAACTGTTTCATTTACCTAAAGTTGTTTTTATGCCTTTAGTATCCCTTTGAAGAAGTAGCAAAATGATATGAGGGGGAGGGAGGCGGGGCTTGACTGCCAAGATGCCCAGACGTGTCCTCTAACAGCTCCGGCACTTAGGGACAAAAAACAAGCCTGAACCTCTAAATACTGCCCCAGTAATGGCCCCGAGAGACCGGAGCACTAAACTGAACCAAACGTGCACACAGGGAAACCTGAATTTTGCTGATAACCGGAGAGGTCCCGTGGCCTCGTGGCCTGGTGTCTGGGGAAGGTGGCCGATCCCCCAACTCGGGTCGCGGTGTGAACATAGTGCCTTATATAACCCCACAGTCCTCCCCCCCGCTTGGAAATGCCACCTACTCCCCTCAGCAGAAAGCCCTGCAGCAGGGTGGTAAGCTAGTGATGGCTCCACAACCCTCACGGCATTGGGAGGACCCAGAGTGTCTCGTACCTTGCACCACAGAATGGGTCGACTTTGGCACCAGTCTAGACGCAATATTCACATCATTTTTGCGCAAACTGGCCCACCATATGCAGCAACACACAAAACAGGAAAGCCAGGGCACACTGAACCGGAGCCAACACAAAGAACCCAGAAAGCCTACTAAGTTGAAGACTCAGCTCCAACCTAGCCGACCTAACAAAGCTACCTCACCTGCTAAAACTGGAAACCAGCGAAGCCGACGAGACTGCAGACTATTCCTTCGGGCCGTCGGCCCCAAAGGTACCACCTACCACCCACCGTCCATACACCCGAGGGCGACCCTGGGTCCCGATAAACCCAAGGGCCCACGGTCTTACTGCACGTAGCAGGGGGACCCATGGCCACAGGGCAGAGGCTCTCATCACAGCCCGGGCTCGAGGACCTGCATGGACACAGCACTTAATCCCACAACAGGCTATCTGCCAGGAACATCAACGTCCCTTGTTGGGTCCCAAGGTGGAAGGACATGGCAATATGTTTACCATAGAGAAGGGCTCTCCTCCATGGCCTCTTAGCAGAGTGGGCTTCAGGCTCATAAATAACATTTCACACCCTTGCTACTCGGCACCACAGAGTTATATTACTCCTTACCTTTACCAACCACTCCATCTCAGTACCCAGCGGTACACATAAGTTGTTTAGCATGCTATCTAATCGTTTATTTACATATTTCATATCTGCATACTCAGTCGATCCAGGTAGTATTTCATATGGCTTTTTGTTCCACCTCTGACTATCTCTCCTGTTTATAAACTATAAAAATGTGCAGTATATTTGAATGCCACATCAATGTTTTAACTGTCAGAATTTACAAGGCTTGTGAATGCTGTTGTGGCTCCACACAGCGGCGTACATACCGCGGTCGCAGGGGTCGCAGCTGCTACCGGGCCCGCCACTCCAGGGGGCCCGACCGCCCTGTGGACCCCTGTGACCAGGTATCTGCCGCCATCACCTTCCGCGGCTCCTGCCCACGTGGCAAACCGCCGGGGCCGCCGTCCAAGGGGTCCATCGGGTGGCCCATGTTGTCAGGGCCACCCGATGGAAATAGATTGTCAGGGGGCCTGGTCAGTGCTGGGCGCTTTAACAGGATCATTTTCGCACCAGGGCCTCATGGTTTGTGTGTACGCCACTGGCTCCACAAGCATGTTGTTACTCTTTGCACAATATAAAGTTTGGAGTGACAGTGCCGCTTTAAGCAATGAGATGCCACCAGGAAGAGATTTCAGATAGACAGTGAGTGACACAAGAGAAAATACAGATTAAGGAATAACACACACAAAAATACAGTTTTCACATTTTGCAAGCCCTATCTCAGCTAACAAATATGGGGATTCGGATCCACCATATGGCCATATCCGGTCAAGCACACCACTACTACAGATTAGGGCACTGAAACATTGCACACCCATGTCTTACTTATAAGTATTGTCCCTTTCTTAGTACTGACCCATTCATTTGCTCAACTATTATTTCAGTGGGCACAAATCCAGAAGGACTATGATAGAAAGGATTCTGCAAAAACCTAGAAATCTCACTTACGTTCCTCTTAGATAGATAGGGGGAAACCCCAGAAAATGGAAATAACCAGACAGGATGAAATACAGGTATTACATTCTATTAAAATATTTCATTTCTTAAAAAGTAGATGCAAAACTAGAGGTGCAGTTTGTTTCATGCCAAACTGAATTTTGTTTGAATTTCGCACCATAATTTAGTATCCTAATATTGGATTGTCATATTTAAGGATACCAAATTAGGGTGCTGATTAGCAGGTAGCTCTCTTATTTGGTATTCTTACATATGGCAATTTAAAGTAACAATAGCAAATTAGGGAGTTATCTATGAAACATCAAAATTAAGAAAAGATATTTTATTTATTATGTTTTTTTCCGGCATTTAGTAAACAGCTCCCTAATTTGGTATTGTCATTTGTTACCAAGTTAGGGAGATATCTGTTAAACATCATCCCCATATGTGATAAGGGGCATCTGAATTTTGTAAGCTGGCAAAATGTATTTCTATAATTTCAGTTTGTTCCGAATTTACATTTTCCAAATTTTTTCTGATTTACAATTTGAGAATTACCAAATCTAAATTAAATGAAAAAATATTCACCCCATGCGTATTCTTATGCAAAACTACTGACTGTATAACTCTAAAGTGAAGCAAAAGTGAAGGCAAGAAAACTTATTTGAAAGATTTAAGGTCTCCTAATTGCTTTTGCCTGGTTTTAACAACACTAATTAATGCTATAATCCTATAATTACTAAATTGAATAAAATAAGGGTGCAGGCTTGTATACTTGATAATTTATCAAGACAATTTATAAGTATTTTGTCAATTAAAATTCTAACCACTAGATGTCGCCACTATGTTACTAATGATAACCAAAAGAGACTACTAGGTTCAACATTATAATGAATTTCAGGCCTGATATTCAATGCTAAGAAGTAGGACATGGGTGAGACAATCCTTATCTAGTAGTTCTAGTTCATATGCCTGGCAACTACTCAACGTACCTAGTAGTGGATACATAAATGGTAACATACATGAAAACTATGATATTTAAATACAGAGCCCGACCAACAAGTTTGTGCTTAGACTTACCTTTATTTTTATGGGTTTGACCTATGCCCATTAGGGTGGAACAGTGATCTGTCTTGTGCACCAATTACCTTGTCAGTTAGGTGTGAAGAAGGAAAAAAACTAATAAAAAAAAAAAAACATATCTACGGCAGTGGTGTATTTAGGATTTTCCTGCCCTAGGCAGGACGGTGCTCGGGCACCCCCTTCCCCAATTAAAATTTTCCCCACCCTTTCCTGTCAAGGCTGCACTTTGACTGACAGACGCACACACTCACTGATAGATGCATACACTCATTGACAGACACACACTCTCATATACACTGACAAACAATTACATACACACACTCACTGATTTGACACACTGATAGACAGAAATACACTTACTTGGACACACTCTCACTGACAGATGCACGCACTCACTGACCAACACACACGCACTCACATACTGACACACACACACAGACTGACCGACACACACACACACATTCACTGACAGACACACACTCACTCACATTCACTGACACACACACTCACTCAAATTCACTGACACGCACACTCACATTCTGACACATACTCACATTCACTAACACACACTCACTCATTCACTCACATTCACTGACACACACATTTCCCAACACTCACATTTATTATTAATATTATTATTATTTTTTTATTTAAATCCACCCAGCCTCCCTACGTTTGGGATAGCTGGGTGGATTTCTCACCTGGGGTCCAGTGGGGCTGCTGGGCAGGGAGGAGGCCGGACAGACAGACAGGCCTGCCGGTGGGCAGCCGGCTAGGGAGCACTTTCCCCTGAGCTCTCTGCTCAGCTCCCTCGCACGCCGCAGAGTGATGGCGGGAGCCAGAATATGATGTCATATTCCGGCTCCTGGCATTACTGCGGGTCGCACAAGGGAGCTGGGCAGAGAGCTCAGTGGAAAGTGCTCCCTCGCAGGCCGCCTGCCTGCCCCAGGGGTGCCCAAAGGTGGCCAGCCAGTCAGCTCTTGGGCTCCCAGAAATCGAGGCAAACAAGGTATTTGCCTGGGCATTTGGGGGCGGCGTTTTTTGCTGCCCCCTGGAAATTGCCATCCAAGGCAAATGCCATGTTTGCCTCGCGGAAAATACGTCCCTGATCTACGGCATATGATGCAAAAAGGCTTGATTCAATCAAAACACAATGATAAAGAAATAGGTCTTGATTGATTCCCAAACCCAGCTCACAGCAAAAACTCAGACTCTCTGCAATTTACAGGTACTGACTGGACATTGGAAGATTGTTCAACTCATTTATTCTACCTATGTCTCCATGTTACTATATTTACAATAACAATGTTACCATATATACTTGTTGTTTACCACTGTCATTTTCTGTGCTTGTGCAGAAGTGCAAGAACGGAAGGGGGGGAAATGACACACACAAAGGGGCTGGAGAAGGGGACAAAGAGACACTCAGAGGGGCTAGAGAAAGGAACAGTGAAACACAGAGTAGCTAGAAAAGGGGACAATGGCACACAGAGAAGCTGGTGAAGGGGACAGTGACCAGTGGCGTCTCTAGGATTCATTTTTCGGGGGGGCACATGGAGGGCCAGTGACAAAAGTAGGGGGGCACATTTAACCCCGCCCTCGCCGCAGTTTGACCCCGCCCCGTCGCAGGTTAAGCCACGCCCCCGACACAATGTGTTTTGTTTTTTTAATAATACCTGGTGGAGGATTCATTATTTTCCACCAGGGATTATTAAAAAAACAAACACATTATCCTTGATACAGTGCCATAGTTGCCAAAATTTGAAAAAAAAAATTCCAAGGACAGCTATCAATTACTGTCTGGGTATAATATCCCTGGACAGTCAGTGCTCTCTGTATAATACAGGGTTGTGTGTATAATAAATTGGGACACTCAGTGCTCCCTGTATAGTGCTGCTCTCTGTATAATACAGGTCTGTTTGTGTATAATATCCCAAGACAGAGCAGCACTATACAGGAAGCACTGACTATCCCAGGATATTTTATACACACAGATCTGTATTATACAGATAGCTGAGCATATACCCCAATCTCTAGACTACTAGTACCTGTCAACAGCAGCTCCCAGACGCGTGTAACAGGGCTAAAGTGTGCGGCAGCTCACAGATTATTCAGCGGTAAAGTGCACTCGCTGGCAGAGCCAAACTGGGAATCCCTGGGAATCCAAAGCAGCCCTGGAAAAAAAAACGTATGCCATTCCTACAAGTTAAAATATATATATATATATATATATATATATATATAGTACAGTAAGCACACAAGCTCACTGACATGCGCAAATAGGCTTACTGACAGACAAAACTCTCTGACTCACACACAAGCTTACTACAGACACTCACTTGTATAAATAGAAGGCTCACTACAAAGAAGTTCAGGGACACACACACAAGCTCACTAAAGACAAGCTCACTGACACACACATGCTCACTAAATAGAAGCTCACTGACACACACATGCTCACTAAATAGAAGCTCACTGACACACACAAGCAGTACCATTTTAACAGAGTTAAGGGCCCCTGGGCAATGCACTGGGGCCCTTCCTACACAACAACTCACAGGAATTTTAATTATTGATAGACTGCGGAGTCCATACACACACACACACACACAGAGACTGATGAGTCCATACACACACACACACACTGCTGAGTCTATACACACAGACTCTGCTGAGTCCATACACACATACACACAGACTCTGCTGAGTCCATACACACACACACACA